>CM041295.1:106912710-108112710 GCA_023052935.1 Piezodorus guildinii | reverse complement strand
AAACACGATTATCAATCCCTATATCAATAAAATAACATTAAAAGCAAATGCGAGTTAACTTGCACGCGAGCGATAAAAATACAGTTCCAGAAACGTAATTATAATACCCAAAAACACATTAATTAATCCTAATAACCACCCCTCCCCTCTAAAAAATCATATTCAATAAATATCCTGAAACTAAATAGACGATAATTAATTTTTTTTAAATATTAGCTCATACAAAACAGCACTTGATATCAAACATCAAAAAAACAAAAAAAAATGTCGATAGGATATTCCGAAATGATTATAAGTCATAATTTTAATTAAACTAATTATTTTTCAATATATAAATAAATAAAAAGGAATATTTAAGGCTAGAAGTGAAGAGAAGCATTACAATTGCTTTGGAAAAAGTTACATTTGAAACGGAAAAGGTGACATTTGAAATGTAAATGATTACATTTGCTTTGGAAAGGGTTAAATTTGAAATGGATAGGGTTACATTTTAAATGGAAAGGGTTACATTTTAAATGGAAAAAGTTATATTTGACTTGGAAAAGGTTACAATTGACTTGGAAATGTTATATATGAATATTTTATTTAAGTTTTTTAGAGAATATTTTTGGTTAATTTCATTTATTATATTTGATTATCATACTTATCTTTTTTTAGTATGTTTGTAAAAACATTACTACCGATGAAGATGACTGGATGGGACCTGAAAATGTGCCCTTAGATGGATTTTCTTGGCGAGGTGGCTCAGAACGTGATACTACTGGTATCCTGATGTGGTCCGAAATATTTTTAGCTACATTACCTAACAAAGAGGAGGTAAAATTCATGCGGCTACCTTTTAATTAATCTATACAGACCAATAACATAGATTTAGGAGCTAAAATATTTTCTAGGTAAAAATAAAACTTAACATCAAAAATTTCCTTATATTATCTTTAAATTAATTAGTAATCCCTCACAAGTTTCTAATTATGGCTTAAGGTGAAGTAAAATATGTTAATACTTAAAAAGAATTTAGAATTTTTTTAATTTGCTTGCTTTGGACAAAAAGTGAGGTACTTATGCTTTATTATTTACCTGCATTGATTCTTATTTTGTTTTTGCTTTTATATCCTGTAAAACACTCCGTTTATTCAGTTAAGAATCAATCAGTATAGATGGTAGTTGTTTTCTCATGTTATCTACAGTATATTATTCTACTCTTCATCTATAACTATTATTCTCGTGTATGCAGTCTGGAATTGATGAGAACCCCTGTAGACTGTTTGAAAGAGTTACTCCACACATATTTGTAACATTGTCTAGTTTAATTTAAAATCATCATTTATCCTCTCGTAAAGGAACGTGTTGTCCATTTCACTTATGACTGTCACAGCTGAAATATTTTGATGCCTCTTGTGAGAATCTTATTGAATAGGTTCTTCCTTATTATTCTCTTAAGAATTATAGTTTTGCTGAGAAACTATCCTGTGCTATTGTTGTCCATTATCTCTCCATATTTTATGTTTTATCTGCTAATGCATCAAACTAATTTTTGATGTAACATGCAAAATTTTTCTTCTTTGCCTTAGTATCAACACTAATAATGGCTTGCTAAATATTTTATTTTTACATGTTTTAGAATTATAAAGGAAGAGGATTGCATTTATTTTATTATTATTTTTATTTAATTTCTGTAAAAGGAAATATCATATAACCAATTAATATGAATAATTTTGAATTACGAGTAACCTATCGTTTTATTCGAGAACTGGTGTCGCTAAACGAGTTGTTGCACTTGAATGTATTTATCATTTTGTCATAGAAAGTACTTCCACAAATAACTGGTCTTGGATATGCTCTGACCAAAGATATCAGCATGTCCAGTTCCATTAGGTGCCTGAATTTTAATGACTGAACAGCCAGCTGTCCTTGGTCTGAGCATACACTCTCTGGTCAAAATTTTTTTAGTATTTTATAAGAAATAATTAGTATTAATTTTATAAATAATATACTGTGGTTTTGTTAAATAAAAGCATCTATACCTACTTTTGCCCTTAATGACTTACTATTACTATAGGTTGCTATAATCTTGTTGGACACTCAAGGAACCTTTGATAGTGAAAGTACTGTCCGTGATTGTGCTACTGTTTTTGCTTTGAGCACCATGATTAGTTCAATTCAAATATACAATCTCAGTCAGAATATCCAGGAAGATGACCTTCAGCATCTGCAGGTTTGAAAATTCTTGGTTTTTATATCTTATCTTAGGTTTTCAATTTTGAAATAATTAATTTAAATTATGTTGATTTATTATTTTTTTTAAATTATATTTTTTTATGGTCCAATCATGAACCATTGAACTAATTTTTGAAATAACCTAAATTTTTTTTTTAGCTTTTTACGGAATATGGACGTCTAGCTCTTGCTGATACAGGGAAGAAACCTTTTCAGAAACTTCAGTTTCTTGTACGTGATTGGAGTTTTCCATATGAAGCGGAGTATGGTGAGATCGGTGGTCAAAAAATACTTGATAAGCGTCTGCAGGTATGATATAAAGCCATTCCAGCAGCATTTTAAGTAGATGACTGATATTTCTTTGATTTTAAAAATTTACTATAATTATTGTTTTCATTTAGAAATAATAATTTATTTGTATTGCCAAAAAAACAAAATAATGGAACACCTTAATTTTGTGAAGTATCTTAATTGAAGATAATTTCTTTTTAAATATTAATATATAGTTCTACTAAATTATTTTTTAATATTAATATATAGTTCACTGTTCCAATTTACATTCCACTTTTTGCTTTCACTCACCTATATGAAATATAAAGTTAGGGAAAGTATTGCAATATTGATTACTTTCTAATTCCAGTTTTCAATATAAATGCCCATTTTAGGTCCTGAACCCATATGACCAAGTTCTGCTAGGTCTGTGTATATGCCTTCCTGAGATATTGCAGTAACTTTTTCACCAAAATCAATGAACCAGAAACGCCTCTTTATATCATACATTTTTTCCCATTGAACAATTTTTTCACAAATCTCTGAGGATTTTTATTAAACTCACTAAATTTATGTAAAATCAAATGGGCTTTAATTTCATGTGGGTTTAATCTGATTGTCAAAATTTCTCTTTGCTTGTTAGCTTTGAGAAAAATGGATAAACATAAAATATTTGATATCCTACCAAAGGAGAAAACTGCTGAAATATTTTTTCAGGTTAATTCTTTTTATACACCTATAAGAATAGTAATATAGATGAGATGTATAATATACAGTTGGAAATCTAAAATTTTTATGAAATATGTTATTTATATACAAAGTTGGATAAGGTAATGGAGAGAGAGGAAAAGGCCATAAACTAAAGTGATTGCTGTATATAATAATTTATATTGCTGTATTACTTAATCTAATATAAAGGTTTCCATTGAAACAATAGAATTATTTTTTCAACATTAAAATTACAACTCTCAGCTGATTGATGGAACCAAGAGCGATGACACTAGCTCTAATGCACCTTCCTAGTATGTTCCAGACATGATTGAGTTATGTGGTTTTCCAAGAAGTTCATAACCCACGAAACTCATGTATCATTTTCCAATATTCTTACTTCCTTAGTGATCACACTTACCAAGTGAATGATCTTGCTAAACGGTTTAACTCTGTTTATTATCTGGCTTAGAGCATCTAACTTGTCTACCAGATCACTGAATTGCTGTGCTAGAAGACAAAGATCTTTAGCCTAGATGATAATATGTGTGTGCATGCTATACATGTCTCAGTGTATTAATATCATATGAACTGATAGTTTTACCTCTTGGTGGGTGTATAGATCATGAAAAAACTGATGGATGTGATTTATTTTTTTATACATTCTTGTATTAAATATCTTATTATTTTTATTTAGTTCTATTATTTAATTTATCCTGTTACAAGATTTTCTAAAGTTTTAAAATTAATTTTTTTTTAGATTTCTCAAAAACAACATCCAGAGCTCCAGTCTATAAGAAAGCATATACGTTCCTGTTTTTCTGATATAAGTTGCTTTTTAATGCCTCATCCTGGTCTTAAAGTTGCTACTAACCCAAATTTTGATGGGAGGCTTTCAGGTATTCTCTCTCTGAATATATATGTATATACCCTTACATAAGTCATTATAGCTTATTCCTCTGAAATGAATCTGATTCATCATATCCCTGGGATTTATTGTGTTGGTAAGTACATAAGTCCTTTGGATTTTATGATACAACGACCATATGCATCTTATCTGAAAAAATTAATTATTTAAGGTAGATTGTTTATCTTATTTGTGAAATGTGAACTTTTTGTTTTAACTTGTTCAAATCAGATTAGTATTGTGTTAGCTATTGTTCTGTGTATGTTATATGGAAGGAAATATCATTCATTATCAGCATATTTTGCTGTATTATTTCTAAAAAAGTAAGTTTGCCACAGAAGCTCAACAAAAAATTTACTCAAGTTCAGTTATATTCTAAGACTTCATGTTTTGGGTCAGTCCTCCTCTCGCCAACCGAAGTAAACTTGGCAAGACACATTTCTATTTGAGATCCACAACTGAAATAATGGCAAAATGACCCATTTTTGAAAATGTTGGTAAAATGAGATGTATATAGAATAGTGAGACACCTTGAACAACCTCAAAACCCAGATGGCATGCATGATCATGTTTATATATGGCAGAATTTCTCCTTCTTCTTCTTTCTCTTCCTCCTTAGTGCCTCTCAACATGAAGGTACCTTGATCCAAGCATTCCATCTGTCCCGGTCCCTCGCCAATGTCCTCATGGAGTTCAGTTGATTTCCTCTTTTCTAGCCTGTTCAAGGCCACATTATCCAACCAAGAAATCCTTGGCCAGCCTCTTGTTCTTTTGCTAGTTGGTTTTGCTTCAAAAGTACTTGGCGTTTCGCTGCCTTCATCCATTTGGCATACATGTCCGAACCACTTTAACTGTCTCTTTTCTAGCATTTCAGTAAGTAGTTTCGCCCCTAGCTCTTCTCTTATCTTCCTGTTCCCTCTGAGTTCCGCTGGCTACTCTTCTGAGGTATTTCATTTCTGAAGCATTAATTCTGTTCTACAATTTGTCGAGAAGGACCCAGCTCTCACTTCCGTACAATAAGTTAGGGAGGTAAATTGCATTAAAAATGTACCTTTTTCTCTACATCTCGTTTTCCAACTTCATTTTCGTATTGCAGATTTGGTAATAAATGTTGTTCGCTTTTTTGATTCTATTGAATATTTCCTGTTGAATTTTACCATTCCTGCTAATAAAAGTACCTAGGTACATGTAGTCTTCTGCAGTCTCTAAGACTTCACCTCCACAAGTGATCTGTACCTCTTCAGGTTCCCGTCCTATTTGTATGACTTTACTTTTGCGTGCGTTTATTATCATGTCTTTTCTCTCTAGCTCCGCTTCCCATTCCACTACAGCTTGCTGAAGATTCTGGATGTAGTTGGCTATAAATATTGGGTTATTTCACATGAAATGTCCGTTTTTATAGTTTCTGAAATACATAAAGGATTTTGCAGGTCTCTGTTGTTTTCTTCCGAATGTTTACATATTTAAAGTAAACAGTTACTAATCCTCTACCTTTGTATTATAAACATTAGCTTCCCAATCAATTACCCACTTTTTAGTATACCTCCAAATATGAACATGGAAACACGCGATTTTCGAGTAATATTTTTGTTTGAGTTTAAACTCGGCCATTCAGCAGCTAAGGCCGCTAGAAATATTTGCAAGGCGTTTGGGGAAGGGAGTGTTAATGAACAGACCATTCGCCGTTGGTTTGCTAAGTTTTCAGCTGGGGATACCGACTTGGAAAACTTGCCCTGAGGAAGACCTCCGTCTGTAATAGACAACGATGTCCTCAAACAGACAGTAGAAGGAAACCCCTACCAAACAGTTAAAGGACTCTCAGCACAACTAAATGCAAGTGCATCTACCGTTTCCAGATATTTAAAGTGTATTGGGAAAGTAAAAAAGCTCGATACATGGGTACCTCATTATCTCACTGAGCGGCAGCAAGACCCCATGTTTCAAAACATACTGTGCAAAAATTGAAAGAACTGGGCTATGAAGTTCTTCCGTACCCACCATATTCTCCCGACTTGTCTCCAACAGATTATCACCTGTTCAGGAATTTAGACAACTTTTTGAAAATGATGATCAAGTGAAATTAGTGAAATGAAATGATCAGATTTTGTTTCACTTCAAAGCTCAGATTTTTTCAGTTCGGGGATAAAAAAGTTGGTGTCACGTTGGGAAAAATGTGTAGAAAAAGAAGGTAAATACTTCGAATAAAATTATCTTGTTTTCATATCGTATTTTTAGTAAAAATCCTTTACCTTGAAAATGGACATTTCATGCGACACAACCCAATACAATATCATCGGCATAGAGAAGTATCTGAGCTAGGACAGTTCTCAGATTCCATTTCCCTATTATTGTTCGTGCCATCCTTCGTTTGCATAATTTTAAGACCTCATCCCTCAGTATAATGGGGAGAAGAGGGCTCAGGCTATCTCCTTGTTTGACACCTCTCATCATATCAAAGCTTCCAAACTCTTTTCCATTTACCCTTTGAGCTTTTATATGAGGATTAATTATGTCTATAAGTTCTAAAGGGGCGTTCTTTGCCTTCAGTGCATTCCATATTTCAACTCGTGGTACTGAATCGAAAGTGGCTTGCAGATCTAGAAAAGCTAAATATACATTTTTATCCCAAGCCTTTGTTATGATTGTTCTTTGTGAAAATATCTGGTCTTGGGTTTGTCTGGAAGATCTGAATGCAGCTTGTTTTTCTTCACGGTCCTTTTTCACTGTTTCTCTGAGTATCTCTCGAGGACTGAAGTATATAATTTTTGAACCACCTGGGACAAGCATATAGGTCTGTAATTGTTGCAATCGCTTGGACTTCCTTTCTTGTGAATTGGGATAATGACTTGACGGAATTTCGAGTTTTTATTCCCTAGGGATAATTCTGTCAACTTTAACAATCGATTCAAAACTTACGTTTTTTTTTTGTTTTTTTTTGTGATGAACTTCACAGTTTCTGTGAAGATAGGAGGGAGCTGGTCAGAGCTAAATAATAGTCAGTATTTTGTAGATTATAATTAATTTAATGCCCATAACGCTCCAATTTTATTTCTCCTTAAAAAAATTAAAAGGACTTATTTGCCAATTCAATATATATCCAAGGATATCTGATTTTCAAACAGTCACTTTTATCAAATAGACTTACATGGAATCTGATGTTTAAATCCCATATATTTTCTTTTTTAAAGTAACTTAAGTTTTATTTTTTTTTTTAATTTTAGATATTGAGCCTGATTTCAAAAAATGTTTGAACAAGTTGGTTCCTCTATTATTAGCTCCTGAGAATCTTATACTTAAAGAAATAAGTGGACAAAAAGTTAAAGCAAAAGAGTTACTACAGTATTTTAAATCATACATAACAGTTTATAGTGGTGATGAACTTCCTGAACCTAAGTCAATGCTTGTGGTTAGTGTTTTTTACTTTTTAATGTGCAATTGTACCTAAGTATAATTATTTTCAGATATATTTTATCTTCTTTGTTTAATATATTTGTAGGCAACCGCAGAAGCTAATAATCTAGCAGCAGTTGCTGCAGCTAAAGAAACATACCATGCCATGATGGAAGGCGTTTGTGGTGGAGCCAAACCTTACCTAAGCACAGCCTTACTTGAAAATGAACACGTAAGAATCAAATTGAAAGCAATGGACCAGTTTTCAAAAAAGAGGAAAATGGGAGGAGAGGAATTTTCGGAAACTTACCGGATGAAATTAGAATCTGTGAGTTTTTATAAAAATCGTTGTACATATTTTAATTTTATTTCTTAATTGTATAGATTATTTTTCTTTAGAGATATTAAATTCTTATTTGCTTTCCAGCATTGCTGTTTATATGGCACATAATTGCTTTGCTATCTTATTCTTTTCTGCTAGAAATATAATATGTCTTTAGCTTCAGATCTAGTTTTCTTCAGCCGTTCACTTAATGTGCACCATTCAAAAAAAAAAAATTGAAGAAAATAATTTTTTTAACATCTTATAAATCTTGTCAAATACATTTTTGCCAACATCTTACTACTATTTCTGGGTAAACTGAGAATTGATAAAACGTAATGTAGAAATATTATTTATCATTTCATCAGTGCCTACTGAAATACTTATAAAAGTTTTTAAAACCGTGATTGTATACTTTTGCCATAAATCGTCGTGTTTCGAAATATTTAATTTCTAAATTGACTGCGACTGTTTGCTCTTCATGAAAGCTTGAAGATTTTATGTTGAGCAAAATCTAGGGAATAAATGAGTAGGTTACTGTTTTTCCTTTCATTTTTATATTTGGCCCTACAATATGGATTGGAACACCATTAAAACAAAATACAAAATTTTAAATTCACTTCCCCAAAGTTTGATAATAATTTATTATATTGATTTATTCAATATTTATGATTTATACTTTATTTTTATTAGTACATGATTCACTTTCTAACATTAATAATCAGTAGCAACAATCAGCCTCTTGCTGTTGTTTTATAAGCCTGTTAGTTTCAGACCATTGAAGTAGTGTCACTCTTATAACTGTTTCCTGTCTGGTCCAGTTCTCAGCTAGAAGCTACCTAATTACCAATTTGTTTGGTTTTGGACCACATTATCATGAAATCCCACCAATGTATTACTGTGTGTCTTTGATCTCTCATAGGAAAATTGGAAAGGACTCATTATTTTTTCTCATAAGAGCTTAAAATCTTGTAGAAAATGTTGACTTTCAATGTATTGGGGACTGCATTTCTATGTGACTGTCCTGACTGATTTTCTGGAATATGCGGTAATTATTAACATAAATTTAAAAAAAGAAAAGCCCTAATGCTGTCCAAAAGTTTATTAGAGAGAGCAAATGATAACTCTAAGGAATGGGGGTTAATCAAACACATATGTTTCTTGCCGGTGTTCCCTCTGGTTAATTTTATGCTGTTTGATATTACCACCATAAGTAAAACTTATTTTATATTTATTTTTATAATGACATATTTCTGTGTACAGTTTTATATTATGGTTGAAACTAAATAACTCTGTTTTAAACATTCTTGAATTTCTCTTTCTTGTACAAATGCCAAGGATTTTTAAAAGAGCTTCTATGCCCTTTCTGACCAAATGTTTGCTTTGCTTGATTCCAACGCTTCTCTTAAATTAAATCTGAGATTTGCCTTATATTTTTACTATTCTTACTAATTTGTAAAGAGTATCAGATTTGTGAAAATAAACAGTTTCTGTTCATAGAGCTGTTGCACAGGGTTTACCATTTTTCATCTTAACACTCTTTACCTTTAACTTTATGTATTAGGATCTATTTGTTCAGGATAGCTTTTTACAAACTTCTTCCTCTTTTAAAATTTTTCTATGAAGATATTTTTCAGAAGATAAGTTAAATTATTGAATTATTTTATCTTTCATCCTTACTTAATCGAGACCTCTTTTACTGCTGAGCAGTGTGAGGTGCCATCTTATAGAGCCTGACCCAAAGGTCTCTATCTAGTGCTAACTGCCTTCTCCTCCAGTGATTGTTTTCATAGTAGTGTTGATTAAGAACCTGTTTTGTTTTTTCTGTATTTTTTGGCCTTGACAGCCGTTTCCGATGGCATATTTTTTAAATATATTCATTTTTAGCTTTTTTTTCTTCATGAAAATATCTTTCTCTCCTCAAATACTATGTTTTGGCATTTATGTGAGTAAAAAAATTGTTTATAATAATACTTGTAATGATTGGCCATTTCAAACAGATGGTAGGCTTATATTTAATTGTTTTTTTTTTAATTAACCCATCTCCCAGTTATCGAAATTATTTATTATAATTGTTTTTATGTTTCTTATATTTTTATGAAATGATTAATTAAAGACAAATTTCCAACCAAAACCACTATAATTTTCTAAAGAGTGTTCTTGAAATCATACTCTAAAAAACTTGAAGCTGTTAGTATAAAATAAATTATTATATTTATGTACTTTTTTCATTTTTTGTAAATATTGTTGCTTAACTTAAAAAATTATTCCTTTATAATACAGCTAATTTATTTTCAATAAAATGTGTTACTACTTCAATAGTTCTTAATTTATTTGAAGCTCTGACAGTGTAACTTCTTATAGAAAAGCTTGATTTATGTCAGATTGTATCAAGATAAACAAAGATTTATTAATTATTTCTTATTATCATAAATTTTCATTTATATGACAGTGAGTATTTTTTATCTTTTTTAATGTTGGAATATAAAATATAAGTATCATATTAAAAGTACTATTTGGATGTACTTGACTTGTATACATCTTCTTAACAAGATCATTTTCCAATTTTACCTTGTAATTTATTGTGTAGAATATTTTTTGCTGAAGTTTAGTGCTGATGTTTTTTTACTTTCAACTTTTAAGTATAACCCCTATTGAATTCACTCAAAAATAATTATTCTATAGAATTTATTCTATCTGAAATAAGCTAAATGTAGAACTTTGAAATTTGTGCTTACATTAGTAAGTTTTAGTTACAACAGTCATCTTTTGATACTATATTTTATAAAAGGGGGCTGTGAAAGCAGCAAAATAAGGCATTGCTGAGAATATATCATTCAATTCATTCTTTAGAATCCAGTTTTATGTAGTTAGAGGGACATATTATTTTTAAATTATTGTTTTTTGTAATAATGTTTTGTTTTATAAAGAAAATGGATTTGTTAAAAATATTAATGTATCCAGTGAATAGAACTCATCTGGTTCATATTCTAGAATAGAATAAATGTAGATAGAGTGAGCCAATAGGCATCAATTAGGACGAATATCAGTAAGCTATGTAATAAAATGTGTGTGTGTAGAAAGTCATAATAAAAGGCTTGATAATGGGGACAAAACCCCGAAACGTAGAAAGACAATGTGATAGATATTGAAGAGAAATACATTTTTAAGAAAAGGAAGTTAATGAGTGCTTATTTAAATATGAAATATTGAATAAAGCTTCCTAAAAAATTATAAAAGAAAAGAAACTAAATTTACATTTTTTTTTTATACATTTATTTAGCGATACATATTGCTATTTTTAATTGGTGAATTTTATAAACATAAAAATATCCTTTCCTGTCATTAGTTTTGCTCGTAAACAAGACTTAGTGCAGAAAGTTTGTTATGGTGTAGTTCCTTATTGGTTAATAATGATGCATGAATCCTTCCTATGAGTGTTTTAAAACATTATCTAGTTATAAAGAGAGTTTTATTGGTAATATTGTTTTCTTGAAGTGGACATACCCAGATTCTGTGCATCAGTGAAATCAAGTATCAGAGGTAAGTGGTTATCATTAGGTTGTAATTTTTTAAGGTTGTGGGGAGTCATATGGTTTTAAAATTTATAATGGTATTTTTTGTCACCAACTTGGCTTACTGTTTAGTTATGTCCGTAGATGTTTAAATAACTTTTTCACCTCTATATGTCATTAGGATTATCTCACTGTTGTAAATCAGAATAATTAAGATCATGAATTTGTCAACAATTTCATCATATCATACTTTTAGTGCTGTTACTACTAATTTTCTCCAACATTAATAATAAATCTGTTGTCTGTGTTTCCATGTGTCCTGTTGTTTTTATGATTGGGAGACTCATACATTAAAAGTTATTGAAAAGAGAGCTTAGTAAAAACTCTTTAAAAAGGGGGTAAAGAACAATTTGTAATTCTTAGAAGGTTGGATAGACCTAGACCCAGAAGGCTTCAGTGGTATCACAAATAAACCAAGCCACCCTATGGATGTTTGAGATCCAGCATTAGTATCATGTTGATTGCATAAGATAAGCCTGCTGGAATTCAATATGGTGTTTTAAAGCTTGGGGAATGATGAATGTTTAAGTTAAATCAATATCATCATTGCTGAAAAAAAAAAAATTCTAATAAATCAACTACAAAACTTTCCAATTAAACCAACAACTTTTTGACTATCAATTTTAAGGTTTTATGGCGGAATAATTTTAACAAACAAATTACTTTTCAATATCATTTTCTTGATGAGTTCAACTACTGTAGCAACCATCTATTGGAGTTTTGAAAATGTATCAGCCTACTTTGACTTCAGATGCTCTTATTTCTTGTGATTGTTGTTTCCGTTTTAGAATATCCTTTTAGAAAGGACAGAAGTTGTAGGAATACATGGATGTTTTGGGGCTGCTTAATCTAGTAGTTTCAGCATTGTCTGCTCCCAAAATTGTTAGACGTCTAATTTTTTACCGGCATTCAATAATGCTATTGAACTATCACTAACTCAGTTACAGGGATAATACATTTTTTTTTTTTTTTTTAAGAAGTCTTATATGTTAATGCCTAATATTTTTGTTTGTTGAAATAAATATTCTTTAAATACTTAAATAATGAATAACAATTGTAATATTTTTATTAAGATTTTAAAAATCATTCAAGTTCATTATATATAAAAAATTAATTTGTGATATATTTAATTTGCTGTCTGTATTAATAGTTTATTAGGAACCGTATATGTTACAAATGTAACATCTGCTCTTTTGTATATATTTTTTCCTGGAATGGCTTATGAATTTTTTTTATTGCTTAAAAGTAATACATTTTTGCACTTTTAATTGCAATCACATTTGATCTGTTGCTGTTCGATTTATATTTAAAATATCTACATAGATTAGTTGCATAAATTTTCTCAGCTTCTTTTTTATCTATTTTTATATGTAAATTCGTATTACTGTATTTTGAGCTTATTTCTGTTTCACTGATTTGCTACTTTTAAGTTTATGGCACTTTTATTTTTTATTTTTTCATCAGCTCCAAAAACACATGGTTTACATACATTTATTTATTAATTGTAAATAAATGCTTTTGAAATGTCCAGTTTACATGATATTTTTGTGTATGAATTTTCCTTTCTTATTTTCTCAACCTAACTTTTATTTTTCATTGTATGTTAGCTTCATACTCCTCTGTTTTTACTGTTGTTTTTTTTTTTTTTTATAGATATTAAGCAGTTAACAGTATACAAACCCAAATATATTTTTTTATATTACAGTTAGCCTTCAAAGAAGTAATTTGGTATTTCTAAATATTTTTAAAATATTCAACTATTCTTATGATTTTGAATTGGATGCTCTTTCCTAAATTTGTTACATTTTACTCTTAGTTTAATTTTTAAGAAAAAATAATTTTCTTTTTTTTTTTTTAATTTAACTCAACTTTTTTTTGAGACATGGACACTATTAGGTTTTAAAATGTTTTGCAGCATATTGCCATCAAATAAAACAAATGATTCTTTTTTTTTTAACTTGAAGAAAACCTGTTCTGATGGAAATCTGAATACATTTTTTTATTCCTAATTTAATACCAACAATCAATGACCTTTTTTTCTAGCCCCAGATTTTTAACACTTGATAAATTAAAAGTGATTAATAAAAGTAAATAGACACTCCTTTCTTTTGAAAATTGAAGGGTTTTGAAAATCTTGTCATCTGGTCAAATTATTGCATTATAATATGGTGTCAAATTGAACACTAGCCCTGTCTTTGTCCTCAAATTTATGACTAATTTGATATGTTCTAAGTGACTGATATATATTGAGCATTGCTGTAAGAGAACAGAGTGGTCTAATAGATAAAGCACTAGTCTCCTATCCATGTCCTGAGTAAATAGCAGAATTATTTGTTCTGTTATTTCTGCCGTGGAGCAACCCTGGGGTATAGAGACCCTTAGGTGCAGACCCAACCTCTATATAGTGGGTACCAATAATTGGTTAAGAAACCTGTGTATTAGGTTCGAAATTTGGCGGTTGAGCGTGTCCAGGCCTAATCACCTTGCTCGGTTGTTGGCCATGATACATTTCAAATCTATAAGAACTGAATCCAAGCCCCTTCAAGGATTTTAGAGGTGCAGGTTGAATACTTCCAGAAGTTTAACTCATTTTAATGATGTTATATATAGCTCTGGTGAGGATATTGGACATCTCTTTTTCTTGTTTGTCTGAAAAATTTATCATTAACAACTCAAGACTAAGAGACAATTGTCTCGCAGCAGTAGTTTTTTTATTTAATTTTGCTTTTGTTATCATAGTAACATCTACAAGTACATATAAGACTAAATCATTAATTCTGTAGCACTTCCTGGTTTTGGCGTGTTTGTATATATTTGTATCTATGTATTATATTTTTGATAATTTAATGTTAAAAAAGAAAACAACTATTGCATCATAAAAAAATAAATAATACTGAAAAATTTAAAAAGATAAATAAACTAGACTGAAATTATTTTTAATTTCTGCCTTAAATAGCCATTGCTTTGTATTTGTTTTATTCATGTTACTTTTTAGGAACTCGGTATCTATATACAAGTATAAATCTATAATCAGATAGATCAAGTCCTTTATATTTTCGTGAGATGATTTTTGTTATTTTGATAATTTTGCAATACTGGTATGTCTGAAATAAAAGTAGTAATAATGTAAGCAGTTCATTTATTTGTTTGCTGAATGAGTTTCTATTAAGTTTGGATTTCATTTTTCCTGTCGATCATTCCATTTATCCATTTGATTATATCCTTTCGATCTTGTTCTTTCTGCTTAAACTTATCTAATTAGGTTCATATTCTCCATTAAAACATTGCCCTGAATATGTCAGTTTTTTTTTTTGTTTGTTTTTCTTGGCAACTTTATTTCAGATTTAAATTCCCAAATGTCATCCATTTTTGTTCTGAATTGACTCTGCAGACAGCATGAAATATTTATTTTTATCTGAGCTTAAAAAATCAATAAAAGGTTTTATAGCTTTTAAAGCTATATTTTAATCAACTTGTGTTCTTAGCATTGATTCATAGTTGTAGATTTAAAAGATTGAAAATAAAAATAATATTGATATAAAGCATATGTTAATTACTTTTCTTCCATAACAACTTTATTTACACATTTCCCTCAGAGCTTTAGCCTCATCTTCAACTTATTGATATGTATCGTAATTTTTTTTATTCATATTTTTATGCCTATCTGTTCCTACATCTTCATTATATGTATCTATATTGTGTTAAACTATGTGAAATACATTTTAAACTATTAATATAAAATTCAATGTATTTACATATTTAACTCACTGCATATTATAGGATAAATAATCGTTTTTTTGTTTTTTTCATTTTAAATTAAATAAAGATTAGTCTGTATATGTAAATAGTATATATTAAATATGAAGGTGGAGTTCCTTTTTTAATTATAAAATGTATGACTGATGGACCACATACAGAAATTATTGTATGTATAAATGATTATTTAGGAACAAATATGCGAGAAATGTGAATAGAAAATAATTATGATAAATATAAGAACCTCATAATAAGATAAAATCTTATAAACATTAACAAGAAATATATGTAAGTTATAATAATAAAGTTACAAAGGAAGAAAAAATTATATACATATGTTTTAAACAAATTTAATTTTAAAAGTTTTCATGAGAAAGTAAGTATAATAAATGTTTTATTTCAGTATTTAATAAAGCAGAATATGTAGCTCTTTTAAAAAACACTAAAATGTTCTTATTTTTCTTATAGAACACCATTAACATATCATGTAAACTAGGGTATAATGCTGTTATATTATGAGTGTTATCATACTCAGTCAATACTTGGAGCTGGAGTAACGAATGGTATCTTGTTTTTGCACTTTGGATTGTGGGTGCGTGCTGTCTTGGTAATATGTCTGAATTTAATGGTTGATGGATTTTGTAAAAAGCTAGAGAAGATTTCTTGTTTATGTAAATTATACTGCTATTCTTCAATTGGATGCCCTATTTATGAAGCAGCTTCGTTTTTTTATTTTTTCTATTATTTTTTTTCAAATTCTAGGAATCATTAGTGCTAGGTAAGATCACTATTACATTTTTTGAAGTATAAATAAAAATATTCAAATTTAAATATTTTTGTGATAAATGGTTTTGTTTTTTTAGGATTTGGATCATTTATATCATAATTTTCAAGCTCGCAATGATGCCAAAAACTTTTTTAGTCAAATTGGCAGTCCCTTGAAATTTTTTCTTCTGCTTTCCTTACTAGTGATGATTATTGCTTTTGTTGCTGCTCAAACTAAGCGTTATCCATATAATAATCAAGGATCAGCAGTTCATGCATATGGGTGGAATTAGATATATTTATATATTACTTTATAATTTATATTTTATATGTATTCCTGATTTATTGTTGTAATTTTATCTTATTTTCTATTTTCTTGTTATGGTTATTTAAATAAATTTATCTTTAATTATTTTATCAGTCTGTTTATTAAACCTTTCTTACTAAAAGGAAATGAATTAAGGTTAGAAGTATGTGAATGATATTCATGTTATCATTGTTCTCAGAACCTTTATTTAGTTTAACTTCTAATGTTTTTGTTATATTTTTTTCAGTTGCCTGTATAAATAAAACCTTTGACCATTATAATTTCTAATTTATGATTATTTTTCAATTTTCTTTTAGCTATACTAATTAGTTTATGGTTTTGTAATATTTTGACTTGTCTTGTAGGAAGGAGATAATTTGTATTTACTTCATATTTTTTTCTAATTTTACGATAATTTACATAATTTGTATAATTTTACTAAGTACATGCGTGCTTGCACATCCACCTATTAACCAATATTTGAACCATTAACCACAATCATGATTCATTGTCATTTCCCTATTATTATTCTTTACATATGTAACAAATAATAACTAAAACAACACATTCAAGAAATAATTATTATGATTTTGGAATGATTTATCAGTATTTCAAATTTTGGATATAATCAATTTAATGAAAAATATTTTTTACTATTCTATCTGGCCTATGAAAAATTCTGCTTCACAATTAATTAGTTGGCCTTTCTAGGGTGTTGTCGATAGTTTGTCTTGAAATCTTCAGCCCTAAAATATGAACCTAAAATATGGTGGAGCATAAAATAAGTGATTAGTAACTATCACCACTATCCACGCTTCTCAGAAGCAAAATCAATAATAAGACATTTTGTTGTCTATTTTTTTAATGGAATATTAGTACTTAAGTTTTAATTTGGTAACATTAATACTATAATTTTAGTAAGAAAACAAAAGATATCATTTTTTTTTTAATCAATTTTTTTTTTCAGTCATTAATATTCATTTATTTCAGTTATTTATTTTTGTGTTAAATATTTTTATTATAAATGAGCTAAATTTTTTAGCTGTTATGTTTCTCTATAATTTTTAAACTAGTAAGCTACTTATATTACTTAACAGACATGAATTTACCAGTTTGACAATTACAATGGTGTATTCTGTACAATGGCATTCGAATAAATGTATTACTAGTGAAAATGTCTTGAATATAAAGTTTTAATTAATTTTGTTAACGATATCTCTTAACCCCATTAGCACCTCTAGTACCTAACCTGGTTATTAATTTGATTTATATTCACTGGGATTATTATAGTCATCACTACTTCAATTAAATATGAATCAATCATAACAAATAATAAAATAATGTTTATAGAATTTATATTTTTCTGAAAATTCTCTACCTCTTATTGCTTTATAGTCATATTTAGTTAAAGTGATATCTTTAAGACTAGTTTTTGATTGATCAGAAGAGTTTATTCCAGTTGTTAGTAATACTTCATATATGGGGCTACTGTGTAGGATGGGCCTTGCTTTGTCTCCCTTACAATCCTCTGCAAGTTTTACAAAATTAGAGCCTCAGTTCTTCAATCCTTTTTTAGCTGTCATTATCTTAACATCCATTATGTTGCAGTCTCTCTGTTCTTTGTTGTAACTGATTTATGAATAATGTTTTCTGTGCATCTGGTCCATGACTCATCCATGGCACATGGCCTTGTCAGATAATTCTCCAGAACTTAATAAATCTTAGTTTCTTGATTTTCCAGAATGGTGTTTATTTATATTTTTCTATACACCATATGTGCGGAATTAGTATTACACCCATTGATTCTCTTAATTTTGTGCTGTCTGAATATTTTTAAGAGCCTGCTGATCCACAGCTCTCCGATAAAAATTATGTTTACTGAACAAATTTTGGATCAATAAAGAAAAATGTATACTAGTTTGGTTGATATTATAATTAAAAAAGTAAGACAAGAGATATTCAATAATCTGTGAAGTCAAAAACTAATGTTTATATTTTTTTAACACTTTCGGTACTATAAATAAATTAAAAATTGAGTTAAAACTTTGAAAGTTATTACTTTTATCAGTTAATCATAGACACTGAAACTATTGAAGAAAACTTTTAGCCTCCAAAACTAGGTGATCAACAATTTTCCCATTTATTGAGAAAATGGTTATTAGTGTTGGATATTGAGCAGAATAAGGCCTAATTCCTATTGGATTCTTGACGAGGTAGGACATTATCGCTTGTATCATTTCTTCCTTATTTTCATATTTTTTTATTTTTAGCTGACATTTTAGTTTTGGTGCCTGGAAATTTCTTATTCTCTTTTTACTTAAGCTTTATATCTACCATGATTTTGATGTTGAGATAAGTGTAATCTATCATGTAACTATTTTATCTATTTTGAATATCATTATTGTAAAATTATGATTCCTAGTACAGTCATAAATAAAATTGTTTTCTATTGTTTGTGTTTTAAATTAACAGAATATTTATTTTATGGTTCCATAAATAACATTTGAAAAGCAGTGTTTTATTTTAATTATGTAATCTAATCAATGAGTTTATTATCCTATATAGTTGCCGTTCCTTCTTAATTAGTTTGCACATTTTATTATTAGATGTTTAAATCTTCTATAATAGAGTGCATCGTTTATTAATTTTATTATAGAGTTTACATTTGCGTATCACTGTTAATATGAATTTATTAATTAACCTCATTATCCTTTATGTATTGCACTTCCTGATTTAATTTTTCTCATTTATAAATTGAATTTCTAAATTTTGGTAGTATTGATTATATGTGTGTTTTTAATGTGAAGTTATCTATTTGCCTATGCTCATCAGATAACTGATTCCTTATTAAAGTTTTTACTCTACCAATATATATGTTTAGAAGAGGTTTATTTATATATTTTTTTTGTAATGTCATATTTTACTACTATTCAATCTAACTTTTGACAAGTATACTTAACACCTCATGTGAATAAAACTTTAAAAAAATGATTTTTTAGTTTTCTATGTCATGATTTTATTAGTTAATTTCATGACTTAAAAATTAATTATCCCAGAAAACCATATATAAGCAAGTAGTAATTGTCTCAAAAAAGATAACTTAAAATTATTCATTTTAAGGTAGGTAAAGTTCTATCAATGGTTTGTCTACCCATTGAGTTCCATATACAATTTTTCTCTTTTCTTCATTTAGACACTTGTTTCTCTTAGACTTTTTTTTTTTTTCAATTTTTGAAAAGTTCATTAAGTTTTCATTTCTCAACTTGTCCATTACCTAAATGTAATGCTTCAAAAAATAAATAAATAAATAAAATAAAATAATAATAACAATAATTAAATATATATATAATAATGAATTTTTATAAATGTTTTTTATGATAAGTTTAATCAATTTTTTTCTGTATTAACTTATCTTATTAAGTTTTTATTCTACAAATGATTTTTGACTCTTTATTTTCTCTTTTTAGGATATGGAAGAACTTTACACACAATTTAGAATGCATAATGAAAGCAAAAATATATTCAAAGCTGCGAGAACCCCTGCAGTTTTTTTTGCTCTAGCCGTAGCATTTTATATTCTCTCAGGTGTCTTTGGTTTAGTTGGAATGTATAGTGTTGCTAATCTGGCAAACTTGGTTATGGGCATTTCCCTAGTTACTCTTATTACATGGTCTTATGTCAGGTAAGTTATTATCTTATTTTATTTTTTTTTTTAATCTTACATTTAGTGAAAGTATATTCTGATTCCTGATTCTATCAAACATATATATATATCATTACATTTAACAGTAATTATCAATGAATTGATGAATGAGATATTGTGGACTAAGCTGATAATTTGCCTAGGATTCGTTGGGTTCTTTAAACATAATATAATGAGGTTGGATTAAATTTTGTAAACATGGAATCACGTAAGCCACACACAATTTGGGTTTTGAAACGCACTAGAGAAGCTCTATTTAGTATTCAGGTTCTTTTTTTCCAATGATGCAGGGACGTCAGCTGCAATGTTTTTGTGTCATCGACTACCAGAAAGCATATGATAACGTGCAGCATAACAAACTTGTTGAAATTCTAAAGGAGATCGGACTGGGCGAACAGGATATAAGAATTATTGCCAAGTTATACTGGCAACAAACGGCATCTGTTTGCATCAAAGTTGATGGATCAGAAGATATTTGATACGAGGGGTCCGTCAGTGCTGTGTGCTATGGCCTCTACTTTTCAATGTATACTTGGAGTGGATTTTCCAAGAGGCTTTAGAAGATACAAACAGTGGAATTAAGATCAACAGCGAGTATTTAAACAACATATGATACGCAGATTACACAGTAGTGTTTTCGAATATCCTTGAGAGTCTTCTAGAGATGATGGTTCAGGTGGTCGATATCAGTGAGAAATATGAACTGTCTCTGAACTTCAAGAAAAACAAAAACTGGCATTAAATAACCAACAAATAGAAAGAGTTAGGGCATATACTTATCTCAGGACCAAAATATGTGAAAGGTGGGCTCACTCTTTAGAGATTATATACAGAATAGAGAGGGCCAGAGATGCTTTTCGCAAAATGTAAAAATTTTTCATATGCCATGATCTATCACCGCCAACTAAGATCAGCTATTGAAGTGTTATGTCTTCCCAGTGCTGCTTTACGGAGCTGAATCCTGGTCTCTAACTGAAGCTAGCAAAATTTGAGTCGTTTGGGATGTGGTTATACCGATGTATTTTAAGAATCTCATGGACCGATCATATCACCAATTATCGTAAGCTGAAATATTTGGGACTTATAATGAGAAACAGCCAGTGATATAACCTGTTGGACTTAAAAAAATTTGTTAGTAACTCAAATTAATTAAAACCTTATAGAGGGATCACAAATCTAGCATTCACCCCCAGAGCAAAGGTGTCATGATTGATGCTACAGGGTGATGCACTAGTTAGTGCTCCATTGTGGGCAATTCCTTAGGGTAGGAGGTTATTGGCAAGAAATTATTTTGGGCTAATCCTTACACTCACCTTTTTTTTTAAATCTGATTATGAAGTATAGGTGAATTACTCACTTCTCTGAACTAATACAGAATTTATAAAATCTTCCGAAACAATGTTTCAATGGATGTATTTCCTCAGTACAGCTCAGTTTAGTTACTCTTCTATTTACATTCTTTAGTGAACTGGCTAAAGCTAACCAAATCATACAATTTTGTTCAAATAAATTATATTATCAATATATATCTCTGGCTTAATTTTGTTTTTCTTTTATTAATTAAATACATACTTACGCTTATGTTTTATTTTAATGATTTCAGATACAGTGGGGAAATGATAGCAATTGGTGAAAAAATAGACGAAGCTGCAATATTGCTTTGGGAAAATGTAAGAAAAAAATTTATTTTATTTTTTATTTATTACAATAATTCTACAAATATTAATTGTTGAAAAACAAAGGATGACTATGATTATTTATTCTTTTGGTATTTGTTCTGCTGTAATTGTGCACTCAGGCTTGTTGGTAGAATTTGGAAATACAGAAATTGAATATTACACTGGTATACCACAAAAAAGTATATATCACTGTATACTCTTAATTTTTAGAACGTATGCTTAATTTGCATCTTTATTTACTAACAAAAATTATAGATCCTTAATGTTTGATAAATATATCAGGACAGTTTTAATTCATTCTTCTTGTCATCCTTCTTCTAGTTTTGGCAAGTGACTCAGCCCCTTAAATCTCTTTATCTTGCTAATAAAGAATATGTCATCAATATGTATTAATATGTCACCATTAAGTTAACATTACTCCTCATTCTCACTCCTTTCTTTGGCATGCACTACTTTCTCTATTCATTTTTCTTATTTACCATTTTCCTGTACTGGCCCTAGGATACTCTAAGAATAAACCTTACAAACATCAGTTTTTTATAGAGCAATTTTTTTTTTTTTTTTTTTTCATTTTATTATATATATTTTTTAAACAATTCTGCTTGCCCACCAATTCAGTTATGTATAGTTCCCAATCAAAATTCTGATTTCCTCTCTCTGTCTCTCTCTCGAACTATCTTTTTTTTGTATGACTGAACTGAGTTAATGGAACCTACGCATAGCCTCAATAGTTAGTGTTTCTACAACATTGCACTGTTGTTAGCCAATTTAATGGATTTTCTTACCTTTCCTCAATATTATCAATCGCCTTTTTCTTAATTTATTTTAAATCATAATATCTACTTCTTTCTCAAGATTTTAATCTTTAGATTTTTTTCAATTGTTTTCCTTGAATCTGAGGATTCTCACTTATACCTCCAAATACTGAATATTGCCCGGTTTACAGGAAGCCTTTCTCCTGAGATTCAAAAGGTAAATATTAAGGAGAATTTATGGCCCAGTTTGCACCAATGGAATCTGGAGGATAAGGATGAATGCTGAGTTAACAAGACTTAACTATAACTCGGACATTGTAAGGTTAATCAAAGTAGGAAGCCGTCTTCGTCGGGCATAATTAAAATGACCCAGGATAAGATTCCTGGGATGGCTTGAGATGAAAAGATTTATGGAACAAAGAGAGTAAGAAGACCACAGTTGTGATGGATTGATGGAGTGGCAGCGGATGCCAGGTCCATCTTGAAAATTGGAATTACAATTGGAGAGCAGTGAGGAGAGTGGTGCACCAAGCTGCAAAGGCCTTGTCTCTCAAAGAGTTGTAGCGCCATGGATGATGATGATCTGAGAATTCTCTGTGTATTTCTGGTTAAATATCTATACCCTGTTACTAACCATCATTTTTTTTTTAATTTGTATTCTCTATGGCCAGTGTACACTCTTCATCGCACCAAGTGCTTTTTTTAATGTCTGTCTCTGAGTCTACTCTGTTTCTCCATTCCTATGATCCTCAAAGGTACCAAGACAGTCTCCACTGGTTTTTAAGAACAAGTAACACAGCTGAGAGAGAACCGTTGGAATCTCTTGGAGCCCTGATTTCCCATCCACATTTAGTAGAGCTGTTGCTTTGAAATTCTATAGTATATTGCTACAATTGTGTTAAAGATAATTTATTTTATTTGTTGTCTTTCTTTTATAATTATTTTAATATTGTTTAATTTATAGAAGGATGATACAGTTTAGGTGGCAGGCAGTGAATGATAACAAAAAAAAGTAAAAACTATTTATTGTGAATCCAACGTTTCGAAATTTGCTACAGGTCATCATCTGCTTTAAAAAGTAGCTAGTTATAAAAGTGGCGCTTGTCTTTAAAATAATTAAATGGATAAATATTGAAAAAATTCAATAAATAATCCTCAGTGGATAGTGAAAACCAAAATAATTATTATTATATCAACAGTCATCCATACGTTTTCAATATAAATTATATCATATATTTATATATATATATATATATATATATATATATATATATATATATATATATATATATATATATATATATATATCAAGCATAAATATTAAACTATCTGATATTTATATCTGCTAACTTTGGTTCACTTTAGCTTTATTATATTCATGTTGAATTTAACAACTTTTATTACCTTTTATTATGTCTATATTAACTCATTACTTTACTAGTTCTCATTATTGGTTTTCTTTATTTCTTCATGGCAATATTTAATCATTTATTTCTCTATATAAACATTTACTTGGTATCTCATTATTTTTAGTCTGAGGAAGACCTTAAATGGGGGTAATAAAACAGTAGTTTCACAATAAATAGTTTTCTCTTATTTTTGTAATTATCCTCTGACCACCACCTGAACCTTCTCATCCTATACTATACATTACACTGCCAGACAAAATTAAAGGATCACTTCAATATTTTGAAATAACTGAACTGTATAGAGTATTTTTGAAAATATTCTTTTTTCTTTGGAAGTCACAATTTATTATTAGGGTAATAAAAAATTTAAAAAAATTTTCTAGAAATTTTTAATAGGAAAACAAATCAAAAAATTAAAATGTCCTACAGTCTCAAAATGAAAAAGTAAATCTTTGAAATGAAATGAAATAACAAAACTGAATAAAAAGGAAGAATTTAAGGAAAACGATCAATAATTGGTAATCCCACCTCAAGCTCTGATAATTGCTTCCATTCTCCTGCCCATTCTAGCGACCAGGGCTCTTACATGTTGTTCTGGGATGTTGTTCCACTCTTCCACTAACATTTCCCTTAAATCTGCCAAATTTTGTGGGTCTCGGGCGCGGACACGTCTTCCAAAGATGTCCCATACATGCTCTATTAGGTTCATATCTGGACTTCTGGGTGGCCAAACCATAACGTCAATTTCTTCCTGTCTGAGGAAATTTTGCACTGATCGAGCAACATGAGGTCGGGCATTATCGTGCATAAAAATAAAGTTACCTGCGATATTTCTGACAAAAGGTATTACATGTGGCTTAAGTACCTCCCTAATGTACCTGTCAGCAGTTATAGAGCCACGGTTCACAAGAACCAACTCTGTACGGGAGTTTAAATTTATACCCCCCACACCATCACTGACCCACCACCAAACGCAACCCTTGGAGAAAAAGTGCATGGAGCATACCTCTGGAGAGAGCCACCTTCTCCATACCTTTTCCCATCCATCTGGAGATCGGAGACAGAATCTTGACTCATCGCTGAATAATACGAGGCTCCAATCTTCCTGAGTCTAGTTTAGATGCTCCCGAGCAAACCTCAAATGCTCAACCCGGTGTTCCCTGGAGAGAAGAGGTCCAGTAGCTGAAGGATGGGAGGTCAATCCATAATCGTTGAGTCGTCTTCTCACGGTTCGCTCTGAAATTGGGACATTCCTGAACCTCTAGAGGAGACCACGCAGACTGTTACCAGTTGATCGGCGATCCCGAAGAGCATGCAGTTGCAAAAATCTCTTGTCATGGTGGGAAGTTGACCTTGGACGGCCTTGTCCGACTCTTCTTGTATGCCCTCCAGATTGACGGTGCCTATTAAGCACCCTGGACACTACGGATTGTGACTGCTGGAGCCGTTGCGCAATATGCCTTTGAGAAAACCCTTCTTCACTCAAAGCAACAGCACGAATTGATTCCTCTTCGGTCAATGCTCTTCTGTTGGCCATCACAACGTTCTTACTAAACTCACAAGTAAAAACTAAAGTCTCTTAAATGTTAGAAAATCTTCAATAAGATGAATCTTTGCTAACAACTAACCATTTACTGATAGGAAGAAAGAAAAGAAGAGGATTAACTGACCCTTTTCTCCTTAAACGGGTGGGAATATAAACAGGTAGAGTGTTGTGATAAGATACAACACAGAGTCCAGTCTGGGACAAAGGAATTCCTATTTTTATCTCTTATGTAATAATAATATAAATATTTGTAAGTGATCCTTTAATTTTGTCCGGCAGTGTATATAAATGGTGTCAACTATTTAATTTACCTATGCATTTATTTTTATTTTTGATGCATATATATTTCTTTACTTATTTTTTTAGAAACTATTTTATTTATTGTGTATGTATGGTTTCATTATTCTTCAAACCATAATACCTATTGTCCTTGAGTGGTGCAGCAAATATTATTTTCTAATAAAAACTTAATATCCCCCCCTCTCTCTCTTTCTCTCTCTCCCTCTCTCTCGCTCTCTCGTTCTCTCTCTCTCTCTCTCTCTCTCTCTCTCTCTCTCTCTCTCTCTCTCTCTCTCTCTCTCTCACTCTCACTCTCTCTCTCTCTCACCCATTCCCTCTTCCTCTCTCTGTCTCTCTCCCTCCCTCCCTCCTAAAAATCATGACCTGTTATTCTTAAACTTTTCAATTTGCTTATGTAAAAGCAAACATTTAATAAACAAGTATAAAGTGCTAATTTTGAGATAATACATTTTTCTGAATTGTTTTTATTTATTTTTTTTTTTTTTTAAGTTTATGAAGCCTACGTATGAAACCTTTGTTGAAAAAAGTATCGAGCATGCTGTACAGAATTCAACACTACCATCCATAACATCACCAATAAAAAAAGACGTAAATGGAAAACAATAGCAGTGATTGATCTTTTATTAATAATATGGTTATTACATTTGAAATATTTTGTATTAAACATTTGGTGATCATACTGAGTGCCTAGTGACATTATATGTAAGATTCAAAATTTTTTTTTCCTTCATAAGTATTTCCTACTGTAATTGTGAATGAATGCTGACATTATGAGCAAAACTATTAATTTTCCTGTATTAGGTCTTGTTCATGAATTTAAAGAATGATGTTGATGTTTGAATATTGCTCTCTAAATATATGTATATTTATATACACATGCATATATATACATATACTTAAATTTTTATGTATACTTGTTATTATAAACCACTTCAATAATTACTGTTCAGTTATTTCTAAGTAGTAGATGTTAAGGAAATAAATTGGCTAAACTAAACTGTATGTTTGTTAACGTAGTATGTAATGTTAAAGATATATTTTTCTAGTTTAAAGTTTCTATGATATATTCTGAGTAATTTTACATTTGTTCCTGTATAAATTGTTTGAAATAGTCTTAGTGGTTTTAATTTTTTTAATCTTCATCTTGTTCTTCTATTTTTAACATCAACCATTACAAAAAATGACATAATATTGAATGAGTAATGTGTATTGTTTTCTTCCAAATTCACATTTCAATGTATCCCAGGAATTGGTGATAAGTTTATTTAAACACCTGAATTTTAATCAGTTCTCCTTGCCTAATGAATGTGTCCTATTATATTAGTTTCTTTTAATGGTTTTATTAATTTTTATTACTCTGGAATACCAACAACAATAATAACTTAAAAACAATTAATTATAATTAGATTCATCTCTGTTAAAGCTACATACTTAATGTCTGAGTTGGTTGTGATTGAGGTTGTGCCAAAAATTAAATTTTTGTTTATATCAATGCATAAATTCTTGTCTTCCAACCGAATAAAACTTAGCAGCAATAATTAATTGGAAGCAGGAAAAATTTTATTTTTAGAACTATTTTTTCTCTTTTATAGTAAAATTTGTATTATTATTCTAATTATCAAAATATAGAAAACTTACCTATGCTAAAATATTTTACGATTGTTGGTTTTCTATTCCTTGTTAGTTATTATGTTTGTTGTTTTAGTAGTATTGGAATTGCTAATGTTTAATATTTCTATTGTGTGGATTATTAATTAACTGTCATTAGCAGTTCCGGAAGTTAATTTTATGCGTGTGTTATGTTTATAAAAGTGGGTGTTCATGTTTGTGTGTGTGTATGTTTTTTATAGAAGCTTAAGCACACATGCAAACAGACACGTGCAAGGTATGTGTTGGAGTTTTGTGATTTCTATTGTTTTCTCTTTGATGAATACCTAAATGGGTTGGTGAATGTTATCAATTTCATAATTAAATAGTATTTTATTGTATAAATTTGTTAATAGTTCAAGTTTTTGGTGATATATTTATTTTAATCTTGTATTTTAATTATATATATTTACATATATATATATATATACACTTATTTCTTACTTTCAATATGATGTAGTAATGATTAACATCCATGGAAATTAAAATTTTGATTACTTTTTACTTTGTGAATTTGTAATATACATGAATCGTGCCATGAAATGAAGTTATTCATAGACTAATTCCAAAATATATTTTTTATCTCAAGTGCCTTACGTATTGTAAAATGCTGATGTTTCCTTGTAAATAAATGATCATGACATTTTATTATAAATAAAAATACCTAATACTTATAACATACACTTGTAATTACCACACAAACACAAACATTAACACACTAATGATACTTTTTACTCATACAGAAATAATGACATCAGAATTAATAAAACAATTATTTTGTCATGATCTAATGTATATTTTTGTTGAATTTTATATTCAATTTATAAAATGTATAAAATTCATTGTTAAGATATATTTTTGTGTTTTAAAAACTTTTTTTTTCTAATATATTACCACTAAAAATGAAATAAAAAAAGCTATTTCTGTGACTGTAAACTGAACTGTTATCTAGGATTGTTATTTAAAATATATTAGTTGTATAAAATGTTATTTTTTTTTTATAATAGCTTTTTTTATTTATTTTTTCCTATGATAGATGATTGGTCCATAGTATTTAATTATCGCTCAACATTAAAAATCAAAACAGTCCATCCCTCTGAGGGATGTTATATGTGATAAATTTGCTGCCAATAATCTGTTTTGGTATCAGGTATGGGAATAAATAAAAAGTTATTTTTGTTAATTTGTTTTTATTTATGAAATACCTTATATGACGTTTATTAAGTTTGGCTTAATAAACTTGTTATAGATCCCTAGATAATTATTCTATGACTTTTATTCACACCTTTACAAATAGATTCTATTGCTTGTATCATCTTTTCTGTCTTGAGTTTCTTCACACATACATTTGACAGTTTGTATGTATGCTTTAAGAAATAGGTATGCTAAACA
Source organism: Piezodorus guildinii (assembly GCA_023052935.1). NCBI lineage: Eukaryota > Metazoa > Arthropoda > Insecta > Hemiptera > Pentatomidae > Piezodorus > Piezodorus guildinii. The sequence goes on along the minus strand of CM041295.1, from coordinate 108,084,062 downwards.
AAAAAAAAAAAAGAAAATTGAAACATAAAAATTACAATGAAATTATTTTTAAAATGGATATTATCATTGTTTATTAAACTTGAAAAGCATCCACAATACTTAATGTTTATATTCTCATTTTGATGATTTCTTAATTTGGATTTCTCATTATTAAAAGTTTATCTGACAATAAGTATTTTCTATTAATCCAATTTTGTTATAATATTCATAGCATCAATTTTATAGAATGATGAGTTTATAATATTCCAAATGTAATTATTAATTTAGCCATTATATCTAAGAATCTTTGACCATAAGATTAAAGCAGTGTCTCACTCAGTTATTCATGTTTGAATAATTGTATTCTGTTTACTTTTCAGCTTCTTTCCCATTCCTTCACAGGCCAGGCCCAATCCTGATGGCCATCCCTGCCAAAGTGCTAATCTCATTGAATAACTTCTGGGAGGGGGTCATGAACACATTAATGCAGTTAACACTATTCTCTGAGAAAATGGCTGTAAAATTTATAAAGACATGATTACTTTGCCCACTGCACGAGTGTCTAATTTGTATCAAGTTTTTTGTCTTTTCTCAATTACATTTAATTTTATTTTTTTAGTTCAAATCTGGTTTTTAAGTTTTTTACAGTCAAACCTAGTACATAAAGTTTTACTTTGATCATTTATATTTCCCATTCATGAGGGATGATACCCAGTTTTTATTAACTCAAAGCCTGAATAGGAATTCATAAGGATTATAACATTTGATTCTCCTATATCTGTGATGTGAAGCAGAACACCTTTGAAATATATTGAAACTTGCAAAACATTTTTTTTTTTCAAAATTGCTTGAAGATAACAAATCTTAATTGTCTAGTCAGAAAAATAAAAAAAATTTGTATCTTTATTTAATGTCAAATAATATTGTTCTGCTTCTCCTCATTTAAGGTATCTGCAAAATTCCCTCACTAACTCTACAGTTGCTAAGACACAGTCATTATTAATACCTTGTAATTAACTGATGCTTAGATATTCATATGTAGATTATATACATATGTACGAAAAGGACTAATTTTACTATTTCAAAGAATATGCCCGATTTCCATATTTTAAGGACTGTTTTAATTTTTTTTATTCTAAGTTAAAGTCGCCATTCTCGTAAGAAAGGATTCTTAATGATTGACATTTATTGTAACTAGGATACGATTCAAAATGGAAGAGAACCACCATTTTTGACTCAATTCTCGTTTTAAAAGGATACAAATAGAAATAATGCACTAGTAACTAGGATTACCACACTAAAAAGAACACTTTTTAATATAGAAACTCTCTTCCCTATGCAAGAATCGGTCCAAAATAGCATAAGTCAATATTAGGGAGAGCGGGCTACGCACGAAAAGGACTAGAATATTAGTAATATTAGATTATTTAAAAATATTGGATATTTTTAGAATAATAAAAACATCAAATCTATTCTTAGGGCTTATTGTCTCGTGAGAGTGTTACAAGAAAAAAAATTGGTCGCCAAGAAACTAAACTGCATTAAGGGGCGTTAATTTTCTTCCATCTTAAAGGCTTCTTTATTAAGAGCTGCATCTATATCTGAAGTTTTTCCTTTCACAGCAATCTAAACCTCATTAAGGTTGAACATGATCAACACTTAAGAATTTTAGTACAACTACCATCCACTTAAAAATAATTAAAAGTTTAAATTATTATTTTTGTTTACCTCATATAGCTTGAAACAGTTGTTTTGAAACGAATTAATTATTGCTTTATAACAATCAAATATACTTTCGTTTATTGGAAGGATTTTATTTTCCAACTCTCTTTTTAAACCCAGGTTTCCATCAGTGAAATCATGCATGATTTTGGATATTAAATTGTCTGCAAATTGACGGTTCTGAAAATATTACATTTTGTTTTTACCAGTTCATTAAATGTAACAAATGAAAACATCACCTTCATTTTATGCACCTTATTAGTTATTTTATAAGTTCCTATTACAATAATGTAACAAAACAATATTAAAAAATATAAATAATTACCAAAAATATTCCTTATATTATATCAAGATTTTTCAAAATTATGACTTTTTAGTGATTTAAACATCTTATCAGATTTTTACTATGGCTACAATTTATAATCATAATTCCTTATAAACTTTACTTGTTTTCTTGTATTTACTAACTGTTCTAAATTTCAATTTTGAGTTTGTCCTTTTGTATGTGAATAAATAGTCTACAGTTATTAGAGTTCAAATTGAGTAACAAAATATTTTTTGCCTAGATTTCATTTGGATATTGATTTTTGTTTTTAACCTGCTCCCATAACAGATTTTGTTATCCTTTCCAGCAAATATACCTTTTAGATTGTGGAATAAGAATCACATGTGACTATTGCTATGAATGAATGTAAATTGAAGTAGAATACCTCAAGTATTTGTTCATATTGGGATTTTTGGCCTCCTTTATTTTTTTCTTTTTGATATCGTTTTTGAGTTATGTAAAGTGGAACATCTCTACCATCAACACCATTTTCAGTCTGAAACATTACAGTTTTTAAATATTAAAAAAAAAAAAAATATATTTGTTTTAAATGTTAGCTTATTAGAAATATTAATACTCTGACACTATTTTTCTTATGCTGAAAATGCTAATATTAGCTGAACCTAATTTATACGTATACAGACTAGCTGACATGTGTATGCACCATAATTGACTAATCCAGTCATTCCATCAGGAAATTATTTTGAATTACCTAGACGTAAAATTTTTCCGAAGCCTTGACTTGTAATAATTATAAAAAAAAGTATAAAAACAATTCAATATTATAATTGCTGTTGATCATTGACAAGTGACTATTCCCTCACTATCACAATCATTAAACTGGCCTTTTTATAACATTTTGAAAATAATGAGCTGAAAGGACAGATGTAGCTTGGCATGAGGTAATGGACAATGTTTGATTTTGTTGTAAGTATTTGAATAAATAACTAAAACTATCTTGTATTAGTTTTAAAATTAAACCTAATGATGGTGCTTCACCATTCTGATTCTACCATCTTTATTCCTGAAGCTCAGCATCTGGCTTTGGCATTTCTCTTAATGGGACACAAATCTCTTCTGTATTAATAAGTGAAAATGAGATGTCCATGCTATTTCATTTTTTCGGAATCCTATTTTAACCACAACCGCAACGTCTATATGTATTGTAAATAAATTTACTATTTTTAGGATATAAGAAGTGGCTTCTTGTGATTGAATGAAGGGGTCTGCAAAAAAAAATTTTTGGGAACTTCTGGACTGATTAGTTTAAATGATTAATTTAAAAACTTGGAAAATTCTATCAATATGAAAACAAAAATTACTATATTTTTTTCAATAGTTTATAGATCTTTAATCTATGATTTATTGCCATCACTCTTTGATTTTTTGTTTGTAAATTTAGGTAGTATATATTTTTCTTTTCTCAGTTCTTGATTTACTTATAGCCAACTGGCGATCGTACACAGTGATTTATATAGTTCTTAAAAAATTTAAAGTACTCAAGTTATATTAAGTCCAAATTGCTGAAATATGGGCTTATTTAAGGAAAGATACCATCAATGTAATTTGAAATTAAAATTTTATTCCAGTAATCGAATGACTGGTCCATTGATTCTTTACTAACCTGTGAACTACTAAAATACTATTGAATGGTTTGATTTTAATAGAGGTTCAGAATATTCTGCCAGGCAAAAAAATGTATCACTATTTTTCACTTAACAAGCAGATCATTCAGTCCTTATTTATTCAGTCTTTATTTAACAAACTGATGATTTGTTCCGCTCTGGTACAAAGATCAGAGGAAGTTTGTTGATTTAAATGAGGAAGGAGTTTCTTTAAATGAAGTTCGACGCTCCAATCAAATTAATCCTAATGAAATAGGATATCTATTGAGATGGAATTTGTTCTGCCATAGATTTTTTAAGGTTGATTGGCATACATAAGCCATAGGTAGATATAGTAGACTAAACTGATGTGTTAAATTATATTTATGGCATATATAATTAAATAATAATTTGAATAGTTAATATTACATAATAGTACTTATATTGATACATTCATACCATCTCATACTGATTTTGATCCCTCAGTGACTTACTATCCTTCATATCAAAATTAAGGCCAAGTTCATAAAATCCAACCCGATAGTCACCATATAAATTTGCATGACTTCTTTGAAGGACTGATGTACGAATTGCATCAAACTGTTCAAATAAAGATTCACTGGAGCTCATCTAAAATTTAAAAATATATACATAATTTTGTTTAATCCTTGAATTTTTTTGAAAAGATGGAAAGACCTGCTGGGGCAGGAGTTTGGTTGAGGAAACCTTCAAATTGAAGAAATTCCTGACGAAAAAAAAAAAAAAAATTACCGTTAATGAGAATACCATACATGAATTTTCAATATTTTTAAAGAAACCATGACCCAGATTAAAATAAGAAAAATATATGTTGTAACATTAAAAAAAAAAAAAAGATTCATCAAACTGTTCTCATCTAATGTTGAGTTTATTTAAAGCAGTCATTAAAATGTCACTTATAAAATATATTTCATTTAATAACTACTTATATTAACTAAAGTAAATCAGTTAAAGTAGTAGTTTAGTAAATGAATCACTGAAATTTGAAGATACTTTGGGTATTAGCATTACTATATCAAAAATGTTTTTTTTTTTCTTCTTTAGCTTAATTACTGAAATATTTCTTGTCAAAATAATACTAACCGTTTTTATCCTATCAATCCAAGTTATACTATATAAATCTCCTAAGCATGTCTCCAATTCGTTTTCACAGTACCAAGCATAAGAAGACTCATCTGGAGCTGCAGCTGTACTAACCAGTACTAAAATTCAAATAGTATAGGTCAGTAAAATAAATTCATATACCTTCACAGGTTATACAATCTATCATCAATTTTTAAAAATAATAACAATATATTTTATGAATTTTGAGGCATATTTACAACTTCTATCCATTAAAAAAAAAATGTTATTATACTGTATAATTTTATTGTTTATGTATATCAGTATGTCCATGATATTAAGGTAAATATAATGTTTTTAATTTGACTACTTAGTTATATTTCATCAGATTAACTCTAGAGAATGATATGAGTGCATGTATTATAAAATTCCTTACACTACCCAGCTTGTTTGAAAGGATATCAGGGGAAGGTGGCCAGATTGTTCATAAAGTATATATAAATGCCTATATTGAAACTAAAATGCTATTTAGTCCTAACAAGTTACTTGAATATCATGTTATATAATAAACTACAATTATACTATACTGGAATTATTACCATTAATTCACATTTTTATTTAGTATTATGGCACATTAAAAAACAAATTAAATCAAATAAATTATTTGTAGGTCAATGCTTAGAAGAAATAAACTTGTGTTGAATAATGATTGTTCACATTGTGCGACTATATGCAGTTGGTACAGAGAATTTAAAAGGAAAAATTCCATTCTGCAGGATACTGACATGCCGATATTGGTAATAAAGGAAAACATTTCAGTTATGGGGATAATGATAAAGACCGGTGAATGAAATTTCCACTGATAGAGGAGACATTATTCCTTTATGCACCTGCAATCCATTTGATTCTGAGTGACCATTTAAAAGTAAAGACCTTTTGTTTTCTTTGGTTGCCCCATAGCTCTGAGCCTCCCCAATGAGCAAATGAATCATCTTGTGACTTGGTGGGTGGTAAAAGATGCCAACTATTTGATAAGGGACAATCTCAATATGTGAACAGCGTTGTGACAGGTGAAGAAGCTGTTATCTTATGCACCGAATAAGGCTTCAGACAAAGTTTGGACCTTTGAAAATGATGATAAACCTATAACTATCAGAAAAGATCAATCTATAGATTTAAAAAAAATGATCACTGTATTTTTCAGATCGAATGGAATTATATAGCAAGTTGTTTTGGACACAAAAGAGAAAGTCTCTGCTAAGTGGTACACTGAGCAGTCAAGTATGGATACCTCCACCATACCTCCTGCTCAGCCTGTACCTAGTATTTGGCATCTACTGTACTGAAACTTCTTGAGCACATTCCTTACAGTCTAGACCTTGCCCCATGTGACTTTGCTCTGTTTGGGTATGTAAAAGTGAAGCTAAAATGAAAACTTTTTCTTCAAGGAATTTCTGTGGGATTTTGAAAATGAATGTGCCTGACTCCTGAATGAAACATGACAAAGCTGGTTTCGACAAACGGAGAAGTGTATTGAATGTGGTGGAAACTACTTTAATAAATTTAAAATAAACCAAGCTATATTGCAAAACTTTTGTATTACCCTTTGTATATAAAGAATAAAACAATTGAAGTTATATTTTAATAATCAGGAGAATTAAATCCCCTATCTTGATTAATCCAGGCTTTAGTGTCTACTATTTTTTAGAAATTTAAAACTGAAATACAAATCAATAAAATAAAATTTAAAAAACTTATAACCAGCAATAATCCTGTTGCAGCGAACAAATCTAACGTGACCCATGAGCCTTAAGAGTTTTCTGGCCCAGATCCACCTCCGATATTCGTAAGTAATATCAATAATTTCATCTTGTTCGGTCAAGAAATCGCCAATTTAATATGGCAGCCAAACTTTAGATGCTATTCCAGACTGCATGATATCAAGATCAATACTCACTCTAAAGATAGCTATAAAAAACTAGTAAACTATCTAGATTCTAAAAACTACGACTTCCACTGCTACCAGTTGAGGCAAGAAAAAGCATATAGGGTTGTCTTGAGGGGACTTCACTCATCAACTCCAACTGACGCAATTAAAACTGGCCTGAAAGAGATAGGCCACACCGTGAGACACCTTGTATGCGTCATACACCCCTCTGAAAAATATCCTCTTCCACTTTTTTTTGTTGATTTAGAGCCAGCGCAAAATAATACAGATATTATTCAGGTTACATGGCTGTTATATTCCACTATCTGTTTCAGAACGGCCAAGAAAAAAAACAATAATAGTGCAATGTACAAAATTCCAAAAGTTGGGGCACACTAAGTCCTATTGCTTTCATCAGGCCCATTGTGTAAAATGCGCCGGCCCACACTCCTCTGACACCTGTCCTAGGTCACGAAATGCGCCAGAAAAATGTGCTCTTTGTGGTGAAGCACACCCTGCGAGCTACAGAGGTTGTAAATTTTATAAGAATCTTCTTAAGCAAAAAATACACCAAGGAACCTTTGAAGAGCGTAGAACAGAAGAGACATATACAGGTTCCTGTGGACGATCCGGCAAACTTCCCAGAACTCCAGCAAACTCAAGCTGACAACACTCAACAGCCTTCCACCTCAGCAAAGAAGATTCAGACTCCTCAACCCATGAAGAAACCATTCTCCGAGATCCTCTCAAAGAAGCAACAGCCCAGATGACAGACGCCTCCAAAATCCTAATCCAGGTCTCAGACCTTCATACCTCAGCCTGAAGAGCCGCAACAACCGATTCCCTCCCTTCATCTACCCTTACGGGTCAAGTTACCACCAGAGAAACCACACCAAGTCCCATCCCATCCTATGGTCCAGTCCAAACCCAATCCACCTTCCTTATCATCCAAGTATGAACTTCCTCGTACCCCTCGACGGGCACATCCCACAATCACCACTTCGGCTCATACAAGTTATACTCCTCAAGCCTCTGATACGAATTCATATCCTAATCCAAATGCACCTGACATTTACCCCATCTTGAGTTCCTTTCTTCTAGACCTTCAAGAAACCATCAGACCCCTCATTTCCCTTCTCACTAGACTCCTAAATGAAATCCCGTTCAATCACCCTCGATAAGTGTAAAGCCCCTATATATCGTTTTGTGGAATGCTAATGGACTACATAACTACCGAGACAAACTAGACATATTTTTACATGACAATCACATTGATATTGCATTATTCACGGAAACTCACTTCACACAGCGCTCACACTTCTACATACGTGATTATATAACTTACAGATTAGATCACCCTGTCAGGGTTGTCAACACTGCTCATGCGGGTTCTTGCATCCTTATTCATAAATCCATACCACATTCCCTTGTTCCTTCTACTCCAACTGATGCCATACAATCAACATCTGCAACCATCTCAATCTGTCCTTTCCAGGTAACTTTCGCAGCTGTATACTGTCCTCCAGGCAATGCCATTTCTTATAACTGCCTCAACTCCTTATTCCTTTCCCTCAGACTGCGCTTTATTGCTGGAGGAGACTATAATGCTAAACACCAACGATGGGGTTGTCGAACATCCAATACCCGTGGAAATATCCTCTCTCGTGTCTCATGTTTAAATAGCTACTCCATCCTCTCGCCCATGAATCCCACTAGCTGGCCTACATCCCGAAAAAAACATCCTGATATCCTAGATATATTCGTCACCTCCCAGCTTTCCTCTTCACAAACATCTGTTAAATCCTTAAATGACCTCTCATCCGACCACTGTCCAGTTCTGCTTTCTTTGCATTCGGGCTAAGCCAACCCCTCCTAAATTGATCTTTGGACGAGTGGACTGGGACGGATTTCGGACAGACTTGGAAACCAAACTGGACTTGAGAATCCCACTAAAAACTAAATTAGATATTGACAGAGCCATAGAACAACTTACTGACTCAATAAGTAGCAGTATCCGTGATAACACTACAAATACCAACGCTACTAACACTCTACAAACTAACCTGCCACAGCAGATTCCAATCTCATTAAGAAAAAAACGCTGAACAAGATCGAAGTGGCATAGGACTAGGTATCCATCAGACAAAACTAACTATACCATTCTGACTAACAAACTTAAAGCAGAAATCAGGAAGTTCAAAATTCAAAACTTACAGAATATGACAGAAAATCTACTAAAAAATCACTTTGGACTACTACTAAGAAACTGCTTCAGTTCAAAGATTTTATCCATCCTCTCCTCGATGAATCTCAGTCCTGGACCAGATCTGATGAGGAGAAATCCCAAACATTTGCTAAGCACCTCTTTAAAACCTACAATCCGCATCCTGATATCCTTAATAAGCACCACCTTGAATGTGTTGAAGCAGAACTGGATATTCCACTCCAGCTGGTCCTTCCTCCTAAAGCATTTCATCCTTCAGAGATCTCAACCATAATCCGCAGGTTACCTTCCGCAAAGCTCCTGGACACGATTTAATCATGCCCAATATCCTAAAACAACTTCCGAAAAATCCATCCTATTCCTTACTTATATTTACAATGCCATACTCCAGACCACATATTTTCCTGAACCCTGGAAGTTATCTATTGTTAAAATGATTCCTAAACCTAAAAAGCCGCTGGAGCTGCCTTCCTCTTACCGCCCTATATCTCTTTTTCCCATTATGGGTAAAATCCTAGAAAGACTAATCCTTAAACGACAATATCCTATCCTAGAGACTTATCACATAATCCCAGACCACCAGTTTGGATTTCGCTCATCCCACTCCACTATCCAACAATGTCATCGTGTGGTGGATGTTGTCTCATCAGCACTAGAGCGCGGATTGTATTGCACAGGAGCCTTTCCCGACGTAGAACAGGCCTTTGACCGATTCTGGCACCCAGGACTGCTTTACAAAATCCGTGAATTCCTCCCTCCTACATACTACCTCATCATACAGTCCTGCCTCTCTGGAAGATCCTCCAAATTAAACCACAATAGTTCCTATTCATTCCTATTTACTCTGTCTGCCGGAGTTCCTCAAGGCAGTATCCTAGGACTCCTTCTTTACACAGTCTATACAGCTGATATCCCAACCCATCCTAACACCTTCCTTTCTACCTATGCTGATGACACTTGTGTGTTATCATTCAATAATGATCCTACTATTGCCTCTCAAACTCTTCAATCCCATATCAGAGACCTTGAAGTATGGTGTCAGAATTGGAGAATCAATATCAATTCCAACAAATCCCACCAAATTACCTTTACCCTTCGTCATAAACCTACGACATCCTGCTCTACAGTGTCCTTTAATAATATTCCCCTCCATTCCTGACAATCCTCCGAGGCGTCTGAAAAGAAGATGGCCTCGAGACCTTCTAGTGTAGATCACCTAGTGGAGTGTTGCCAATGGGCATATTTTCTTCATGTCTTTTCATGTATATTATCTATATTATCAGCCAATTTACTTGATGTATTTACTAATACAGTTGTAAATTTCAATAAATTAATAAATAAAAAAAATTAAAAAAAGTAATGTATTTAACTGATCTTCATTGTAAGCTAATTAAACTTAAAACTTTTTATCACTGATTCTTTGTTGCACATTCATGTCATAAATAAGGCAACTCTACCTGCTTCTGATCTACAGTGCTTTTGTGGACTATCAAATACATGTCATAACAATAAGACCAAGAGTTTATAAGATACAGATCTGACCAATTTTTCTTACTTAGTCATAAAATTGAACCTTCATGAAGTTTGATGAAAGGGACTTCTAATATAAGACAGACAAATCCTTAGACACATTTACAGTGTGATGGAAAATAATGTGGAGATAGAATAAAAATGAAGAAATATACTCTGTGATCTTGTTTCAATGACAGGACTCCTATAAAATTCCCCAAAAAACTTGTTGATAAAGATCCGTATGATGTCCAAGATGTCTCCTGGAAATTTGATAGTTTGGGAGACCATGTTTGAAGTTTGGGATAAAAGAACAACTGCACTTTAATGATCAAATTTAGGGAAACAGCTTAGTGGAGCTAACATAAGACCCAATAATGGATTATCATACTGATTGCTTAATTTAGTAATATTACAAAAATAATCACTTACCACTATCGGTTCCTCCAATAATGTTGTCAAACATGGAACCTGAATTACAGGCTTCAATATACATTACTAGCTGTGGAAAAAAAGAATACAAAACTGAAGTATCGCAACTGAGGGAAAAATCAACAAAACAGCAATCTAATGATATATAATTAATATAATGATTCTGAAGGGGATCAGAATTTTGTCCATAATGAGATAAAAGTAATGATAGATAAAACTTAGTATTGTATTGTATATAGATGGGAGGAAGAGAGGTTGGAATTCAAGACTTATTGGTAAAAAAGGGCAGGAGCAAATTTTAAAATTTCTCAACAATAGTTTTCTTTTCTATTCAAACACAACTTCAATGAAATTCCTACTTATTAATACAAAGGATATTATTTATAAATTTTAGTAATTCTTGGAATAAATATTTTACCAATATTGTCACAGGTCAAATTAGATTTATGAATTTTCAGGATCTCAATTTTTTGGAGGATAGGGAAAGGGTGCCTCTCTAACTTTCCAATAGAGAAAGAAAATTTAGTACAAGTAATATTTTCTATGGAACATGTTTTTTGTGGGTATAAGAATGAATTTTATTAGCAAGGGGTTGCTTGGGCCATAAATAGGCTATAACTATGGCCTGGATAATATTATTTTTAATGGCTAATGATGGTATTTCTTACTTTTTGTATACATCAAAATTACACTAATATTTGTCTCAACAAAGTCATTTATTTATATCCTTGATTTTTTTTTTTTTTTACCGTTAATGAGAATACCATACATGAATTTGCAATATTTTTAAAGAAACTATTACAGATTAAAATAAGAAAATATATATATGTTGTCACATTAAAAAAAAAAAATAAAAATAGATTCATCAAACTGTTATCATCTAATGTTGAGTTTATTTATAAGCAGTCATTAAAATGTCATGCATAAAATATATTTCTTTAATAACTACTTATATTAACTAAATTAAATCAGTTAAAGCAGTAGTTTAGTTAACGTCTCACTGAAATTTGAAGTTTCTTGGAGGATAGGGAAAGGGTGCCTGAGGGTACCTCTGTAACTTTCCAATAGAGACAGACAATTTAGTACAAGTAATATTTTCTTTAGAACATGTTTTCTGTGAGTATAAGAATGAATTTTATTAGCAAGGGGTTGCTTAGGCCATAAATAGGCTATAACTATGGCCTGGATAATATTATTTTTCATGGATATTGATGGTGTTTCTTACTTTGTGTATACATCAAAGTTGCACTAATATTGGTCTCAACAAAATCACTTATTTAAGGTAAGTTTGCCCACCTCCTACAAAAATCCTAGTTTCAGACATGTGTTGTGAAGAAGCACGATAACATTTTCTTACATTAAAGTATTATTAACAATGTTTAATATTACATAAAAGGAAAATGCAAGCTAGGTTATGTAAAACAAAAAGTAACAATTTAAACACAATAAATTACTGGTATTTATAAAATTATTTAACTACAAGATGATATTTACTTTGTGAAATTCTTTCGATTCACTTACAAACATACATTGATATAGTTCAAAGCAAAAATATGAGTTTGTAAACATTAGTTTCAGAGGTAGATCTAGAGATGGGGGAACTTTTATTGGGAAGGGAAGTAAGGGGATTTAATGTCCCTATGAACTTCAATTGAAACAACCAAGACAGTTTATCAAATTATTTTACCTAAATTGTTACATTAACTCACGATTATTGATACTTAAGGTTATTTAGTTTATATAGTAGTATTTTAGTCATTAAGTAGTTTTCTAACTAACTTTGATATAATTAACTTACAATGTCGAACATCTTTTTATCTTTCATTTTCTTCAAAATACCCTTTAGATCATCAGCATATAAATTGGAACTTGGAAAATTAAGCATTCCAGTACCTCCATGGTCAACAAAATTAATTAAAACATGGTCAGTTTCTGCACTAAAAAAAAAAAAAAAGAAAAAAAAAGTTATAACAAGAAACATTATGAATGTATCATTGTTTTCACTCTTTATTCTTGTTCTGTCACATGAACCATCTATGCATAAAACTATAAATGCTTAATAATACTATTACATGTAAAAAAAATATATATTATAAAACTAAACATTAAAATAGTTGAAAAACAGCAAAAAAAAGAAAAATAATAATAATAATATCGACTACAGAATAAACAGGGTTTGAATGGTTTTCATTATTGTTCCTATCTAATTGCATATACTATTGTAATTTGAAAAAATTAAATATTCGAATATAGTTTTTTAAAAATATTTTTATTATTCACTTAAGCTTACCTCAAAAGCACTTTTCCAGTACCAGTTTTAGCTAATGCTTCCTTTTCACCAAGAAGAACGTGACGAAAAGTGTCCACATTAACATCCTAACAAAATTAAGTTATCTTAAATATTTAGTAGCAATCATCATTATATAATATTGATTATGAATATAATATATTTCAGGACAAGGGATGTAAGCAGCTCAACTGATATAAATCAGAGCCATTTAGTTTTTTACAAAGGCATGATAGCCTAAATCTTCTAATTTTTATAAGATCCATGGATCAGGTATTGGATTTTTGAAAGCAAGGAGCACCTAGAGTAAGTGTTCTAAAATTTAATTGCTACTATGAAAAAAACAATAAAAAAACTTCTGAATGTGCTTAATGTTTAACTGTGGACAACCAAGAAATATTACAGGTCACTGTTAGATATTCACTAAAAAGAGATGAAATTTAATGATCTCAAAGGCAATAAGATGCTTATTTACTTAGATGTGGGAGATCAAATCACATTAAGTCCAATAATGAGTCGCTAGAGATGGTATGAACTTTATTAAGTTATTAGACTGCCAATATGTGAGCTTGATTTGCAATAGCAATTGGAAGAATCAATTAAGAGATTTTTAATAGTGTTATTTGTACAACAATATTTTAAGGGAAACAGGAAATAAGATGGAAACTAAAACAGCATAAAGCCATAGATTGCAGTCCAAAAAATAAATAATAGTTACTCAATGCTTCCAGCTGCAAACTCATACTTACTTTTCCCTTGTAATCTATTACAACACCCTCATAAACATTTGTACCGTTTGGTTCATTAAAAATTTTTCCTGGGTGTGGATTCCTAAAAAAAAAAAAAAAAAAAAAAAAAAAAAAAATATATATATATATATATATATATATATATATATATATATATATATATATATAAACTTTTAACTTAATATGAAGAGTTCAATATATTTAAATGATTATAGAACTTGCTTCATCTTATTTTTTTATTAAATTATTAATTAATAATAATTAAGCATATTGTCCTCCGTTTTGAGGCAAAACATTACAAAATTGTTTAAAATGACTTAAGATAAATTTTACTATAAGGTTTTGATAAATGTGTAATAACAAAATGATTTTTAAATGTATTATGGAGTAGGAACATATGAAATGTTAGTTTTTAGGATATGAGTTATGATTTTAATAAAAAATATACATATATTTTCAGTTTATGATATACTTACATTGTATTGAATGCAATATCGTCATACATCATAGTAATAATTCTCTCCCTTGGAATTCCCTTGCTGACTAGTGTTTGGTATGCATGACAAACATCTGCCTAAAATAAAAAGATATTAATTATGAGAAGAATATAAATACATTATTATTTTTTAAATATATGTGTCGCTTTTCTGCCTAACAAAACTACTAATTTTTTTTCTATGACGTCATTTTTTCAATCAACAGGCATTATAGTAAGAATATTCTGAGTTTTGAAGTAACTTACAATGGTGATCTTGATTAAATACACGGTGAAAAAAAAACCCTCTTTATTTATAAACATATAGTATTAAAATACAAATGAGAGAATATTATAAACAATTACATTCAGTAATTAAAATCATAAAAAAGGAGAAGAGAAGGGATACTCACTTGATGCCTGTAGTTAAACCACTCATTGGAGCCTGCTACTAACACGGCCCAAACACGATTCGTAAAAAAAGTTTCGCTTCCATCTCCTGCTACAAATCCCACCAACAAAATGAATATACAACCTATAATTCATGAAAAAATATAAGTATTGAAATCTAGTTAGTATATATATGATTTTTTTTTTAAATATTGTTTTTTTATTCAGAAAGATCTTGCACAGTGAGGAGGACACTAGTAATAATGAATTTATTACATTTAAAACCTGATTAAAATTCTCAAATTATTTGTTAGATTAAAATTGAAATGTTCAATTTCAAAGCATCGCTTCTGACCATTTTCCATTATAGCGTTTTTCTATGTGCAATATATCTTGATGAAACCTTTCCCCGTGTTCTCCTGATACTGCTCCAAGATTAGCGGGAAAAAAGTCCATATGAGAATCCAAGAAATGAATTTTTAGAAACATATTGCATTTTAGGGCTTCGTATGAAGAAAGAAGTTCAAGGATAATTTTATGGTAGTTCTCTTTTTTTTTTGTTTCCAAGAAAATTATAACATACTTCTACAAAAGCGGTCCATGCTCTCTTTTCAGCTTTATTCACTATACTTTCAAAATTTGAGTCCTTCATGAGCTCTCGTATTTGGAAAGGTTTGTTTGTTTGTTTAGGTTTTAAGGCTTAAAACCCTAAGGTCATCAACGCCTAGACACTATATGCATATTCAACCTTTATAAGAAAGAACTATTAGGTAATGGGTGATTGAGAGAAAGAAAGAAAAAAATAAATAATAAATAAAAAAAAAAAAAATAAAATAAAGAAAGAAAAAAAAAATTTTTATGTAAACAATAGTTTAAAAAGCTAATACTAGTAATGCTAACTGACTAGGAATGGTCTTTATAATTTCGATAATAATGACTGCTCCTTAAGAAAATCAAAAACTAATTCAATGGTTTTCTCTCTATCACCCAGCACCGCTAAAATATTCGGGCTTAGTCCAATTTTATTCAGGTGTGATGAATAATAAGGGCATTCTTGAAAAATATGCCGAATGGTAAGGGTTCCATCACAGTGCTGGCATCGGGGCACCGGCTGCCTAGCAAAAAGATAAGAGTGCGTCAGCCGCGAGTGTCCTATCCTTAGCCGGGTCAACGCGACCTCCTCCCTCCGGCTGCTACGGCTAGATGTAGACCAGGGTTTCACTGTTTGTTTTATATGCTTCAGTTTGCTTACCTGGCTATCGTCCCACATTTTCTGCCATCGGTCATCTTCTTGCTTTCTGAGCGGTTCACTGAGACTTCATTCAGACGGTGTCAAGATGGCTGTTCCTCTCCCTGGCAGTGTGAGCGTCTGCTTCCTTGCCCGGTCCGCAAGCTCGTTACCGGTAATTCCCACGTGGCTCGGCACCCACACGAAGCTTACCGACTTGCCCAGGTTTCGCAACGCAGCTATATGAGAGTGAGTGCGAACGAGTATAGGATGATTTGGATACAAGTTCTGCAAACCTTTAATTGCGCTTAGGGAATCGGTTAGTATTACGATTTGGTCTTGATTTATTTTCATACAGAACTGTAGAGCTGAGGCTATTGCGTGTAGTTCGGCTGTGTAAATATTGCATAGATTATGCAGTTGGAATTTGTGTGTCGAGTTATGGGTCACGAAAGCGGAAGCTGTAGAGGTATCTGATTTAGAACCGTCGGTGTAAATTAAAAAGGGTTCAGGAATGGTTTGAATAATCTGTGTTAGTCGGTTTTTGAATTCGGAAGGGAAAGCATTTCTTTTGGAGAGGTTGGAAAGTTGAAGGAATATTTTAGGTGGTTGGTGAGTCCATGGTGGGGTTTTATCATGGGAGTTTATTTTATACAGTGGAAGGTCTCTAAGTAAAGAGGAAGCGGAGGAAATTCTTTCTGCTAACGGAAGGATCGCATTGACTTTGTTTCGAAAGGCTCTGGTAAATTTAGGTTTAAATATGTATCTGTGTGTGGGATGATTTGTCTGTGGGTATAATTTGGAAATATAATTTATGGCAAGTATTTGGAAAGGTAATCGTATTCCTTCCACAAACATTCCTTCTTTCAATTTCGCGTCGCTCATTAGAGGAAATTTAGTTTTGAGATATTGAAAACCTCCACCGTCTTTGTTCATGGCTTTAACAAAATTTTTCATAAGGCCCAACTATATATGGAGAAGTGGTAGAAAATTATATTCGCTATTACTTGAGAACAATATTCTAAATTTGGTTTTGCTCTTATAGATGAAAAAATAAATAAGGACAACGTATCTTAGCTATACGTATGAATAAAATTCAAAACTTACGAAAAAATTCCGTATATACAAGAAACAATCACGATTCAAATTTTTAACGTACTTAGCGCTGCGGTGACACATCGAGATCTGCGCAGGCGTGCACATTCGTGCTAAAACTACGTTAGCCGATAGCTTTTTCTCTCTTTCTATGAGCGGGACCGGTTTTCGTGAGTACTGAGACGATCTGAACAGCGTTAATGCAACAACGTCAGACAATTATGAAAAATTAAAAAAAAAAAATCTTTAAAAAATTTCTATATGTGATAAAAAAAAAAAAAATGGAAAGCAAACATCGATTTAGCATATTAAGCTCTTCATATTATTGTTTAAAGGATGATTTCGTTGAAGACCAGTGTTATTTCATTGTGCCTTTAAGTCCATTGTTTAATGTTTAATGTTGGAATTCGAAGGAGTTTTCAAGAACTGGTTAAGATTTGAACTGATAACCGATAATCACCTAGGTAAAGAATTAAGTACTCTCATAATGTATGTATGCCAATCAACATTTTTGATTTTCATAATTTTTTTACAAGTTAATCTCGATCCTTTCCTGAATATAAAAACGTAAATAAAACCTTTTTCTGGCAAATACTTTTAGTTTTGCCATTTTAAGTCAGCTTCACGGCTGAAAACATGTGTTTGGAAAACCTGTTTGACTCTGGTAATTTTGCTGAAATCAAATCAAAACAAAAACTAACGATATGACATGGACGTGTATGGATAATATGGATTACCTAAATTCTGAAGACATTTTGAAGAAATCTCGAAAAGTAATAAAAAACGAGATATTTTGCGACTTAAAACTTTATAATGGAAAAGAAACTCTCCTTTGTTTTGTTTTTTGTATAAATTAGTCATATTACTATTTCCTGTAAAATTTCGATCTTGGGAAAACAGTCCTTTTTTAAAAAAATGTATTTGAAAGATGATGAAAATTCTGTTCATGCGAAATTTAGACGGAAATATATCAAAAGGCTTATAGTAAAAAAATTATGAAACTATTACAGATTTTACACACACACACACACACACACACACACACACACACACACATATATATATATATATATATATATATATATAATATATATATATATATATATATATATTATATATACATGTATGTATAATGATATATATAAAATGAGTATAAGTGAAATAAATTCGGTGACTGAGATTCAGCTGGTTCCTGAGTTATAAATTTTGTTTTCGTTTTTAAAATAACATTTTCTTTAAAAATGATCAACTCCGGTTATTTTGCATATTTAAGAAAGAAACAGTATCTAGAATAATAATAAAAGTACTATAGAAATTTTTGGTCCATACTAAACATTACCTAAGTAGGCAAGAAAATTGCTTAAAGAATTACGAATATTTACATCAGCTGAAACTTATAGAGCTCTATAACAACCAAGGTTTTTAAAAAATATTATCAAATATGAGGAAAAATCCTGGAAATCTTGTTCAAAGGAAACTTAAAATACTTTATTTATATGGGTGAATTAAGCCCATGAAACTATAATAATATTAAAACATTTTAATAGGACAGTGACCAATATAGCGACTAAATCGATATATCTGACCTCTTTTGGCTTCGAATAGAACTACGTCTTACTTAGGGTTTCTAACTGAAGGTAGATGTCGCTGATGTTAATAGTATAAGGTTGTGCTGTAAGTTTTATTCTTAATTGTTAAATGCTTTACTAGTTTGAGTTGTTTTTTGATACAGTTATATAGTAAAATTATTATTAATTGATTGTTTAATTTATTCCTCACTTATTATGTGATTGGAACAAAAGGCTTTATTTTAGACCACTAATACTTTTATCAGTATTTTATTTTCAATAGAAGAATAAATCTAGTAAATGTGACAGAACTATGAATAATGATTTAATGATATCACACGCATACCAGAAACTATCCTATGTTAGTACTGAAAAAACAATTTTAAACTAGAAGGTCTCGCGGCCATGTTCTCATTAGACACCTTGGAGGATTATCAGGAGTCAAATAAAAAGCAAGGATCAAAATTAATGGGTTAGAGTGAGAATGGAATTATAGGTACCTCGTTGGGACAAAATCGACAACACATGGAAAATTAAGGTTATTATGGGTGATTTTATTCGTTAAAAAATAAGGGACATTGATGATTTTACGAAGGGTATTAGATTAAAACGGAGAAGAATTTCAAGGATTGATGGATCAACAAACCAAAACTCCAACAAATCCCATCAAATAACCTTAAACCTTCGTTGTAAACCTATGACTTCGTGCCCTCCAATATCCTAGTCCCTGTTGAACAGATCTGATACCTAGGACTCCATCTTGACAATCTACTCATTTAGAATCCTAATTTTTAGTTACTTCAACACTTATTTGAGAATCGTTCTAATTTTCCTCTCAACTACAAACGGCTCATCTAGATGACTATCATATGGCCAATTTGGATTTAAGGAGTTGAGCTTTGGGGCACTACTTAACCATCGAATTCTTCTTGTATCCAATCCTTACAATACGAAATACTTCTTAAATCCTCAGTGCTCCTTATATTTCACGGATATGCTCATCCATAAAGATCTCAATGTTCCGTATGTTGCTGACTTAGCCCGAACCAAGTACCATTTCTTTCATGACAAACTCTATTCCCACTCTTACCCACTAGCTTAATCCTTGCTTCCTCTTCAATTCCTGATATTCCACCGAGCGTCTGAAAAGAAGCATATTTTTTGGGGTGATGCCAATGGGTAGGATCCTCCCTACATGTGTATCATGCCTTTGTTTTATATTATATTTACATTTACTTGATGTAAATTTCAGTAAATATATATTTTTTAAGTGTCCAAATAAGGTTCATTAGAGTCGTGTTACATATATTTTGTAATTAATTTAAATCATATACAGTATAAAAGTAGCTGAAAATTGTTTAATATATCGATTAGTTACATATAAAGCAACAGTTCTAAGTAATGTTTTAAGAAGTGTAAATAATTTTCAATTATTAAATGTATATAATTGACATAAAAAACCATCTGTTAGTCGTAGTTTATAACTAGATTGATGAGTATACATAATGAAAGAATTTCATAATTAATTCAAGGAGCAAACATATATTTTGTTGAAAAAAAAAAAATCCTCGAAATTATAACAGTAATATAGATGTATAATATTTTGTAGAAAGTCGGAAGATCTTAGAAAAAAATATTATCTTATTTATATAGTCGTAGAATGTAATAGATAATGCGGAAAAACGCAAGAACTCAGACGATTATGTTAGATACAAATTTCTGTTGTTACATTATATATTAAGAAATAATTTTTTTATGGGAGTTAAATGAAATTAAAATGTAGGTTTTAAAATGTATTTTAATGGAAGTATAATTAGCCAACTTTATTAGTATTTAAAAATAAAGTTCTTTTGCAGTTACAGTTTGATTTTTTACCTTCACTTATCTATTATATGAAATATATAGTAAGGGGAAGTACTGAGATCGTGAACATTATCGAATCCGAGTTTTAACCAGAAATATACGTTTAAGGGTCACCTCAGCCCAAGTCTCGCAAAAAGGTCCCACAGTGTGAGTGTGCTTAGTCCAGCTCGAAAAATAAAAAATTGTTACGAAAATGAAATTTTATATTTAAGGCAAGTATGTGTTTCGGATCTTTCATAATATTTTTCAACAATATTAGAAAGTAGAAATATGAATAATTTACAAAAAAAAAAAAAAAAAAAAAAAAAAAACAAAGGTGAGTTTCTTTTTGTTTTTAAAGTTTTTTTTTTTTTAAGTTCCAAAAATTCTCGTTTTTATTAATTTTCGAGATTTCTTTTAAATACTTTCTTCACTTTTTATGTAATTTGTTTCGATAAAAAAAATTAAATCGAGTTCTTATTATTTCGTTTGTATTTTTTACTTTCACTTAACTATATATGAAATATGAAATGTGTGTGGTAAGTAAGAAAAAGAAAATTCGTTCGAAACTGAAATTTCATGTTTAAGAGAAATATACGCCGTAGATGTTACAGCAACTTTTTCGGCATCAAAATCGGCAAACCAGAATAGCCATTTTATACCATAAATTTTACGATTTTCTCAAAACCGGGTTAATAGGTTTGTTTGTTTATTCATTTAACGTCACTTTATGCTACTATAGCTAATCGGACGATGCTACAGTGGGAGTCCTAAATTTTGCCTATCCAGGTTTTATTAGGATAGGGATCTTTAACGAGTACCTGACATCGCACAGGTTCAGGACCACCTTTTAACGTCCCCTCCGAAGGACAGCGTAACTAAGGATTTTTTACTCCCATTAAAAAATCCTAGGACCACCTGCGGGTTTGAACCCGTGACCTTTCGCATGGGAGGCTGTTACGCTAGCCACCCAGCTGCAAGTGATCCCTTAGATGGTTAATGGGTTTAAATATCATGTAGGTTTCATTCTGACCGAAATTGTCTGGCTGGGCTTAAATGCCGATATTTTAAATAGTCTTCCTATAAAGTATGTTTAAATTTGTACATCCGAAAAAAATAACCATACCACCCGATAAAATAACCATCTTTTTTGTATTGAATAAAAAAAAAAGGTAAATATATAAGTTGAACGAATTTGATAACCAACTGAAGGAGAAAAGAGCAAACATTTTTTTTTAAGTATTTTTTTTTCAACAAAGCAGTAATATAGATATATTATATACGGTTGAAAAGTTAAAAGAAAAAAAATAAAATATTATCTTGTATAAAAAGTTTTATAACGTGAAAACTATTACGCATGAAATGCGGATAAAACTAAATGATTATTGTAGATGATGATATAATATATACTATATTTATGTGAAACAAATGTTTCCATCGAAACTCAATGTAATTTATTAAAATGTTCTCAGATTGATTTCAACTATGAAGGTAAATGAAGGTCGTGTGGTTAAGCTTACCTGATTTTTAAAATATTTATACAAGTTTCAATTATGACTTAGATATACGTTTTTTATGATCAAAGTATTGATTTCACACTAAATTTTCATCAGTATTTAAATTATATCTTTATTTTACATTCATACAAAACACATCGCTACTATTTGCAGAAAAGAAGAAGATATCCACGAATGAATCACGGTAACGCGCAATTAAAATTAATTCAAAATACTCACCTTTCAGCTCAATCATGTCACACGTTGTGCCGTCAAAAGAAAAGTTTAATATCTAATCTAATCTAAATAATATCTCGAGAGTTGCAGAAAGAATCATTTGATGAGTATTAATAAAACGTTAAGTGCTATTGGAAACACTTTCTGAAGATAATGTGGCACTTGGAGTAGCGACTTTTTTGTTTGTCCGACGTTACAGCAGGAAACAAGGGATCAAGATCCAATAAAAAGGCTCACTTACCCGATCGTTCAAAAAAGACGGTTAGGGAGGACGTTTCGATACGTTGCACAGTGGGCAATATGACCGATTTAGGTGGACAAAATTCTGAAATTGGTCTATATTTAACCTTTGCGGTCCCAGATTACGGAAAAAAATAATTTAAAAAATTATAAAAACAAATTAATTTTTTGATACGATTGTCGAGCGCACAGTGGTCAAACATTAAATTTATTAGCTAAAATCTAAAACTTCCCTATATTTTACGTTTGAAGTCCCAGAATACGGGAAAAATAATTTAAAAAATCTAATAATGGCACGGAGTTTCTAAAACCTGCTGATAAGTGTATTTTATATGATTAAGGAAATTCTTGAAATTATAGGCTGTAAAACTTTGGATTCGGAGTGTTGTGTCTGAAAAACATTATGTATCACCCACAACGCCAAAAAAATCGTAAAAATTCTTTGTATTAACTAAAGACTAGAAGGATTGATAAAACAAATCCTTGGGGTAACTTGGGGGTTATATAGTTTTTCGTTATTGAATTAGGGCATACATTTACAAATTGCTAAATTAACTATACAGGTGAGATTGCAATGTATATTCAATAACGAGTTTGGAAATATAATGTCTTACCTGTCTCAACAATGTCCATTGTTATATAAAAGCAAAAATACTTTGCTCTAAATACATCTTGAACACAATAAATGACCATCGAATAAAGATAATCCCACTGCCGGTTATTAGGCACTTGTGTGAACAGGAATGATTCATTCATTTGCTATTTATTTGTAAACACGGTATGGCGGGAAATATTAGTATTAAGGGTCTTGCCAACTAATGATAAGAAGGTGGTGAAGCACTAGAAAATTCCAAACTTTTGACTTTACTTTTGTCTACCTAAATTGGTGATTTTGCCCACTGTGCGTCGTTCAAAACCGATTAAAAGAACGACGTCGGAGAGCCAAAACCGTCGTGTTGGAAGGACGATTCTGTGACCTGGTGAGACAGAAAAAAACCCGACGGTTTTTAATTATAGTTGCCCGTGTTAAGGCCCATTCTTCCAGTCCGTCGTTCTTTCCTGAGAATTCTTATAGTTTATCCACTTATCTTCGATTCTTCCGTCCTTTTACTTATTTACGTACTTTTAATGGAAGATCAATAATTTCATTTAATTAGCAATGAATAAATTGATGAAAACTAATTTCATCCAAGCATTTTAAACTAATGAAACATTATAAATTTATCCAAAATCGTACAGTTTAATGCAATTTATTTTTTCTTATCATCATTAACAATCGAGAATGTAGTATTATTTGCTTTCTTTACTGTAACTATACCAACTGTGAATCGATACCTAATTTATAATTAGAATTAATAATAAATAAGCATTCGATACTTAATGATTAAATGTATACATTATATATATCTCCAAGTGCGAATAGCAGACGAAAATAAATTTTAAAAGATCATATTTTTTTCAATCATTTTACTGTTTAAATATTATTGATTTATTAAAAACCACAAAATTTCATACCGAAAATGTCAATATGGTCAATTAAGGTATTTCCGCATATTTATTAAAATACGATTTTAATAGCTGAAATACGAAAACAAGTGCTCACACGTCACATTCACCCTTTGACGCAAATCCTGTAAAACGGTTTATTTCAATTCCACACCGCTTCCTTCCTCTGACACAGTCCGGTATCTTGGCTTTTTACTGGACAAAAGACTGACGTGGAACCCACACACAAGATTTAAAAGAAAAGAACTCAACCGCAGATTCGGCCAGTTATACAGACTACTAAACAGAAAATCTCATCTTACAGTTGACAACAAATTACTAATATACAAGACAGTACTGAAACCTATATGGACCTACGAACTTGAACTGTGGGGGACAGCTAAACATTCTAACATCAAACGCATACAATCCTTCCAATCCTAAGTCCTCCGAACAATAGTTAATGCTCCTTATTACGTTACCAACTGTACCCTACACCACGACCATAAAATTCCGTTTATTTTAGACCTGGTACCATCCAAATTTTCCAAATTTCATCAGAACCTTAGTCATCATCCTAACCCTCTAGCACAATCCCTATCCAGTACCACCCATCCCTATAATCCTCCTCGAAGATTGAAACGGCAGTGGCCCCGAGACGTATTGTAAACATTTAAATTGGAGTTCTGACACTGGTCAGATCCTCCACTCATGTAATGTATGTTTGTGGCTATTGCGCCCTAGTTCGGCCTCCACTGAGTCACACCAGTGACGCGGCTGAGAGCGAGGCGCTAGGACCTCTTGGATTCTGGTTTTTCCTCCACAAGTGGAGTAGGGGTCCCTATAGGAGCTGTATATAGTTATGTTTGTTTGTATGATGTTTATTTATTTGCCAACTTTTTATTCATCTCAATTATAGGTTGATGTTTTGATTTGTTTTGTTTTTATATTTATTATTATTTAATTCTATATATATCATTTATTTGTATTTACGTCAATTATAGGTTGTTGTTTGTTTTTTATTTTGTATATATTTTATCTAATTGACTTTATCATTGTATATTGTATATATTGTGTGAATGAGATCTTATATCACTATTACTAATGTTCATATGGAAACAAATTGTAATATATCTAAATAAAAAAAAAAAAAAAAATAAATTAAAAAAAAAAGCTGAAATGCCAATTAATGTATGAAATTTAAAGATTAATGGACCACAAATATAATAATAATTTTATCTATCTGTTTTTAGAGCAATCCCTATACAAATGAAGCTGGCTGACACAACACAAATAATTTAATATCGCTGGCATACATCAATTTTTTTTTAAATAAATAAATTTACAAAATTCAAACATATAAATATGGAAATAATAAACACGAGCCTTCATTTCGTCGTTCCAGTCCATCGGTTCCAAGGAAGGAAAATAGTGGGGGGGGGGGACCCTCAGTTTGGAACGAAGAACCGAATTACCCTTACACCATCGTTCTTTTTCATCCATCCAGGATTTATATTCATTGATTTTTATTTTTATTTTTAATTAATATGATTAGGTAGTGCTTACTGTTCGGTAAGTGATTCTAGAGAAAATGGAAATACAATTAGTTCACTTCTTACATTGATTGTATAATTCTATATTTATAATTTGCTGTCATGAAGAGACGAGCAGTGGTTTTTAAATTCTGGCTTATCAATAATCATTAAAATAAAATGTGTTTTATGAAATATTAGTTTACCATGGGTAAATATATTTGTGGTCTATTCCCACAGAACATTTGCCAAGTTTGGGATTGGGCGGCATTGGAGGATTGTTTTCATTTTCTCTCTCGATGCACTGGGTACGAAGAAAATAGAGTCCGATACATGTCATCATTGAGAAATATTACCCTGAATGCCTTTTATGAAATTCTGCTGGAACCCCTGTCAATGGAATTATTAGTATTATATCATTTTATTATTATTAATAACCAGTTACTACTATGTCCATATTTATATATTTTTATTTCGTAAATTTATTATTTAAAAAACAAAAATGAATGAATGCTGGCGACATTTAATTATTAGTGCTGTGCCAGTCGATCTTATTTTTATAGGGATTGCCCTAAAAACAAATTGATAAAATTAATATTATATTTGTGATCTATTAAGCTTTAAATTTCATACATTAACTGGCCTTTCGGTTATCAAAATCGTATTTTCATAAATATTCGGAAATACCATAATTGAATATATTGACATTTTCATTATTAAATTTTGTTATTTTTAATAAATCAAAAATATTTAAAAAGTAAAATGATAAAAAAAAAAAATATGAATTTTTAAAATCCATTTCAGTCTGCTATTTGCCGTTGGAGATCTATATAATGTATGCCTTAATTCATTAAGTATCGAATGCTTATTTATTAATGATTCCAATTATAAATTAGGTATAAATTAACAGTAGTTATAGTTACATTAATGAAATAAAATAATATTATATTCTCCATTACCAATGATGATAAGCCCTTACGACATGAAGGTTTTGGCCCCTACACGAACGGCCCTTGTCATCGGTTTTGAACGACGCACAGTGTGGTTTTTGATCGAAAACCTGTCCAAAACTATTTTAAAAAGTTTCTATTATAAAATATAGATATACATTACACAAAGTTATATTACTTACATTTGAGGAATTTAATAAAAATGGTAAAATTACATTTAAATAAAAAATAAATTATTGCTTTATTTAAAAGGTTGGGAACGTCATTATCGTCGATTTGCTTAATAAAATATTCTCGAACTTCCTTTGTAAATGACAGTTTTTGTACCTTGATTTTCGGTCTTATACTACTAAGGTAAAGGGAGCCCGTGGCTGAGTGACTAGCACGCTAGCCTGCCACGCTAAAGTTGTGAGTTCGAATCCCTGTCATAGGAGGACTTTTCCAAGAATACAAATAAATGGGGATTCATTCACAATCTCCCCCGGGTATGTGGGACCTGTCAGCTAATTCATGGCTACTCACAAAAATAGCCGTAGGGAGTGATGACCCTACCCTATAAAATATCATCGAGTATCGCGGTGTGGAAACTTTAAACCATACTCCGCGACCAAGAGCCCCACGGCCTGTCGCGCCAAAAAAAAAAAAAAAAAAAAAAAAAAAACTACTAAGGTAAGGATTTGATGTTAAGAAGCGTCGGTGAAGCACACATTGCATGGCGTCCTACAAATCTTCCGAGAAATCTCGCCCTATATTGGAGAAAGTGTACGTTTCTTGCTTCTGCAGCTCTTCTGATAATTGGCCGATTGGCAACAATGCGTGGACTATGACACTTGAAGAGTGGAATAACCTTTTGTGGACTGTGGGTATAACTTAATCCCAGCATACAGATTTTTCTTTTCATTTTCAAAAAGTAATATTTGATGGTATAATTTAAAAAAAAAAAACATAAATATTAGAAACCATAAACGACAAGAATACAATTTTTTCGTAATATAGTATTAAACTAACAATTATATGTAATAACATATAACGGAAAAAGGATAAGGATAGGAAAAGAGGGAGAAAGAAATAGGTGATGAAAAGAAAACATAGTCATAACAATAAGAAAGAAAATACTTTCTGACTTAAAAATGATATTTCAATAAAAAAATAAAAAATATATCTCAATAAATGATAATGTTTATGCGTGATGGCGGAATATACGGAAACTAGAAAAAACCGAGATTCAAACAGAATTGTCGGAAGTGAATAATTGTAGGAAATGTGTTCATATTTTAAATATCTACAATTGCAAAAGTGTACAAAAAACTCTATATTTTGCTAAATTCTATTAATTTAACTGAAAATTACTTTTCCGTAATAACTGTCAGAAATGACAAAACTTTGACATCTAATATCACCCAAAGCTGTTAGATCACGTAGAACAAATCTTCAGCTATTTTCTCTTCAAAATAAATAAATAAACTGAACCAATATATGTTCACATTTTTCCCGATTATTTAATATAGTAATGAATAGAGGTTATAAAATAACATAATATTTTCTTGCTGAACTTTTCGTTACGATGGACCTCTAATCCCAAAGCCTTAAAGTCTAAATTGTTAAAATAGTGCTTTATTAAAATAACGACACCACATGCATATTAGTTATGTGTGTGCAATCATTATAATTAATATTAAAATACTGTAGTATGGTTTGTTCTGGTAGGTAATAGATATTAGAAAATGTAATAATTTCCATTTTAAATATATTATAAAAAATTATTCAGTCTAAAAATACAAATATTTCTTAATTCATGAATTCAAAATTTCAATATATTAATAAATTAATTATGAAAATATATTACTCTGCTAATGATTATTATAACTATTAAATACCTAGTTAATCTATGAAAAATATAATTTGTACATTATTTTTTTATATTTAAAATATGCTAATGAACCCATGTATTATAAAATTTAAATAATTAAATATTATTCAGATTATAAGAATAGGATTCCACAACTGTAAAATTTAACATATTAATAACAAATATAAGATTACAGTCATAGAATCAGTACAGTGGGTAACGTAAATGTTTCTTGTTATAATATTAATAATTAACATATAATTATAAAGGCATATCTATATATTTGAATACATAAATAAGTAAACTAATAAAGTATGTAATTGAATGGTATTATTAAATATAATAGAACCCCGTGCGATAAATTATATAGGAACTTAATAGAAATTATTATTATAACTAGACATAAAATGAATTTATAGAAAATAAATATTTATGGTATTATTATTGATTATGCAGATATACACTAAATTCAGTCTAAACATTATCAGCATGTTGAGAAAACATTTTCTGCAAAATATCTTGTTAAATCCTTAACTTCTGTTGAGGATCTGAAAAAAAAAAATTAAAATAAAATAAAGTATGCCTGATATAAATGAAACATAAATGAGATAGCATACTGCATCAGCACTTAAACTGAAAGAATCATTGAAAAATATTAAATTTTTAAATATAATTAAACTTAATTTAAGAAAATTAGAAAAAATAAGGTTTGGATGCTAACATTTATTTTATATTTAATATAAATATAAATTATTATCTCTAGAAATCAGTTAACTTTACGAGGTTTCCGTCACACTCTATTACCTTGACGAATTTATCTGTTAGATAATGTTTCGTCAAAATCTTTTCTGATTGTTTGTTTTAAATTGATATTACTATTCTTTTTTTCGAGAAAAAAAATTACCTTAAAAAAATTTCTGCTTTATTTTTCTTAAGTTTGTTCTTTAATTTTTGTTCGAAAAAAAAAAAATAGAATAGTAATATATACTTGTATGTATAATATGAGCCGTTTATTTTTAAAGTCCAAATGGTTACATGTATAACTTAAAAAAATATGTCAATAAAGGTTTTGAGGTTACTATTCCAAATAAGGAGAGTCCGTGGCTGAGTGGCTAGCGCGCTAGTTCCTCATGCTACAGGTTGTGAGTTCGAATCCCAGTCCCGGCGGGGCTTTTATAAGGATGTAATTAAATGGGGATTCACTCACAGTTTCTCCCCGGGTATGTGAAACCCATCAGCCAAATGGTGGCCACTCACAAAATTAGGCGTAGGGAGTGATGACCCTACACTATAAAATGCATAAAGAAACGTGAGTGTAATCTCCCAGGAGGTTACACCGCGAGGCCGCCACTGGAAGAAGATTCCAAATGAATAGACATTTCTTTCTCTGCATCCATGACGACTCTGCTCAAAGAGGAGACTGTGGTTTCTGTTGAGTAGCCTCGTGTGTACAGTCAAGTCACTTATAAGTCGAGTTACGAACCTGTTTCGTTTCTTTCCATTAGCTTCTTGTGTTGAGGGCCTTAGTGAAATTCTTAAATAAACGGTAATATTCAATTGCAATTTTACCTGTTGTGCCTGAGATGACTCTTGACGAGATGCCCCGCTGCCAGGGCTGACAGTAGTGATAGTTCTCCAGCCAGAACACTCCCACAAACTATCCTTGCCAATTTATTGGCGTTTTCACCGGGTATATCTTCATTAGCTCCTAGAACAGTAGTTTCATTTGTAAAAATATTTTCATTGAAATTGTATTATTCCAATGATGGTTACTATTATTATTTTTTAAAAGTAATAAATAAATTCAGTCAGCTTACTGGAAATCCTGAACGAACATGGAGTAGACCGAAAAACCACTAATCTGATGAAACTGACTCTGGCATTTGTAAAATCTAAAGTCAAATTTGAGGGTCTTAATTGAATATTTTCAGATAAAAACAGGGCTGAAACAAGGCGACGGCGTGTCTCCCATACTTTTCAACATAGTCCTGGAAAAAACAACGAAGTGGCATTTGTAGACCATCTCGCACTTTATTTCCTGTTGAGCGACAGGCCCTTGGCCCTTACATTCGCGATTATCGATGATATCTTATTGGGTAGAGTTTTACTTACCCGAAGGAGAGGCTGTGCGTGAATTCCCGTTTAATTAAATGCTTGAAAATGTCCCCGGGACTGAGATTCGAATTCACAACCTTTGGCGTGAGAGAGCAGCGAGCTAGCCACTCCGCCACCTGCTCCCCTCTCGCACTTTTGGCAGAATCAAAAGAAAATAGTCAATTAAATACCCTAATAGATAAAGAAGAATATAATAATAGAAAAAGCAGGCCTACAAATATCATACGAAGAACCAAAGATCATGACTACTGGAATAAATTCAGTATAAAAGCAGTAAACACTAAATAGAAAATTTAATTATTTGGGGGAGATAATATGTGACAACGGCTCTGAGAAAAAGAGCACCCGAGAGAAAATCGAGAAATTATAAAATTTATGCTTTCAAACAGGCAAAATTTACAATAAACATAACCTCTCCTACAATGCAAAGTAAAGGCATTACAACGTTTTGATAAGGCCTGTGATTTTATATGGGATGGAGATCACATGCTTACCTAACTTGGAAGAATAGAAAGGAGAAGCTCAAGAAAAATCTATGGGCCCGGGAAAACACAAGAAGGTTGCTGACGAAGATCTATCGAAGAGATCTACGGAAATATCAAAGACCTGGGAACTGGGGTTAGAATCAGAAGGCTGATGTTCTATGGGCACGTGAAAAAGATGAAGGAGGGAAGGTAGAACAAAACGGTCTTCAAAAAAATGTTTAGCTACAAAAGCCTAGGAGGATACCCGAAGCAAAGTAGATAATAATTAAAGAACCTTAAAATTTGAGATACCAACTGTCCTAAGGTAGAGACACGTACAGGAAAACAACAACTCTCACCAATATTGGAAGAGAAAAAAAGAAGGGTGCAAAGTGGTCCGAAGAAAGAAACGAAATGAGTCGACTCAGTCTTCCTCTAGCAGCTGTAGTGACAATTTGCTATTAACTAATCATCGGCACAATTTTGTCTTATCTATAAACTATCGTTAAAATTAAATTTTTTAAAAGTTGTATTGTGCGTGGAAAAATCAAAACTTTTTAGTCATTTCCGATTTCTACCAAGTGAAATATTATGCCCCCTGGGGCGATTCAAAAGGAGGATCTATGAGGCCCTCCTACATCTCAAAATGCTACGATGAATGCATCTCAAAAAAGAAAGAGAGGTGAAATATATTAACAATATTTAATATTGAAATATATTAAAAAATATTAACATTAAATACAATGGTACAAAATCTATATTTTATGTATATTCAACCGAGGACTTCAAGAACTTAAAAATCGAGTTAGAACAATGTGAATTTTAATTCCACATCTTTATTCCACAAAATGAGATTAAACCCAAAGTGGTCTTAAAAGGCATGCCCAATCCAATCTAATTAAAATCCATTAAATACTGCAATAATGTAGTAATAAAATGGGAAAAATATATTATTGGGTTGTCCGGTAAGTCCGCAGAGAAATTTGGACAAAAATTAAAATTGATGAACAGCTTAAAATGTATTTATTTAATCTACAAAATAGTTACCACCGTTAGCGATTACCATTTCCCAACGGCTTGGAATATCCCTTAGCCCTTTATCCAAAAATCACTGTCCTTACTCCTGAAGAACAATAAAAAGTCTGTTTTGACGTCATCTTCTAAAGAGTAAGATTTCCCTTGTAGCAAATTTTCGGGGGAACGAAAAAGATGGAAATCCAAAGGAGCAATGTCAGGAGACTACGGCGGGTGAGGTAAAACCTCTCATCTAAAGCTTTATAACTTTTTCTGAGTCCTTAAAGATACATAGGGCCTAGCGTTGTCTAAGTGGAATAGCACTCCTTTCCGATTTGCCAACTCTGGTCGTTTCTCTTCAATTGCTGCCTTCAATCGATATAACTGGGCGCAGTAAAAGTCCGTGTTTATAGTTTGGTTTGGTGAAAGGAGCTAAAAATGTACGGGTCCCTTCCAATCCCACCAAATACTGAGCATCACCTTTCTTGGATGCAAGCCGGCCTTTGGTGTTGCGAGCGGCGTCGTTCCAGGCAACCCCCAAGATATTTTTCGGCTGGTGTTAATGTAGAGAATCCATTTTTCGCCACTAGTAACAATTCGTTTCAACGATGGATCCTCCACATTTTTTTCCAGCAGCAAATCACAACATAAAATCCTTTTAACAAGGTTCCTTTCACTGAGCTCATGGGGAACCCAAAAGTCGGAACGGCAGACGTACCCGACCTTCTTTAGATGATCAAAAACGGTCGATTTGCAGGCTCTTAACTCCGTAGCCATCTCACGGACAGTAGTTCGTGGATTGTTTGTGATGACCGTCATAATGTCCTCGATGTCAAGAGTTGAACTCCGGCCTGCCCGGGTTTAGTTTTTCAAATTGAAATCTCCTAATCTAAACAGCGAAAAAAACTTCTGAACCATGCTATCAGCAATTAAACCGCTGCCTTACAAGGCACGAACTTTCGTGCAGTTTTGGCTGCATTTTTTATTTTTTTAAAATAACAGCGTAATATACCGAAAATGAACTGAATCGTCCTTCATGTTGGTTTGCAATCAATTACACCACTGAGCCTTAATAAAGACGATTTCAGCGAATAAACATAGTTAATTTAATGAGGAATAAAGGCATATAAATAAACATTAGTTTTGTGATTCATTTTTAGTAGAAAAAATAAAAGGTAAATTTTATCTCTACGAAATTTTCGGACTACCCAATAGTAAAAACATGTTAACACAATGTTTTATGTGCCAAGAATGCAACCACTGTTACTTGATCATTTGTGTCTCCCTGTAGTGCCTTTCAGCGTAGGGAGCGTTTAGCCAGGATTACCAATGTTCCCTGTTGCATGCAAGATTTCTTGCTTGGCAATTATTTTTGTTTCTCTTTTTGCATAAACCGTCGATCTCCAGGTACGACATTCTCGGTCGGCCACGGTGTCTTTTACCATTTGGGATATAGTCCATAGTTTATTATTAAATTAAAACTTTTTTATTTTCACTTACATATATTTTAACTTTAACTTTATTTAATAGTTCTTTCATATATTTTAACAACTGAGGTAAGTAAAAGTCGTGTGTTACTAGCTCCAGATTTTTTAATTTTACATTTTTGTAAAGCACATACTGTATATTTTTTCACTCAATAAAGTTGTTACGAAGATATTAAGTCATTACATTTATGTGCTCTACACGTTCAGTAAAAATACTTCGAGCATGAAATCACGGCGCTAAAGGTCAACAATAACCAATCAAGTTAATTAATATTTGATAAATAAACCTAATCTCAATGTTGTTCTTGAGTATCGCGATTTCATGTTGTTAAACACAGTTTTACCGAGATTAGGGAACCTATAATAATTATGTTTAAAATATCTAATTAGGGCGAAAAAATGTTTCAAATCATTATTGTAAAATTTATAACGCTATTTAACTTTGTTTATTACAATGTTTCCGATTAACATCATACTCGTTGAAATATTCAAGAATAACTTACAAAACCAGATGCGGAAGATCCCGATACAATTATAGTCATTGTAGATATTTTTTTTTTTCGAAAATGAAACATTTTTGAGTTAGTGCGTTGGCTGTGGGCTGGGCTGCATCATTAACAATCTTCCATAAGTAAAGAAATATCAAATATTCTCCCGTTTTAAAATGATTTGTAGGAAACGCTGCTCTTGTACTACTAAGTGCAGGAGGGCGTTGGCAGGATCTTCCTTCCGGGGAATAAGGGGGGGGGGGCAAATTAGTCGAAAATATAACTTTTTTTAAACAGCTAAAAAAATTAAGTACGTATTTAACTTGTAAACATAGATAATTGCTTTTAGTAGCGGGGAGGCTGAGTGAATTAGCGCGCGTCTGCGATATGGCTATAAGTTGCTATAAAACCATTTGCAGCCAACAAAGACGAGGTAGGGGTTGGTAAAAAAAATGTATATGTGTATATATATATATATATATATATATATATATATATATATATATATATATATATACAGGGTAAAACAAGTTCGTAGCGTTTTTCAATGTTTCAATTTAATCCTCTTTGGGTTTATAAAATCATGTTTACTTGTTACATATTCTATTGTTTATTCGTTTAACGTCACTTTTATGCTACTATGGCTAATCGGGCGATGCTACGGTGGTAGTACTTAATTTAGCCTATCCAGGTTTTATTAGGATAGGGGTCTTTAACGAGTACCTGACATTGCACAGGCTCGGGACCACATCTTAACGTCCCTTCCGAAGGACGGCATAACTAAGGATTTTTTACTCCCATTAAAAAATCCTAGGGCCACCCGCAGGTTTGAACCCACGACCTTTGGTATAGAAAGCTGTTAAGCTAGCCACCACGCTATGGGTGACCCCATTTACATATTCTAAAAAAACGAATAAGTTAAGTTTGTTGCATTAGTTCCAACAGAGATTCCTTATATTTATGTGGTATTTTGCTTGCTCGAAATGGAAGAAAAAATAATTCACCTTATTTAATGAAATGTGTTTATAAAAATTTATTTCCGGAAAAGAAAATCCGCTGAACAGACTGTTAACGAAATTTGCATTGCTTATGGCGATGATGTTTTAAGTGAAAGCACTGTTCATAAGTGGTTTGCTCGGTTCAGAACCGGAAAGTTTGACTTGGAAGACGCAAAGCGCTTGGGTCTTCCTTCAACTGTTCTGGGAGGACGTAAAAAAAAATGCGAGAGAGATGATAACATGCGATCAAAATCGGTCATATATAATTAATTAAAAATATTTAAAAGAATCTGAAGTTTTATTGAAATCACCAGCAAAAAATGGTATGAACTTATTTTACAACCCAATACAGGAAAGATAATTGTCTTTACTCATCCCTCCGCACTGAAAAGCACCAATTATGAAGAAGATAAAGAATCTTTACTAGTGAAAATTCTTTAATTATAAACATTTAAATTTTTAACATGCATGCCTAATATTGTGTATTACCCAATACATCGGTTAATTTTAGCTCAATAAATTAACAAGCAGTATTTTCCTATAAAAAACTATGTGCACGAATAATTTCTTTATTATTATATAATATGTTATCTAAATTACAAACCTTTCACTCCAAGCATATCGAGGCAAGCCGCTTGTGCGTTAAGTTGTGTACCACCACCGACCGTTCCAATTTCTATCGATGGCATCGTACAAGAGATGTACAAATCCTGTCCATTTTGGCCCCATGGCTCCATCAAGGTGATGCAGTTACTGCTTCCTACATTTTGAGCAGGGTCCTGGAATCATGATTTCATTAATATTGGCATAATATTAAAGAAACAGAAATTATTTTGATAAAGAGAGAAAAAACTTCATTAATTATAAAGTTGTGTCTTCCAAGTGCATCGGGTTGCTTTAGCAAAGCATACTACATTACTTAGAAATATTTAAAAAAAAATTAATGAGAATAATATATAATATAACACCATTAGTAAATATATAATACTTATATAAATATGGAGCATATAGGAGGCATATAATGATGTTAAGCACGGTCACAGATAAATCAAGCCTTTGCTGCAATACCCATAAATTAATTTAGCATGTGGCTAATGAGTGTGTGAACCTATGGCTGGGACGGAGTACCTAACGAGGCATAATAATGTTGCCAACATATACAATCAAAGTTCGTACAGAGCTCTGGGGCTGTAGGGCGATGAAAAGAACTATATTCGGCATAACCCGGAACTGAAAAATAAAGAAGTAAAAGTTTAATGGGATGAGAAAAACATCACGGATCAAAGAGTGCCGCATATTCGTCCGGATATTTTGGTGTTAATTAAAACAAGAATCATCATAAATCCGGCGTTACAACTCGGTGACGTGTCCTGACCTCCTCCACCAGCCCTCTCCAGTTATCTTGTGAAGCCGTCATCCAGTTCCTCACTCCCAGGATATCCCTTGCATCCGCTGTCACACCATCCGACCATCTAAGTTTCGGTCTTCCTCTTCTTCTAATGCCGTGGAGAGGTTCAGTCAAAATGGCCTTAGGGATCGCCTCATCCTCCATTCTAGCCACGTGACCAGCCCACCGCAGTCTGCCAAGCTTTAAAGTCATAAAGACATCATTGTCCTTAAAACCTGTATAGAGTTCATTATTGGTCAGTCTTCTCCTATGTCCATTGAGATGAACTCCTCCAAAAATTCGTCGAAGTAATTTTCTCTCAAAGACTTGTAGGTCCTGTTCAGTTCTTTTACTAATATCCCATGTTTCTGATCCATAAAACATGACTGGGCGAACCAACGTCTTATATAGATGGAGACTAGTCGGCCTGTCTAGGAGCCGGGAGGTGAACTTTCTTCGGAGGTAGTAGCAAAGTAGCATCTGTTTGCCATCAAAATTCTTCTTTTAACCTCAACCTCTGGTGTCTTATCTTGCGTTACAAGAGAACCCAGATAAGTGAACTGGGCCACTTTTTCAAAGTTAGAGGGGCCAACATTGATGGTCTCACCGGGTCGGGGTTCTTCTCCTGTTGCCAAGTACTTTGTTTTCCCCGCGTTTACCTCCAGTCCATGCATTCTGGCAGCCTCCATTAGGGCCAAAAATCCTTCTTTAACAGACTGCAACGACCGTCCTATGATGTCAACATCATAGGACGGTCGTTGCAGTCCGTCCGCATAAGCTAATAGCTGGATCATATGATTGTAAACGGTGCTATTTGTTTGGATACCAGCGTCCCTCAGAGCTTTCTCAAGTGCCAAGTTGAACAATAGGCATGCTAACGCATCACCTTGGCTTTGTTGAGAAGAACTCTTTCGTTCGATGCCCACTTAAAACAAGAAACTGGCTAGAAATATAGGTGTAGCAGTCCCAAGTGACACCATCCTTTTGAGCACTGAACCTAAACGTTAGGAAATGTCAAGAAATTGCTCTAGAGCTCAAATCATTATACCACCTGGACAAAACAATAGCGACCACAAAAGTCCTCTATTGGAATGCTTTAATCTTAAAATGCAGAAAGGAGAGCACTAAACACCTAGGCCTAGTCCTCAGAAATTTAAAATTAGCAAGGAAAGTTAAAAACACAAGAAAGTAGAAAAATAAAGAAAATTGTATTTTATGTTCTACTTGATACCTGCACAATCCTCAGAAAATTCTTAAATAATTAAAATCAATTACATTCCCTTGACTGTTTTCCGGGATGTAAATATATTTTCAGTTTTCTAACTGGAACTTATAAATATAATATAATAATATATAAAAATCGTCTGGAGAGGGAGGAGAGCACAAGAGGTTTGGGAATGTATGTTACTTTTTTCCAAATAATCGCTGTATACATATAATAATAACAGGCTTAGGGAATCCAAAGGTTGGATGCTGATACGCCCAAGCTTTGCATGCACAAGTCAATCCAATAACTGCCTTCCGAATCCCAGAGATGCTCCCACCTACGCCTCGGCTAACCCGTCAGCTCAGCGCGTATTTTAGTAATTCGTTCTTCACTTAACTTAAGAAGTCCGTTCGAGCCGCCGCGGAGGTACATCTTCATTTATACCAGAGGGGCACAACCTCTGTAATTCCGAGTTGTGTAGCATTCAAAATTCCCCAGTGGCCTCAGCCCTCTTATGACCAAACATTTTAAGTAGAACCTTACACTTCAAAAATTTTGAGGCGTTTGTTATTATTATTTTATTTTTTTACAGTTCTCAAACATACTAAGTACCTAAATGTATCCAAATGTTCAAACATACATCCTGATATATCAACACCACCGAGACCATCTCGGTTTCTGTAAATGACCATTCATATACATGTACATTTGAAAAACACCTGCGTGCTTGGAAGTAAAAATACTCTCTAATTTTTGTGTTCTTTGTCCCAATAGCTTTTTAGGGAGAATGCTCATGGGGATTCTTTAACGAGGATTTTATATTTATTTAGGATTGATTGGAAATAGTAAATAGGTGTGCCAAGATTAAACGGAGATACCTGTCCAGTTGCAATGTAGATAGCAGTGACAATGTTGGCCGCATGGGCGTTACATCCACCAATGCTCCCGGCCATTGCTGAGCCCACTAAGTTCTTGTTGATGTTCACGTCAACCAAAGCATTGACGGTCGTCTTCAGAATGGTTTTGACCATGTTGTGAGGTACTATGGCTTCACACACAACATATTTCCCTCTGCCTTCAATCCTGAAAGCCAACGAATAGAACAGTTCAATAATTAGAAAAAAAAAATAAACAGAAAATAATCAATTTTAACATATTATGATTATGATGTAAATTAACTTGCATTACTCAAGAGTAAGGCGATTGTTTTTACCAAAAACTTTTTATGTTAGACTCAAATATATAATACGAGTTGTCAATATATATATATATATATATATATATATATATATATATATATATATATATATAATATATATATATATTTAAAACTCCTAAATCACCTTCGCCACCTACTTCCATTCGAAACCCGTAGGCTTCTTGTTTGTTCCTTATCATTCACCCACTTTGACTACTGCTGTTCGGTGTATGGGGGTGTCTCTGGAGACCTCGAAGCAAAACTTAAACGATTATATAACTGCTTCATTCGCTTTATCTTTTGGATATCCAGGGACACTTCTGTTACCAGATTCTACGAAGAGTTGAAGTGGCTTTACCCTTCCTACCGTTGTAAATACTTCCTGGCAACCTTCCTCTTCCAAGTTCTCCAATCCCGCCGCCCATCGTACATCTCAGATATGTTATCATTCAAATCCTCCATTCATTCCCGCAACACTCGTTCACGGCCTTCAGACCTTTATATGGCACCTCATCGAACCGCAGCTTTCGACAGATCCTTCCTAATCCGCTCCTCTTTCGTATGGAATTCCATTCCTTCACATATTCGACATTCTGATACTCTTCAAACCTTCAAATCCCGTCTATTCGATCACTTCCTCTCTATTCAATTTTCAAAGAATCCTAAATAGATTTGCCAATTCAATTTAAATTAGTTAAATAAAACATATAGAAACAATTAATTAAATATAATATCTTACATTATGGTGCACTTATATATTTAACTTTATTATTTAATTAATTTTACATCAATACAGTAAAGCACTATTAATTAAAATTTTATGTATATGCACATATCGTTCTGTTCTATCTTTTGTCTAGTTTTGTTATTAATTATTATTATTAGAAGCTACCTTTTAATTTATCACTATTGTTCACTTTTTAGTTTATTTTTATTTCTATTATTATTTGTTTGTTTCATGTTTGTACTCTAAGACACTAAAGTTCTTTTTGTATGTTTTGTAAAATTATTCAAAAGGGACTTGTCCCAGAATAAATAAATAATTTATTATTATTATTATTATATATATATATATATATATATATATATATATATATATATATATATATATATATAATATGAAATGAAGAGCAGGAAAAATAAACGTCATTGCAACATATTTTAAATATGTATATTACGACATTAGCTGTGTAAGGAAGAATTAAACACCAAAAGAATGAGAGCAATTTAGGAGTCAAGTGGACGAAGCTGATAACATTTTGTGTTCTGATAAAACTTAATTCAAATTGCCTGTATCTAAAATAAAGCAATAGTGTCTCGCCGATGGGAAGTGTTATCAATTTAATTCTCAACTAATCATTGAGTTTGTAAAAATATAACTATAACCTATTAAGATATACAAAGCTGTCCTAGAAATTACGTCACCTATTTATTTTAATTCTAATGATGATAACGTTGATCATCATAAGAACTGACCACTGAATGTTTTTCTAGTTCACTAGTTTTAACCAGTAATTATGCGGAATCACAAAGCAACTTTCGTCTTTAAAAAAATAATATTCTGATGTTACGTGTCATGGGGAACAGTGAAGAATGTACGTATGGTTGTACTAGTTCAATCTCCTCAGATATTTATATGGTAATTCATTTTTCAAGAAACTATATTATTCTTAATAAAAACAGGTATAAAGGAAGATTGCAATTGATATAATTAAAATAGTAGGTTTCTACTTAATCTTAAGGTTTTTACTGAAAAAACGAGTCAACGTTTGGGGGCCTCATCATCAGGAATCAATTTTTATGAACACTAATTTTTAAACAGAAAAATAATGGATCGGAAGTATGGTTACGTATATATCTCATAATATCTATATGACAGAAATTGTCGCGGTAAATAAATCATAGATAAAAAAAAAAAAAATTAAATGCTTTTCCCGACATTCAAAGTGACGAAATAACGTTGAGATATGTGCTCTATCAAGAACGAGAATTACTAGGGCAGAGTTTCGTTCAAAAAATGCGTTTGTAACCACTGTGCCTCGTTTCTAATATTGACTATGGTTAATAATTCTGTATTTAGTTTGCTTTCTTTCTATAGCCACACTGATGATCTCTGTAAAAAATTAAATAGGATACTTGGTTTTATTCTTATGTGCTGAAAAGACTTAACTGATATCAATGTTATATAATATTTATCCTGTTTATTCATAATGCCCTTAATTGATTATGCTTCTTGTGTGTGGTCTCCCCACTATGGTACCTACATTGATAGATTGGAAAGGATACAAAACAAAGTTCTCAGATTTGTTTCTCATCGCCTTAATATACCCTTAGATAATTGTCGAATTTGGATTGAATTGAATCTGCCAACAAGCTAGTAGAAGATCCGAACTTAAAACGATCTGCACCGAGCTGATTATAGAATGAAACATATTTTATAACAAATTTAGTATATTTTTTTTATTTATTTTTTTTTTTTTTATTGAGAAATATTACAATTTGTTGCATAATGAACAGTAGTAATAGAGATGTAGTACACATTCATACAATATATACAGCCAATAATGATTAAGTCAATTTACATAAAATCGGAAATAAATAAATTCAAATATGTACAAAAAAAAAGCAACAAGAAACAAATCAAAACAACAACCTGTAGTAGAGATAAATACAAGTTGGGAAATAAATAAAAATCATACAAGCATACTTAACTATATACAATATATACAATCAGCCAAAGGAACCCTAGACTCGGCTGCTCCCCCCACAAGTGGGGGGAGAAGCGGAATCCAAGGGGCTTTTCCCTCCACTTTTGGAGGAAAAACCAGAATCCAAGAGGTCCTAGCGCCTCCCACTCAGCGCTTCACTGGTGTATGCCAGTGGAGGCCGAGCCAGAGCGTAATAGCCACAAACATACAGTACATGAGTGGAGGATCTGACCAGTGTCAGAACTCCAGATAAATGTTTACAAAACGTCGCGGGGCCACTGCCGTTTCAATCTTCGAGGAGGATTGTAGGGATGGGTGAAGCTGGAAAGCGATTGAGCAAGAGGATTAGGATGATGAAGAAGGTTCTGATGGAATTTGGAGAATTTGGATGGTACCAGATCTAAAATAAATGGAATATTAAGGTCATGGTGTAGGGTACAGTTGGTAACGTAATAAGGAGCATTAACTATTGTTCGGAGGACTTTGGATTGGAAGGATTGGATACGTTTGATGTTAGAATGTTTAGTTGTCCCCCATAGTTCAAGTCCGTAGGTCCATATAGGTTTCAGTACTGTCTTATATATTAGTAATTTGTTGTCGACTGTAAGATGAGATTTTCTGTTTAGTAATTTGTATAACTGGCCGAATCTGCGGTTGAGTTCTATCCTTTAAGTCTCGTATGTGGGTTCCACGTCAGTCTTTTGTCAAGTAAAAAGCCAAGGTACCGGACTGTGTCTGAGGAAGGAAGCGGTATGGAATTGAATTTAACTGTTGGACAGGATTTACGTCGAAGGGTGAAGGTGACGTGTGTACATTTGCTTTCGTTCACCTTAATTCGCCAAGCCTTACACCAGTCTTCGACAAGGGAAAGGTGCCTTTGGAGATTTAGAGATGCTACTTCAGGATCGGAATTGGATGATAAAATGGCTGTGTCGTCAGCAAATGTTGCCAGAAAGGTATCGGGATCGGTAGGGATATCGGCGGTGTAGAGGATGTAGAGGACGGGTCCTAAGACGCTGCCTTGAGGAACACCGGCCTCAACAGTATAATGTTTGGAAAATTCGGAACCACAGCGAACTCGGAAGGAGCGGTTTGATAAATAGGATCGGAGGATTAGGTATAAGGATTGAGGTAAATGGGTTTTGAGCTTAAAGAGCAATCCCGGGTGCCACACCCGGTCAAAAGCTTGAGCTATGTCCAGAAAGGCACCCGAACGATACTCCTTGCACTCAAGGGCAGAGGAAATGTGATCCACAACTCGGAGTCCTTGCTGAACTGTGGAATGTTGAGAACGAAATCCAAACTGATGCGAAGGAAAATTTTTAAATTTATCTAGGATTCGTTTTAGTAGGAGCTTTTCGAAAATTTTTGAGAGGATCGGAAGTAGGCTAATAGGTCTGTAAGATGATGTGCTGTTGGAAGGTTTGCCTGGTTTCAGGAAAAGGATGATAGTTGAATGTTTCCATAAGAGAGGGAAATAGGTAGTGCGTAGGATACTGTTATAAAGATATGTAAGGAATGTAATGGCTTTCTGTGGAAGTTGTCTTAAGATCTGAGGCGTGAGGAGATCATATCCAGGGGATTTGCGGAGAGGAAGCTTTTTAAGAAGATATTTGACCTCAGAGGGATTAACTGCTTTAGGAGGTAAGGAGAGTGGTATTGGCGAAGTAAGGAACTGTTCAACTGTTGAAGTATGGTTTGGATTCAACTCAGGATGAGGAGTGAAAACTTTGGAAAGGTGCTGTGCAAATTCCTGGGCCTTATCCTTGTCAGAAGCAGCCCAGGAACTATCACCGCGCAGGAGAGGATGGGAAATCGTGTGAGTATTCAGGATTCTCTTCGTGACATTCCACAGGGAATTGTCACGAGTCGAGAGAGAGGAGAGGTAGGAATTGTAGGATTGGGAACGAAAAGGTCGCCAACTCCCGCTTTAATTTTCTACAATAAAAGTTATAAGAGCGGCGATCTTCTGGGTGGCGGGTGCGTTGCCATAATGCTCTGGCTCGGCGTTTGGTGTTGATGAGGTCTGTCAGGTGTTGTGGTAAATGGCATTTGTAAGGAATAATTTGGGATTGTTTAGGAAAGGAGGCAGTCCAGGCAGCTTGTTGAATCAAGGTTGTAAAGGAATATACGGCATCATCATGATCAGAAGGGGTTTTGAGAGTTACTCTGAGGTCGATATCATTGGTAGGATTTCGCGGAAGAGGTTCCAGTTGATGGGGCCTCTGATGAATGACGGTGGGAAAGGTTTCGGAATAGGAGTCATGGATACATTTAGGATTAATGGACTATGATCAGAGGATAGTTCATCAAGGCGAGTTACGGAAT
This sequence comes from Piezodorus guildinii, assembly GCA_023052935.1. Taxonomy (NCBI): domain Eukaryota; kingdom Metazoa; phylum Arthropoda; class Insecta; order Hemiptera; family Pentatomidae; genus Piezodorus; species Piezodorus guildinii. Next base: position 108,040,422 of record CM041295.1, on the reverse strand, counting down.
AGTTCAGGGAGCCTAATCCGCTGTGGATGAAGAAGTCGAGGATGTCTGGATTACGGTTAGGATCTGTTGGCCAGTAGGTAGGGGAATCGGGAGGTAGGAGATTAAGGCGTCTGGAGTGGAGTGCAGACTGCAATGTCCGTCCACGAGTATTTGTGGTTCTGCAACCCCATTGTTGGTGCTTCGCGTTTAAGTCTGCACCCAGAATAAAGTGATTCCCCAATGAGTTGAGAAAGGAACCAAATTGGGTAATAGAAATAGAATTTTTAGGAGGGCAATATGCTGATGCGATGACTAGCGGAAAGGAAAAGGTCTTGATTATAATAGAGGTGGCTTGTAGGAAATCGTGGGCGGGAAGTGGGTGTAAGTGATGGGAGAGGGATCGGTTGACAATGACAGCAGTACCGGCATGGGCTTTGCCGTCTGGATGGTCTGTCCATTATGTTGTGTATTCAGGTATTTTGAAGTACTGTTTAGTGGTTAGTCTAGTTTCAGTAATGAGTGCAACGTCAACTTTTTTGTCTTGGAGTAAGGCTGTAAGTTCGTCAGTGTGAGTTCTAACACCATTCGCATTCCATAGGAGAATAGATAAGGAGTTAGGTGAGGTCATTTATGGATTTTTTAAGTTAGGAATAAGATCAAGGGATTTGATTTCGGAAATGAAGGATGTCATCAAACTGGTAAGATCTGTGGCATTTGAAGGAGGGGGAATATGAGAGATTTGTTGTGGATGAGGATTTTTAGGACTGATTACGTTTTGAGGAAGAGGTATTTGTGGAATGGATTGAGGATATTGAGGTACATTTTGTAGTTCCGGCAGGGCCTCGGCTTCACTACATTGGTTCCCACCTCCAAGTAAGTGGGCAAATGATACATTGGCATCGATTAATTTTGAGGGTTCTCTTCTAGTTCTAGCCTGTCTTGTTGTTTCATCCAGTACTTGGGGTTTTTGATACCTGGTCCTTAGCTCCTTATAGATTTGGCATCCTTTGTAGTTGGCCGGGTGGTCCTTGAGGCAATGAGCACATACAGCGGGTGTTGACTTCGGTTTTGTACATTCCACAGACTTGTGCTGTTCACCGCATTTCACGCAGCGTGGTATGTGGTGACAGTAACTTCTGGTATGACCATAGGCCTGACAATTGTAACACTGAACAATTTCTCTCTTTGTATAAGGTTTTTCGACTCTTACACTTGTATAATACAGTCTTTTTAGATCATAAATTTTTTCTACTCCTGCTAATGGTTCCAAGTCAGCGAAGAATAGAGGCAGTTGAACTCTATCTTTTATGACATTAGTGACTTGTCGCACTTTGTAACCCATCTCCATGAGTTCTTCTTTGATAGCGTCAACTGGTGTTGAAGGGTGTAGATTTCTGATCACAACTCTAAGAGCTCTCTCTTGCCGTAGCTGATAAGTGTGAAAATCCGCTTTAGTTTCAGTTAGGTATTTCACAATTTTTCTATATGCCTCGGCGGTGGTCGGTGATATTTTGGTGTCATTGATTCTACTCATACAGTAGTAGCTGGTGGATTCGGTAATCTTGTTTAATTGCGCACATAACAACTGGAAATTTTTAATATTTTTGACAAATATCGGTGGAGGCCGTGGTTCACTGGGTGTAGGAGCAGATTCCATGTTTTCTTTTTCATTATGTAGGATTTGAAAAGGATTTGGGGTGAAAAACGGAGATTCGTCAGTCATCCCCTGTGACGATGTGCCAGGCTGTGGTTCAGATTCTGTATTAGAACCTGAAGGGGTTGCTTGTTGATTTAATTTTTTATTAGTATCACGGCGGGGTCTTTGTTTTATGGGAGACGTGATTGAACCACTAGATCTAGATCTTTTAGTTGATGCTTTGGAGGACATCACTTGGTGAAAATATCGCATTTCATGTGAAGAAGATAATGAGAAAATAACTAGATGTTGGTAATAAAACAATAACTAAAGAAAAGAAAACCAATCCCGGCCTTGCCGAGCTATTGGCAATCAGCTGATGTGAAGAGGTTACCCAGCATTCACTTTACACCGTAAATTGTAACAAAACTTACTGTTGTTTGCTCCAATATTTACTGCTGTTGTTATCCTGTAGTCTGGTGATGTTTTCAAGATTGCACTGAAGAGAATTCAAACTGAAAAAGCATGAAATCCAAGAGCCGATTTGAAAGATGACCGCTATACTCATGCGCATGCGTAGAACTGAGTTAGTATATTAGAAAATATGTTAAGAATGGATTGTCTAAAAAAATCCTGGATAGACTATTTTTAATTATTTAAAAAAAAAAAAAATGATTTTTAATTAAATGTTGCAACATCGTGATAATAAGAAAACTTTTATTTACCCTGACTTAAAGTATCAAAGGTATAGAATTTCCTGTCAATAATACAATAATATTTCCGGGTAAAATTACAAGATATTCAGTATCAGAAGCTTTTATTAGAATTCTGGAGCCTGGTGTTACTTTATGAGCGTGAAAAACCATTCTCGTCTCTGCCTCTTCGTGGTAGCATGCATAATCAACTTCTTCGACTTTTTTAATACAATTTTCCTGAGCTTGGTACGAGTAACACAGATGTTTAACAGTTACAAATATTTTTTTGTTTTGTATTATAGGAAGTAAATTTTTGTTTTCCCAATAATCAGCCAAGAATTGTACCAAAGCATCTTTGTAACGATAATTTTTATGGCTTTGCCCAAAATCTTTGGTTCTGATTTGTTGAGGTCCTGTAATTTTATATAGGATATCAAACTTTCTTATATTCAATATCCGTTTACGTGCGACTGCAATGTTGGGTCCTTTATCATTACACGCTATACTCAACTCGGATCTCTGTCACGCATTTCAAACTCGCGTTAAAATTTAACCTTTAAAATTCGGCAACCCTGACTAGGACCAACTTTTTTGCTGGCAAGCATTTATCAATGTGTCTGCAATAAATCAACGCTTATATTGATATATTTTTTTTTCGTTTATCAAGCCGGTGCAGATAACTGATATCGACATATCCGCTTTTACCTGACAACCGATAGTTTGTCCAGGAAAAGATTAGGCAACCCAACGGCTGCACATTCTATACCTTTGATACTTTCAGTCAGGGTAAAAGTTTTCTTATTATCATGATGTTGCAACATTTAATTAAAACTCATTTTTTAAAAATAATTAAAAATGGTCTGTCCAGAATTTTTTTAGACAACCCATTCTTAACATATTTTCTAATATACTAACTTTGCTATAAAATATGTTTCATTCTATTATCAGCTCGGTGCATATCATTTCAAGTTCGGATTTTAGACTAAGTTAATGGTAGAAGGAGGAAATTCCAATTTGGATCTGCTGCTCAACTTCGCTGAGTTGCTACAGTACACAGCATACCGCATCAATCCCGAAGACAATCTTAAAGAAGAAACAAGATAGAGAGAGATTCCGCCAAATAGGAAATACATATATTTTACTAATTTTGAAATCGGTCATGGACATCTGAGAATCCCGACTAGCCTCAATATATATGGTGATGCAGGATTCCCAGTGAGTCCAAGATTATGGTCTCCGCCATGCTTTGCATCTCATTTTTTCCGAGTCCATATTTCTTATTTAAATAAAACATCGGTGGGTCCACACAAAGCATTCATTGTTAACTCGGATAAAACCAAATAAATCGTTGGGATTGAAGGAAATTATTAAAGGTGAAAAATAAATAAAACTTATTTTTAAGTGAAAAATAATTTTATACTGGGACGAGTAGTCCCCGAAGAATAACAACAAAAGTACAATATGAATGATAATTGTTTGGTCGTTTAAGACTTCAGTTTAACAATAAAAAACAGATTTTGTGACAGTGAATAGTTATTATCTATAGATTTTAAATATTACATATGTTGGGAAGATTGATACTTTAGGAGATGAAGAAATAGTTGGTGTTTGAATTTGGATAATGGCTTTACGAATGTATATAGGCAAGGAATTCCAAAATAGGGTAGCAGGAATGACAAAGAATTTTTTGAAGGAGACGGATCTGTGAGAAGGTATATAAAAGTTTATAGATTGGGATCTAGTGTTTACTGAATGGACAGAGGAACAAGTGGTAAGCATATCAAAAATATAAGAAGGTTTTTTTGTTTTGAAAAATCGTAAGAGACAGACACCTAGAAGGTACTGCCGACGGAAAAAGAGACCGACCAATTCAACTCGGTATATCTACTAGAAACATGGGAGCGTTTGGGGATTCCACATGTGAATCTAATGAAACGATTCATAAGTCTTTAGAGACTCATATCAAATATCGCCATATACGAGGCAACCGTAGTAAACTGGGGGGAAATGAGCGAAGAGACGAGTAGCATTCGGGTTTTAGGTGGGATAGAATCACGTAATCTTAGAAATTGTTTTAGGATAGCGATGGATTTTCGGTTGATTACTCCAAGATAGGTTTTGATCAATAATGACCCCATGGTCTCTTCCTGAGGTGTGGAACTGGATAGGTATGCTGTTGAGATAAAGGAAGGGATAATACGGAAGGAAATTTAGAAGGTTTTTGGAACAGATGCGGATGGCTTTAGTTTTTCTAGCACTCAACATCAAATCATTTGTCGTAGCCCATGCATTGATGTTGTCAATATCTTGTTGTAGTTTTTGATTAGCCTTTAGTATTTCGGAAGGATGGAAAGAAAGATAGATTTGCAGATCATTAGCACATAGGTGGTATTGTGAGTGGCGGATGCATTCAGGGGTTTTAACGGCGATGCAAGGAAGTGATTTCGCCGAGATGACGCTCAGCTGACAGATATTTTCTTAAGAAAGCTAATAAAAGCTAGGGGAGACCCAGTGGGTTGGAAAGGGGAAAATCATTTTTCACAGCTGCATTCAAAAATAGAATTATTTTTATTTTTATTGATATACACGGGCAATGCCTATTAAAATGTTTATAATACAGATGGATAGGCATAATTATAACATTCAAAACAAGAAGAAAGCAATTACAATAATAAAGATAACAATTGGGGTAAACATTAATAATACAATAATAAAGAGAACTATTAGGGTAAACATTGATAGAATTTTTAAGAAAAATTAAAAATGATAAACAATGAAATTTAAGCATTAACAGAATATAATATTCATAATCGAACTATGATCATGTTACATAAAAATTGGATAATAAAAATAACAAAATAATCTTCTTATGTACAAAATGATATAATATACCAACAAACAAGTATATTACAACAAAATAAATTAAAAGAGGCTAGATCAAATCAGATGTTGTTATGAGGAATGAAAAAAAAAAAAAGTCATGAAAATGTCTTGAGAAAGAACTACCGACGTGTACTTCACAAACTATTTTAACTAAGTAGGTCCCGAGGCCACCTTCTTTTCAGTCGCCTTGGAGGGTTATCTGGGATATCTAAGGAAGATAAATTACGGACAAATGGATTTGTATGGGCAGGGAGTTTAGAATGAAAAGAGGAGTATCTATCACGAGCTATGTCTGCAACAAATGGGATGTTAAGGTCGTTATGAATGAGTTGATTTGTAACAAAATAAGGAGCATTCAGGATTTTTCGAAGGATTTTGGATTGTAAGGACTGGATGCGGGAGGAATTAGATGGTTTTGTAGAGCCCCAAAGCTCGATTCCATACGTCTGATAATAGTGATGTAAACGAGTCTTTTGTAATATACTGGAAGTTTCACATTGGTTTTGAAAACATGAGGACCGTAGCTCAAGATGTCAATGTTATTAAGCAACTCATTAGCGGTTCTCATCATACCTGGGGCAGGTGCGTAATATAAAGAATTAGTAGAGCGGTCTTCCTTAAAGGAGAACTTATTTGTAAGAGTGGAAACCGATGTATCATTGAATTTGATTTGTACTCAAAGGAATGGGCAATCAATATTGGAATTAATCAGGTTAAAAAGAAAAGTCAAGTCAATCCATCGCTATCCTAAAACAATTTCTAAGATTACGTGATTCTATCCCACCTAAAACCCGAATGCTACTCGTCTCTTCGCTCATTTCCCCCCAGTTTACTACGGTTGCCTCGTATATGGCGATATTTGATATGAGTCTCTAAAGACTTATGAATCGTTTCATTAGATTCACATGTGGAATCCCCAAACGCTCCCATGTTTCTAGTAGATATACCGAGTTGAATTGGTCGGTCTCTTTTTCCGTCGGCAGTACCTTCTAGGTGTCTGTCTCTTACGATTTTTCAAAACAAAAAAACCTTCTTATATTTTTGATATGCTTACCACTTGTTCCTCTGTCCATTCAGTAAACACTAGATCCCAATCTATAAACTTTTATATACCTTCTCACAGATCCGTCTCCTTCAAAAAATTCTTTGTCATTCCTGCTACCCTATTTTGGAATTCCTTGCCTATATACATTCGTAAAGCCATTATCCAAATTCAAACACCAACTATTTCTTCATCTCCTAAAGTATCAATCTTCCCAACATATGTAATATTTAAAATCTATAGATAATAACTATTCACTGTCACAAAATCTGTTTTTTATTGTTAAACTGAAGTCTTAAACGACCAAACAATTATCATTCATATTGTACTTTTGTTGTTATTCTTCGGGGACTACTCGTCCCAGTATAAAATTATTTTTCACTTAAAAATAAGTTTTATTTATTTTTCACCTTTAATAATTTCCTTCAATCCCAACGATTTATTTGGTTTTATCCGAGTTAACAATGAATGCTTTGTGTGGACCCACCGATGTTTTATTTAATTAAAAGGCTAATAAACGGAGGTGAAAGCGGATACTTTACCATGCTCCTAGAATTAACCAACTAAATACTTTAAATTCCTAATGTTTTTACAAAATAAATCTTGGGATAAATTAAACACACCAGTTAACCGCAGCAGGTTTCTTATCCGAACAAAAATTCCCACTTAAGCTGATGACCTCCATGTCTGGAAAGGTTTCATGGACGAAATGGAGTGCTACTTCGGTACCCTGAAATTAAAACAAAAACAATTTTTATTTTAATTCAAACGCTAGGATTTCTAATTTTTTTTAAATTAAATTAGAAATCAATAATAATTATTAATGATGGAGTTTAGTTGACCGTTGAGAATATTAGATGAGGAAGATGGTTGGGGGTGCGCTCATCAAAAAGGGTACACACTAATAAGTAATAATTATTGTCATTGTATGCCGCCGTTTTGGCCTACATTGTGGGCCTTCTTCTGGGCTAAGAGAAGCAAGATAACAACCAGTACAATTCGACAATTAATAATAAGTTAGGTATAATTATAGGATTACAGTAATACAATATTGAAACAGACATAAAATTAAATTAAAATGATAATAAGATGTCTGTGATGAAACATGGAAGGAAACAATTTGTTTTTAATTCTGTATTGTTATTATTTCTTGTTTCTAATAATTATATATATCTTTTTATATAATCCGTCGAACAAAATTGTACTTATTTAAAAGTTTAATTGTTTAAGTATTGTTCATCTTTTAATTTTTAATTATTTGCGTAGTTTCTCTTGATAGTCTTAAAATATTCTCATTCCAATATTATCATCTTAATTTTATGTTTGCCCGCGACGTTTTTTAAATATTTATTCTAGAGTTCTGACACTGGTCAGATTCTCTTCTCGTGTGCGATGTGTATGTGGCTATGGCGCCCTCACTCAGATTCCGCTGGCTTTGACAAGTGACGCGGCTGAGAGGGAGGCGCTGGGATCCCTCGGATTCTGCTTGTCCCTTACACAAGTGGGGAGGGGGGGAGGCGGACTCCTTCCGGGGTTCCCCAGTTATTGTAAAAATTGTATATAAGTATGAGTGTGTTCATGTTTTGTTTATTTATTTGTTAACCGTAGTATTTATTTAATTTATAAATTTTGTTATTATATACATTTATTTATTTTAGTTTCATTTTATGTAATTTAACAGGCTAAAGAGCAATACTATTATTGTCCATTGTGACAGATTGTAATATATCCGAATAAATAAATTTATAGAATTTTATGTTGTCCAAATTTTATTACTGTCATCTTATTATCATTTTAATTTAATTTTATGATCGCTTCCATATTGTATTACTGTCCTTATATTATTGTACCTAACTTATTATTAATTTTCTAATTGCATTTTATTTTTGTTCTTATCTTGTTTCTCTTAGTCCTGATAAAGGCCCAAAATGTGGGCCGAAACGTCGGCACATCACTTATTAGTGTGTACTATTTTGATGACCGCTCCCCCAACAATCTTCCTCTTCTAATACTAATCATTATATCTTCTTAATACAACGTTTTGAGGTTTTTTCCATTTTATTAATAAGTCTTTCCATTAAATTAATAAGTAAATCTTTTTGAAAAATACGGGCAATAATAGCCATTAGCAGTTTTTTGCTCTTCTGATTAAAAAAACAACTATCAACTATCACTGTTTCTATTGTTGGCTAGCCTCAGCGAGAAAGTAAAAAAAAAAAAAAATATATTTGTATAAATACCTTGGAAACCATGTTCATACCCATAGCATCTCCAGTTGTGGCAACAAATCGTATGAATAAATATCTTCCAGCAATTCGAATGTGTATATTCATTAATCTTGCGTAGCGACTCGTTGAATCGAAGCTTTCCTTAATTTTAATAAAATTATCAGCGCGTTTAATCCATAGCATCGCTTCACTGAAATATAAATAATAAATGAAGGATTATATTGAGGATCTATAGTCGACTGTAGAAAATATTAGAGGTGGAATAATCAGGAGTCAGTCTTTTTTAAAAATATTTTAGCCAACGTTTTGGTTCAAGCTTGTGAGCCATCATCAGGGCTACAACACATCAGAACAAAAGAGATACATATTAATGTGTTAATGAAAATTTATCAGCACCAATACACCATATCTACCCGAAACCCATCTTCCTCAAAATCATCCGAACACGCTACATCCCTTGACCATAATTTCGACTTTGATAATCCTGAAACCCAGCCACCGCACCTAACTACAAAAAGCGACTCCTTTCCGAAGCTATACACATCCATCTCATGGATTTACAATAATTATACACAACCATCCAGTTATGGCCCTTAAGACAGTTTATTACTTCGTGAACATTTAGACAATTCTTTCCGAACCACCTATTATTTTTCTAATTTCTGATAAAATGGGGCATGTAGCGAGGAAATGAAACATATTCTCTATTTCTCTTATATTACAGAGCGAGCATATCACATTGTTATTTGACTAAAATCTATTGTAGTTCAGGTATACAAATTCACATCTAACTTTAAATATCTAGTTAAGCCCATTAAAACTTAATTTAGTTTCATACAGATAATTCGTTTAATAATAATAATTTAAATTTGTATATACAAACATTTTTTTCTGAAACTGTAGCCTTTTGTATAAATTTTGATTTTAACCACCTGCGGATTCGATCCCTTGTCTTTGGCCTAGAAGGCTGTTATGATACCCACTATGCGACAGGTGACCCCCCCATTGCATCATTGCCTCATGCATCATTCATTGCAATCATTAATGTTTTAAGATTTGTTTATGCTCTTTGACCAGTGATAATTCTTATTTTTCTTGTACATTTATGTTGTTCTTGTGTATGCATGTATCATGTGATGCATAATTCGTATATATCTTGAATCTGCTGAGGAAGATTGTAGTTTCTAGAATGGTCAAATAGGCTTTTATCTATAACTTTTCCTATTTATTTTATTTTTACTTCTTGGTTTTTTTTCTTTCTGATTAGCTTTGTTTATTTTCCGTATGAAATTTCCTACGTGTGAACCTTACGTTCCTCAAACATTCGAGAGACTCCACATCCCACTAGCCTAATTAATGAAATGAATTAGCCTTTGGCCTTTGTCAGTAGTTGGAGCAGGTTAATGAGCTTCCAATAGGCAATTAACGTTATGCATGTCGAATGCAGTAAATAAACCGATACAAAGTGTTGCCGTGAAGCACTTCCTTTCTTGCAATAACTGAGCTTTATCAGTCTACTGGAGATACCCACACCGACCTCTGATGCTAGGAATATTCCACCCAAAGTAATTCAATATACTCAAGATCTTTAATACTCCTAGGAATGAGTATTCCTGTGGACAGAGAGGGTATTTTACTAGTAGTCTTAGGGCCTCACGTTCGAACCCGGCTGTTACAGGATAAATATGCATTGTGTTACTTCAGCTGTGCTGCGACTAAGGGGTGGGCTATTCTCACGTGGCACATCCATTCTCAAAAAGCGATTACCGAAAATTGAGGAGAAAACCTATCTACTGGGCGTGATACCCTTGCACGGCCGTTGGCTCAGAAACAGTACAAATCGCTTTATCGCCCAAGGCTCTTCCCGAGTACAGGTTTGTTTTTAATTTTATTTGTTTTCATTGCTCCTCCAAACGCCAACATAAAACCACTATTTCGTTCTCTTCGATTTTTAAAGAGCTTTCGATTCAGTTAATTATATTATTCAAATGATTTCCAAATTCCAAGCTTTTCTAATCGAATAGTGTTTTAAAGTGATTCTTTTCCTTTTTGTCCAATGGTACAGTTATCATGCCTAATAAACCCCCTTTCTCTCCCGCTGTGTTCCTCAAGGTTCTTAGCTCTCACCAACCTTTTTTCTCTGTACTTTCATGGTATTTGTGAAACCATTTATCATACTCAGCTCTCCTGCAAGCTGATGATTTTCTAATCTCAATGTTACATCAAGGTATTAATAGTACCACAACATGAGCAGTGAAAAATTAATTTTGGTTAATTTTTAGGAAACAAAAAAAGACCAATAGCATCGGTCTCAAAAAACTCCTTGTGTTCCTTTTACTATTATCCCACGCGTCACCTCAGTTATTACCCAATCTATGGCTGAAAAAAAATGGAGACACTTTCGATATAAATAAAATACAGTTTACAATTGAATAGATTTCTATAATTTTGGATAGTTAATAATATCTGAAGCTTTTTACTTGCTTTTTCCATATACGAAATATATATTAAGGGAAAATATTGCGATCGTGAAAATTATCCAACTCCAGTTTTAGAAAATTCTCATTTTAGCTTTTTCTGAGTCCTAAATTCCGGAAAAAAGGTCGAGTGTATCTGGTATGTATTGCTCAAAATTGAAAGGTAGTTTCGAGGCGTATGATGGAGGATTCTGTTATGTGTCATCTCAGGGATTCGGGCATGGACGGTAGATATTGGATTGAATCGTGGAGGCAAAAATTAAATGTTTTAAATCAAATTTATGTGGCTGCAAGAAGAAATACTAGAAAAAACTTAATTTAATTGAGAACCTACTAGAACCAAAGCGAAGTACCTAAGTTGTTTAAAACAACCTAAAAACCGATTAATAGGTTAAAGCCATAAATCAAAATAATAGCGGTGAATCAAGACGTGCTGATTGAACTAATACAAATGCACAAAACGAAGGAAACAATGAATTAATGGTATTATATTACGGGGTTAAGTGCTTCTGCTGTATTGGGAAATATAGTTTCTTTTGGAAGGAAATGAAAGGAAAGGTTTGCATCTGTTTGCAGATGATATAACACGTTTTGGAAGGAAATGTTTTTACTACCTTCTGGAATGTAATGAAATGTGAATTTAGTACCTTTTGGAAAGATATGAAATTTTTAAATACATTGTAAAGGATTTGTATGACGTTTAGATAAAATCCGATGGCGGATTCATATAAAACTAAACCACTAGAATACGAATATGTCAAAATATCAATATCGAAAAAAATGGCCTTTTGGAAATCAAAGTCTCAATTGGCGGTATCAAGATCCTAACCTTGGCGTTCGCTAAGACTAGTAATTAACCTCTTACCTCGCCCTGCTGACTGAGTTGAAGCGAACGACTGGCCCCCTCGTCATCCCATCACCCACAACACGGCTTGTGATCCCATTTTCTAGAAGAGCTCTGCATCCTCTATTAGTACTTGCGACAAGGCATCCTTCGGTCGTCGCCAATGGTACCATTATCATTTCGTTGTCTAGTTTCAACGGCCCAGCGATACCAAGCGGGATCGGTATGTAACCCACGATGTTCTCACAACATGCTCCTAGAACCTTTGAAAAGAAAATATTACTGTAGAAATTAAATCATATTCATATTAAATTTTATTTCAATTAACTATTAATTACATATTAACTATTTGAATATAATATATTATTATATAAATTACACAAAAAAAAAAAAAAAAAAATTAGTTTCATGTGGCATCTAAAAAAAAAAAAAAAAATGAAGTGACGATTGTTGATAAAGTCCTCTTATGAGAATGACGGTAGAAAGACGCCCAACACGTTTGCTTCACTTTGCCCGAGGAAGGAGAAAGAGAAGTCGAGTGAAGAAGCAATGACAGGAGGAGGATCTTTGAAGGAAGAGCAACGCCTTCAAGTTTCCAAGGATCTGATTACGATTGTTGGTCCTGAGAATGATGTGGCCATGACTTGGGTATGCAAAAAGGAGAAAGTGAAATCAGAGGTGCCATAGAGAGAAAAATAAAATAAATTCAGCTACTTCGACATTTACTAGAACAACGCTCAAACCTTCTACTTAACTACAAAAAGGTCATATACATGGCTATCACGGAGTAGAGCTGGGTTGTATTCTTCTCATATACAATCCAAAACCCTTAGTAAAATCCTCAATGCTCCTTTCTTCGTAACGAGTAAACTCATTCATAAAGACCTTAATGTTCCATATGTTGCTGATTTGGTCCGAACCAGGTGCCATCTCTTTTATGGCAATGTCCATTCCCACTGTAACCCGCTAGTTTTTATTATTGCTTCCACTTCAATAATTTAAGTATTGAAACTAGAGGATTAGAGAGGGAATGGAGTTTGTTATGAAAGGAATGATATCTGGTTCGTGCCAAATCAGAAACATAAGGAACATTAAGTTCTTTATGGATCAGTTTATTCGTTACAAAGTAAGGAGCGTTGAGGATTTTTGATAGAAGTTATTGGATACCGGAAGAATTTGATGGTTTGGTAGAGCTCCAAAGCTCCACTCCGTAAGTTCATATAGGCCGTATGATAGTCATGTTGATGAGCCTTTTTTAGTTAAGTGGTAGATTAGAACGTTTGTCTAGTAAATGTTGGAGTGACCGAAAACGTCGACCAGTTTCTTGTAGTTTCAGACTTGTATGAGGGTTTCAAGTAAGGTGTTTGTCAAGATGGATTCCTAGATATAGGAATCTGTTCTACAGGAACTAGCGGAATATTATTGAAAGAGACTGAAGTGCAGGAAGTCATAGGTTTACGACGAAGGGTAAAGGTAATTTGGTGGGATTTATTTAAATTCCCCAATTCTGACACCATACCTCAAGGTCTTTGATGCAGGATTGAAGAGTTTGAGAGTTATAGTTGGATCATTATTGGCTGACAACACACAAGTTTCATCAGCATAGTTAGAAAGAAAAGTGTTAGGGTGGAATGGGATATCAGCTGTATAAACTGTGTAAAGAATGGGTCCTAGTATGCTGCCTTGAGGAACATAAGCAAACTGGCTAAAAATGGAAGAATAGGAATTATTATGATTAGTGAAAGGACTATAACGAAGTATGTGGGAGGGAGAAATTCGCTGAGTTTGTAAAGCAAACCTGGGTACCATCTCCCTCGGTCAAAGGTCTGTTCGACGTCGAGGAAGGTTCTCGTGGAGTACAAACCGCTCCAATGCAGACGAGACAACGTCCACCACACGATGATATTGCTGACACGATAACATTGCTGGATAGTGGAGTAGGACGTTCTGAATCCAAACTGGTGATCAGCAATTATGGAATTAGTATCTAGAATAGGTTAAAGGTGCTTCAGTATAAGTTTTTCCAAGATTTTGCCCATGATTGGTAAAAGTGAGATGGGAAGGTAAGAAGAAGGATTTTCTGGTGGTTTCTTAGGTTCGAATGTCATTTTGACAAAGGATAATTTTCAGGAAGCAGGAAAGTATGTGGAAAGGAGTACGGAATTGTATATATGAGTAAAATATAGGTTAGCTTTTCGAGGAAGTAGTTTTAAAATATGGGAAGTTATAAGATTATGGAGCTTTGCGGGATGGTAAACTCTGGCTAATGTTAGCTATTTCTGACGGATGGAACGCTTAAGGAGGAATGACCAGTTGGAGTGGGATATCCAATTCTGTTTATATAAACCCAATGTAACCGGGATTATGGATATGTGGATGTGGATTAAACCTTCTGAAGAGGTGCGGACCAAATATCTGGGCTTTTTCTTCATCAGATCTTGTCCAGATCAGTTAGGAGTGGATGATTACATTCTTTGAACTTCAATAACTTTTTTGTAGTCATCAATAATGATCTGTCTGTAACAGTAAGTTAGTCAGTTTGGTATCATAAGTTTTGTCTGATAGATATCTAGTCCTATGCTACTTCGATCTTGCCCTGCGTTTTTTCCCGAATAAGATTCGAATGCGTTGTGGCGGGATAGTCTCCTGTGAGTTAGTAGTGTTAAACGTTGAATTGTTATCGAGTATACTACAGCTTATTGAAACAGTCAGTTTTTCAACGGCTTTATAAATATTATCTTTAGTCTTTAGAGGGATTTTTAAGTCCAGTTTGTTTTCTACGTCATATCTGAATCCGTCCCTATCTACTCGTCCTCTAATCAGAGTGGGAATGTTGGGTTTAGGAACATGGCTCGAGTGCGAGAACAGAAGAACTGGGCTATGATCAGATGAGAGGTCATTTAGAGATTTGATTGTGGATTGGGAGTAAGATATCTGAGAGGAAACAAACGTCAAATATATCAGGACGTTTATTGAGGGATTTAGGCCAATATATGGGGTTCATAGGAGAGAGGATAGTTTAGCAATTGGAGGTAGAGACGCGAGAAAGGACATTACCACGGGAATGGGGTTGCCCCATCGTTAGTGTGCAATAAATCTATTTTTTTTTTTAAATAAATAAAGAATACATTAAAACAAACCTTACTATAATCATAACCTTTATAAGGTATATCGTCAAAAACATTCCTGAAACCTTGCCCGGAACCAAGAATTTTTCTCCTCAGCCTCACACCTCGTTCAGAGTCATTAACAGCCTTTTCTAATTGGTAGGTCTGTATCACATTTTTCTTGACAAGTAACTCAACTTCTTCATCATTCAAGGCATGACCAAGAGCCTAGAATAAAGGTACCATATTAGCAAGACGTCTATAATCAATAAAGAGTTTACTTATCGAAATTCGTGTACGGGATGTATTAGTATAAGATATAAATAATGATTGGTTATTGTCAAGAATAAATAGGCATAAGAAGATTATCTTTTTGCTCGACTTTACTCTCCAGCGGAAACAAGAGTTATTTCTCAAGCTATATATAACTTGGATGCTAAACAGAAGCTGGATTTGAATAAGAAGCTTGACAGGTAAGATGTACTGATACATTTAACAAACTTATTTTCATGTTAATATTCATTTTCATTTTTTTTTTTTTAAATATAACTTAGTTAGTTCAACCGTTTAACTTAGGGAAAAAATAGTCGAAAGCTTTTTAGATTATAATTAGGAACAATCTCTTCATTTAATCAACATTCATTTATTTTTCATATTTCATAATTGACGTTTCGGGGCTAATAATGCCTCATCTTCAGAATTTTTTAGTCAATCACTATCAAAAATTCAAAATTAAATTAATTTAAACATTCAACAAACAAAAATATCACAATTAATCAATTCATAATCACTCTAAAATAATTTAAACGGTTTTACATCTCTACTTACATAAAAACATCTCCTAATATTGTCAATTTTTTTAAAAATCCTTATTTTATTTAATAATGGTAATTTTTGTTACAATGTTAAAATTTTTTTTTTTAAATATCCATATTCTATTACAATTTTACACAAGGCTAGGAGTAGAGTAAAGTTTGAACCTTACTCCCACACCACCATACCTTTATACCAATGCATATATCTATATATATATATATATATATATATATATATATATATATATATATTATATATTTTTATATTATTTTTTTTTTTTTTTTTTTTTAATATCAAAATGTTAACATCAAAACATACTTATGGTTGGAGGTTATGACAGTTATCTATTATTTATTGTTTTAAGTCAAAAATTTTATTTGTTAATTATATCTGCATAGTTATAGCTTATTTTCTTTGAATCTAATTTATAATTTACTGTATTATTTAAATTTTTTGTTATGTAAATTGACTTCAAAAGTTTTCTATTTTTTACTTTTTGTTCTGTATTTAAGATTTTTATTTTTTTCAAATCAAAACTTATTAATTATACTGTGGTTGGAAAGTGCTGTAATATTAATGTTTTTTATATTTTTACAATTTGAACTATGTTGATTAATACTAGTTTTTAACATTTTAGAAGTTTCTCCAATGTAGACTTTAGAACAATTTTTGCAATTTATTTTATATATGTTATTTAGTTTGTTATCTTTTTCTATTTTGTCTTTTATATTGGTCATATATGGATTTAATTTATTATTATTATGGCCATATTGTTTAAAACTCTTTTTTATTTTATCACTTAAACCTGGTGTGTAGTTTAATTTGAAGAAGTTAAACTGTTTGTTTATTTCATTTATAATATTTATTTGATCATTTATGTTGTTTTTATTTTTAACTTTTTGGTCCTTTCGAACTTTAGCCGAAAGCTTAAATTCAAAGAAGGGGAATTAACAGGGTGCTCAGGATTCAGTTTAGGAAATATTATACGAAATTCGAAAAGCTCTCATAAAATCATTAGTTTGAATAAATGTTCGAAAACGATCAGTTTTATAAAACTGAAATGCCTTATTAACGCAGCACCGCCCGAACATCAGATTATAGATGTATAATATACTACTGGAAAGCTAAAGATTTTAGAAAATGTGTTCTTTTATATACGAAGTTGTAAAAGGTAATGGTGAGTGATTAATAGCGCATAAAGCTAAGTGGTTGTTTTAGATAATAATTTCCATTGTTATATTATCTATATTTATAAAACAAAGTCCCATCTGACCCGATTTTCTGGTCATCGCAGTTTCTCATAAACGACTATGGTTGTGAAGTTAAAATTTCTCCTGGAGGTTCGTCTTACCCTCTAGATGTACAATAAGGCTGGGTTTGGGGAAATTCGTCCTGTGATATAAAAAAACATTTTTCTAAAATATACGCATTACCTAAAAACTATGAGTACTCATTTGCATGATAATCAAATTTCTAACTACGTAGAAGCAAAATCGTCTTAATCTAATCAGCAATAGCATAGATACTAAAATACTTATAATAAATATATTTAGGTATATTTCGTTTCATAGCCATATTTCGTGTTTAGGTTTCTATCAAATTTATATGTTTAATTGTTGTTAGTTTTTAAAATGATTAATAGGTTGAAAAAGGTTTATATTTTGAAAAGATAATTGAACTTAGTTCTGAAGTCTAAAAAAAAAAAAAAAATGCGAGCTTATTCAGTTGGAAGGGTACACTCCCGAGTGGAACAAATACGCATTTATGTTACACAGAAGTTACGATGGTATAGAATAATAATGTTAGATAATCACGGGTTGGCTACTTGCTACTGCTATATTATTGTAGATTAAACTGAATAAAATTAATATCAGACAATCAACAATAATCATTTATTTGTAATACATAGACATAGTTAAAATTTACCTCACTTCTCAGGTACATATATTTATATTGTTTAACCTCACCTAAAACAGTTATTATAAAATATTTGAAATAGTCGCGTGCAAAGCCGCGAGGTACAGCTAGTTTAATCTAAAATAAACATCTAAATAGGAACTCAATAAAAAATCCTTGATTATAAAGTTTTTCGGAGGACTCATAAAATGGTGGTCCCGAGCATGTGAAATGTCAGGTATCGCTTAAGATCTCTATTTAAACGAGAAATCCCACTATATCATCGTCCCATTAGAAACGGTAGGTAAGTGACGTTAAATGAAAAAACAAACTAACAAATGAAATTTAAAGTGGAATATTTATTTTTTAAATTGAAAAATTCATTTACCTCTTTATATAGTTCAATACATTCATTTAATGTTCTGTCTGAAGCCGCATATTTGTTATAATTATTATCAGGATATGTATCAAGAATTTCAGCAGTAATAAAATCATCAGTTTGGGTGATTTTTTCCTGCGATTCCGCCACTTTTTTTAAGGATTTATCATCTGAAAAATAGTCATATATTTATATATTACAACTTATTGTTTAAAATAAATATTTATTGTTCTTAATTAAATTAAAAACTCTATAAGGCATGAATGATAATGAAAATTTTAAGACTCTGAATTCATTACCACGTCAGAGAAGACAAAGAAAAATATTGTATTGAATTATAGTGCATTTAATTTTAAATAATTATCCATGTTATGTAGTTAATTGTGAAAAAATATTGTAAGAATGAGATCCTGTAGCACTATTATTATTGTCTATTATGACAAATTGTAATATATACAAATAAAAAAAAAAAAAAAATTGTGAAAATATGATATATCTAGGATAACCAACTACAATCTACAAAAGTAGAAATATATTTTTAGGTTTAATTTTTTTTTTTCTCGTAAAAATGTATAGTAATATACTGGATAATATGAACAGTTTATTTTGAAAGTGGCCTAAGTCTAAATGTAAATTATTTCCGGTTGCATGTCGTTACTAATACAACTTAAAGTGTCCGTAAGTCACTTATACTTAAATAAAGATATTTATAATTGATATTGTCCAATAGCAGTGATATAGGTAATTTTAATTAATTAGTGTTTAACAAGTTTTTTTTTTAAATTATCATTAATTCCATTTACAATTTACAATTGCATTTGATAATACAAAAATTAAACATGCCATAGAATAAACTACATGAAAAAAACATGTAAAGAAACTCGCAGCACTCCATTTAAGAACCTAACCCCAGTTTTTTGGATAATTAAATAAGTTGAATTAGCCGCATGTCTAATTAATGCGGTTTTAAAATTTACGCAATGCACATAATATTTGTTCCCAGAAATAAATCGTATAGAATTTTCTGTTGGACATCAATGAAAAAGAATGAACAAATTAAAGTCATGAATGAGGGTAGACAAAAACGGCTCATAAGTCTTGGTTAGACAGCACTGTATAAAAATATCAGAAAAAGTACAACTAATTTCAAGTACATAATTACCGATTACGATATATAACACCGAAACATCATGATTTCTTCAAATCTCTTAAACACATAAAAAATGTAACTAAGTTTTAAACTGTTTTTTAAATTTAAATTTGTACGTTGTAATTTATGTACATCATATATGGTGAGTGTCAAAAGTATTTGAAATTCACTGTCATCCAATAATTTATTTGCTCTTAACTTATTTTTTCTTTTCTTACAAAATGTTTACCCTTTTTTTTTTTTTTAATTTTAGAAAGACGGTATAGAATAGCTTAAACCAAAAATCATAAAAAAAAATCACTTTATTATTGTCGTTTTGAACGTTCATTTAAAAAAATTAAAAATAGAAGTGTCAAAAGTATATTGAATTACGTAATTTCCTGGTTATATGTAAACATCAATTTGGTAATTTTTTTAAAGTAAAATTACGCATTTTAGCCTGTTAGGCATTGGAATCCACTCACTGGAGGAATTCTATTCTCAATTGATGATTAGTCAGTCTTTCATATTTAACATTAAATATTTTTTTGATGGCCACTTTGTTACTTCAATACTTTATTATTATATCCCCCACATTATACTCTAGTATTCACATATTGTCACTAATTTCATTAAGGCTTCATCTATTTCTTTTTAAAAACTATCCGATATGGCTGTTCGATCGTTAATGTTTTATTTTTAGGTCTTATTTAAAAAACTTTTATTTTTTTATGTTGGGTATCAGATTCACTTAGAAGAAGAATTGTTTAAATATAAAATTATGTTGAGGGGTAGTGAGAATATGAACATTTGAAAGCATTAAAGAAGAAACTATTAGGATTTCCGAATGCTTTTCGCACTGCATGATCTTATCCTTTTACATTATTAATTAGTTATGTTATGAAAAAAAAATACTTTTTTGCTGTTGACCAGTGATTTTGCTTTATTGGAATCTTCATCAGCGATTTAATTACTAAAATGAATGATCTCAAGTAATTTTTTTTTCAGTGGCGCGACAGGCCGTGCCGAGCTCTGGGCCTCGCGGTGTAAACTCCTGGGAGATTATACTCGCGTTTCTCGATGCAATTTTTAGGGTAGGGTCATCACTCCCTACGCCTAATTTAGTGAGTGGACACCATTTGGCTGACGTGTCTCACATACCCGGGGGAGGGGCTGTGAGTGAATACCCATTATTTTATATCCTTATAAAAGCCCCGCCGGGACTGGGATTCGAACTCTTAACTGGGATTCCAAATACTTCTGACACTCACTGTTAAAAAATATTTCGAATCACTTAAGTTATATTCTAGAAGTGTTGTGAAGGTATTGAAAATTAATTGAGTATTCTTTTTCTTTTTTGATTTGAAGCATTTTAAGTCGTGTAGAATGGATTAGGGCTTCTTTACATTTTCTAACGAATTCTGAAAGTAGCATAATAATTTATGCTTTTATTTATAATTTTAACTTTATTCTTAAATTGTCACCAACCTTTAGATAGGCTTGACCAGTTTTACTCATTATTACCTTGTACAAATATTTTTAATTGCATCAACACGCAAACTCTCGAATATCTCAATTCAAGCATGAATGGACTTAGGCCGCTTTGAAAATAAACGCTTCCTATAGCATCAATTTATTTTTGGTACACCCATCAGTTTTTATTATTTTTTATTCCGACAAATATTCGTAAATGTGATCTATTTTTGGTTTTATGAAATAATCTCATAAATCGTATCATTCTCCAATTTAATCCTATAAATTATTCCTATAAACCGTGTAAAATTATTATTTGATAATAAATTAGTCGGAATTCTTTCATATCCATTTATTTCTAAATTCGAATCGAATCTGTTTTTCAAGATTTAGGACTAGCTTATCCAGTTATTTACGACCTAATCAATCAAATGTGCCAACAAACATACACACTATTCCGCCATATTAAATAAGGATTCTAATAAAAAGAATTATTTCTCTTGAAATATAACCTGCAGAACTAGAAAATATGGATGGTCCATCTTCTTCGAAAAAAACGAACTTGACAGCCAACGCAAACAGAAGAAATAAACAGACTATATTATCAGTCGTCAGTGTGACCCAACTAGAAAAACAAAAAAAAGATAAAAAGTTTTTCATAAAATTTAAAAATTGGCATTTTTAAGTAAGTGAAATTTCATATTACCTTAATTCAGTCACAGGACTTGTATAATTTGAATCCTCAAAGCGAGGTTTCTCTTCAATAAATGCTAAGCTACCTGTAGGCACACTCACTTCTCTTTCTGACCACTGGCTGAAATATAAGTAGAGCTGAATTAGATAAAATTAAATTTCTATTTTTCTAAATGAAAAAAAATCTGGTGCGCGCAAAAACGACTATCATTTACCTCCGTAATTAAAATCAATTTAAGAACTTTAAAATAAAGTTAGAGTTAAGAAGAGATTAATTAAGTAATTTAACAATAAAAATTAATATCTCAAACTCTTAATTTTATCATCTTTTTATCATTATCCATTAACTTATACAACTTTGTACATCTTTACTTGGCCTAAAATGTTTGCATATTCTAAAAAAAAAAATAAAATAAATTTTGTATGCTTGGACATGGCTTAGTAATGCCCTTATGATGGCTCACAAGCTTGAGCCGAAACGTCAGCAAAATTAAAATATTTAAAAAAAAAAAAAACTGACTGCTGATTATTTCCACCTATAATAGTTTCTACAGTCGACTATACATCCTCAATAGTATTTAATTGATTTTATTAGTCAAAACAAAGGTCTGATAAGGAAATGATGTTTTATAATCATGGTTAAAATGGTATACAAGTTTGTACAGAATATAAAACAAGTGGCAAACCTTAATTAGTGGTAATTGACACAATGAAATCTTTTGCGATATTAAAATTTTTGTTTTGAGAATTTCTGTTCAACCAGCTGTTAATTATCAGCAGGACAGGCAGTTACTTAAAAGTAATATCATTTATCAATAAAACAAAATTTTAAAACACTCTTCAATATCAACAGTCTTTGAAGAAAAAGTTTACTTTCACTTATCTATACGTGAAATATATAGTACAGGAAAATTTTGAAAGATCGTGAAAATTTTATAAAAATTCTTGTAGTCATTTTGAAAGTGGCTTAAATCTATTCTTTGTTAAAAAACGCACATTATTTACTTGACGATTGCTACTGATTCAATAGGAACAATAAAGGGCCAAGCCGGATAAGCATGTGAAATCTGCCCCCGCGTGTATTTGAACCAAATTTATACCATTGAGTCATACCTATGGAAACAACCTTACGCAAATTTTTAGCCCCTTAATCCTAACGGGGGGAAGTTATGAAGGGGGAAAGATAAAACAAAAAAAATTGTTTTCTCCTGAACAGCTCAACCGATTTTCATGAAAAAAATATATTTTATGGACTTTATAAATAGATTTCAAAAAATATTTTTTAAAATTTTTTTCCACGAAAATGTTGGTCCCAAAAAATTTTTGAATTTTTCAAAAAAATATTTTTTGGTTATGATGGTTTGGTACACCTCCAATTTTTCGCTACTTTATTTCATTATAGGGTCCTCCATAACATATATTTTTTTCAATTTTATCGGAAGTGTACCTCATGGTGAAAAAAAAAAAAAAAACTTTTTCTCTTGAACGAATCAACCGACATTCACGAAAAAAAATATATGTTGATGGTTTCCTAATAGAGTTTCAAAAAACATTTTTTGAATTTTTTATTTCGAAAACGTGAGTCAAAATATTTATTTTTAATTTTTCAAAAATAAATTTTAAATTATGTTAGATTAGTACACCAACAATGTTTTACTAATTTGATTCATTGGAGGTCCTGCACATTTTTTTTTTTTTTAAGTTGGTCTAAAATGTACCCAATAAGGATAAATAAAAAAAAACAGCATTTTTCCAGCTCTCTGAGTAGCTGGTCACGCATGAAGAGCTCTATCCCTAGCTGTGGGATCGTAATGTCATTAGATATCACTTACACACTATGCACCTACATACTATTTATTATACCTATTATTATAAATATCTTATATTGGATCGAATATATTTATTTTTTTTTTGCATTTAGTTAATTTTTTTTTACTTGGATAACTACTACACAGCACTATATGCTATATTTATATAAAACGTAACTAAAAAGATTTTTTTAATATATATTTTTTCATATTATTATATGTTAATCAAAAAAGTTATGATGACAGACTTTCATGAAGTGTTCGACAAAAAGCCTGTTGATTGTTAACTTTTTTGATTATTTAATATAGTAGTAGTTATCCAAGTAAGAAAAATTAACTAAATACAAAACAAATAAATATATTCGATCCAATATAAGATATTTATAATAATAGGTATAATAAATACTATGTATGTGCATAGTGTGTAAGTAATATCTAATGACATTACGATCCTACAGCTCTATCCCTACTCTTCATGCATGACCAGCTACTACTCAGAGAGCTGAAAAAATGCTGTTTTTTTATTTTTTCTTATTGGGTACATTTTAGACCAACCCTCCAATGAATCAAATTAGTAAAAAATTGTTGGTGTACTAATCTAACATAATCTAAAATTTATTTTTGAAAAATTAAAAATAAAAATTTTGACTCACGTTTTCGAAATAAAAAATTCAAAAAAATGTTTTTTGAAACTCTATTAGGAAACCATCAACATATATTTTTTTCGTGAATGTTGGTTGATTCGTTCAGGAGAAAAAGTTTTTTTGTTTTTTTTCACCATGAGGTACACTTCCGATAAAATTGAAAATAATATATGTTATGGAGGACCCTATAATGAAATAAAGTAGCGAAACATTGGAGGTGTACCAAACCATCATAACCAAAAAATATTTTTTTGAAAAATTCAAAAATTTTTTGGGACCAACATTTTCGTGGAAAAAAATTAAAAAAAATATTTTTTGAAACCTATTTATAAAATCCATAACATATATTTTTTTCGTGAAAATCGGTTGAGCTGTTCAGGAGAAAACAATTTTTTTTGTTTTATCTTTCCCCCTTCATAACTTCCCCCCCGTTAGGATTAAGGGGCTACAAATTTGCGTAAGGTTGTTTCCCATAGGTATGACTTAATGGTATAAATATGGTTCAAATACACGCGGGGGCAGATTTCACATGCTTATCCGGCTAGGCCCTTTAACACCTTTAGAAATATTTAAGCAGTTGGGTCAATCCATTTGAAATCATCCAATTTTCATTAATTTTGCCGCTCGATATTTTTGATTTTCGTGATTTTTTGACCAGATATTTTCTATCCTTTCGTAAATATATAACCATAAATAAAAAAAAATTCGGGCCAATACTTTTAGTGTTGCAGCCGTTTTAAGTCAGCTTCATGGGCGAAAACATGCGATGGGAAAAACTTCATAATTCCTTTAATTTTGTAGATATCGAATCAAAACAAAAATTAACAATAAGATAAGGACATGCTTTGTATTTTTTGTCCTCTCAACTTATTGCTTAAGTAGTGAAGAAAGTTGTTGAAAAAATTCTCGAAAATGAATAAAAAACGAGGTCTTTAACAAGACAAAAGTACATTTAGGCAATAAGTTGTGAGGACAAAAAATACAAAGCATGTCCTTATGTTATTGTTAATTTTTGTTTGGATTCGATGTATAAAAAATTAAAGGAATTATAAAAGTTTTCCTAATGAGTTAAAACGGCTGGAACACTAAAAGTATTGGCCCGAATTTTTTTTTATTTATGGTTTTATTTTCACGAAAGGATAGAAAATAACTGGTCAAAAAATCACGAAAATCAAAAATGTCGAGCGGCAAGGTCTGGACGATTTCGAATGGATTGACCCAGCTGCATTAAAACACAAGCACTTTAATATCTCTGAATATGAAGTATAAATAAACTGGCTGATATATATATATATATATATATATATATATATATATATATATATATATATATATATATATATATATATATATATATATATATATATATATATATATATATATCAGATATATATATATTGTAGAGGCAACGGCAAGTGGCCAGAAGAGCAAGATAAAATAAAAATATTAAAGTAAAATCTTTAATTTCTATAAAAAGTTGTATGGTTGTATACAAAGGTAATGGAGAGTGATGAAAAGCGAATATAACTAAGTGATCGTCGTAGATAATAATTACTATTGGTATATTATTTAATCTAGAATGAATGTTTTCATCGAACTCAATTTTTTTAAAATTTAATTATAAATTTACAGTCTTGCACAAGTGATTTTTTTTTTTTAAACGAAATATTACATGAATTAAATTTTACTTTTTTTTTCCTCACCAGATAAAATGAACCATTAAGATACCCATTGACATTATCAGTTTCAACCTTTGTAAAACTGGATTTGACTTCAATATTTCCTGTAAATATTTTTCTTTGACTCTAGTATTTTGATGATTTGGAAGTACACCCATACACTGCCCGTGTTTCGTTAGCTGAAAATAAAATAATGTAATTGATAATTTTATTTTTTTTATTGTTATATTTTTAATATCGGGATGGAATTGTGTAATTTTTGAGGTGGAAAGAATAGGGCTATTTTTTTACATTTCTTCCAGAGTACCTTTTTATTTAAAGTATCCATCACAAAACTACGTTTCGGGGTATCTCACCCACTACAGGATCCTACAAGTTTTGTTTATTTGCGTATTTATTTTATGTCACTATAAGCTACTATGGCTACTCAGACGATAATACAGTGGGAGTCTTAAATTTTGCCTATCCAAGTTTATTTAGGATTGAGATCTTTAACGAGTACCTGAAATCGTACAGACTCGGGACCACCTTTTTACGTCCCCTACGAAGGACAGCATGACTAAGGATTTTATACTCCCATTAAAAAATCCTAGGACCATCTGTTTGAACCCATGATCTTTGGCATAGAAGGCTTTTATGGTAGCCACTATGCTCAGGTGACCCCCTCCAAGCTAGAACAACAGCTTCTAGTTTTTAAAATTTCCTTATTACATCTGTTTCATCATAAACTTCGTCAGTTTTCATTTTTTTTAAAATAATAAAACTTCAGCACTGTTGAATCTCAGTTCATTATTAAGATATAAGGCATTGCCTTACTTATGTTATTTTTAATGTACTGGCGTTTAATTATATTTTTAAAATGAAAATTATTGACGTAATAAGGAATTTTACGAACTGGATGTTGTTGTTTTAACTTGGAGGGGGTCACCTGAGCATAGTGGCTTCCATAAAAGCCTTCTATGCCAAAGGTCATGGGTTCAAACCCGCAGGTCCTAGGATTTTAGGATCCTGAAGATGTATGAGATACCCCGAAATGTCGTTTTGTGATAATACTTTAAATAAAAAAGTACTTTGGAAGAAATATTAAAATATCAGCCCTAATTTTTCTACTTTAGATATAAGTAACAAATTTTATCTTATTATTATTATTTTTGTGATTATCATTAAATGTAAAGCCGATTTTTATATATATATTTTTCAAACTTACCTCAAGTATAAGACTTAATGTGGAAGGATAAAATGTCATGAAAACTACATAGTTCACAACAACGGATATTCTGGCAAAGTTGCATAGTATTTCTAATTTTTGAATACCTGAAATCAAATACCAATAATTCATAAAGAAAGCAATAATTTAAAAATTTAGAGGTAATCTACATTTCAAAACATATTGATTATAGTATAAACTTTAAAAAATAAACAATTATCACGCTGAAATTTTAAGCAAAATTTTCGTTGTTAAAATAAACATTTTTGAAACTTATATAATATAATATATTTGAATACTAAGATAATGAAAAATAAAGTTTTTTAGATAAATTGTAGTTAAAAGTGGAAGGAATGAATTACCTTAATCTAATATTGATATTTTATTATTATTTATAATATATTTTAAATGTGACTACACACACACACACAACACACACCCACACACACACACACACACACACACACACACACACACACACACACACACCACACACACACACACACACTAACACACACACTCACACACACACACACACACACGCACGCGCACACACACATACACACACACATATATATTTATTCATATGTAATAAGAATATGATAGATCAGCAGCAATCTAAAAATATTTTAAACTAGGAGATCTTGAGGCATCTTCTTTTCAGAAGCCTCGGAGGATAGTCAGGTATTGAAGAGGAGGAAAGGATTGAAACTAATGGGTCAGAGTGGGAGTGGATTTTGTCCTGGAAGGAGAGGTAATCTGGGTCAGGCCAAATCAGTGACATTAAAGCCATAACACACAAGTGTCATCAGCATAGGTGGAAAGGAAGCTGTTTGGATGGATTGGCATACCAACTGTGTAAAGGATTAGTCCTAGGATGCTGCCTTGAGGAACACCAGCAGCCTGAGAAAAAAAAAGAGACGAATTGGAATTATTCAGATGTATTTTAACGGATCTGTCAGTGAAATAGGAGTGGACAATGAGGAAGTATGTAGGAGGAAGAAATTTATGGAGTTTGTAAAGTTATCCTGGGTGCCAGACTGACTGATTATCTTTTAATTTATAAAAACTGATGTTAGGATTTCAAGTCATTCTCAAGGGTCTAGGGCCGAAACGTTGGAGATGGAATAATAAAAATTTGTTGAGTGAAATGTGGATCACATTTATTTTTTAAAATCTATAATGAAATAATTCAATAACAAAAATATGATTGAAATATGAATATTGGTGTCATGGAGTGATTGTATTGATATGATGCCGCTCAAATGTTCTGATTTTCATGATTTTTTACCAGTTATTCTCAAATTTTTTAAAATTTAAAGCGTGGAAAAAAAAAATCAGACTAATACTTTTAGTTTGGCAGCTACTTCATGTGTGCTTTCCGGCTGTAAAGAAGGCTTGGGAAAACCTCTCTAAATAAGTAATTTTGAAGATATCAAAACAAAATATAGCAATATGATGATGGGGTTCTTTTCATTTTTCCTTTGCACTATACATTGCCTAAATAGAGAAGAATATGGTTTAAAAATAAATCTTGAAAATCAATATTGCAAGCCATATTTAAAGGAAAATATATTAAAAGGAACCGAGTGAAAATTATTAAACTCTTACAGATTACACATCTATATCATTTAGTTCGTTATATAAATTTGTTGGCTGAGACTTATCTGCTTCCCGAGTTTTAAAATTCTCTTTGACATTGAAAATAGTTGTCTTTAAAAATTATTAACTCCAGTAATTTTGCACATTAATTTTCAACTAGAAAAACAAGAATGATGATGAAAATATTATCTTTTATAAACTATTTTAAGATTTGTCCTCGGCACACCGAAGAGGCCTCATGTGACCCATTAATACGAGTTAAAGTGGCTCCTTCCCTCTATCCGCAGAAAATATTTCCTAGGATCATACCTTTACCAAACCATCCACTCCCAGCTACCTCCCTATATCCACAATCTTTTGCAATTTAAATCGTCAATCCACTCCCTCGAAACAAGATCAACCATTCTGACCTTTATATTGCTATCCATAGAACAAAAATATTTGATCATTCCTTTCTTTTCCGCTCTACTACTCTCTGGAATTCCCTACCTACTCATATCCGCCATGCTTCATCCCTACCATCATTAAGTCTCAGCTGTTCCAGTACCTACTGTCATCCCAAACAGACGCTCAACAAGCCTGATATTTCAAATCAAATATCGATTCATAAAGACAATTTATTATTTATTGTTTATATTAAACTTAGTTAATGAACCAGTTAAAATGTTTTGTTTTATTCAACACTTTAATTTATAAGAAACTATTTATATTAATCTTTTATTTTTATTTACTCTTTTATATACTTTGATCCATTTGTTTCTATATCATTGTAAATATAAATTAATTATAATCCTTTGGTCTTTTAGCCAGACAAATCGTATTTCTTAATTGTACATATCAATTGTTTTTAAGGGACCCTGTCCCGAAATTTTTTTTTTTTCTATTCTATTCTATTCTATTCTATCTACATTTTGGGTCTTTATAACAAATTTACTAAGTAAAGAGAAAATTTTTTTAAAAAATCATAAAAATGTGCATCATAGGGAACTATTAGCACTCTATAAAAGGGAAGGTTAGAAAGGAGTCTGAGGTCTTGTACGGTCCTATCATTGCAATAATTGCTGTAGGGATTTTCGTCTCGTCGCCCTTGTCTTTTTTTTTTTAATATAAATTTTCAGAAATGGGTAATTGCGTAGGTAAGCAATATTTATAGCAGAATACCTCAAACGGGACTGAGTGAAAAATAGCGTTTTCATTTTCACATTTTTTGTTATTGTAGATAAATTTAATACACTATAAAAATATTTTTACTTTCACTTACTATATATAGTAAGGGAAAGTATTGCGATCGTGAAAATTTTCGAATTCCAGTTTTCAACGGAAATACACGTTTTAGGGTCCCCTGAGTCCAAATAACCAAGTCCCGCAAAAAGGTCTGTGTGTGTGTGTGTGTGTGTATGTGTTTGGTAACTCCAGGGCGGAAACGGTAAGTCCTATGAAACTTAAATTTCATATTTAAGACAACTATACATACGCCCGAGACGTGACTAACTTTTTTCATCAAAATGAGCTTACCAGAAGAGGCACTTTAAACCATGCATTTTGCACCTTATTTCGATTTTCTCGAAAACGGTTCCGACGATTTTGATTAAACTCGCTATATCGATGTAAAATTTAATGGGCTTTAATATCATGTAGGCATTATTCTGATTAAAATGGTTTTACAGGGCTTAAATGCCGATATTTTAAATTTTCTTCCCCTAAAGTACCTTATATTTTGTAGATTCAATAAAAATAACTATATTATCTTGTTAACGCTTATCAAGAACAGGTAAATATATAAATTGAATAAATTCGATACACAACTAAAGGAGAAAACAAAAAAAATATTTTTTTAATGCAATTTTTCGTTTTTGAACTTAAGAGCAGTAATATACATGTATGATATACCGTTGGAAAGCTAAAGATTTTAGAAAAAAATATTATCTCATACACAAGCTTTTAAAAGTTAATAGAGAGTGATGAAACAAACATAAAACTAACTGATTATTTTAGATAATAATATAATAGATTTTTTAATAAAACACACGTTTCTATAGAAATTCCATTAAACTAATTCTTTAATGGTTTCACTCATTTTGATCTCTTGTATTTGAAAATTCTTTAATCGATTTTAAAAACGGAGGTAAGTGAAAGTCGGTGTTTTGCCCGCACCAGATTTTTTTGGTTAATATTTTGTGTAGTATATCGATGTAGAGCGCTAAAGGTTTCAGAAAAAAAAATGATATCTGACATTTGAAGTCATCAAAAGTGATCGAGAGTGACCGAAACTGCATCGCTCAAGTGATTCTTTAAGATAATAATTTTTGTCCTTACATTATTTAATCTAAAATAAACATTTTCTTCAAAACTCAATGTATTATTGTTTTTTTCAACTTTAAGTTAGTTTGAAACTTTTAAAACTTTTTTTTATATATTCGAATATATTCATTGAATTTTACTGCTGTATATAGATTGTTGGGGAGCTGCCAATGGTAGTATCTTCACATGTGAATCATGACATTTGTATCTTGTATCTCATTTACTAGATGTATATCATTACACAAATGTAAGTAGTAATAAATCAATTAAAAAAAAAAAAGTATATAGATTATATGAAACAAGTAAAAGGGCTAAACTTATAAATATACGCGTGAAATACCCAGTGGTAGCACTTCAATGATTATTTTAAGGAACGACGTAATGATTATTTTATTAGCTGGTCTCGAGCCCACCGGCTTTTCAGGCGCCTCGGAGGATTATCAGGAAGAGATAGAGACGAGACTTTACGGATAAGCGGGTTTGTGTCGGCTGGTAGTTTGAAATTAAAGGAGGTGTATCAATTTTGTGCGAAGTTTGCAACTAGTGGGATATTGAGGTCTCTATGGATGATTTTATTAGCACCAAAGTAAGGATCATTTAGGATTTTGGATGGGGGAGAAATTTGGTGGTTTAGTGGACCCCCATAGCTCAATGCCATTAGGCTCAGATATGTCTTATAATGGTTATACAAATCTTTTTTTTTGCCTATTTTTTGTAGTAAACAGGGAGTTTTGATCGTTTGTCGATTTAGTTTTGTATTAATCGGTATCTATGAGCAGTTTCTTGTCGTTTCCAAGTCTTGTATGATTCCAAGTAATACCTGTGTCAAGATGGACTACTTGGTATCATATTTGTTCTACAGGAATAAGTGGGGTGTTAAAGGATACAATAGAGCAGGAAGTCATAGGTTTACGACGTAGAGTAAAGGTGATT
Source organism: Piezodorus guildinii (assembly GCA_023052935.1). NCBI lineage: Eukaryota > Metazoa > Arthropoda > Insecta > Hemiptera > Pentatomidae > Piezodorus > Piezodorus guildinii. The sequence goes on along the minus strand of CM041295.1, from coordinate 108,008,971 downwards.
TGATAGGATTTATTTTAATTCCCAGTTTTGACACCATCCTTCAATGACAGATATATGGTTCTGTAGGATTTGGGATGCACCAACAGGAACGTTGTTTGCGGATAACATACACAGTAAGGGCAGTGCTTATTCTGATAAGATAAAATACAATTCATTTCTTCTTTTTCCTTTTTAATTTAAATTAAATTATCATCAATAGAGAGAAAAATACTTCAAAATGAGGTACTTAATTTACCTAATAAAGTTCCTGTGCTTAGCATCAAAACCTTCACCACCGTATCCAGTGTAACGCTTGGTCCAATCGTGGAAATCCCACGGGAAATATTTTCTTTTATATCTGACTTCAAAGCGGCACTAAAAGCGAATTGCGCCAAACCTGATGCTTTTGGCAAGTCTATTAAAAGAATAAAAAAGCAGAGGCCGTCCCTTAAACACAAACTGCGTTTCAGAGATTAATTAATTTCTAAATTTTAATAATATTTAAAGAAAAAAAAAATTATACTCACTTAAGATCCGAATACTCAGCTGAAAAATAACTAATGACGCTTGAAAAAAATATCAGACTAGAAATAGCTGTAAATATTGCTGCAATACCTAAAACAAAATAACAGTAATCGTCATAATCCAGTTTGCGTTATTATTTAAATTCAATCAATAATATTTAAAATATATATATATATATATATAAAATTTACTCGTATGCATGACAAGAGAAATAATGGTGATAATATTAATTAATAGCGAAGGAACCATTTACTAGAAAATAGGAATTTTTTTTGCAGATTTCTGAAAGATAAAATACGAATACTGGAAATTGAATAGGAAAATGGTTGTAGTAAATGTGAAACTGAAACTTCAAGAGTAAGTTACAAATGAGAGAAACGCAGGTATTTGGTGAAGATCCTGAAATAGGCATCGAGTTTTAATATTTGTCATTTATTTGTTCCATTGGAATTTTTTATTTATTGAGTTGTAAAATAAATTAAGCTTTTTTCACTGGTGATTTCAATAAAAACTTGCATGAGATCGTAAAGTGAGTGTTGTCTATGGCCAACGCTTGACTTCATCAACATCAGCAGTTAAAGGACGACTTGAGCGCTTGCGTCTCACTACAAGTCGAAATTTCCAGTTCTGAAACCATTTACGGACGGTCCTTTCTTCTAAGGCATCGTGGCCATACACGCTGCAAATTTTATTAACCGTCTGTGCAGTGGATTTATCTTGTTGGAAATAAAAAATCATTAAATGAATTGTTTTTCTCTTCCATTATGAGCGAACAAAATATCACTTAAAGAATCTCAGTTGAAACTGAAACATAAAATCACCTTAACTAATCCTTTCTTAGAATGTGTTAACATTATTAACCAATTAACATGATTTTATAAATACAGAGAGAATTAAATAAAAAAAAAATAAAAAACGCTTTGAATTTATTTTACAACCCAATACTTATTCAGACGATAAATATTGAAAAAATATTATTTTGTTTAGCTAAATTTTTCGATGCTCTGTCTTCAAATAATGATCGCTTATCAATGCGATTGTCAAATCATAAAGATGGAATATTGGAAAAGTTGAAAAATCATACCATCTCTACATATATTCATCGATCCGTGATCTCCAATTACAACCCCATGTATAGACTTTTTTCCAGTTTTAATATTAATAGCCCAGAGACTTATTTGACATATAGAATCAGCCTAAATAAAGTAAGATTGGTGAGCCAGTTGAAGGTTTCAAACCCTAAATTAATCAACCTATATGTAATACAGAAAACTTTCAGCTTTAAATCACAAGAAAACTACATTTTTTGTAACCAATTTATTACAAATAGCCTATTTCATATTCTTCTCCACTGTAAAAAACTTATTGAAGACAGAGAAAATATTTAAGACCATTATTATCCGAACATAGTGATCAACAGAACATTGAAAATATACTCCAAATCAACTGCCTTCAAAAACTAAATACAATCTACATCTTTTTAGTGTCAGTGTGCAGAACTCAAGACCCCTTAAATAGTAATGACCCACACACCAATTGAGTGGTGTGATATAATTCCGTGTATTATCTTTGTTTATGATGAATTTCTTATATTGTTTTTGTTTTGTTACTCTTTTTGGATATTGTTTTTGTATATTATTTATTTTTGAATGATTAGTAAGATGAAAAATTCAATATTAATGCGTGTGCGGTAAAGTTGGCAATGTATAACCAAAGTACAAGATGTATATCTTCAACAAAGAAAAAAAAAAATAAATAAATTAAAAAAAAAAAAAAAAAATATATATATATATATATATATATATATATATATATATATATATATATATATATATATATATATATATATATATATATAATGATCGCATATAAATCTTGTGTATGCATTAAATGCCTGATAGAGGCAATTATATTTATGCTGAAACCTCTGCATAAAGAGATGATAAGTCGATAGAATTTTTAAATCAGTTTAAATTATTAAAATTAACTATTCCATTCCTGCTACAACAATCCTTATCTATAAAACTACACTTCGGCCACTACTTATGTATGGTTGTGAAGTGTGGGGCACAGCTTCCTCAACTAAAAGAAAAAAAGCTCCGAACTTTTCAAAAAAATTCTCCGAATATCAGTAGATGCTCCTTGGTTCATTAGAAACAATCAACTGCACCGTGAGCCTCAAATTGAACCTATGACTTCATCAAAGATCGCTTCATCAAATACCACTCACACAGCTCCCAGCAGTAAGAGGTTCGGTAGCTTACAACATTGGGGTCCGAACGACAAATCTGAGGTTCAAACCCAAACTTCTGCAAGACGTCCTTCTGTGAATGTAAGCTTTCTACATTGTCCACAAACTTCAATTTTTTTCATGAGCATTATTACTTATCAATTACCAAATTATTTTTTATAGAACATTCATCCTCTCTGTCATTATATGTTCCATCTATTATGTTTTATATCTTTCTTTTATTATTATTATCTTAATGTATTTTTTTTTTATGTTCATAATTGTTTATGTTTCATTTTTGAACCTCATATTGTTTTAATCGAACCTCATATTATTTTAATTTTTATTTATATTTTTAACATATTTTGATTTATTATTATTTCGTTTTTGTTTTTAAATATTTTTTTACTTATTTATTTTTTTATATATTTTAAATTATTTCAATTTAATTTTATTTATTCATTTTTTATTTTATTTTAGACTAAAATCGATCTTAAATTTATAATTTATATTCTTGCACCCAACCTAGTATTAATTTTGTATATTCATTACTTCTCTTTCTTTCTTTATTTTTTATTATAATTGTTTGTTATTATTCGTTTTTATTATTTAATTCTTAGACATAATTATAAATTTATAATCGTTAGGGGTGTCTTATGTACGAGGCTATACCCCCACATTTTCCATTGTTACGAGTTGTAATAATTATTCATTTATGTTTTTAAAAAAAACATGTATGGCTCAAGCAGACGATCTGGAAATAAAGAAATTTAAAAAATGAAAAAAAAACGTTTCATTTTTCTATTACTTGAATTCTTTTATATATTAAGTCTGAAATGAACTATTAACTTCTTGCTTCATTCCTTTTCTGAGTGTTCAATTTGATTTCAAGTATATGTTCAGATTTAAATTAATCTTTATATTTTAAATCTTCAATATAATTATAAACATAAAATAATTAGGGGTGTCTTTTCATGAGACTAAACTCCCACTTTGTAAATTGTTAGAAATTATAATGATTTTTTTTATATAAACCCATGTATGGCTGACCAAGCCGATCTGAAAATGAAGAAATAATAAATAAAAAATTAAATTATTAAAAATATGTAATAAGCATGAGCCACATATTCTCTCTGGAATAACCGTAAGATACGTAACTTTCAGTGAGAGTGTTCACCAAGAATCCTGGTCACCTCTACATCTACTTAACATTTCCCTTAATAAACTATTGTAAAGAGAAGATATTTTATTTTGATTCGTTTTGGACTTACCGATGTATTTAGATTCCATCCTCTGCAAGTGACAGAACTGGAAGAAGCAGTAAACTATTGCTGCGAATCGAATTGAAGCCATTATGAAAACATCAATGTCACTTGGGTCCTGCAATATAAACAAGAATATTAAACCTCTGTATACACTAGCTGAGATGAACCCATTGTTACGAGGACGATAGCAATTAACAGTCTTAGTTGTTTATATTGGAAGCGAACTTCATGGAGGGTAGCGAGTAGAGGGTCACTTGGAAGGTAGCGGGTAGGGTCGCTTGGAGGGTAGCGGGTTCCTGGAAGGATATATGTTAGATTTTAAGTTTTCTATAAGGATTTTTACTCTTCAGATTTCATTGCTAATCCATTATGAGTTTCATAAACATTAAATGAAAATGACTACGTGGAAATTCAGAGCTTTACTTATTTACAATATATGGTAGCTTAAAGAACATAATTACCAATTCTTACTTTACGAATGAATGGGTCAATCAATTCGAAATCGTTCAGACCTTGCCCCAATCGATATTTTTGATTTTCGTGATTTTTTGACCAGTTATTCTCTATCCCTTTGTGAATAAATAACCATAAATACATTTTTTTTCGGGCCAATACATTTAGACCTATACTCGAAAAGAAAATGAACCTCAAACAGAGTATACCTCTATACGATAAGTACTATAGGATATAATTTAGTGGCTAAGACTCAACTTGTTCTAGTGTCGTTAATTTGGTTTGTCTTATAGTCGGTTGATGAGATGAGGGCCACTCTGGGCAAGAAATATTTGATGTATTATGGTTCAAAAACAAACTGGGTCTCAGCCACTGAATTTTATCCTATCGTATTTATCATATAGAGGCATATTCTGTATGAGTTTCATCATTTTTCACTCTATCCTTTTTGAGATATTTTACTATAAATATTAATAATTAAGCGGGAAAATCATTTCTAACCTACCTTGTCATAGCGCGCCAAAGGTTTTATTTGATTTAATTTTTCGTGATTTTTTCAATCATTTTATTGGCTACTAAGGTAATATGTATAGTTAAAGACCAAAATTACATAAAATACTCTCATCATCATTCTAGTTTTTGTTTGGTTTTTAAATATTCAAAATCGCAGGAGTTAATAATTTTTTTTTTTTAATTGTTATTTTAACAGTTAAGAGAATTTTATAGCCCCGGAACCAGCTAAGTTTTAAAGATCAAATTTATATAACTCAGACGAATCGTATAGATAAGTAATCTGTATTAGGTTCATAATTGTTCACTCAGTCACTTTCGAGATATTTCTGTGTAAACAAAGCGAAAAATGAATTTTTGCCAATTTCGAAAAAAAAATTTTTTTAAATTTTACAATCTGTCCCAATTTGGACATTAATAGTAGTGCTGAATGATATCAAACATACTACATTCATACAATATTTACACAACATAAAATTACAATAAAATATATACACAATAATGAATCAATACAAAAGTCAATAATTCACTTATACCTATATACACATACACACACTCATACATACATCACATTGAGTGGAGAATCTAGCCAGTGCTAGAACTCCAATATATTTACAAAAGGTCGCGGGGCCACTGCCGTTTCAACCTTCTAGGTGGGTTGTATGGATGAGTGGAGCTGGATAGGGAGTGAGCTAAAGGATTAGGATGATGAATGAAGTTCTGGTGGAATTTGGAAAATTTGGATGGAATTAGGTCTGAAATAAATGGAACATTAAGGTCGTGGTGCAAGGTATAATTGGAGACATAATAAGGAGCATTTACTATTGTACGGAGGACTTTGGATTGAAAGGATTGAATGCGTTTGATGTTAGAACGTTTAGCTGTCCCCCACAGTTCAAGTCCGTAGGTCCAGATGGGCTTCAGTATTGTCTTGTAGATTAATAATTTGTTGTCAACTGTAAGTTCAGATTTTCTGTTGAGTAGTCGGTATAACTGTCCGAATCGTCGGTTGAGCTCTTGTCTTTTAAGTCTTGTATGTGGGTTCCAAGTCAATCTTTTGTCTAACAGTAAGCCAAGATACCGGACTGTATCTGAGAGAGGAATCGGTAATGAGTTGAAATAAACTGGCGGACAGGATTTTCGTCTAAGAGTAAAGGTTAAGTGTTTACATTTGGCTTCGTTCACCTTTACACGCCAGTTATTACACCAGTGTTCGATAAGGAAAAGGTGTCTCTGAAGGTTTAAGGATGCTGTTTCAGGATTGGAACTGGATGATAGGATGGCGGTGTCGTCTGCAAAAGTTGCCAGAAAGGTATCAGGATGTGTAGGAATATCAGCAGTGTAAAGGATGTAGAGGATGGGTCCCAAGACGCTGCCTTGAGGAACACCGGCCTCAACGGGATAAAGGTTAGAAAATTCTTCACCACAGCGAACTCGGAAGGAACGGTTCGAGAGATAGGATCGGAGAATGAGGTATAGGGACTGGGGTAAATGGGTTTTCAGCTTGAAGAGTAATCCAGTGTGCCATACCCGGTCAAAAGCTTGCACAATGTCCAGAAACGCACCAGAACAATACTCTTTGCATTCAAGAGCTGAGGAAATATGGTTTACAACTCGGAGCCCCTGTTGAATTGTGGAATGCTGAGGACGGAATCCAAACTGATGGGAAGGAAGATTTTGAGATTCTAATATGGGTAGGATACGTTTTAGAAGAAGCCTTTCGAAGATTTTTGAGAGAATGGGGAGTAGACTAATAGGCCTGTAGGATGAAGTGTTGTTGGAAGGTTTACCTGGTTTTAAAAAAAGGATGATGGTGGAATGTTTCCATAACAGTGGAAAATAGGTGGTGCGGAGGATGCAGTTGTAAATATAAGTAAGGAATATAATAGCTTTCTGCGGAAGTTGTCGGAGGATCTGGGGAGTAAGGAGATCGTGTCCAGGAGATTTACGGAGAGTCAGTTTTTGGAGAAGATATTTGACCTCAGAGGGATTAATAGCTTTAGGAGGTAGGGAAAGTGGAATCGGTGACATAAGAAAGTCTTGCACTTTTGCGGTGTGATTGATGTGGGATTCCGGGTGAGGAGTGAATACTTTGGAGAGGTGTGTGGCGAATTCCTCGGCTTTATCTTCATCAGACGCAGCCCAGGAGTCATCACCACTTTGGAGAGGATTGGAAACATGATGGTATTTTAGGATCTTTTTCGTGACATTCCATAGGGAATTATCACGAACTGATAGAGAGGAGAGGTAGGAATTAAAGGACTGGGATCGGAAGTTCGCCAACTCCCTCTTCAATTGTCTACAATAGAAGTTATAGGAGCGGCGATCTGTTGGGTGTCGGGTGCGCTGCCATAATGATCTTGCTCGGCGTTTGGTGTGGATATGGTCTATAATAGGTTGTGGAAAATGATTTTGGTCTGGATTTATATTGGAGTGTTTAGGAGAGGAAGCAGTCCAGACAGCTTGTTGGATGGCGGTGGTAAAGGAATAGACGGAATTATCTAGGTCATCTTGGGTTTTGAGGGTTACTCTGAGGTCAATATTATCGGTCAGGATTTGGCGGAAAAGGTTCCAGTTGACAGGGCCTCGGATGAATGATGGTGGAATGGGTTTTGGAATTGGAGTGAGAGATACTTTTAGGATCAGTGGACTATGGTCTGAGGATAGTTCATCAAGGCGAGTTAAAGACAAGTTGAGAGAGCCTAATCCGCTGTGGATAAAGAAGTCGAGGATGTCCGGATTGCGGTTAGGATCGGTTGGCCAGTAGGTAGGGGAGTCAGGAGGCAGGATATTAAAATTTCGGGAGTTGAGTGCAGACAGCAAATTCCGTCCCCGAGAATTCGTGGTTCTGGAACCCCACTGCTGATGCTTGGCGTTTAAGTCTGCACCCAGAATGAAACGATTTCCTAAGGAATCCAGGAAGGATACAAATTCAGAATTGGAAATGGAATGTTTAGGAGGGCAATATGCAGATGTGAGGGTTACCGGAAAGGAAAAAGTCTTGATTACTGTAGGCAATCATCTGGCTGTGGCTTGTAGGAAATCATAGGTGGGAAGTGGGAGTAAATGATGAGAGAGGGATTGGTGGACAATGATAGCAGAACCGGCATGGGCTTTACCGTCTGGGTGGTCAGTACGGTATGTCATGTATTGCGGTATTTTGAAGTACTGTTTAGTCGTTAGTCTTGTTTCAGTTATAAGTGCAACATCGATTGTTTTGTCTTGCAACAACGCTGTCAGTTCGTCAGTATGATTTCTAACACCATTCGCATTCCAAAGGAGAATGGATAAAGAGTTAGGTGAAGTCATTTAAGGATTTTTCAAGGCAGGGATTAGATTCGATACTAGATTTGTAAGGAGTGATATAAGCGGCATAACAAGAGATTTGATTTCGGAGATGAACGATGTCATTAGACTGGTAAGATCTGTGACGTTTGATGGTGGAGGGATATGAGAAATTTGATGTTGAGGAGTTTTTTGAAGATTAGGTAAACTTTGAGGGATAGATTCTTGTACAATAGATTGAGAATGTTGAGGAAAATGTTGTTCCGGCAGTGCCTCGACTTCATGATTCTGGTTACCACCTCCAAGCAAGTGGGCAAATGACACGTTAGAATTTACAAGTTTAGATGGTTCTCTTCTGCTTCTGGTTGGTACAGCTGTTTCATTCGGATCCTGAGGTTTTTGGTATCTGGTTCTGAGTTTCTTGTATATTTCACATCCCTTGTAGTTAGCCGGGTGGTCCTTGAGGCACAGAGCACATACAGCGGGTGCTGATCTTGATCTTGTACATTCTTCTGTTTTATGCTGTTCACCGCATTTCACACAGCGTGGTATGTGATGGCAATAACTTTTGATATGACCATATGCCTGACAGTTATGGCACTGGACTATTTCTTTCTTTGTGTAAGGTTTTTCAACTTTTACACGGGTATAGTACAGTCTACTGAGGTCATAGATTTTTTCGACTCCTGCTGATGGTTCCAAGTCCACGAAGAATAGAGGCAGTGGACTTTTATCTTTTAGAACGTTGGTGACTTGCCTCACTTGGAATCCTAATTCTGTCAGTTCTTCTTTGATTGCTTTAACGGGTGTTGAGGAATGTAGGTTTCTGATTACGACCCTTAATGCTCTCTCTTGGCACAGCTGATAAGTATGAAAGTCAGCTTTGGTCTCAGTCAGATATTTTACAATCTTTCTGTAGGTTTCAGCAGTAGTCGGAGATATTTTAGTATCATTGGTTCTACTTATACAATAATAACTATTAGGATCTGTTACTTTGTTTAAATGCGCACACATCAGTTTAAAATTTTTAATATTTTTAACAAATATTGGTGGAGGTAGTGGTTCTCTGGGTATAGGAGAAGATTCCATGGTTTCTTTTTCATTTTGGAGGATCTGAAATGGATTCGGTGTAAAAAACGGAGATTCATCAGTTATTCCTTGTGATGATGTGCTGGGCTGTGGTTCAGATCCTAATGAGGTAGCTGACGCGGTCGCTGGTGGAATCATTTTTTTATTTTGTTCACGGCGGGGTCTCTGTTTTGTGGGAGACGAGTTCGAACCTGCAGATCTAGATCTTTTACTTGCGGACTTTGAGGACATGACTTGATGAAAATATCTCATTGATTAAGAAAATAATAATAATAAATAAATAATGAGATAAGAATTAAAGATAAAAGAAAGATAATTAAAATAAAAGCAAGCCCGAGCTTGCCGAGCTAGCGGCAATCAGATGATCAGTGACCCTTCTTTCACTTTTTCGTGATTGTACAAAGTAAATTATAACTTTGCTTACCGAAACTTCTCCAATATTCACTGCCGTAATATTCCTGAGGTCTAGTGATGTTCTCCAGACTGAATTCTAGCGAATTCCTACTGAAAAAAGCAAAAATCTGAGAGACGATGTAACGTATGACTGTTATCATCGAGCGCATCAGCTGATTCTGCCCAATTTTGAAAATTAATTGAGAAAAAAGGACTATGTTCTCAAGATCGAAATGTTTACATCAAAGTAGGACTAAGACTAAGCTTTATAAGAAAAAATAATTAAAAGTGAGTTTCTTTTCCTTTATATACTTGTATTCATTTTCGAGAATTTTTTAAACAAATTCCCTCACTATTTAGGTAATGAGTCGTAGGGACAAAATATACCAAGCATGCCCTTATCTTATTGTTAATTTTTGTTTTGATTTAATATCTAAAAAATTACAGGAATTAGAAAAATTTTCCCATCATGTGTTTTCGCACGTGAAGCTGATTTAAAAAGGCTGAAACACTAAAAGTTTTGACCCAAAAAAAATTATTTACGGTTTTGTATTTCCGAAAGGATAAAGAATAACTATTCGAAAAATCACGAAAATCAAATTTGTCGAGTGGCAAAATTAATGGTAATTGGACGATTTCAAATTGATTGGCCCGAATTTACTATGCTGTAAACATCTGCGCGGATATACTAATAATAGCTTTAATAATAATAATAGGAGGTTTCTAAATATCCAATAGAAATACTTAACAAAATGACTTGAATAGGTTGGAGTTAACTCCCCCTCTTTAGAAAAAATCTTTCGAAGTATAACAAAGAATACAAATATAAAAATAAATTGGTTTATTTATATATATTATTAAAAAACAAAACAAAAAACTTACAATCAACAGAACAAAAAAGATAAATAAAAATTATACACTATTGTCAAAAGATAGTGGGATAATATACTTGTTTCCCATATAGAATTAACAAAATATAAATACAACTGTAACAAATTATTTTCTGTTTATTTATTTATTATAATTGAATTCCTTAATTAAAAAATCTCTATAATTTACAGCACATTTCATGAATCTATATAATGATTTCCAATTATTTCCATTTCAAATTGATTGGCCCGAATTTACTATACTGTAAATATCTGGGCGGATATACTAATAATAGCTTTAATAATAATAAGAGGAGCTTTCTAAATAACGAATAGAAATACTTAACAAAATAACTTGAATAGGATGGAGTTGACTCCCCCTCTATAGGAAAAATCTTTCGAAGTGTAACAAAGAATAAAAATATTAATAATAATAGGTTTATTTCATTCATTACAGAACTATAAGCCTCTCCCTTTTGTGAGCTACAACTCTGGTTTTGAAATAACAATAAAAGTTTCTTTTCTTTATACATGTTATACTACTAAAGATTACTAATTACCACTTAAAATAAGAATAAAATAAAACATTTTCTGTAAGACTTCAATTAAAATTACATCCATTCACTGAAAGTGTTTGTTTTTTTAAATATATTTTTCAAACATTCCTATTTCTTGACACTTTAGATAGATGGATAGTTAGAAAAACTAATAAAGAAAATTTTATTAATAAATTATACATGTTTCTTTACATTAGCTAGAGAACACAAAATACTGGCATGGAATTCCGCCTGCCAGGAAGTTAGTTTATTTATATACTTTTAAAAAATAAAACAAAAAACTTACAATCAACAGAACAAAAAAGGTAAATAAAAATTATACACTATTGTCAAAAGATAGTGGGATAATCTACTTGTTTCCCATATAGAATTAACAAAATATAAATGCGACTTATCGATAACAAAATATTTTCTATTTATTTATTTATTATAGTTGAATTCCTTAATTAAAAAATTTCTATAATTGCAGCACATTTCATGAATCTATATAATGATTTTCAATTATTTCCATTTAAAATTTCTATTATTTTGTTTTCAGTTAAAATACTCTCTCTAAAAAAATGAGTTAAATTTTCATCATCCTTGCTATTACAAATTGAGCATGTGTAAACTATTTCCCTCATCCATGGTTTACAATCTAAGGATATAATTTCAATCCTTGTTTTAAAAAACAATTAAATATATATTGTTTTTATCGTTTATATAGTCTACACTATAGTTTAGCTTCTTATAGATAAGTTGATGTTCGGCACCCATAACGGAAATTATTAGCTCGTTTTTAAATTTTTCCTTGGCTGCACCTATTAAATTAACCTTCCACCTTGCCACCGATACGAACTCCCTATCGAATGGACAGCCTAAATCTTCCGCTAGTTATACCCACTCCTTTACCCAACTACAATTTTTGTTTTTCATGCCTTCAAGAGCTATAATTTTAGGTAAGCGTACATTACTATAATTTAAATGTAAAACTCTTGTACTAAAACACAATAGATCCTTTCAGTCACTTTAAATAAATGGTTAAGAAGAAAGGCCGTTTGGATACTTTTCTGAGAATAAAGATTATTTTATCCGTAACTATCTATATAGAAATCTGAATACATGAAAAATATATAAAATTACTGAAAACCCAAATGTTTGATTCAACATAACTCTTATTCTATCCCATTGTTTTCTAACCACTCAAATGTTTTATGAGATGGGATTGGTGTGTCCCTAGTATAACGTATATATTCAAGGTATATAATGTATATAGTAAAAATATAGAATAAGTACTTTACTTCACTACCTCTATAATTTTGTTTTCTACTTTGTAAAATATCCTTCTTTATTTTCTCACCAAAATTCCCCTTAAAAAGAAATAAAAAGAAAAAAAAAAAACTGAAAATAACAACTTTCGTTCGTTTTATCTAGTGTTTCATATATCCGAAAAAAAGGTAGTTTCAACATTATTATGAAACCGAAAAAAACTGACTTATGTAAAAAAAAAAAAATAAAATAAATAGCATTCTTACTTTTATAGAGGATGATTGGTATGTGCTTGAAAATGGAATGAACTTAGAAGCATCGATAGAAAATATACAGGCTATGAGTGCAATGGTAGCCACGATTACTTCCCATGGGTGGCTTACACAAAGATCGCCATGGACTTGGTAAATTCCCTTCATTTTGCCAGTACGATCTGAAACAAAAACAATAATTAAGACAACAAATGCAACAAGGTTTATAGTACTTAGATATTATTATAAATTTGACGGATTAGTATTTACCTTATGGAAAAAACCATAAGGCTACCATTTTCAGCTACTACAAGGCCTGCTTGACAAGGGCTCCAAACGTTTCAATCAACAACAAAAGACTCATTTACATGACTATAATAAGGTTCGTTTGGAAGGATTTCAACTTATAAACTCCTCTAGAGCATGGAATAGCTCTCGTATCCACCCTTACTACCCACAATCCTTCGTACAATCCTCAATACTCCTTATTTACATTTGTTTCTTTATTCATTTAACGTCACTTTTATGCTACTGTAGATAATTGAACAATGCCACCGTGGGAGTAATAGATTTTTCTTAACCTGGTTTAAATAGGATTGGGGGATTTTTAACGAGTATCTGACATCGCATTGGCGTGGTACAACAATTTTACGTCCCTCCAAAGGACGGTATTACCAAGACTTGCTCCCTTAAAAAATCCTTGAGTCATCTGCCAGGAGTTTGGGTACCTGTTTGGGTAACCCGCTACTTTGGGTATCAAAGGCAATTATGCTAGCCCTACAGCACAGGTGACCCACGGCACAACCCTGATTTTCAGTCACCTCTTATTATCCTATCATTTTTTTCTGTTGTCGGAACAGGCCTTGTTAGCCCTTGGCCGCCCAATGCAGTCACTAAGGGCGCCTTTATACTGCACGCGTTTTGGCGGCTAAAGCGGTAAGTGGGTTCCTAGAATTCAGTCTGGGTTCAATACTGCTCAAGTAACACAAAACGCCTGCAGTATAAACGCGCCTTAAGAGACCACGCTACGATTCTCAATGATTTTTATAGGGTCGGTTCATAACTCCTTACGTTTATTGTTGTGAGTGGCCTCCAGTTGTACGATGTGCCTTAGATAACCGAGCGAGGCTGTGAGTGAATTCACTTATAATTAGTTACTTTAAAAAGCCAGAATGGGATTGGGATTTGAGATCACATTCTTAGACATAGTGTACTATTGCGCAGGCCATAGGTGCTATCCATCCCCATCCATGATAACCATACTGTCCGCAAGCTGCTGATGTGGACCAACCCATCTACCTATTATTGCTGGAGAAAACCCACCAGTACTGGAAACTTCCTTTTCGCTTCTAGCTAACCCTCCGAGGTGTCTAAAAAGAAACTGGTTTTAGGCCCGTTTATTTTGGTATTGTTAATAGTGTGATTCCTTACCATCCTCCTAGAAGGTTGAAACGGCAGTGGCCTCGAGACCTCTTGTAAAATGTATATTGGAGTTCTAGCATTGGCTAGATTCTCCACTCACGTGCTGTATGCTTGTGAATTATATATAGGTAAGAGTGACTTTTGTATATATTTTTATTGATTTTGTTTTGTATTTATTTATATTTTATTATTATTATATAAATTTATTGTTTCGTATATATCGTGTGAATGCAGTATGAATGTTGTACTTTATCCCTATTAAAAATGTCCTAAATTGGACAGATTGTAATATTGTTCAATAAAGAATTGTTTCTAAAAAAAATAGTGTGATACCATTAACTATTTCCCTACCCCCGAGTCATGGTATCTTTCTTTCCTACCTTTTTTTTTTTCTTTTGTATTTTAGTTAATTTATTAGTAAATCTTGAAAACAAAAAAGTAGAACAAAAGAAAGAAAACAACACTGGGAAGCGTTTACAAGCAACCAAAGTTCCACAGGTATACATTGGAAAAAAAAAAAAAATTAATTTAAAAACAAACATCTAGAATGTTTATATGTGAATTGTGCCACAGAAGTGTTTTCAAACTCAAAAGAGTGCAAAATAAACACTGTCCGATGTCAGCAGAGTTAACGATTCAAATATTTGTTTATGTTCCCGGTTTTGCATTAAAATGTGTTAAGTTTCCAGTCCGTCAGTTTTTTTTCTCCTTTTTCTGGCGCTATGGCAATATTTTTCATTGGAAAAATAACAAATATAATTTGCTCAGCCGTTTTTGTTTTGTTTTTTTTTCAAACAAATAAAGGGCGTTTTAATTTTTATTTTAGCTATTTAGACATTTTATTATTAATAAAAAAAGTAGTGATATTCTCAACTTCACCCGTACCTTTCCAGCCCATGAAGGGTCATGGGTTCAGTCCATGTAGAGATTCGTACTATTTCTAGACCAAGGGCCGAACAATGGGGTGATGAGTACTCCATTTACGGGTACCCACATTATAGAGGGTGTGTGTGCCTCAGAAGGCTTTCCATACCTCAGGGTCGCCCCACGGCTGAAATAACAGAATAAATAACTATTCTGCTATAGGTTGTATTATGCTACTGGTTCTAAGTCTTTTTCCAGAAAACAAGAGATTAGTGCTCTATCCACTAGACCACACTGCTCTCAGGAAAAATATTGTGCGCGTGTTTTACTTACTTCAGTTGTTAAAATCAATTTAAAAACTTTTAAATAAAGTTAGAGTTAAATTTTTTTTATAGAATTACATTGAGTTTTGATAGAAACATGTGTTTCATTAAATAGTCTATTATATTGTTATCTACAACAGTCACTTAGTTTTATCAGATTTATGTATAAGATAAAATTTATTTTAAAACATTTAGCCGTCCAACGATATATCATACATCTATATTACTGTTCATATGTTGAAAAAATAAAAATAATACTACGAAGATAAAATAAAAAAATGCACATATACGTAAGTGAAACCAAGAATCAAAACACTATAAAACCTTTATACAGATTGGAAGAAATAAAAAAATAAAATATATAGGAAAATAATTTCAAATAAACTCTTCTAATGGAAATATAATCAAACTAAATTAAGTTCTAATATTTATATAATGAATACATATTGATTACAAGGGAGTAGGAAAATACTGACTAATTTAAACTTAAGAGTAAATATTTTTATTGTTTAATAATGTCAGTTTGGGAGGTAAGAAGGAGTTTAAACAAAGAAAGAGAGGGAGCACGGCGGATGTTTGAAGAGAGAGAATTCCAAAAGCTGTTGGAACGGGAAAGAATGAAACCTTCCTAGTAAAGGTCGGAAAGTCGGGATCTAGTTTCTATTGGATATATTAAGGTTTGAACTGCAGTAGATCTTAGATATAGGGAGGATGCTAGGAACTGAAGGTTCGATATAGCATTGACCGTTGGTAAATTTGGACTATGTGTAGTTTCAAGAAGAGAGTTCGGTCAAAAGGGATACCTAACATTGTTACAGAAGAGCTGAAACTGATGGGTTGGTCATTTAGGAAATTGGATGGAGAAAGAGGGTAAAGATGTATCTACGAGCGGACTCAGAGGACCCAAGGAATTCCATTTTTCAACGGAAATACCAGTTTTAGGTATTCAAATTTCTCTAACTTTATATTTCAAATAGAAATAATTTAAATTGAAAATTTCGTATATTCCGTATATGGTATTTTTTATAGAGAAATTAGGGGATGTAGAAGAGAATATAGGCCACTAGATCATTAGGCGAATATAGGTCTGTGAGGAAATAGGTCACGTATCTAGTAATTCCATTTCAATGTTAATTGGCGAGCCATTGCTAGGCAATTGTCCTAACGACATTGGCGATTCGAGGGTCCGTGCAGTGTGCCTCCGCAGCCAAACAGAAAGGTAAATAAAGGAAAATGGTTAATGAAGTTTTCTACTCTGATCGTGATATAAGCTAAAACCTTCGGACCTAAATGGCGAGCAGTGTGGTTTGTTGTCTTATTTCAGCCATGAAGCGATCCTGGGTATGGAAACCTTCCTGGGTCAAACCTAGTCTCTATAAAGTAGGCACTTAAAATTATGTGGAGAACCTGCGGCTGAGAGTGATCTATATTTTCCCTTCACTGCATTGCACGGCCGTTGGCCTAGAAAAAGTAAGAATCTCTATATATACTGAACCCAATAAATACCCTTCATGGGTTGTAGAGATACAAGTTCTTTGGACCTTACTGAAAGCTTTCCGATCCAAAATTTAACGTAAAAACTTTTTTTTTTTGCATTTGGCTCTAGGACTTACTATTTAGGAACTATATTGGTTGGGAAAAACAATTTTTTTTGTAATGTGTAAATTTTTTTTAATCTTTGTTGGTGTTGCTCCAATCGTACAATTGTCGACATTTTTCTTGTTTGAAATTTTATGGAGAGTATTTTTTGTTATATAATATTTGTCAGTCTGACCCTCAAGTAAGGAACTATATTGCTTTGAATAAAAAAAAGTTCCTAATGTCTAAATGTACATTGATGATTAGAAATAATTTTTTTATTAGATTATTTCTTCCCCTTTCTCTTCCTTCTAGCTATATATTTCATCAATTGCCCCTCCGTCGTTTATAGATAGACATATTCAAGATCCACTATTTTTCTCAGTTCCGAGAGAAATACCAAACACATTTTATCTTGATAACTATATATCCAATTATATTCATAGGTTTTTTTTTTAATTAGTTACGTAAAATTACTATATTATAACAATAAAATGAAATCTACTAATTAAGAGCAATACGTATTAGAGTCCTTAAAAAAAGTTTTTAATAAAAACAACAGTTAGTTCTACGACAAAACCAATATTATCATAGTATTAGGGATTGATGAATTAATTATCGCCATAAATGGTATGGTTGGGTTAGGATGGTAAATCTGCCCCCGATTCTTTTTTGACTCAAACTTGGGAGATCAATTTGGTGTCAAATAAAAATAATTCACCTAAATTATTAGCTTTTTAATTAAAATGGTTTTCGAGATTGTTTAAGAAACCTCTTTTTTCGATTTTGTTTATTTTTTAATAGTAAAATTTGAAATTAATTAATGACGATTTTTTCTCTAATTATTAGGAGTTAAAGGCATGAAAAAATTATATCATCGTGATTCTTAGACGAAAAGCCAATTTTTAGCCGTAGAAATAAAACAAAAATATGTATTTTTTTGACCTTTTTAAAAAGTGTCAATCACCGATTTTTTTCAGAAATACTCCTCTATACACAGGAGTTTTTTCGATTTTTCTCAAGTGGTGGAACAATATGAAAAAAAAAAAAGCTTATTTTTTTTCTGAAATCTCGCATTTAACTTATATTTCTTAATATTATTGAAAAATGTGTATACAATTATTTCTCACGAGAGATTCAGAATTACATTACTTATAAAACATTTTCAATTATTTTTCTACAAAATGATTGGATTAAAGCTTTGTTTTTCAAAACGCGCACCAGGCTAGCGCTCTGTAACGCCGTATATTTAGAAACTATCAAACATTTCTTCTAAGGTCTCGCTTGTTGAAGTATTCTCTATGGTTTTCTCCACGAAGGATGTATTTTCGGTTAAAAAAAAAATTGTTTACACATTTTTCGATTATCTAAAAACAATAATTTTCTTAAAACGCAAGATTTCGGGGGGAAAAAAAAATTTTAATTTTAAACATTTTTAATTTTTTTTCATATTGTTCCACTACTTCGAAAAAATCGAAAAACAATCCTGTGTATAGAGGAGTATAAAAGACATTTTCTGAAAAAAAATTCGGTGATTGAAACGTTTCAAAAAGGTCAAAAAATACATATTTTTGTTTTATTTCTTCCGCTAAAAATTGGCTTGTCGTTTAAGAATCACAATCATACAATTTTTTCACGCCTTTGACTCCTAAAAACTAGAGCAAAAATCGTCATTAATTAATTTCAAATTTTAATATTAAAAAATAAACCAAATCGAAAAAGAGGTTTTTTAAAATATCTCGAAAACCATTTGAATTAAAAATCTAAAAATTTAGGTGAATTATTTTTATTTTACACCAAATTGATCTTCCAAGTTTGAGTAAAAACAAAATCGGGGCAGATCTACCATCTTAACCCGACTATACCCTTTCCTTTTATTGGTCTGTTGTTCTCTACTCATTAGTTTCATTAAAGGTGATAGATATTTTAGGAATGTTTTTTTATATTTTAGTTTATCGCATGCTACTTTCACTTACCTCCGTTCTTAAAATCACTTTAAGGACTTAAAAGTTAGAGTTTATAGAATTACATTGAGTTTCAATGGAAAAATTTATTCTTGATTAAATATTCTAGCAATAGATATTATTATCAACGACAACAACTTAGTTTTATCCGCTTCCCGCCACTCTCTATAATCTTATACAATATTGTATAAATGATAACTTTTTTCTTAAATGTTTAGCTTTCCTACGAGATATTTATCATACATCTATGTTAACGTTCTTATGTTGAGAAAATATCTTTAATATTTTCTCCATTAGTTAGTTAGGAAAGTCGTTCATCTTGTATATTGATCAATTTTTTTTATCATTGCTAACAAGATGAAGTGGTTATTTTTTTCGAATCCACCATATTAAAGATACTTTAAAGGTGAAAATTTAAAAAATTGGCATTTAAGCCCTGTCAGACTATTTCAATCAGAATAAAACATACATGATTTTTATTTTATTTTTTTAATTTATTATAGTGATATTTACAGCTGTATTAACAAAATAATAATAATAGGCTTACCGAAACCCGAAGGTTCGATGCCGATACCACCAAATTCCGCTTACACAGTTACGTACAATGATCACCGTACAAGCCCATGCCCCAAGTTCAGCCCTACCGCAATCCTCCCATCGACGCTTCGGCCTACCTTTCGGGCGCCTACCAGTCGGTTAAGCATATACCAATTTTCTCGGAATCCGTTCCTCACCGTGCCCGACACATTTACTCGCCCATTTGAGCCTCCGCGATGCTATTAACTCAATTATATTCACAGGATAAGGCCCGCAATTTCGCTTTGTGCAACCTTCTAAACTCCCTTGTGGCCTCATCTCTCTTCGGACTAAATATTTACGCAGTACCTTATTTTCGAAAACCTTAAGCCGTTGTTCATCTTTCAAAGTAATAATAGTTGTATGAATTGTAACCTTTAAGTTTTTAGACAGAAGCCGCGAGCCAAGTAATTAAGCAACTGAATAATAACACGCATTTCCCGCCTTTAACCTGGACTTTATTTCCTCCTGGATTTCATTTTTTCTCGTCATCATTTAACCTAAATACTAAAATTTCTCAACGTGTTCATAGGTATGTCCTGATATATCAATATCACCAAGATCGTCACCCGTTTCTACTGTATGTATATATATATATATATATATATATATATATATATATATATATATATACAAAAGAATAATACATCAAGTAAAGGTGAAAATTGAGATATGGGCATGAAAGACGTGAGTAGAAACTACCAATTGTAGCACTTCAGAGTTTATTCAGATAATTAGGTCTCGATGCCATCGTCTTTTCAGCCGCCTCAGAGGATGATCGGGAATAGAAGATGAGAGGTTGCGGTTTGGGTGGACTGGTAATTTGGAATGAAAGGAAGTATATATAATCCGGGCTAAGTATGCAACTAATGGGATATTCAGGTCTTTATGGATTATTTTATTGGTGACAAAGTAAGGGGCATTAAGGATCTTTCGGAGGATTTTGGATTGCAAGGATGGGATGCGGGAGGAATTCGATGGCTTGTTGGATCCCCATAGTTCAATTCCATAAGTCCAAATAGGACTAAGTAAGGTGATATAAGTTAGTTTTTTGTAGTAGGTGGGAAGTTTTGAACGCTTGTCAAGTAAATTAAGTAATAAAAGATATCTGCGAGCTGTTTCTTGTCGTTTCAGTGTAGTGTGAGGAGGATTCCAAGTATGTCGTCTCTCAAGAGGCTGTCCAAGGTACCGGATCTGTTCAACTGAGGTGATACATGAGTTTTAAGCCCATTTAATTTTACATAGATATTGTACCGACGTTGCTTAGATAAATCGTTTTGACACTATTTTCTTATCATTTATACCTCCACCCGAACCTTCGCATCCTTCATATTTGTCTAAAAAACGAAATTTTCCTCTATTCTTTCGGTCTTTGAGCTTGTTTTACCACATACCCACTCAGGAAATTTCAAGAGACTCGGTTGGTCGGACCAAGTAGGCCCCGAAAGTGTATTTCTGGTGAAAACTCGAATTAGAAGGTTTTTAAATTATCCTTTTAATATAATTAGATAATTTTGGAACAATCTCCTGGCCTTGTGTAAAATTAAAATAGAATATGTATATTTTGAAAAAAAAGGTTAAAATTGTAATTATTAATAGATAAAAAAATGACCATTATTATATCAAATAAGGATTTTTTTTTTAAAAATTGACAATATTAGGAGTTGTTTTTATTGTTTCTCTAAATAATTCTGAAGATGAGGCATTATCATCTAAACTCTATCCTTCAAAAATCATATTTCCGAAATCTCCCGTCATACCCTTTCAATCTTAAAGCGACTGTATTCCCTCCGTCACCTATTCCCGCTTGAAACCCGAAAACTCCTTGTTACCTCTCTAATATTTCCCCACTTCGACTATTGCTGTACGGTATATGGTGGTGTGTCTGGGGATCTGGAGGTAAAAATAAAACGCTTAATTAATTCCTTTGTTCGTTTCATCTTCGGTGTCCCTAGAAACACCTCTGTATCCCAATTTTATGGCGAGTTTTCCAATTTCTGGAAAGCTTGGCATTTCACTATTGGAATATTTTCCCTTTAAATTAAAAAAAAATCAATAAATTATTTTTTTTAAATATCTTTAAAAAACTTCAAAAACATAATTTATGCGATCCAAAACATTTTTTAACTGCATAACGTAAAAAATTACAGAACGATTTTCTGCTAATTTACATTCTTTGTGGGTGAAAGGTATTTGAAAAATTCGTGATATTCCTGTAGTATATACCGTAATTGATTTTCAACCGTAATTGATTTGAGCAATTATGACCTAGAATTGTGTTGTTGCGATTTGTCTGATGTTTAGGGAAATGGTCTTAATACAATATTTTTAACATATATGTTCTCAATATAATAACTTTCTTGGCCTAGACCGACATGGATTCTAGACGTATCATTCATTCATTTTCTTATGGACAATTCTATACGGTTCATTTCGGCCTCAACTAAAAGTACTTGCCTTGTTTGATTCTTTTGGCATTAAAATATAGAATCGTGTTTTTACTATTTTAATAAACCACTTTAAACTTATATAATGAAACGTTTCAGTATGATTTGGAACGGAACTAAATGTGTAATTTAGTAACTTTAGAAAATGATAGCATTTCTAATTCTCGTTTTTAAAAGATTTGATTTTTTAGTAGACAAAATCATATAAAAGATTTTGACAAAACTAAATGATTAGAATACATACATGTCAAAACATCGATTTCGTAAAAATGTTCTTTAGGACGTTTTGTAAATCAACGTTTTAATTGTTAAAGAAACTTCGACCACTTTCAAAATAAAAGGCTCATATATAGTTTCAGTTTCGTATGAGTTTCAGTTTTCTGAAAAAGACGAAAAAAAATACATAACATAAAAGAATACTCATTTATTTAGATTCAAGAAGCCTGTGCCCCTTTAAAAACACGATATTTTCCACGGTAACAATAATTTCCTTTACTGTACATCTCATATAAAAGTAAGTGAAAGTAAAAAAGAACGGTTTTATCTTTATAGTGTTTTTTATTTTATTTTTACGACATTTGAAAAAAAGTACTAATAACAAAAGGATTCTGGGGGAAATCAACTAAGGAGCGGGGAGGTATAAAAAACGCGATCATCCAGTACAAGAAAAATAGGCGAAGATACAATAAGTATAAAATCAGAAATATATATATATATATATATATATATATTATATATATATAAAATCACCAGTCAAAAATCATACAGCATACTGTGTTCTTCTCGAAAAGAATATATAAATGGGAAAACAGGACAACTTATACACACTAGGCTCAAAGAGAGCACAAATCACAAAATACATTGTAGCATCGTCCAATTAACCGCAGTATCATAGAGTGATGTCAAATGAATAAACAAAAAAAAGATACAAATTGACAAAATTGCAGTACTCAAAACATTTACCTTTAACAAAGAAGGTGGTTATAAGCTAAGCGAAATGCGCATACTGGCGATAAAAAACAAGTCTGAAGACCAAAACCGAAAAGGGACCGACAACCAATCAGAATCGCGGGGTACGTTGATGTCATCACTTGGCCAATCAGATTCACAAAAAACCAGGCTATGCCTCCGTAAACTGGTATAAATACCAAGACACAGAGAAGCATATTTCATTCGGTCAAAACTATAAAGACAAATATTATGTAGACAGTGGAAGCCTAAAGGAGCATTTAAAAAGTAATTAGTTTACCTGTTTATGCAATCTTATTAGTACCTAAAAGAAATTTCATGAAGAAGAAATCAGGCGAAAGGTTAAAGAAAACGACTTGTGCGATAACCTCCACCGCTTAGGATCAAGGGCTCAATCATATCGTGTAGAATGAGAAAGCTCTAAATAGAATAAGGAAACCCATCAGCCTATATCTCGCGATAGTTAAGTTCAGGAGGTCAATAATACGTAGATTTTGAAAGTGATTACTCCAGTTAATGCAGTTCGAGTTTATTTCTTACACTACTTTAGGGGTCAACAGAAAAAAAAAAAAGTTGTACCTCTACAGCGCATAACTACTTATCTACTCAAGGAGGGTATTTCTTCTAAACCGAAGACGCTGAATTTTCCAAGATCATACTTAACCGCAAATATTTTACTCAATTGAGTATACACACTTTATAGAGGCTCTCTCGGCCCCAGGTACAATCTGCGACAGATATAATCGAATATATAATTATCTGCTTCAGCCGTACTCGAACCAGGGACCACAAACGGGGAATCTGCCAATGGCTGGAACTCCAATTCGCATATTTACACAAGGCCTCGGGACCACTATCGTTTGAATCTTTGAAAGTTTTAGGGGCCAGATAGGGATTGTGCTAGTGGATTTAGTTGATGAGTAGGGTCTGATTTAATTGGAGAATTTGAATGGAATATAGTAAAAAATAAATGGGATCGCTCAAGTCCTTTAAAACAGGATTTATCAATACAATTAGTATCAAACTTTACAGATTACACGTTTAATATTGTTCCAAATAATCTAATATATAACTATTTCGTGTCACGGTGTTTTTAATCGTACTCCTCTGAAACGGATTATTATGAAATTTCGTATACATATTTGGTAGGTATGAGAATCGGTCTTAAAGTATATATATATATATATATATATATATATATATATATATATATATATATATATTTTTTTTTTTTTTTTTTTTTTTTTGTAAACATATTTATTTATATTTACAACTGTATTATTATATACAACAAGTAAATGTGGTGGACTTAGTAAACTGACATGAAATGCATGAAGAGACGCCACCTATTGGCAGCCCTCTAAAAATATTTTAAACTAGAAGGTCTCGGGGCCATCTTCTCTTTAGACGCCTCGGAGGATTATCAGGAATTGAAGAGGATGATAGTATAGAAACTAGTGGATTAGAGTGGAGATGGAGTTTTTCATGGAATGATTGGTACCTGGTTCGGGCTAATTCAGTAATATATGGGATATTAAGGTCTTTATGAATAAGCTTATTCGTGACAAAGTAAGGAGCGTTAAGGATTTTACAAAGGATTTTGGATTGTAAGGATTGGATACGAGAAGAATTCGATGGTTTAGTAGAGCCCCATAGCTCTACTCCATGAGTCCATATCGGTCTTATGATGGTCATATAAATAAGTCTTTTGTAATTAAGTGGAAGATTAGAACGTTTGTCCAGTAAGTGTTGAAGTAGTCGAAAACGTCGAGCAGTTTCTTGTCGTTTAGACTTGTATGGGGTTTCCATGTCAGACGTTTGTCAAGATGGAGTCCTAGGTAGTTAGTAGTAGTAGTAGTAGCCCTGCTCAACAGGGGCTAGTGGAGTGTCATTAAAGGACACTGTAGGGTAGGAAGTCATTGGTTTACGACGTAGGATAAATGTTATCTATTGGGATTTGTTAGAATTAATTTTAATCCTCCAATTCTGGCACCATACTTCAAGGTCTCGGATGTGGGATTGAAGAGTGTGGGAGGCTGTAAGAGGATCATTATTTACTGATACACACACGTGTCATCAGCATAGGTAGAAAGGAAAGTGTTTGGTTGGGTTGGGATATCAGCTGTATAAACTGTATAAAGAACGGGTCCTAGGATGCTACCTTGAAGAACACCAGCAGATTGAGAAAACAGGTAGGAATAGGAACTATTGTGATTTATTTTAAAAGATCTATCAGCGAGGTAGGATTGGATAATTAGAAAATAGGGAGGAGGGAGGAATAGACGGAGCTTGTAAAGCAACCCCGGGTGCCAGACTCGGTCAAAAAGTATATTTAGATTTCTACCGCTAGGTGATTTCTTATACAAACTTTTTTTTTTCTTTCTACGTAAATGTTTTTTTGTATTTATTTTTTATTTGGCATAAAAAAATACCAATAACCCCAAATTTTCCCCAAAAAAATCGAACACCCTCCTTCATTCTCAAAATTGTTATGTATTATAATCAGTAATAAGTGTAAGCTTATTCGTCATTTTACATTACCTTTTACAAATTAGTATATTAAATAATATTAACGGTATGTGCTAATGTCAGTTCGTACTTAACACATATGAAATACATCGAATTGAGAAAATGAATGGATGTTTTTATCAGTGTTCATCCTCTACAGCACTCCATTCCTCTTTCTGCCATAGGTCCAAGCCCCACACTCTTACAATTCATTCGTTATTTTCAAATTAAACAATCAAAATATTCACAATAAATAGTTTATATGGCAGAACAACGTTTGTAGGGTCAGCTAGTATTTAAATATTCCCTTCCGTGTTGTGAAAGTAATGTTATTAATACAGCACCTGAGACGCGGCTGAGAGAGAGGCACTGGGATCTCTTGGATTTTGCTTTTCCCTCCACAAGTGGGAGGAAAAGCCCAGTCCGGGGTCCCTTTTGCAGAGCTTCTATAAGGATAATTGTGTGTAAGATGCTCATTTATTTTTTTACTTTGTATTTATTTTAATTTTATGTTGCTTGTTTTTTATTATATGAATTTATTTGTTATCCATTTTTATGTAATTTGGCATTACTTTTGTTTATCTATAAATATTGTATGATTGTGGTCTCATTCATTATTAATATTGTTCATATCAAAACATTGTAATATATCTCAATATATTGTAATATATTGAAATATATCTCAAAAAAAAGAATAAAATCATACATTAAAAAACATTTCTAGATTCGAATGCAAAAAAATAATAATAAATTGGTTTTATTATAAATGAACAAGAGGTTTTTGCGCATTCAGAAAAAAATTCTTAGAATGTATTAAATACCTTTTGGAAATCAACGCCTCAATTTTCATAGAATAAGATAATAAATTAAAGAACAAATATTTAGGGTGATATGTATGTCAGCATTTTTTTAATATAATTACACGCCCCGATCATAAATTTGGTTTGAAAGCATTAATTAGTATTATAAAATAAAATAGAGACCTTTTAAATACAATATAGAGACGTTTTAATTTATTCTTAAATACCTCTTTCAATGAATTTCTATTTTGAGAAGTAACACAATAGAACTATTTTAACTGTGTATAGCTGCTATTCTGGTACAATCTCTAACCATCTCTCTTTGCTATTTCTGTTGAGGATTCTCCTTGTGAAGGAAATTAAAACAGTCTTAAGCATTCAGTTTTCTATTATGTTTTTCTCCACTATGAATGGTAAAATATTCTAACGGACCTCACTGTTCAAAATAAATCCTTTTTTGAAGGAGTAAACACACTTTTTACTTTTACTAACCTATATATAAAATATACAGTAAAGTATTGCGATCGTGAAAATTTTCAAGACCAAGAACAACAAAGAGGTCTGCGTGCATGTGGCTCAAAAACTATAAGTTCTATATAACCAAAGTTTCATATTTTAGAAACATACTAAGCTGCTATGTTAGAGCTACTTTTTTACCAAAACCGACGAACAAGAAAAAACACTTTATAACAAGCATTTGGCACCTTTTAACGACTTTCTTAAAAACGGCTTTAGATAAAAAACGTCTTCTCGTATCAGATCCTTACAATCCAAAATCCTTCGTAAAATACTTAACTCTCCTTACTTTGTCACGAATAAGCTCATCCATAAAGACTTTAATATCCTATATGTTACTGAGTTAGCCCGAACCAGGTATCAATCATCCCATGAAAAATTCCATTTCCACTCTAATCCACTAGTTTCTATCCTATCATCCTCTTCAATTCCTGATAATCCTCCGAGGCGTCTGAAAAGAAGATGGCCCCAAGGCCTTTTAGTTTAGAATATTTTTAGAGTGCTTGCAATCGGTGGCGTCTCTACATGTATTTCATGCCAGTTTACTATGTCCATCACATTTACTTGTATATAATAATACAGTTCTAAATATCAATAAATATAAAATTAAAATAAAAAAAGAAGATAAAAACGATTTTTTTTATTTAACTCCCTATACTGATGTAAACCTAAATGGGCTTCAATATCATGCAGGTTAAATTCTGATTGAATTGGTCTGACAGGGCTTAACCGCAGTTATTTTAAAATTTCTTCTTCTAAAGCACCTTTTGTAGATTCAAAAAAAATAACCATTTCATCTAGTTAGGATTAATAAAAAACGGGTATATTCATAATTTGATCAACAATTAAAGGAGAAAAGAGTGCAAATACTCTGTATGTAATTTTTTATTCAAACAGGAATAGCAATATAGATGTGTGATATACCGTCGGAAAGCTAAAAAAAAAAAATGTTATTCTATATACAAAGTTGTATAATGTAATGGAGATTGAGAAAAATAGATAAAACTAAGTTATTGTTCTAGACATGGTTTTCTATTGTTAGACTAGCATTTTTTTTTTTTTTTTTTTTTTTTTTTTTTAATGAAATTTAACTGTATGATACAATAAAATACATTAAGTAAATGTGTTAATTGATCAAGTAAGCGTGATACAGGCATGTGAAGAAACTACCCAGTGTTTACTTCAGGGTTTATTTAATGTAGTAGGTCGCGAGGCCATTGTCTTTTCAGCCGCCTCGGGGGATTATCAGGAATAGTTGGTACTGAGAGCTAGGGGACGAATGAGTTAGAGTGGACAGGTAATTTGGAATTAAACTAGGTATATCTAGTTCGAGCTAGATCTGCGACTAATGGGATATTTAGGTCTTTATTAATTATTTTATTGGTGACAAAGTAAGGGGCATTTAGGATCTTGGATTGAATGGGGGAAGAATTGGATGGTTTGGTGGATCCCCATAACTCAATCCCATATGTCTAAATAGGCCTAATGGTGGTAATATAAATTAATTTTTTGAGGTATGTGGATAGTTTTGACCGTTTGTCCAGTAAGTGTTGTAGTAAACGTTATCTACGAGCTGTTTCTTGTCGTTTCAGTCTAGTGTGAGGATTCCAAGTAAGATGTTTGTCTAGATGGAGTCCTAGGTACCGGATCTGTTCATCTGAGGTGAGTGGAATATTGCTAAAGGATATAGTGGGACAGGCGGACATATAGATTAGTAAATCAAAAATACAATTTTACATCGAAACTCAAAGTAATTCTTTATAGGTACTTTTTCAATTATAACTTTATTTAAGAGTTCTTCAATTGATTTTAAGAATGATTGTCGTGTGTTGCGCCCACCAGATTTTTGTTTCTTAGCCCAAATTTACACGTAGTAAAGAGCCTCCTGTCGTCGTCATAGAAATTGCATCACCTATGCATTAATATTTTATTGTAATGAATTTCTCTAGTCATTTATATCATACGCTTAGTGGAATGAAGATATTAACATAAAAAAACATTTCTTAGTTCTTGTTTAGTAGTTTTAACTACTACCAGAATAGAATTTGTAATTTTGTCGAATTTTTAGTGTTTTGCTATCAGAAACAATTAACATTGTGGTGTTACATGAAGTGGGATAATTTTGACGGAAAACAGAGGTGACACAAATAAACAGTGCTCACAGTTTTAAAAATAAATATCATAATTCATTATACGAGAGAATTAAAACTTACATTTTTTTTTACTGATTTTTATGCGTTTTTTAAATTTTGAATTTATGATATTTTTTTGTGTGTAATTAGCATTTGTTAAGTACATGAGGTCATGTTTAATTTTGGAAACGCATTTTTTATTGAGTGATGTAATTTCTATGACCACGTCTGTACACAAGTTTTGATGCCAAACTCAGTGATAGATGTCGAAAAACCAATATTGGAGATATTGGACCCGATGAAGGAGATATTGGACATCTCCAATCGCTTTCTGTAATTGGTTTAGATGGAGAAGCATAAACCGTCTATTGAGCAAGTAAAATAGCTCCTATAGAAGCAGAAGTCGTTAGGCTAAAAGTAGCTTAAACAAACCCATATTTCAAAAACATAAAATTAAATCAAATAATATTTATATATATATAAAGAAAACGAATTGGAGAGAAATGAATTATTTTAATGACGACATAAAACAAAATAGCGTTGCCCAATGGACTGGGAATGGAATTTGTCAAGGAAGGAGTTCGTGGCAAATCAGCTACATAGAGAGCATTAAGATGTATATATATATATATATATATATATATATATATATATATATATATTTTTTTTTTTTTTTTTTACCTTTATTTATTAAATAGTTACATATCGTACAAGTCTGTCGGTCGTAGGAAGGCGAAACGTTTTTCAATTGTCAGTATGTTATCTTGTAGAACGCTTGTGTAAGTCAGTGGCTATTTCAAAGAGTGCTCTCTCATGTACAGGCTATCGTAAACCCTACACTCTGTCATAACTTGTTTCACGGTAATCGGAAAGCCGCATGTTGGACAGTCCGTATGAGATAGCCGTGCGTTAGACGGATGTGCCCAATGCTTAGGCGCCCCAGGGAAACCTTTTCCCTTCGCTTTTGTTGTAGATGGGAGATGTCACTTAATCTTCTCTTAACTTTTTGTTAGTCGTGTTGTGCCAAATCTGTTCTCATTTTATCTGAATCCATTGCTTGATGACAGAAACATAGTCGCCAACAGACAGCCCACGAAATGGAATGCCATTTGCTATCGCTTGTTTCGCTGCACGAACAGCGAGTTCATTGCCAACTATACCGCAGTGTCTCGGCATCCCGACGAAATAAACTGAACTATTGGAAACTATTGCGGACTTTAATGATAAAAGAATATTTTGGATAAGAGAGTCTGTTGATAAAGGATGTCTCAAGCTGATCAGGGCCGATAAGGAGTCAGTGCAAATAACCCGTGTTGTTTTAGTGGAGTGGACAACATTTAAACTTTTATAAATTCCAACAAGTTCTGCAGTACAGTTGCTACAGAGTGGAGAAAGGGAAAATATATACTTAAGATCTTTGTGATTTGGCGCGATCTAGATACCATTCCTTCCATGGCAAACTCCTTTCCCATCCTAATCTTCTAGTTTCAATCCTTTCTTCCTCTTCAATTCCTGACAATCCTCCGAGGCGTCTGAAAAGGAGATTGCCCCGAGACCTTCTAGTTTAGAACATTTTTAGAGTGCTTCCATGGGGAAGCTTCTCTACATGTGTTTCATGCTTTTTTACATTTCATTCCAATATACTTGTTGTATTACATTATACAGTTGTAAATTCCAATAAATAAATAAATAAAGATCTTTATAGATGAGTTTATTCGTGGCAAAGAGAGTTGAGGGTTTTGGATTGTAA
This sequence comes from Piezodorus guildinii, assembly GCA_023052935.1. NCBI lineage: Eukaryota > Metazoa > Arthropoda > Insecta > Hemiptera > Pentatomidae > Piezodorus > Piezodorus guildinii. Next base: position 107,978,468 of record CM041295.1, on the reverse strand, counting down.
AGATTGGATACGAGAAGATTCGATGGTTTAGTAGAGCCCCAAAGTTCAACTCCGTAAGTCCAGATTGGTTTTATGGCAGTCGTGCCTTTTTTAGTTAAGTGGAAGGTTTGACCGTTTGTCTAGTAAGTGTTGAATAGGACAAAACAGGGAAAATAGTAAAAACTTAAATTACACTAACATCCATATAAGTTATGATGGAAATAATATCAAACAATTATTTTTTCCTTTCACTTACTATAATTATTATACAAAAAGCTAATGTATTGCGGTCGAGAAAATTATAGAATCTGGTTTTAACGAAAATATACTTTTTTAGGTCTCCTAAGTCAAAATAACATAAATTTCAAAAAGGTAAAGTCGTTCGAAACAGGAATTTCATATTTAATATGAGTTTATGCCTGATGAGATCAGTAGTGACACTTAATAATACTTAATTATGTTTTATTTTTATTTTAACGAAAACTCCTCTAACGACATTGGTATAAATAGTATATTGATGGAAAATTATTTTAATACATGTGAACCATTAAAGAATTTGATGATAATAAACTGAAGGAAAAAACTGCAGAAATATATTTCAAGGTTAAATTCTTTTAGTATCCCCTAGTATCGGGTTGGAGCATGGATTTGGCAGGGTGATATTTATTCTCTTTGAGCCTTGGTGCGACCCGTTGTACGGTTGCTACTCGAACTGTGGGGACAGAAATCTGGCATCTAAAAAAAAACCTTGCACTAACTTTGGCCATGATACAGAGTAAATTGCTAAATATAATAAACCCAACTCGATTCAATCACAAAAAAACAAGATCTTAACAACGCTGCTTTATTGCACGTGTCACAAACTCTTAGAACTTTCTCCCATCTAACATCCGCCATGTTCCATCCCTTTTTTCATTCAAATTTCTTCTTTTTCAGTACCTTCTCACTTCCTGTTAATGTACTACTTCCTAATATTTAATATAAATAATAAAGAATTAAGTTTTAGTTAGTGTATAGTCTACATTTTAGCCTTTCGCATGTGTTCAAGACATTACTTTTTCATAATTAAAAGTACTGCATTCTGTTTCATTTTGTTGTCGTCAGAAGATTTTATATTGTTTTCCTGGATTACTTAAGTTAGCAGGTTTTATTAAGCTTATAGGCCAGATATATCTCTGATATTATATTGAAACATGTTCTTATTCTTATGAATATTGCTTTTTTTTTTTTTTTTTTTTTTTTTTTCAATAAACCAATCATATTTAAAACATATAAAAGGATATGAATACCAATCTCGAGTATTTTCGAATATTAAAGTTTTCTAGGGATATAAAGGTTTTGGTGTCGTCTAAGTCAATATAGTTCTCAATGTGCGAGGTAAATCTAACATTTGTTTTTAAGCAAAGTTGCTCGAAACTGAAATTACACGTTATATAGATATACATAGGTATATGCGATGCCAAAGATGTAACTGAATTTTTAATAAAAAAGCCCCCGAAGTAAACGGAAAATAACGAAACTTCATAAAATGAATTAATAATTCCATTTTAGGATATATTCGACGTTCAGATGAAAATAGATGTTCCCACAGATACTAAAAAAAAATGTTCTCGAAAATTTACCTCAAATGTAAGCTCATTAACGTAATTTCAAAGTGAAGTTGGCTATTGAGCGTAGCAGACTTATAAAAAGCAGCTCCCTGTGTGAAGTGAAGTTCGTTTGATGATGTGATTTTTTTAAATGCTAAATAAAGTTTTATACTCACACAGATTTACGTAAAAATTGATGTAACATACTTTCACTTACCTATGTATGGAAAAAGTAGTAATATTATCATCTAAAACAATCAATTAGATTTATCGACTTTTCATCACTCTCCATCAACTTTTACAAGCTTGTGTATAAGATAATATTTTTTTCTAAAATCTTGAGCTCTCCAAAGATATATTATACATGTACATTTATTTATTTATTTTATAATATTCCGCATCTACCCAAGCGGGTCATTAGCGGCTTAATTACACTTGCATTAATGTTATTATATGCAAAAACTAAAAATTGTATAACCAAAATAGTTTTGCTCTTTTTTCCTTACGTTAGGTATGTAACTGGTGTAACTTATATATTTACACGTTTTTATCAATGCTAACAACATGATGTGGTTAATTCTTTCCAATTTACAAATTTAAAGGTAATTTACAGGGAAAAAAAAAATAAAATAAGCTTTTAAAACCTGCCAGACTAATTCAATGAGAATGAAACTGATATGATATTAAAGCCCATTAAATTTTACGTACACCGATATGGCGAGTTTATACTTAATCATTGGATCCGTTTTTTAGAAAATCGTAAAAAGGTGCAAAATGCATGGTATAAAGCGGCTCTCCTGGTTGCCCGATTTTGATGAAAAAGTTACTGTAACATCTCGGGGCGTAGAGTTGTCTTAAATATGGAATTTCAGTTTCGTGCTAGACTTCACACATCAACAGGAGCTAGACTACAAACAGACACACAGACCTTTTAGTTAGTTTACTTGGTTATTTGGACTCAATGGAACTTTGTTCCACTTCCATATTTAGCAATTTTTTAACCGTATTATACCCCTGTCAATTAGACAGGAGAATTAATTAAAGTGATTTTCAAAAGAAACATGAATTTCATTTTCAATAGAAATATATGTTTGATTAAATAATCTATTATATTATCTACAAAAATCAGTTAGTTTTATAGGATTTTCATCTCTCTCCGTTAACTTTTAAAACTTCAATTTTGTGTATAAGATAATATTTCATTGTTAGGTTCTTTTTAAATTAAGGTGATCCATTTTCATTCAAAATTTTTTATTTCTTTTATCCTTCTCCCTACGTTTCGGCCTTTGCCATTTTCAAGGGATCTTTAATATTCCTCCATATTGCACTTATATAAAAAAATATACATTTTGTCACATTTTTAAAAAACTATTACAGGCTGACCAGCCCTTTCATGCTTATCACCTACTAGGTATAATACTAACACAGTGAAGTAAAACGTAGGGAGAAGGAAAAAAGAAATAAAAAAATGTTGAATGAAAATGGATCACTTGAATTAAAAAAGAACTTAACAATACATTTATTCAATCAAACAAGTTTTAATTGTAATAGAAATTGATAATATTTCATCTAAAATATTTAGCTTTCCCAAGCTATATTATACATCTATATTAATGTTTTTATGTTAAAAAACATAAAAATTGCATAAAAATAATTGTTTTGCTATTTTCTCCTTTAGATGTATATCTAATTCGTTCAACTTATATATTTATCCTTTTTTTAACAATACTAAAAAGATTATATGGTTATTTTAATATAATCTACAAAGTTAAAGGTACTTTAGAGAAAGACAATTATAAAAATCAGCATTTAAGTCTTGTCAGACTGTTCCAATTATAATGAAGCCTAAATGATATTAAAGCACATTAAATGTTTTATCGCTTTTGCGAGTTTGATCAAAATACTTATAACCGTTTCCGATAAATTGTTAACATGTGCAAAATGCAGGGTATAAAGTGGCTCTCCTGGTTCGCTAACTTTTTCTTAAAAGCCGATAAAACTTATTGATTTTTTTAGATGATAATATAATAGATTATTTAATAAAACACTTTTCTATCGAAACTAAATTTAATTATTTATTGTATCACTTATTTTTATCTGTAACTGTATTTAGAAATTCTGAAATTGATTTTAACAACGGAGATAATTGCAATTCGTGTGTTGCTTGCACCATATTTTTGTGTTTTAAACATACGAACAGTAGTATTGATGTATAATAAAAAATCTGGTGCGGGCAACACACGACTTTCACTTACCTCCATTTATAAAATCAATGAAAGAATTTTCAAAAACAGTTAGAGATAAAAATACGTGAAACTATTAAGGAATTAATTAAATTGAATTTATATAGAAACATGTGTTTTATTACAAAATCGATTATATTATTATTATCTTAAATAATCAGTTAGTTTTATGTTCATTTCATCGCTCTCTATTAACTTTTAAAAGCTTGTGTATGAGATAATATTTTTTCTAAAATCTTTAGCTTTCCAACGGAGTATCATACATGTATAATACTGCTCTTATGTTAAAAAACGAAAAATTGCATTAAAAAAAACATTTTTTCTGTTTTCTCCTTCAGTTAGGTATTACATTTATTCAATTTATATATTTGCCTATTTTTCATCAGCGTTAGCAACATAATATAGTTATTTTTATTGAATCTACAAAATTAAAGGTACTTTAGGGGAAGAAAATTTAAAATATCGGCATTTAAGCCCTGTCAGTCCATTTTAATCAGAATGAAACCTACATGATATTAAAGTTCATTATATTTTACATCGATACAGCGAGTTTGATCAAAATCGTCGGAACCGTTTTCGAGAAAGTCGAAAAAAGGTGCAAAATGCATGGTATAAAGTGCCTCTTCTGGTTAGCTCATTTTGATGAAAAAAGTTTTGTCACGTTTTGGGCGTATAGTTGTCTTAAATATGAAATTTCAGTTTCATAGGACTTACCGTTCCCGCCCGGGAGTTACCACACACACAGACCTTTTTGCGGGACATGGTTATTTGGACTCAGGAGACCCTAAAACGTGTATTTCCGTTGAAAACTGGAATTCGAAAATTTTCACGATCGAAATACTTTCCCTTACTATATATAGTAAGTGAAAGTAAAAAAGCTTAAGATTTTAGAAAAAAATGTTCGTTTTTTCATCTCTGTAATTAAAAAATCTTAAATTGATTTTAACAACAGAGGTGAGTGTAAGTCGTGTGTGTTACTCGCACCAAATTTTAAAAAAATGCAATTTCGAATATTATTTTAAGCAAGATATTTAAAAAAATTGAAGGGATTTATTAAAAGTTACTTGGATTTCGACCAAGGTTTTCGAGATGGCCATTTATCGTTTAAATTATACTAATCTCCTTTCTCCTTTCTATTAATAGGGAGTGTTAAATATCAACATAAGGAAAACAGAATGTAAAAAATAATTAGTTGGTAGACCAAACAACAGTATTTTTTTTTTTTTTTTTTTTATATATGGCTATTGCTATATAACGTCACTGGCTATAGCTATTATCGAAGCTGGATGCAATGATAACGATAAAACATTATTTAAACATCCAGGAAACATTTCAATTTGGTTTTAATTTTCACTCTCACTCGCGAAACGTTTAATATTTTCGACTTTTTTAATAAAATTAAATGTTTTAACGTCTTCTGAGTTGAAGGAATCATGTCCAGAAAAATTGTCTGTGTGGTAGGTCTAGCAAGAAAACGAAAAGTCTTACGAAACTTTTATATTTAAGATAAATATACGCCCGATATGTTACAGCAACTTTTTCATCAAAATCGGCTAATCAAAAGAGCAACTTTATACATCGCGTTTTACAAATTTTCATTATATGAGACGTTGATTTCCAAAAGATACTAACGGGCATTTTTTACGAATTCGAAATTCAGACATATTTAGTTTTATCAATATCTACTATTTGATTTGATCTGATGAACACTCAAGCCCTTTAAAAACGCTATTTAGAAAAGCAATTAATTTCTAAAGGTACTAATTACACTCTTAGTTTTGTTTCTTATCAGACTAAAACATTTCATTCCATATTGAGGATGTATAGTCGACTGTAAAAACTATTATAGGTGAAATAATCAGGAATCAGTCTTTTTCTAAATATTTTAATTTTGCCGACGTTTCGGTTCAATAGTGCCGAATTGAGCCGAAACGACGACGAAGATTCTAAGCTTCTAGTGTTTATAATTTTCGGTTAAAAAAGTTGAGCCTTATTGTACATACTTTGTTTTGTTTTTCCTTTGTACGATTTTGTAAAACTTTTTAAAACAAATATAAGCTGTAGTATTTATATTTAGAGGGGAAATCCGTCAGGGGTTTTTACACGAACCCCTCCCCATACTACCTACACTCAGTTTATGCTTGTACATGGCTCAGTAATGGAACGTTTATATATAATTTTTTACTTCTATATTAAAGTCTAAAGTTTTGTTTTTATGCTCATCATCATCATATTGTTTATCATATTATCATCTATAATATTTAAGTATGTTGGTATATTATTCTGTTTTATTTATGTTATCATTGTCACTACATTAAAAAAAAAAAATCATTATCACATTAATATGTATCTCTTTTGTTCTGATGTTTGTAGCCCTGATGATGGCTCACAAGCTTGGGCCGAAACGTCGGCAAAATTAAAATATTTAGAAAAAGACTAACTCCTGATCATTCCACCTATAATTTCATTCCTTAGCTTTAAAATGGTGTTATTAATATAGTAAAAAAAAAATTCTAGATTTTTAAGCGAAAATAATCAAATAAGTTGCTTTATAAATCTAGTAATGAGAGTTTTTCGCGCTCCCTGTAAATTTTTCTAAAATCGATACAGTACCTTTTGGAAATCAACGTCTCAATTTTGATTAAACTCGCTATATTTGTTCGAAATTGAATAGGATTAAATATCATGTAGGCATTATTTTCATTTAAAAAGTCTGAAAGGGCTTTAATGCCTGCTTTTAATAATGTCTTTCTTTAAAGTATCTTTAATTTTGTTGATTCGAAATAATAAACCATTTATCGTTATCAGTGTTGATAAAAAATATGTTAATATGAAATATTAAAGAATTTAATAACCAACTTAAATACAAAAAGTCAAAAATATTTTTCTAGGTTAATTTTTTTTTGCGAATAAGAATAGTAATATAGATGGGTAATGTACCGTTAAAAAGCTAAAGATTTTAGAAAAAAAAGTTATCTAACATAAAAAGCTTTAGAAGGCAATAAAAAGTGACAAGAAGCGCATCAGTATGGGTCAGATTTTATAGATAATAACTTTTATTCTAAGATTTTTTTTAATATAAAATGAATGTTTCTATGAAAACTAAATATATAATTCGTTTATCAGCATTAACTTTTTAAGCCTTAAAATTGATCTTTACAAGGCAGGTGGGTGAATGTCATGTATTGAGCGCACATTTTTTATTTTATTACATTGATCCTAATATTATTATATGTTAAAAAACAAGATAATAAACGAATATTTCTCTAAAAATAACAGTTATGCTAACTACAGTTATCTTTGAGATCAGCTGATGCGCTCGATGATAACAGTCATACGTTACTTCGTCTCTCAGATTTTTGCTTTTTTCAGTAGGAATTCGCTTGAGTTCAGTCTGGAAAACATCACTAGACCTCAGGAATACTACAGCAGTGAATATTGGAGAAATTTCGGTAAGCAAAGTTATAATTTACTTTGTACAATCACGAAAAAGTGAAAGGAGGGTCACTGATCAGCTGATTGCCGCTAGCTCGGCAAGCTCGGGCTTGCTTTTATTTTCCTTATCTTTCTTTTATTTATTTTTTTCCCTTCTTATTCTTATTCCATTATATATTTATTCCTATTTATTTTTTTTAATCAATGCGATATTTTCATCAAGTGATGTCCTCGAAAGTTACAAGTAAAAGATCTAGATCTGCAGGTTCAAACTCGTCTCCCACAAAACAGAGACCTCGCCGTGATAATAATAAAAAAATGATTCCACCAGCGACTGCTTCAGCTACCTCTTTAGGATCTGAACCACAGCCAAGCACATCATCACAAGGATTATCTGAAGAATCGCCGTTTTTTACACCGAACCCATTTCAGATCCTTCAAATTGAAAAAGAAACAATGGAATCTTCTCCTATACCAAAAGAACCATCACCTCCACCAATATTTGTTAAAAATATTAAAAACTTTCAACTACTGTGTGCGCATCTAAATAAATTAACGGATCCTAACAGTTATTATTGTATAAGTAGAACCAGTGATACTAAAATATCCCCGACTACCGCCGAAACCTACAGAAAAATAGTAAAATATCTGACGGAGACCAAAGCTGATTTTCATACATATCAGTTACGCCAGGAGAGAGCTTTAAGGGTTGTAATTAGAAACCTACACCCTTCGACACCAGCAGCAGCTATCCAAGAAGAACTGACGGAGATAGGCTATAAAGTGCGGCAAGTCACCAACATCCTAAAAGATAAAATTCCACTGCCTCTATTCTTTGTGGACTTGGAACCATCAGCAGGAGTCGAAAAAATTTATGACCTCAATAGATTATACTATACTAGTATAAGAGTTGAAAAACCTTACACTAAGAAAGAAATTGTGCAGTGCCACAATTGTCAGGCATATGGTCATACTAGAAGTTATTGTCACCACATACCACGCTGTGTGAAATGCGGTGAACAACATAAGTCAGAAGAATGTACAAGACCAAGATCAACACCCGCTGTTTGTGCTCTGTGCCTCAAGGACCACCCGGCTAGCTACAAGGGATGTCAAATCTACAAGAACCTCAAAAGCAGATACCAAAAACCTCAGAATCTGGATGAAACAGCTGAACCGATCAGAAGCAGAAGACAACCTTCAAAAACAATTGATTCCAATGTTACATTTGCCCATCTACTTGGAGGTGGGAACCAGAACAAAGAGGCCGAGGCCCTTCCGGAACAACGCACACTTCAAAATCCTCAAACCGTTCCACAACCAGCTATTCCTCAAAATTTACCCAACCCTCAAAAACCTCATCCGCATCAAATTTCTCATATTCCTCCTCCATCAAATGTCTCAGACCTTACAAGTTTGATGACATCCTTCATCACTGAAATCAAATCCCTCGTTATGCCGCTAATATCACTACTTACTAATCTTGTATCAAACTTAATCCCTTCCTTAAAAAATCCTTAAATGACTTCACCTAACTCCTTATCCATTCTCCTATGGAATGCGAATGGTGTTAGAAATCATACTGACGAACTTACAGCTTTATTCCAAGACAAAAACGTTGACGTAGCACTTATTACTGAAACTAGACTAACCACTAAACAGTTCTTCAAAATACCTCAATACGTAACATACCGTACGGACCACCCAGACGGCAAAGCCCATGCGGGTACTGCTGTCATTGTGCACCAGTCCCTCTCACATCACATACTCCCACTTCCTACCTATGATTTCCTACAAACCACTGCCATAGTAATCAAAAGTTTTTCCTTTCCGGTAACCCTTACATCAGCATATTGCCCTCCCAAACACTCCATTTCCAACACCGAATTTGTATCCTTTCTAAATTCCTTAGGAAATCATTTCATTCTGGGTGCAGACTTAAATGCCAAGCATCAACAGTGGGGTTCGAGAACCACGAATTCTCGTGGGCGAAATTTGCTGTCTGCACTCAACTCCCGTCATTTCAATCTCCTACCTCCTGATTCCCCTACCTACTGGCCAACCGATCCCAACCGTAATCCTGACATCCTTGACTTCTTCATTCACAGCGGATTAGGCTCCCTCAACTTATCTGTAACTCGACTTGATGAACTATCCTCAGACCATAGTCCACTGATCCTAAAAGTATCTCTCACTCCAATTCCAAAACCTATCCCACCGTCATTTATCCGAGGCCCTGTCAACTGGAACCTATTTCGCCAAATCCTGACCGATAATATTAACCTCAGAGCGACCCTCAAAACCCCAGAAGACCTTGACGATTCCGTCTACTCCTTCACCACCGCCATTCAGCAAGCTGTCTGGACTGCCTCCTCTCCTAAGCACTCCAATATAACTCCTCACCAAAACCATTTGCCTCAACACCTTACAGACCTAATCCATGCAAAACGCCGTGCCAGATCATTATGGCAGCGCACCCGACACCCAACAGATCGCCGCTCCTATAACTTCTATTGTAGACAATTGAAGCAGGAGTTGGCGACCTTCCGTTCCCAGTCCTTTAATTCCTACCTCTCCTCTCTGTCAGCTAGTGACAATTCCCTGTGGAATGTCACGAAAAAGATTTTAAAATCCCATCAAGTTTCCCATCCTCTCCGGCGTGGTGATGACTCCTGGGCTGCGTCTGATGAAGACAAAGCCGAGGAATTCGCCACACACCTCTCCAAAGTATTCACTCCTCATCCGGAATCCCAAAGCAATCATACCGCAGCAGTACAAGACTTCCTTTTGTCACCAATACCTCTTTCCCTACCTCCTAAAGCTATTAATCCCTCTGAGGTTAAATATCTTCTCCAGAAACTGACCCTCCGTAAATCTCCTGGACATGATCTCCTTACCCCCCAGATCCTCCGTCAACTTCCGCAGAAAGCTATTATATTCCTAACCTATATCTACAACTGCATCCTACGCACCACCTATTTTCCTCTCTTGTGGAAACATTCCACAATCATTCTCTTCCTAAAACCAGGTAAACCTTCCAGCAACACTTCATCTTACAGACCTATTAGTCTACTCCCCATCCTCTCAAAAGTCTTTGAAAAACTCCTTCTAAAACGAATCCTGCCTATATTAGAATCACAAAATCTTCCTTCCCATCAGTTTGGTTTCCGTGCTCATCATTCCACTGTTCAACAAGGACTCCGAGTTGTAGACCATATTTCCTCAGCCCTTGAATGCAAAGAGTATTGTTCTGGTGCGTTTCTGGACATAGCGCAAGCTTTTGACCGGGTATGGCACACCGGATTATTCTTCAAGCTTAAAACGCATTTACCCCAGTCTCTATACCTCATTCTACGATCCTATCTCTCAAACCGCTCCTTCCGAGTTCGCTGTGGTGTAGAATTTTCTAACTTTTATCCCATTGAGGCCGGTGTTCCTCAAGGCAGCGTCTTGGGACCCGTCCTCTACATCCTTTACACTGCTGATATTCCTAATCATCCTGACACCTTTCTGGCAACATTTGCAGATGACACCGCCATCCTATCATCCGATTCCGATCCTGAAACAGCATCCTTAATCCTGCAAAGACACCTTTGTCTTATCGAGGACTGGTGTAATGCTTGGCGTATTAAGGTTAATGAAAGCAAATGCACCCACGTCACCTTCACCCTTCGACGCAAATCCTGTCCAATGGTTCATTTCAATTCCATACCGCTTCCTTCCTCAGACACAGTCCGGTATCTTGGCTTACTACTAGACAAAAGATTGACGTGGAACCCACATACAAGACTTAAACGAAAAGAACTCAACAGACGATTCGGACAGTTATACAGACTACTAAACAGAAAATCTAAGCTTACAGTTGACAACAAATTATTACTTTACAAGACAATACTGAAACCAATCTGGACCTACGGACTTGAACTGTGGGGGACAGCTAAACGTTCTAACATCAAACGCATTCAATCCTTTCAATCCAAAGTCCTGCGAATAATAGTAAATGCTCCTTATTATGTATCCAACTATACCTTGCACCACGACCTTAATGTTCCATTTATTTCAGACCTGATTCCATCTAAATTTTCCAAATTCCACCAGAACCTCATTCATCATCCTAATCCTCTAGCACAATCCCTATCCAGCTCCACTCATCCATACAACCCTCCTAGAAGGTTGAAACGGCAGTGGCCCCGAGACATATTGTAAACATCTATTCTGGAGTTCTGACACTGGTCAGATTCTCCTCTCATGTGCGGTGTGATTGTGGCTGTGGCGCCCTCACTTAGCTTCCGCTGGCTCTCACCAGTGATGCGGCTGAGAGGGAGGCGCTGGAATCCTTTGGGCTCTGCTTGTCCTTCCACAAGTGGGGGGACAAGCCCCGTCCGGGGTTTCCCGAGCTGATTGTAAATATTGTACATAGGTATGAATGAGACATGTTTTGTTTATTTATTTGTTAACTTCATTTATTTGTATTTATTTTGTCTATAAATTTTGTTATTGTATACGTTTATTTATTTTGATTTTATTTTATGTAATTTGACTTTCCTTTTGTTTATATTGTAAATATTGTATGAATGAGGTCCTGTAGCACTATTATTATTGTCTATTATGACAAATTGTAATATATACGAATAAAAAAAAAAAAAAAAAAAAAAAAAAAAAACAGTTATCTTTGAAAACAATCGCTTACTATAAAATATATTTTTTTTTTGTTAGGTTAAGTTTTTTATTTTTCAATATTTTACAACTGGCCACATGCCTCAAACTTCAAACATGTCATGGTAATTGCACCAATTACATGTTACTTTTACGTGATATTTACAGGAGTTAATGTTTATTGTAGCCTAAGTTATGTTTAGAACAGTAGGACAAATCTAAAACATAAACTAACACAATAAAAAAAAAATTAAAGTAAAAACAAAACAATTAAAGTAAAACCTGATCAAATTATAGTCCAAAACAAAACTATCTAAAAACGAAACAGTACAAAATAACAATATTTTGGTTATATGCTAATATATCAAACTAATAATTAATTCAGTAGTATATCTTTTTTACGTTTGGTGTTTTTTTTTTGTCATAATCACCTATTTTTTGAACGATTGGGTTGGCACTAGTAAAAGTAAGAGAAAACAAATTTTGAATACTCGCTAAAACAAATTTTTATTTTTTTGTATTTTTGTTTTTAATCGACAGGAGTTGTAAATATAGTTATTAATTTTATCTTTTTATTACTTAAAAAAGGGACGAGGGAAGACAGCATTAAAACAGATAAATAAAATTGCTTTGTACATTTAATTTTATTATCATCAAATAATTATGAACATCAAATATTAAATGAACAAAAAAAAATCTTCTATGAATAATTCCAAGGTTGATATCATTTTGATTATTATTGTTAATTTTTTAAAACAAAGATAAGCTGTAGTATTTATATTTAGAGGGGAAAACCGTCAGAGGTTTTTACATGAACCCCTCTCCAAACTACCTATATCCTATATTCAGTTTATGCTTGTACATGGCTCAGTAATGGTACGTTTATATATAATTTTTTACTTCTATATTAAAGTCTAAAGTTTTGTTTTTATGCTCATCATCATCATATTGTTTATCATATTATCATCTATAATATTTAAGTATGTTGGTATATTATTCTATTTTATTTATGTTATCATTGTCACTACATTAAAAAAAATTTCATTATCACATTAATATGTATCTCTTTTGTTCTGATGTTTGTAGCCCTGATGTCATACGTGACCCACGGGTTGCATTGGGTACGGCAATCAAGAATTAAAATGAAACTAAAAAAAAATAGAATTATTGAAAAGACCGATTGGGATTTTATTTTCAACGCTCTTATTTTTATCCATCTCCTGAAATATCAAACTACCGTTCCTATATTATGTTGAACTACTTAGTCTCTTCAATTTTTATTTTATTTCTTGCTGCTCTATGCTTTACGCTTTATTTTTTAAGGTAGCTACATCATATAGGTACCATTGAATTTGTATGTAACTGTATAATATATATATATATATATATATATATATATATATATATATATATATATATTAATATAAAGTTCAACCGTGAACACAGTATTATAATAATTTTATAGCCTAAAGTAAAATTATAAATTTTCATATATATATTCTCAGTCTCAGGATAAAATTTGATTTTCATTACATTTCAGTAGTACTATTTATGAATTATAAGCTATATTAATCAAGTTTTGTATTGAATATTAATTAATAACAATATGTAGAGTGAATTGTTAATGACACGTACAATCAACCCGGAAAATTGCACTGCAAGAGGAGAAAAAAAAACAAGGGATAAGATTATGTGGGTGGCGGTCAAGAAATTGACCTAAAAATAGTCAAACTATTTACCAGGCTTGTAATAAATATTTTAATTCATTTGAAACGATTTGAAAACAGTTATATGTTTCGTAAAATGGTTATATTATGGCTCCATCTTAAGGATATGACTGATTTTCTCCGTTTATGCGTCAAAGATTTCATATATCGGTTTTATTACTATACCATTAAAATATTAAATTATATTAAAATACAACAATAGGGGTATCGTTTGTTTACACTTTTTGTAAATAATTTAGTGTAACTGTAGAAAATTTTAGATGATATTTGAAGCAATCACACTTTAAACAAGTAATTATAATATAATAATGATAATGTTTAAATAAAATTTAATCATCAGATTTTTTTTCCTCAATATTTTGATAAACTCCTACACCATTATTACGAAATTCAGTGTAGCTACGGCAAAGCAAAATAAAAAATCTGGTGCTCGCAACAAACGCATTTCACTTACCTCCGTTGTTAAAATAAATTTAAGAATTTTTAAATACAGTTTGAGATAAACTGTTTATGTAAGTGAAAATAAAAAGGTTAAGGAATTAATTAAAATGAATATCGATAGAAACATATGTTTTATTGAAGATTCTATTTTTTTATTATTAACAAAATCAGTTAGTTTTATAAGCTCTTCATAACTGTATGGATGCCAAGAAGAAGAGAAAGAAAAAAAAAAAAAAAAACTCTCCATTAACTTTTGCAATATATCGAAATCCACCACATATTAAATGAAAGAAAGTAAAAAAGGTAATATGAACGACAGCCATGATGAGAAATTAAGGAGTTTATGGCGCTCAATCACTCCAGCTTATTTACTATTGAACAAATCGAAATTAAAACACAAATGTTCATGTTCAAAAATACAGTTGTAATTCACGATCATTAAATTTCCTAAGCTTAACGTCAGTTATTATTTCTAGTATCGTCATAATTAAAAAGCACAATAATAGTATCTGAAAAAAAACAACAACGAAAACTGTTGCGCGCAACACACAACTTTCACTTACCTCTGTTTTTAAAATTAATTTAAGAATTTTTGAATGCATTTAAAGTTGAAAATGAGTTGTTAAAAAAGAGTTTCAATAGAAAACTATTAATCTTATAGGCTTTTCATCACTCTCTATTAACTTTTAATGTTTTGTGTATAAGATAATATTTTTTCTAAAATCTTTAGCTTTCCAAAATTATATTATACATCTATATTAATGTTCTTTTGATCAAAAAAAAAAATTGCATACACAATATTTTTTTTGCTTTTTTATCCTTTACTTTGATATCTAATCTGTTCAACTTGCATGTTTAGCCGTTTTTAAACAATTTTCATAAGATGATATTTTTTTTTTTTTTTAAATCTACGAAATTAAAGGTACTTCAGAGGATAAAAATTAAAAAATTCAGCATTTACGCCCTGTTAGACTATTTCAATCAAAATAAAACCTACATGATACTAAAGGCCATTAAATTTTACATCGATATAGAGATTTTTATCAAAATCGTTAAAGCCGTTTTTGAAAAAATCGTAAAAAGGTGCGAAATGCATAGTATAAAGTGGGTCTTCTGGTTTGTCGATTTTGATGAAAAAGTTGCTGTAACAATTCAGGCATATAGGACTCTTAAATATGAAATTTCAGTTTTTTACAACTTATCGGTTTTAAACTAGCTTCACACACACGCAGACATTTTTGCAGGACTAGGTCATTTGGACTCAGAAGACCCTAAAACGTGTATTTCCAGTTAAAACTCGAATTTGAAAATTGTCTCGATCAAAATATTTTCCCTTAATAAGTGTAGTGTATAGATAGATATACGAGTCATATATAAATAGGTAAGTGAGAGTAATATTAATTATCATAATGCTTTTTCCCTATATTTTGATGAAATCCTATGCCATAATTAGGAAATTCAGTTTAGTTGGCTACAGCGAAGCAAAATAAAAAAAAATTACTTTAAATTTATTTTTTTTTAAATAATTGAAATAAAGAAAAACAATTTTTTTTTTCTATATACAGGTTTAAATAAGTAATGTTTCTTCATTTTCTATTTTCTATGAATGAGGTAATTTAGCACTATTACTACTTTCCTAAATGAGATATTACCGAATAATGTTGTTTGAATAATTTCATTGCATTGTGTGTCGGATTCACGGCCGAAGCTTTAGGCTATACAAAATTCAAGGTATAACATCCCATTATAAATGAATATAAAAATTAATAATTGTCATAACTATACAATTTGTTGACCTAAGTATAATTACGGCTATACTTTAATACAATCCAAAGTAGGCTTCAATATCAATAATTATATTGTTTTTTAAACATTAATAAAAGCGTCTGTATTATTGACTATATAATACTATATCCATTTATAACCAATATAAAATATAATCACTTCACAGCACTTTTTATGAAATGTCAACATATTGGTTGCTGATACGTTGCTAATCCTTCCAAAGATTCAATGTTTTGAGAAAAAAAAAATTGAAACTATTATAGTGTTTGTATTTTGATATAAATCAAAATTAAGGATGCAGAACGAATAATAGTCTAAATATTTCTAAAAAATATATATCAAACCATTTCTAGAAATATTCGAGGACTTCAATAATATATAATAATCTGTAATACAAAATGTAATCAGTTAACAATTAGTTTTTTAAATGTCAATAACTGCGTTGAAACATCAACTTTCCTAGAAAATCAATCTCCGTGCCTTTGTTAAGTTGAACTATTTAGCCTCTTTATTTTTCATTCAATTTTTATATTAATTTTTTTCTCTTCAAATATATGTTTTTGTTATTTAAAATTCTTTAAGGTAGCAATATTACCTTTGTACATATATATAAATTCATTATATGTAATATAATATTCTCTTCATAATGTATATAAATGATGTATATAATATTATAAACTTTGTATAGCAAGAAGAGGAATCTCAAAATTGTACTTTTATTATTCTTAAGTTACTGGCAGTCAATATATTGGTTATTTATGAATATGGTGCTAAGTCGTCAATAGCTTTCATATTTTATTTGTGAAAAAACAATTTGAGACCTTCATAAGATATTGAAACCATATTTTTGCCTATTTTTACTTTCACTTACCTATATAGAATATATAGTAAGGAAAAGTATTGCGATCGTGAAAATTTTCGAATTCCAGTTTTCAACGGAAATACACGTTTTAGGGTCCCTTGAGTCCAAATGACCAAGTTCAGCGCGGAAACGAAAAGCCCTATGAAACTTAAATTTCATATTTAAGACAAATATACGCCCGAGATATTAGAGCAACGTATTAATAAAAATCAGCTACCAGAAGAGCCACTTTACGCCATGCATTTTGCACCTTTCTACGATTTTTTAAAAAACGGCTCTAACGATTTTGATTAAACTCGATACAACAATGTAAAATGGAACGGAATTTAATTTCATGTGGGTTTTATTCTGATTGAAATAGTCTAACAGGTCTTAAATGCCGATATTTTCAATTTCCTTCCTCTAAAGTACCTTTAATTTTTTAGTTTTTATGAAATCGATTTTTTAGTTGAACGAATTCGATATCCAACTAAAGGAGATAACTGCAAAAATATTTTTTTAATGATTTTTTTTTGTTTTTGAACTTAAGAAGAGTAATATACATGTATAACATACCGTTGGAATGCTACAGGTATTAGAAAAGTATTATCTTATACATACTAGCGTAAAAGTTAACGGAGAGTGATGAAAAGCCGATAAAACTAACTGATTGTCGTAGGTAATAGTATAATAGATTATTTAATAAGACACATCTTTCTATCAAAATCAAATGTAAATAATTCTTTAAAAATTTATATTTCCTTTCTATTTTTTTTTTTAATTCTTGAATCGATATAAATGACGGAGGTAAGTGAAGGTAGTGTGTTGCGCGCACCAGATATTTTTATTTATTTATTTTTTTTTTGTGATTCGTTACATTTACTATTTGTAATTGTGTTTATACTGATGTACATCGCAATAAATTAAATTTAAAAAATAAAATTTTACCTAGATAATCTAATTATATATTATCTATACGGTCAAACATTATTATAATTATTTTTTTTTTTAAACAGACCACAATATTTCAAAAATAAGACTTTATAATGTTGAGAAATTGACTTAAAATATTTTATAATAGATTATTATATGCAATTATCACCTCAAAATACGACCGCTGATAGACAAAAAGCTGACGAACTGAGAGGAGTCAGAAAGATGACATGACCGTGGAGCGGATGCCCACTCACTGAGCCCTGCCTTCCACCACTCTTGCCTCTTCAACGCTCCACTGCCTCATCAATCCGCCTAATCAAGGTTTCCCGAAGCTTTCTTAAACTTGATTTATAACCAATAGTTCAGTTTACTTCTTATGGGTACCGAGCCACTGTGGTACAGTCGGCATCGAAGTCGCATGTCGTGCAACCAAACAAGCGATAGCAAAGAGCATTCCAGTGGGGTGCTTGTTGGCGACTTTGTTACTGTCATCAAGCAATGGATTCATATGATAGGGGACAGATATGACTCAACACGACTGACTACAAATTAAGAGAAGTTAGGAGTGAAATCTCCTCGGACGAAAACGATAAGTCCTATGAAAGTGAAATTTCATATGTAAGACAACTATACGGCCGAGACGATACAGCAACTTTTTCTTCAAAATCAGCTGCCCGAAAGATCTACTTTATACCGTGCGTTTTGTACCTTTTTACGATTTTCTCAAAATAGCTCTAACGATTTTGAATAAACTCTATAAACTCTATAAATTGATGTAAAATTTGATGGGCTATAATGTGATGTAGGTTTCATTCTGATTGAAATATTTCTGACAGGGCTTAAAAGCCAAAATTTTAAATTTTCTTCTTCTAAAGTACCTTTACTTTTTTAGATTTAAAAAAATTGGTACTTTATCTTATTAGCATTGATAAATAACGGGTAAATATGCAAGTTGAGCGAATTTGAAAAAAAACTAAAGGAGAAAATTGCAGACATATTTTGTTATGCAACTTTTTTGTTTTTGAACACAGAAACACAAATACAGATGTATAGTATACCGTTGCATAGCTAATGTTTTTAGAAAAAATATCTAATTCACGGAATTTTAATGGTTAATGGAGAGTGATGAAAATCCGATTAAACTAACTGATTGTTGTAGATAAAAATACAATAGATTATTTAATAAAACAAATGTATCTATTGAAATTCAAAATAATTAATTCTTTAACAATTTATTTGTATCTTTAAATGTATTTAAAAATTCTTAAATTGATTTTAACAACAGAGGTAAGTGAAAGTCGTGTGTTACACGATTTAACTATACGCCTGAGATGTTACAACTTTTTCTTCAAAAATAGCTAACCAAAAGAGCCACTTTGTACATTTTGGACCTTTTTGAGAAAACCGTTCTAATGATTTTGATAAAAGTCGCTATATCGGTATATAAGTTAATGGGATTTAATATAATACCAGTTTCATTCTCATTGAATTAGTGTGACAGGGTTTAAAAGCTGTTTTTTTTTTCCTTTCTAAATTACCTTTAAATTTGTAAATTCGAAAAAATTAATCATATCATCTTATTAGCATCGCTAAAAAACTGCTAAATACAGGAGTTGAACGAAATTGATAAACAACTAAAGTATAAAACAGAAAAAATGTTATCTTACACAAATATTATCTATTAGAAAACAATTAAAGTTAACGGAGAGTGATGAAAAGCCGATGGAAAAATGTGTTTTATTAAATTCCATCGCAACCCTTCTTTTACAATTTATTTTCATCTCTAAATGTATTTAAAAATTCTAAAATTGGTTTTAAAAAGAGAGGTAAATGAAAGTTGTCTGTTGCGCGCACCAGATTTTTTATTAATTATGACGATACTAAAAATAATAACTGACGTTAAGCTTAGGAAATATTATTGTTGTAGATAATAATATAATGGGTTATTTAATAAAACACATATTTCTATTGAAACTCAATTTAATTAATTCTTTAGCAATTTATTTTCATCTCTAAATGCATTTAAAAATTTTTAAATTTATTTTAACAACGGCGGTAAGTCAAAGTCTTATGTTGCACGCACCCGATTTTTTCTACATTTTTAAGCTTTTTAATGGTATATTATACGATTAAAAGTTCTCTTTTAAAAAAGTATTTCACCCGGAAGAATTCTGCACGACCGGTGTGGACGCTTCTAACGACTAACACAGCAAGGATCGGAGATACGAACAAAGCATAAGTAAAGGGCTAAAGATAGCTGAAGTACCTGGTGGCATTGAAGGATGCGAGTCAGGCGACCTTACTGCTATATTTCTTACCACCTTCTTTCTTAAAATTACCAGTATTCTTATCAAAAGTTGTTAATTTTAGAGGACGGACAAATTCTAGAAAAAATGTTTCCTTACTATTCATTCATAACTGACCTTGCAGTCCGTACGCAAAATTTTTTGCATCACCGCCTGATATGTAGTAGTTTTATAGGATTTTCCAGTCGGTCTATATAACTACATTTATCTTCATACAAACGCACGAAATCACTACTCCTATATTTCTATGTACCAATTTTTATTTACCAATATTAAAGTACCAGATTGTATCGATTTTATTTCAAGGACGGTATACAACAATATTGCTTTTAACAATCTCCATCCAAAAACAAGCATTTTTTTAGTTCCACTTAGGAATATATATATATAAGAAGAAGAAGAAAAAAAACTTCATTCTGGTTTGATGGATGTTGGAGAACAAGAAAATACATAAAGTTCTAAAATAAAAGTTACTTTAATTAAATGAAAAACGATTAAAAACACAATTAAAATGATTTTTTTTTTTTTTTTTTTTTAATTATGCCTTCCCATTTCGACTTCCGCCATAAGGGATCTGGCAGCCCAGTACCACTCCGATCTGGATGGGGTTTCACCTCTTATTTTTTGTAATCGGGGGCATACTTCTAGATGCGCTGTATCCATTTCACTATTTGCATGACAAAGGCAGCAAAGTGGAGACCCTACCACTCCGATCCGATGCTGTTGTGTGTTGAAGTGTTTTGCGAGGTAGTCATGGCCAGTAATCATTCGGAACTGTGCAACAGCATCTTTTCTTTTCAAATCTAATGGTATTCTTTCTTCTTCTATAAGGAGTTTGGCCCAGTGCTTGTTGATCGAACTGAGCCTTTGGGAGTCCGTTAGTAGAGCATGATATGCCCTCTTAACTTCATCCCTAGCTCTACGGTAGGAGATTCGATTGTCCAACTGTTCCGTAGCTGCACCTTCTTTTGCAAGCTTGTCGGCTACTTCATTCCCATGGATACCACAGTGGTCGGGTACCCATTGGAAAACCTCCTGCCTACCTTGTTGAAGCAGTTGTTCAATTTTTAATTGGCAGTTCACAACGTAATTTTCTTGAGATGCATTTGGCTGGGTAGCTGCTATGATGGCCGCCTGTGAATCCACAAACAACACAATTCTCTTAGCATCTATATTTATGAGAGCTTGCAAAGCAAGTAATATACCTCGAATTTCGCTATCGAAATTTGTAGACCATTTTCCTACCGGCTTCGAGATTTGAAATAGACGGGAGTACACGCCTGCTCCTCCATTGTAATTTGCATGTTCCGCTGAACCATCGGTGTAGACATGGAGCCAAGGAGGGCTGGGATAACGCTCAGTTATGGTTTCGAGTGCCAAGGATCTTAATTCCTCACGTATAGCTTCTTCTTTTTTAATTTGTCTCATGAGATCAAAGTGATGAGATGCTGTCTTTAGGGGAATCCTGGGCGGCAGTAGAGAAAGTTTTTCTCTTGGAGCAGGTATTAAGCCTGTTTTATCTCTAAGGCTTTCTACTTTTTCAAAAAATGTGACCTGCGTCTTGAGTCTTGTGGGGGGAAGGGGGGGTTTCACTCTACTTGACCAGTAGTCAACTGGGAGCCTACATAGGCGTTCATAAAGGTTTATTGAGCTCACTTCCCTACCCATCTCCAATGGCTCGACGTTTGCTTGGAGCTGCATAGCAATATTGAATTAATGAATTAAAATGATGAAAAAAAAAGAAATAAAAAAACAAACTTCTTGATAATAAATTAAATTTTAAAGGAATGTTTTACAAGTCCACACACACACACACGAGATCTTTAACAATATTACCACAAAACAACATGGTATACACGATGCACAAAATGCAGGTAATTAGTTGGTTACCTCAGTGTTGCAGGTAAAAAATTAATATTAATAATTAAATTACTTTCCACCTGGCAACACTGAGGGACCTGAAAAACCATCCTGTAACCTCCATGTCTAAGAATAACCTGAAATTCAACATAGTAAAATATTCACATCTGGCCAAGATACAAAATTAATGGGGAAAAAACAGCAAAAAAAGAAAAAAGATTTTCTTTACATATATATATATATATATATATATATATATATATATATATATATATATATATATATATATGAAATATATAGTAGGGAAAGCATTGTGATCGTGAAAGTTTTCAAAAGACACATTTTAGAGTCAACTTAGTCCAAATGACCAGATAACCAAAGTCCAGCAAAGAGCTCTGGGTGTATGGTAAGTCCAGCACAAAAACGAAAAGGTGTCCGAAAGGGATATTTCATATTATAGAAACACATATGACTGTGATTTTACACAACTTTTCACCAAAATCAACATCCCAGAAGAGCCCTCTTATACTATGCATTTTGCACGTTTTCTCAAAATATGGCTACACACATTTTGATTAAAGTTGTTGTATAGATGTAGAATTGAATGGTCTTTAAATATTTATTTAAATTTTAAATAGTCTGAAAGGGATTAAATGCAGATATTTAAAATTTTTCTTCCTGTACAGAACCTTAAATTTAGTAGATTTCAAAAATTTAACAATTTCTTGTTGTTATCATTGATAAAAAACGGGTAAATATAAAATATGAAAGATTTTGATAACTAGCTAAAGGAGTAAAGGGCAAACAAAATGTTTTAGTTAAATATTTCCTCTGAACTTATATTAATAAAGGTGTATAATATACTGTTGGAAGGCTAAAAAAAAATGTTATCTTATATACTATCTTCATTTAAATAGTCTGACAAGATTAAAATTGTGAATTTTCACAAATTTCTGCCTCATATAAAGTTTTTTTTTATTTTATTTTTTTATTTGCAATAATCAACCAACTCTTGTTGTTGATAGTAATAAAAATACCGTGGATTGAAATATAAAAGAATTTTATAACCAAAAAAAGTTTAAAAGAGGAAAAAAAAAAACATATAATATATATATATATAATATATATATATATATATATATATATATATTATATTTATTTATTGTAGTAATATTGATTAATAGTACCCTTTCAGAAAGCTAATTATTTAAATATAAAAGGTTGTAGAAGATAAAGGAGAGTGTCAAAAAGAAAATAGACATATGTAAGTGATTGTGGTACTTTATAATTCCATTACTATTTTATTTGATAATGTAAATATTAAAAACCAATATTATTACTTTTTCTATTTTAAGTTGCTTTAAAAATTGATTTCCAGAAGGAAGATATGTAAATGTTGTGTCCACCAGATTTTAACACTTAGAAATTAGAAAGTGATATATTTAAAGTATAAAGATTAAGTGTTCTGCTCATTCTATCATAGATTATTTAAGGTTATGCTAGATGCATCATACTATAAACATGTTATGAAGAAAACTAATAAAAAAAACAGTAGCCAGTTCAAATAACTTAAAAATAAAGAAGAAGCACAATTGCAACTGTGTAGTCACTTGTATTCAATTAATTTTATTTTTGAATTTTCATTATTTTATTTATATTATCTTTAAATATGGTGGGAATGAAACATCAGATTACACCAGATAAAATTAAAACAGTATAGAAAACAAGAAGCTTATGTACCATATAACAATCCATTACCAACCAGTTTTTTTTTTTTTTTAAATTAACTTAATGTTTTAATTAACTTAATGTCTTAATACGGCCATATTTAAAAGGAAAAAAATGTACTTTCCCATAAGTTCAAAACACATACAATAAAAAGTCATCTTATTGTTATGAACCATTCAATGTTTATGTCATTATATGCATCAAAGATTTGTCCTAATATTTTTCTCAATACTATCATCCTTAAATGAAAGAGCTTCACTTTCTCAAATGTTTTGGATTCACAGGCCTTGGATTCATTAGGACAAACAGTTTGAGGTTGAGATTATGTTTAGTCCTGCAGTAAATAAAGATGGTTTTGTACCAGTGTTCTATTCCAGCATGGCACCCATTGGCTTCTTTTTGCTGAGGGTGGCTTATGTACCCGAGCATCTCAGTCAGGGGCGCACAATGTTGATCTACAAGGGAAAAGGTGATACAAACAGTATATCCTCCTGGAGACCCATCACCATTTATTCTATTGTGCGCCAAATCATAGAGAAAGTATTAGACTTTGAGCTGAGAAAACAAGTCACCATCAGCGAAAATCAGAGAGGCTTCATTAGGGGCTTGCCAGGAACGCATGTGAGCACCATAATCATTGAGGTAGTCTTAAAAGATGCGAAACTAAAGAAGAGAACACGCATGGTAGTTTTCTTAGATTTTATTGACGCCTTTGACAACGTTGGGCATGATCACATAATAAGCTCACTGGAGGCAAGAGGAGTGTCATCCGACCTAAAGAACTTTATAGCAGCTCTCTTATGCACCAACTAAGTAAACATCTATTTTGGAGAGAGCTCTACAAGCCAGATCAATATACTGCGAAAAGTACCCCAAGGAGGACCCTTGTCACCTTCACTATTCAATCTAGTTGTCGATCACTTGTACCCCGATCTGTGTGATCAAGAATTTGCCAGAAGGTTTGGATATAACCTCAAAAGTGACCAAGATACGCACTATCCTGACTGGTTTCGCAGAAGATCAAGCTCTTACGGCATGTGACAAGGGTGCGGCTGAAAGAGTTATAAATGGTGTACAGAGGGTTCTTGCGGAGATTGGTCTGGCTATAAATCTACAGATAAGTGTTGGTGTTATCTTCAACAATGGGGAGCTGCAGACGACTACATTCTCTTTGGAGAATGGAGAAGTCATCCAGAGAGTAAAAGAAGGAGAAGTCATTAAATACTTAGGATGTACGTTCTCCGGAGAGTTGATATTTAACGAAGAGGCCATGACAAAACTAAACACTAATCTTGATAAACTGGTGACCTCTTGTCTACTCAAGCCTGTACAAAAGCTCAACGTGATCTACCAACATGTGTTTCCCGGACTAATGTATCTTCTCTAGACTGCACCGCTTATAAAAATATGTTGTGCATATTGGAAGGTATAGGTGTAAATATAAGAAGTATTAAGGCCATCATCGGACTCCCTGCCAGCACTGCATCGGCAATGCTATATGCACCGAGGAGATATCAGGGATTGGGTCTGATTCGCTGTCAATGAGAGGCTCCCTCACAATATTGGTCCATTGCTCAGCGACTGTCAAATGTACCGGATGCTCTGTTTCAGTTTATATTCGACTATCCAGCTGAAATTGCTAAATGCGCGGAAAGATTGAATGTAGATCAGAGCCACTGAAGTATAAGAACTCTAAGTAAGACAGTCGCTTAGATAGAAAGCCTTCGAAGATTGGGCCAATTGCAGGTGGCAGAGCATTGGCATTCGTCATTTTAAAGAGACCCCGAAAGCCAACAGATATATATATATATATATATATATATATATATATGTGTGAAAAACAAGTTCTCTCGGGGTCTGAGTGGTCCAGCCCTCTGAAGCTAAATATCAACTATGCACCCCTGCGAGGGGTCTCAGGAGTCAGCGGACAGGCGAGAGATGTTTGGTCCCTCTGTCGCAAATGTGGCAGAGAGTCAGAAACACCAGCCCACATGCTGGGAAAATGCCCCAACAACTCCCTCCTCGTTACTTGCCGGCAACATCGAGTCGAGCATGCGTTAATAAGGCTCCTTAGGGAAAAGGAATATACCTCCTTTGACAAGGTCAACTGCATGGACACGGACTGATCTGCGAGGTATGCTGACATTGTAGCCTTCCCCAAGAACGGAAAAACAGCATTGATCCTCGACCCGACCATTGCTTTGAAACAAACGACCTCAATCAGGCAGATGAAATGGATAGGGAAAAGAGAGAGATCTACAATAAGTATATCCCTTTCCTAAAAGAGATGTGCGCGAGAACTTCGGAGAGAGAGAATTCACCGTGAGAGGCCTCTTTGGATCTCGTGGGAATATTCCCAGCAGAACAAGGAACTATCTAGAAGAACTCAGTGTTGGTAATAGTGAACTGTCCATGATGGCTGAGAATATAATATTGGACTCCCTGAGGATTATTCATCATCACCTATAAGAATATTAGTTGGGTTGAGATTTCTAAC
The DNA here is from genome assembly GCA_023052935.1 of Piezodorus guildinii. NCBI lineage: Eukaryota > Metazoa > Arthropoda > Insecta > Hemiptera > Pentatomidae > Piezodorus > Piezodorus guildinii. Next base: position 107,952,445 of record CM041295.1, on the reverse strand, counting down.
TAACCTCATTTATTTATTTATATTTATGTTTTTATTTAGTGGACTTATCTTTTTGCTTAAATTATGTCAGTGATTCTTTGATACTATTGATTCTTTAGGTGTGCATTTTCAAATTTCTTTTTTTTTTTTCTTTTTTTTTTGCATAGATTTTGCTTTAAATTGTAAATTATATCACATATTATAAGGTATAACATAGAAAGCTATTGATAAAGAAAGTAAATGTATGGTAAACTTATAACTTCTCAGTTCAATATCATATGTCATTTTAGATTGATAAATATGCTGTGTGTGATAGCAACCCAATACAGTTGGGCAGCACTGTTTTGTTGTAATTTTGATAAAATAAACCATTACATTCTAAAAGACATTATTCTATATCTAGTTCTCTCAGCACTTGTTTGTTTACTTTTTCAAATTTATTTGCTTAAATTTCTAGGAAAACTTCCTAATTTTAATTAACCAGCATGCATGTATATTGTTTATGTTCATTCACCAAAAACTCACAGGCAGATCTGCCAAAAGCCATAACTGCTCCCTGTGATTTCACTGTAATTTTAAAGTAATCTGAAGATTCTAGATTATTGTGAAAAAGTTAAATAAAGCCACTTTTTTTGTATTTCTGATTTATGATTACCATTTTTCATTAAAGTTTCATTAAATAAAGTTAAAGTTGAAAAGCTCTTATCTTACTCCCCTTTAAGGACCAAATGAACCAGGCAGATCTGATCCAAAGCAAAATCTGTATAAGGGTCTGCTTTTGGATAGTTTAATAGGTCTAATGAACATAATCTAATAATAAAAGCTAATTATCATTAATCTGATTACATGAAAATTTTATTTTTTTTATTCATACTCTGATGATTTTTAAGTAACTCAATATAAATCCACTTAAAAAGTTACTCTTCCATAGTACATTTTGGAAATCAGCATCACAATTCTGTAGTTTTATTCATACTTACATGTTAGTTATTATTCAGTAAGAAACTCAAATGAGAAAAATGATTTTAAAATAATTTTAAAAAAATGATATCTTTCTTTTTCTCCTCAATACAATACATATAGTGTGAATACACTGCAATTACAACTCTTCAATTTAACATAAGAAAAGATAAAGCTTTTAATTGTGATGGTAAAAAAGATATAGTGCATACAATAAGAAGAGAAAAATAAATGACAAATTTGACAAAAAATAATAAATATAAACATATAATTGTAATAGAGTTTCAAGGAAGATAATATATATTGTTTTAGAGTATCTCTGAAGACGAGGCATGGCCTCGAAATATAGGAGAAACAAAATTTTGTATTAATTAATAATTTAATAAAGAATATGAAGAAATGTTCTAATGATTAATTAATATTCATTTAACTCTTCAAATTAGAAAAAAAAAAAAATTAAAATAATACACTGTCAAGTCGGGTTAAGACAGCTGTGGAGTAGTGGAAACTGAGCTCTCTGATTGTGTTTCAGGTCCAATGACTTAGCTATCATAATGCATGCGCTATCTAACTTTACAGCTTGCCTTAAGGAAGAAATTTCATATCTTCATATCTTATCAATATTTGAAGTTAGGAGAAGTGTATTAAATCCTAATTTTGATACCAATAAATTGATTGGTTATCTAGCTTTTGGTATATTTTCCTTAAAATATTTTGGTGTAAATGAATTCTGCATATTTCCTAATATATTCATTTAAGATGAAACTAAGCAATTTTTTTTTTTCATTTAAGTTTTTTTTTAAATGCGATTAACTGATGCAGAAGAAATATTGAATTTTATTATGTTACTAAGCAAACATTTTTTAATAAACATACCACCTTTACATGCCCACATATATTTAAATATAAATAGATTCTCTTTTATATCACCAAAGTTTTTACAATGCAATATGAAAAGAGTACTTTTTTTTTTTTTTTTTATATTTTAGAAAAACATTTTGTTATTAAAAGAAAAAAAATAAGCAGTATAATTTTGAAAAATCCATTTATTGTCATGCAAAAAATATTACAGAAGTGAATATTTGATGTGATAAGGCGTTTTGGAATTTAATAGCAGGATCTTTGCATACATACTTTAATGTTGAAAAAAAAAAAGGCTTATGAATATAATTGTCAAGGAAATTACTTATACTCACTAATTTTAAATATATAATTGTTATATCATAACAAAAAATAAAATAAATAGAAAAAATAGAATATAAAGGTAACACTTATATATAACAATTGAATCAAATAATGTTTACTTTTTATATAGGAGTTTTTTTTTTTGTTTTTTATCTAAACATTTTTTTTTAATGCCGTCAGTGGGAAATTATTTTGGGATACTTTAAACATAATCCCTAATGTACAAGTTCATATTAAACTAAGACTATTTTAATTACAAATAAGAAATGTTTTATATATTACGGCAGTAACAGTTTTTATCAAGTAATTACATTCAATTTTTTAAATATTTATTTATGTTTACAAGTAATCAGTAAAAAAATGTTATATAAACTACAAAATTTGTGTACCTTCTAAACACCTCAAGAATATGGTTATGTACATCTTTTGTCACTTCAAATTTAAGACTAGTAACAACATATAACAATTGAAGCTGTTTTGATTGTCATATAAATTATTTGATCAAAAACAAGAATTATTTGTTTATGAAAACTTGAATAATAATAAAATTTTTGAATAACGTTCATCCAGATTGTCAGGGATGGTAAATAAAAAAGAAACAAACAGTTCACTTATCAGTCATTGAATGATTACAAAAACTACTGGCAAATTTGTTTTTTCATTCATTGAACACCACCCAAACCATTTCATTTTTTATTACATACATATGATCTACTATTCAATATGTGTAAAAAACAACAACATAGCAATGAATTATCTTATTTCATCGCAGAATGATATGTCCTGCAAGAAGTAGTTACTTCTATGATCTAATTTAATCGGTAGATGAAAATAATATTGATGCATTTAAACTATTTAAAATATGACAAGAAATTATGATGTAAAGACCTTAATTTAACAAAATTAAGCCTTTTGAATTGCAGAAAAGTATGTCTTTCTTCGTTCACATTGTGTCTTATGAATATATATTAAATTGTATATTTTTGGCTTAAGATATCTACCTTCTAAATGAAACTAAAATTTTAATGTATTTGTCAAAATACCAACTTTAGCTTTCTTCTACAAAATTTGATTGTCTATATCTCATAAAATGTTTATAATCTTTCAAGGATTTCTATAATGAATGTTAAAGTGGCATAAAATAAATAGGTATGGAAATGTGCTCTATTTTGATTCTTTTGGAATAATTAATTAATGCTGAAAGGTAAAGGATTCTTCAATGTGTAATATTGAGCAGTAAAAAAAGGTTCTGCCCAATTTATGCATAAGCATAATAAAATAATCTATTACTTCTCTGTGTTTGTATATTACTTAATTTAAACACTATGGATTATTCTGCTTGCATTAAATGTTTTTTACAGAACAACATTATAACGGAGAGTTGTTCAGTACTCAATGTGGAAGTGCAAAGGGGTGCTTAAGGTATTGTAAGCTTTTTTATTTAACAGTCACAAGGCAAGTACTGTTACCCTAAACGTTTCTGCTGTGTATACTGATATGATAGAGAAGCAGATCCTTTGGTGATTTAAAAAGTTTCACATCCGTGATTTAAGCCTTTCAGACTTATTTTGTTCACATTGACTAACAGTGTAATATGACAACTTCCTGAAAGAAGTATTAGAGGACAATCCTTACCTCTCTTAATGTGATAGTAGAGAATTGTTGGCACAATTCTGCGAAAATTGGAATATCCTTCATTCACTTATAAAAAAAATATGAGGATTTCGGATTTGTCATGCTGCCTTATAAAAAATATGCAACAACCTTTCATGTTGCATTCTTGACGTACTCTCTCTTTTGGGCAACTTAATAACAGACAAGAATAATGGTTTCTCCATAGAAACTTGGAGAATAGAAAACAACTGACGGTTGTAAAAGCTAGGCTGTTTTTGACCAAATATAAGATTTTTTTTTGGCTCTACTAGAGTAGGTGAGGTGAGTTTTACTTTACGCTGCTAATAACTAATATCATAATCACTGATTGACTCATTTTGATACCCCTAATAAGGTGGAGCCAGGAATAAAAGATTTCTTTAGCCATAAAATACTGAGGAAACTGACAAGTTGCCTGAACACTGATCGCTGTAACGTTGAGAAATCATGGAGATAATTTTGTGAATTATGAATTGTAAAAATACTATTTATAAAATTTTACCAACAGAACGTTTTTTTTTTACAATCCCGTTAATAGTAAATAACACCATTGTTCTTAAATTAAAGGTAATGGAACTGGATAAAATATTAATACTGAATCAGTCTCAGTATTCAGAAACCTCTGAAAGTCTTAGCAAAGACAATTTCCCCTCTTCTTTTCTTCTTGGTTGACAAGTTGAAGAGAACTCTTTGTGTGATTAATTGTTGAATTAACTCCTTCATGTTGCATCATGACTTCAATGAGAAATCTGAAAGATCAATAAAGAAAATGATTATTTTATAAATAAAATTAACCTAACTTTACTGTTATAAAGTAATTATCAAGAATGAGAACGCTGTATTCAAAATAAAATTCTTGTATTATGTACCTTAATTTATATTCTTCAATGATATGGAATATTTTTCATCATATTATATTAATATTATTAATGTGTAAATTAATATCTGTGTACCTATTGCTTAAGTTCAATTTAGCATTTAAACCAAATAAAAATTGCTGGTATTTGCAAAAAAAAAAAAGACAATTATTCATATAATTTATTTTATGCATAAACTACATGCTCGTGTCTGACCTAGATAGAACTTGAACCTCTTTTACTGTAGAAAACTGGAATTGAAAATAGTTTCTTCAAGAGTTCGCAATGTAATATTTTTATTATTATAGTGGTATGACAACTTCTTTTTCTGATAACCTAATTTCAGTTTTAATATATTTATTAAAGGAATAAAGAATAAAATAAAAAAGATATATAATAACAATATTTAAAAAGCATACTTTAATTACTCTCTTGGAGTATTATTAGACAAGTCTCTGTTAAAAATATGTTGAACTATAGACTAATTTTTATTGTATTTGTACATAGAAATAATAATATTAAAGTAAGTAGTCACAATATATATATGCACACGTATAAAATAAAAAAAAGGTCACAATTAATGATTGTTTCTCTTTTTTTTGGGATAGATTTTTTAAATGATCGATCAACATTGAATGTGTATGTGGAATGGCAGTTTTAAATGTCTTATTTTCTACTGTTTCAATGACAAAATGATGAAAAATTCAAACTTTTTTTGAAATATGCAGAAAGATTAAGAATTATATACATACTTCATGGAATCGTTGACCATCAGACCTTCTTTAGCTGATGTCTCAGTCCAGCCAATGAAGTTATTTTCCTTGTGAAAAGATTCAATGTCTGCTTGGTGGACTTTTCGATCTTGAAGATCACACTTTAAACAAAAAAAAGGAAAAAAAAAATCATTATGGAGTAATTTCATTTATGCATCAGATCATTTCAGATTTATTTTTAAAAATTGTACTTTAAAAAAATTATTATTCCATAGTCATTATGTCACTAATAATAACTGTTTTTTAAAAAATATAATGGAGACTGTTTTAAAAAAATTCTAACTAATTTAAAAAAAATTAAAGTTTGGAAACGACATTCTTCCAGTGGCGCGACAGGCCGTGTAGACCCTGGGCCTCGCGGTGTAAACTCTTACGAGTTTACACTCATGTTTCACGATACAATTTTTAGTGTAGGGTCATCACTCCCTACGACTAATTTTGTGAGTGGCCACCCTTTGGTTGACGGGTCTCACATACCAGGGGAAGAGGTTGTGAGCGAATCCTCATTTTTTTACATCCTTATAAAAGGGATTGGGATTCGAACTCAGAACCTGTAGCATGAGAGACTAGCGCGCTAGCCACTCAGCCACGGGGAAACGACATTGGTAACACATAATGTAAAGATTGACATTAATCAACCCAAAGTTTATAAGTTAAAAATTAACTTTTAAACGTGTATAAAAGAGATTTTGCTAATCTTAAAATTATATAATGGAAAAAAAATCAAATAACAAAAACAAAATAATTTTAACTCTTATAAAATTTCTTAATATTACTGATTATAATTTGTAACAGATTACTTCATTACTTATATATTTTTTTCTGGTTATGCTTAAAAACTTAAGTGTAAATAAATTATAAAAGTTAAATGGAAAAAGAAGGGAGAGGGAGAAAGATATAAAAGCTATAGAATGGTGAATAGGGAAAAATAAAAATAAGAAAATATGAATCAAATTCTAATGAAATTCAAGTAATTGATAAACTTTATGAGTAGGATTCTATTTTTCAAATTATTTCTAGAGATATGTTTCAATTTTATAATACAACTATTTGATAATATTGATTAATGAGAGTGAAAACGTATAGGCATATACAGCACATCTTAAATCAACAGTTTAAAAGATTATAACTATAAAGAGACTGTAAATCACTCTAAGGCTTTTGAGCATAAACTCTTGATGGATTAAATGGAGATTAGTTGTCTGAGTATGTTTTTATGTGATCACTTTTTTTTTTCCAGTCCTAATAATCTTTAAATTAATGAAACATTGATTTTCTAATATTTACTGGTGTTTAAGAGACATCAGTTTGTTTTGGAACAATTCAATAGTATTTCAATTTCAATATTAATATGTGATTGATTAGTATGCTGTGTGATGGAATGCATGAGGTCAGCATTACATAATAAATAAACTATTTCTCCTTCTTGTGCATGCATAAATTAATACTTATTACATAATTATTCCTGTTACATAATCTCACCTTATTTGCTAAAAGCATACATGGAACGGGGCTACCATCACTGAGGGTGCATTTACCATCAAGATCTTTCTTCCACTTGAGTGTATTTTCAAAAGAATTTTTATTTGTTAAGTCGAACATGATGACACATCCGTGTGTATCCTTGTAATACACTCTTGTCATCCATGTGAACCTTTCTTGTCCTGTAACCATTACAACAATGTGTAATATATATGTATATGTATATGATATATATAAATACAAGAGACACAGCATAAGAGAACCAGAAAAACTTCAAGCACCAGTTCTTAGTCCTTATCTTTTCATAAGTTACATTTTGGAAGTGATACATATATTCAGACTTTTATGTTCCTTATTGTTGTGACCCATCAGTGAAGCTAATGGGGGCTTGGGCATACTACTTAAGGAGGATGATTGCCCCTAAATATTAAGACGTGACAAACACATAATTAAAATATATTGATTATTTAAAAAAATATATAATGATAATATCTTACCAGCAATGTCCCAAAGTTGTAGTTTCACTACCTGAGAGTCATACCAGTGTACGACTTTCAGAGCAAAGTCAACTCCTACTGTTCCTTTGTACTCTTTGGTAAAGGAGTTCTGTACATAGCGTTGAATGAAAGATGTCTTACCCACCGTTGGATCTCCTATTATTATTACTTTAAACAGTTTTTCGGGTAGAATACGGCTCCGGCGTAAATCAAACATATCATCTGGAAAATAAAAATAATAGAAATTACCAAATATTGTTGTCTGAAATTAAACTGCCAAATATAATATGGATAGTAATTAACAAACATGGGAACTCTTAACTATTCCTATATTTAAAGGAATTACTATAAAATTCACATTTGACTTTCACTTACCTATATATGAAATATATAGTAAGAGAAAGTATTGCGATCGTGAAAATTTTTGAATTCCAGTTTTCACCGGATATACTCTCTTTAGGGTCCCCTGAATCCAAATGACGAAGTGCAGCAAAAAGGTCTGTGTGTGTGTGTGGTAAGAGTAGCACGAAAACGAAAAGTCGTAAAATACTGAAATTTTATATTTAAGACAAAAATACGCCCGAGATGTTACTGCAACTTTTTCATCAAAATTAGCTAACAAGAAGAGCTGCTTTATACCATGCAGTTAGCACCTTTTTAAGATTTTCTCAAAAATGGCACTTTGCTTAAACTCCCTATATCGGTGTAAAATTTAATGAGATTTAATATAATAGAGGTTTTATTCTGATTGAAATAATCTGACACGGCCTAAATGCCGATAAGCTAAATTTTCTTCCTCTAAAGTAGCTTTCATTTTGTAGTATCCATAAAAATAACTATATCATCTATTTAGTACTGATAAAAAAAAAAATGGATAAATATATAATTTGAACGAATACGATAGCCAACTAAAAGAGAGAGAAAAAAATGTATGCAATTTTGGTGTTGGTGTGAACATAAAAACGGTAATATAGAAGTATAATATACCGTTGGGAAGATAACGATTTTAGAAAAAATACTATCTTATACACAGAATCGTAAAAGTTAATGAAGAGTGATAAAAAGCCGATAAAACTAACCAATTGTCATAGATAATAAATAAATAGATTATTTAATAAAGCACATGTTTTTATTGAAATTAAATGCAATTAATTCTTTAATAATTAATTTTCATCTCTAAGAGTATTTAAAAATTCTAAATAAACCTATTTGAATTGATATAACAACGGAGGTAAGTGAAAGCCGTGTGTTGCACGCACCATATATTTTAGTGAATATAGTGTTATCAGGTATAGGTAAATCCAACTGGCAAAATTTAAATATCATCTTCACATTCAGTGAAAAACAAACCCTTCTCTTTGATAAAATAATAACTTCTAAAACATTTTTTCCCCTTAACACTTGTGGCAGGATCAAATTAGATTAGGGGTGGGGCATGGTTTAGTGGATAAAGCTCTGGATTAATGTTCTGCAGGCCCCCGTGTTCGAATCATGCTTGTGTTGGAATAATTATTAATTCGGTAATTTACGCTGTGGCTGACCCTGGGGTAAAGAGACTATCCTGGGGCACAGCCAACCTCTATAAAGTTAGTAAAAATCCTAGTGGTGTGTACTTAATACAAGACCCCTCTCTCCCTCCTCCCCATTAAATGTAGATGTACAAGCTCTTATTATTTTTTGTCGGAAAGCTCCAATATCTTCAACGTTCCATGTCATAAAACTACTATAGCTACTTGAATCTGTGTTATTTCGCCGTATTGTTTTTTAAAAAAAATATTTGGTGAAATTATTTTTATAGCTTGTCTACAGGGTTAGTTCTGCATATGAAAATGATATCAATGTCATACTATATGGGATTCGTCGATCTCATATAATGTGACAATGATATCATGTAGACTTTTCCTTGTAGACAACCTTAGAATAAAAGTTTATGAAATATAAGGAATGGTTTCAACAACTAAAATAGTTGTAAGGCCTGGCGGCTGGGTGTGATCTCGGGGTAAACAACTCTTTGCACAACCGTTTGGTTCAGAAACAGTACGAATCTCCTTGTGTACTCAACCCTTTATGGGCTGTAGAGTTATGTTTCTTTTCTAAATTTTTGTTCAGTGTACAGGAACATTATAAATATTATCATATTAGAAAATTTCGTACTCATGTCCATGTAATGTTGGAATTTCTGTATGTTAAAAACCATCTATCTCTTCAAAAAATAATATTTCAAGAAAAATGACATCTTTAATGAGCATAAGGAATTTATTCCGAGTAGCGGTCATGAAAAACAATGAAATAAGTCTCAATTATTTATTGGCAACGTTTCGAACCACATTGTAGGCTCAAGCACGGGTTAGGCGAACAGACACTGGGGTCAGAACATTGGCAACAAACAGTTAAGACTATTTTGTAGTTATTCTTGAGCCCTTACCGGACTTACTATCTTCTAAATTTCCACAGAGTCAACTATTGTCATAGAATACGTATGTAAAAATGCATCAGTTAATAAAAAAACAAAACTATGTCATGTACAATAATTGACATGATGATTACCAAAAGGTACTATATCCATTTAAGAACTTTTTAAGGGAGAGCAAATTTAATTGATAATGGCACCGATTTGTATTATTTAAAAAAAATATATTTATTTTATTATCATTTATTGAAATTTACAAGTGTATTAGTTAATACATCAAGTAAATTAGCTAACAGAAATACATGAAAAAGCCATGAAGAGAAAATTTCCATTGGCACCACTCCACTGGGTAATGGAAGATGGTTAGGGACGGCGTCTGTCCAGTAAGTGTTGAAGTAAGCGAAAGCGAAGGGCAGTTTCTTGTCGTTTCTGTCTTGTGTGCGGATTCCATGTTAAACGTTTGTCAAGTAGGGGTCCTAGATAGCGAATCTGTTCAACCAGGACAAGTAGTATATTATTAAAGAACACTGTAGGGCAGGGTGTCATAGGTTTACGAAGAAGAGTAAAGGTAATTTGGTGGGATTTGTCGGAATTGATTTTGATTTTCCAATTCTGACACCATACCTCAAGGTCTCTGATGTGGGATTGAAGAGTTTGAGAAGCAATAGTAGGATCTTTATTGACTGATAACACACAAGTGTCATCAGCATAGGTTGAAAGGAAGGTTTTGGGATGGGTTGGGATATCAGCTATATAGACTGTGTAAAGGATGGGTCCTAGGAAAAAAAAATTGAAATGAAGAATGTTTCATGAAATTTAGTAGCGTGATCTTATGGATAGAGCACTAGTCTACTATTTTCGGGCACCAGTTTCGTACCCTATGGAGAATAATCATTTTATTTCGGCAGTGGAGCGACCCTGGTGTATGGAGACTATTGAGGCAAGCCCAACCATTACAAAGTGGCTACCCAAAAATATCGAAAATCTTGGTGGATGAGTGTGATCCCGTTTAACCTTGAAAGAGTACGACTCTCTGTTTACTCAACTCAGGAACTTTCATGGGTCGTACAGGTACTTTGAAAAACAATTTTTTAAATTATATATAAAGAAAATATTTAAGTTAAAACTACTACCTGTTAGATTGAACATTATATAATATCAATAATTCACAAAAACAAATATTTTTTAAATGAATAATTAAAGATGCATCAGTTTATATTTATGAATACAAATAGAGGATATCAATCGTTGCTAATTAAACGTTTAAAATATGGGAAATATTACTGTTAGCTTAGTCCTAAACTAAAACCGATCTTGAGGACTTAGATCGTTACGTAAGAGTCAAGAAGATGACTCACAAGTAATCGGCATTCCAAGTCTCCTACACCGAGGTTATTTCTAAAAATGAAAAAAAAATAAAATAAAAAAAAGGTAAAACTATGGCCAGACAAGCCTTCTGAAAGGCTACAAGGAAGAAGTAAAAACGTTTAGGCATCCATTTTTTCTATTATACCTATTTTTTCACTAATTTATGATAATTATTCACGGTAACTTCCTCAGTCCCTATTATTTAATTTATACAATGATGATTTTACAAACTACAAAACCAAAACCGCTTCTTGTGCTAATCACACTGCGATTCTAACATCTCTCTATCTCTCTCTCTCTCTCTCTCTCTCTCTCTCTCTCTCTATATATATATATATATATATATATATATATATATATATATATATATATATATATATATATAGAGAGAGAGAGAGAGACAACTTTAGAGGACGTGAGCAAAAAACTTATAAATCAGTTTTTTTTCAGATTAATGTGTTTGATAAACATTATCTCTATTCCTTTATGGATACAATATAAAAGTGTATTTGATGAGTTTGGTGAATTAGAGGGAAATGTAATTTCACAAAAAATATTCCACTAATATTCAACAAAACAAAAAACAATTGATTTCTACAAAATAGAATTAAATTATCCCTTATGTACATTTTAATAATATATACGTAATTTCAAGCTACAAATCCCACAGTTTTTCTTATTTTAGCCATCGTGTCATAAACATATGAAAATTAAATACAATTACAACAGAACAAATCTCTAAAAATCATCAATAATCACCCACCATGCACCAAAATAACTACCATGCAAAAAACACTGGATATTTCTAAAATACCATAATTTCTACTCCAACAAGGAGTCACCTATGGTATAGTGGCTAGGATAACAACTTTCTGTGCCCAAGGTTTCGGGTTCGATCCCCGTAGATTACACGATTTTTAAAGAATGCTTGGTTATACCGTCCTTCGTAGGGGACGTAAAATTGTGGTCTGATCGATGTCTGGTACTCGTAAATGATTCCTATCATAATTAAAACCTGTATGAGCAACATTTACGACTCCCACTACAACATGGCCCGATTAGCCACAGTGGCATAAATGTTACATTAAATGAATAAACAACAACTTTAAATGACAACATTTCCAAATGGCAGTTGGTGCATTCACTAAATGAGCTGTAGTAGTGACGAAATTTGCATGGAGCCAGGCCACAGGTTGCACTTCGTTGCATCATACTTTGGTCAAGGCTCTACTTGTTCATTAATATTAGTCGTCGGGCTATTTGTTTGTTAAGTTTCTAAAACTTTTAAGAGCGTCTACGCCTGAAATGTTGCAGCAACTTTTTCATCAAAATTAGTTAACCAGAAGAGCCAATTTATACCATGTATTTTGAACGTTTTTACGATTTTCTCAAAAATGGCTCCAACGATTTTGATTTAACTCGCTCTATCTATGTAACATTTAAGGGGCTTTAATATGATGTAGGTTTCATTCTGATTGAAATAATCTGGCAGGGCTTAAATGCCGGTAGTATAAATTTTGTTCCTCTAAAGTATCTTCAATTTTGTAGATACGAAAAACTTAAATTTTTCATGTTATTAGTATCGATAAAAAATGACTATATATACAAGTTGAACGAATTTGATAATCGACTAAAAGAGAAAAGTGCAAAAATATTTCCTCTCTTGCGGTATTTAAAACTTCTTAAATTGATTTTAACAACGGAGGTAAGTGAAAGTCGTATGTTGCGATCACCAGATTTTTTTCACTCGTGTGGGGGCAGCAAATCGATGTACAACATTGTTTTGGCCTTCTATCGCTTCACATATCTGCCTCCTAATTCTTGTGGGCTGTGAGTGAAATGTGGGCTGCTAAGAGGACTCGAGGAGGGCAGGCTCTGCCGTCGACGTTATCTCCAAGTCGACTTCCTTAGCCATCACATTTCTTCCGATGTTACTGGGCCTTTGGAGCATGGAATACGAAACACTATTTAGCTTGAGTGAAGATGAGATTTAAATGTTCAGAAATTTCTTATTTATTTTAATTTTGAAGCTAATTTAAATTTTAAAATATTCAAGTTAAGAGTTTTATATTGTGTCAGAAACCATTTTTCGCTAAGTGTAAAATATTCATGAAATAAGCGACAAGGCCCAGGAGTTGAGTACCAAAGGGTTAAAATCTATTCTACACTAACGTCTTTTATTATTTCAATATATATTAAATGATAACGTGATTCTTGGTTTACGCCAAGTCCTCCTAAACCACTCGACTGATTATTGGTACGGTTTACACTATCATATAGCGCATTCTTACATAAAGGATTATAAGTAAAATACATTACAATAAGGGTTTTCTTTAGATAGGAATATTAAATTTTCTTTAATCAAGGCATCAAAAAATATTTCCTGAAATATTAATGGTAATATAGAATAATAATATAACGTTGAAAAGCGCAAGATTTTAGAAGAGTTACAACTTGACATAATATCGTTAAAATCCCATAAACGTATGAACACGTGTAGTTTGTAATGTGATAACGGAGGTTAGTGTGATTCAGTGTTGCCATCGTACTGTTATATTCTTCCACATAGTACTCTTGACTTTTTGGGGAGCCCGTGGCTGAGTGGCTAGCGCTAGCCTCTCATGCTACAGGTTCTGAGTTCGAATCCCAGTCCTGGCGGGGCTTTTATAAGGATGCAAAAAAATGGGGATTCACTCACAACCTCTCCTCCGGGTATGTGAGACCCGTCAGCCAAAGGGTGGCCACTCACAAAATTAGGCGTAGGGAGTGATGACCTACACTAAAAATTGTATCATGAAACGTGAGTGTAAACTCGTAAGAGTTTACACCGCGAGGCCCAGGGCCTACACGGCCTGTCGCACCACTGGAAGACTCTTGATTTTAGAAAAAATATCACTGATCAAAATAATTGGAAAGTTGTTATAAATCCATTAACTAACATTATAAAATATATATAAAATATTTTTAGCCAGTTGCTAATAATTTGACAATGTACACAGATTCACACAAAAAAAAGATTTATTAAATACAATGTGGATAACCCTTTTTTTTTTTTTTTTTTTTTTTTTTTTTTATTAGATTTTTTTAATAAAAAAAAAATAAACCTGTATCAAGGCTATCTGAGTTTTTCACGCTGTTTGATTGAAAAATAACGATAGTACAATTTTATTTCTTTGAGTAAGCCAGCATCTCTGGGAGCGCCGAGGTTATGAAAATTTGGGTAGCTCTAAATTTAAAACTTGTTAAGATAGAATACTAAAAGGTCGTATAACATCATAAATACATGAAAGGATACATCGTGCCAAATTTAATGAAAATCTGAGATCCTAAAATTTCTGGATGAATTCGCATGGAATGACCCATATCTGATTAGGTAAATATAAATTTTAAAATACCACTCATCTAATTTAACACGTCTCAGAATGACCGTTTTTTCATAAACCTTTTCGGGTCTTTTATGATCTTCTTATGATAAACTTTGAGTTAGTATACAGTAGTAAAGGAGCTGAACGAGATTATCATTATATTTTTCATTTGTCAATTACTTGACAATAATGTCATTTTTGGTCTGATTCGGCGTATTTGAAATTTGGATAAAGTTTCAACGTTTGAGCCCACCACGTGAAAATGCTAATAGTTATACGAAGATAAAATATATATACTGGAGATCATTAAAATGGGTTTAATGGACGTCAGGAAAGTTTGCTGTGATTGTCAGGTTGGAAGGGAAGGTCTATGAGAACGTCAGTTACAGCCGTTCCAACGGAAACAGATTCTAACTTCCCTCCTTTCACCAACTTCAATCGCTCGTATTGTTATTGTACGTTAATTAGTTATTGTTTCCGACATTTCTCTACAATTTTCCCTCTTGAATATTAATGGAGAAGTTAAACTTATTGCATTTGTGTAACTAAAATGTGATGTGTTTAATGGTACATAGCAAGAGAAATAATATATTTAAAATAACACTAAAAATATAATTGAAAATAATAATTATATACCATATTTTTATAACTTTTACTTATTTATTGGTTTGTTTCTGAACCGTTACTTTTGCCTCTGGGCGAGAGACAGTCCGCATCCCAATGTGTACCCAACCCTTTAAAAAGGATTTTCATTAAAGGTGGGTTTACAATATTGATGTTACAGCAACTTGTACCTTTTTAAGGCACTTCTGACGATTCTGATTAAACTCATTATATCAATGTAGAATTTAATGGGCTTTAATATGATATAAGCTTCATTCTAATTGAAATAGTTTGTTTGTTTATTTATTTAACGTCACTTCATGCTACTTTGCCTATCCAAGTTTTATTAGGATAGGGATCTTTAACGAGTACCTGACATCGCACATGTTCGTGACCACCTTGTAACGTCCCCTCCGAAGGACGGCATAACTAAGGATTTTTTACTCCCATTAAAAAATCCTAGGACCACTTGCGGGTTTGAACCCTTGGCGTGACCTTTGGTATAGGAGGCTGTTATGTCATCCAGTTACAAGTTATCCTAATTGAAACAGTATGACAGGTCAAATTACATCAATGTTGTAAATTCCAAACGATTTACCATATTAATTTATTAGCATTGATAAAGAACGGCTAAATATACAATTTGAACGAATTTGATAACCAACTAAAGGATAAATGAGCAAAGATATTTTTTAATCTAATTTTTTTTTTTTTTAATAAAAACAGTAATATGGACAAATAATATACCATTGAAAAGCTGAAGATTTTAGAAAAAATATAGTCACATATACAAACTTTTAAAAGGTGATGTATCAAATAGGGCTTAAACTTATTACTGATATTTATACATAACAATTTTAAACTGGTATATTATTTAATCTAAATTATACGTTCCCAACGAAACTGAATAAACAAAAAAAAAATTAACTTTAAAATTATTTTACCTTTAAGTCTATTTAATAGTTCTTAAGTTGATTTTAACATCCGGGGTAAGTGAAAGTCGCGTATTGGCCGCACCAAAGATTCTTTATTTGCACAATCTCTTTATTCATTTGATGATTATCATTTTTAAATTGTTGAATTCAATTATGAGATTTGATGCATCTTATTTTTATGTTTCCAGAGATTGATGTTGAACATTAGTTTTATGTATCATAAAGTTTGGAGATGGATTAGGAAACCTCACAACGTAAAGGGTCGCTCACCTTTTCTAGACAAAAGTTTTGGTTGGCAGCGATTTAAATATAATAATTTTTGTTTTTCTACTGTAGGGTCATCACTCCCTACGACATAGCTAAAATTTACTAATTTTAATTTCCGACTAAAATACACGTTTTTGGAACCACAAATTCCCTCAATAAGGTCTGTTATAGTGCGGTTAAAATTAATAAAACATTATGATGTTATGACTTGACCTGCAAAACTAATAAAGGAACTTAATTTTTCTTTTCACTTACCTATATATGAAATAAATAAGAGGGGATGGGTCATCTGTTGTGTATTGGCTACCATAACAGCCTTATATAACCAAGGTCGCGGGTTTGAACCCGGCAGATGGCCCTAGGATTTTTGAAGGAAATAAAGAATCCTTGATTAAGCTGCCCTGGGGAAGGGACGTAAAATGGTGGTCCAGAGCTTGAGCGATGACTGGTACTCGTTATTTGATTCATATCATAATTAAAACCTGGATAGGAAAAATTTATATTATAAATTATAAAATTTAGGACTCCTACTGTGACATCGTCCAATGAGGCACAGTAGTATAAACGTTACGCACATTCTATTTGTTCGCGTGTATCAGCTTTAAACCCAAACAGCTATCCAAGTCATCAATTTGGGCCAAATCTTTAGTTATGCCGCCCTTCGGATGGTACGTAAATTGGTGGTCTCTTGCCTGTGCGATGTCAGGTACTCGTTAAAGACCCCTATCCTAATTAAATCTGGATAGACAAAAATTAGCTGTACAATTGTCTGATTAGCCATAGTAGCATAAAGTGACGCTAAATGAATAAACTATCAGCCATAGAAAGCATCATCAAATTTCGGAATTTGATTTGTGCCGATCCACCCTGTGTCCGAATGACCAACGTCCGTAAAAGGGTCTATATGTAGATATATGTTAAGTCCAGCACAAATCGAAAAATCAAAAGAAACTGAAGATTTATATTTAACAAACGCACAGGCATACACCTAAATACTAAATCGATATTTTGACTGAAATCGAAAAACCGGAATATTAATAGAATGCATTTTGCCCATCTTTATCATTTTTCTGGAATGTATTGTTTTTGTGGAATTTATTATTATATTTTTTTCCACAAAATATTAAATAAATCCACTGTAGAGACGGTTCATTCTCTGAAGTAATAAGCACGAGATTAAATCCATCTCCTCTTAAGTTAATTTTAGGCTAATTAACCAATTCGGGGTAATAACTGTGGCTCCAAGAACAGATTATTAATTTAATGACATATATGGAAATTCCGAGAAGCTTTAATTATAATTAACATACAAGTTTCAGAGAAAGGTAAGTGATATATACGTATAATCAATATCAGTCTGATAGTGAGAGAAATATAATATAACGGAGGGTTTGAAAATTTCAAATATCGTCATTTAAGCCCTGTCAGAATATTTCAGTAAGAGCAAAAGCTACATTATATTAAAGCCCATTAAAGTTTATATAGCGATTTTAATCAATATCGTTAGGGGGTTAGGCAAAAGGGTGATAAAATCATAAAAAGGTGCAAAATAATTTATAAATAGAACGTTTGCCGAATCACCTAGTAGTAAAATAAATTATGTTTTCCGGCAAAAAAACAACAATAAATTAGTTATGTTGTTAGATCATTTAATCTATTAAAAATGTTTCAATGGAAAGTCGACTTCTTTAAACTTTTTTTCGCCTCAAGGCTCCTTCAAAAGTTCATTCAAAAGAAAGTATGCCTTACTTAAATGGTGGTGAAAACCGTATAATCGGTATTGTGGTTTAGAAGGAGTTCGCGGAGCCAAAATCGGTTATATTTTATATATATTAATATATATATATATATTATATAATATATATATATATATATATATATATATATATATATATATATATATAAACCTGTACCACTACAACCCATGAAGGGTCTTGGGCTCAGTACATATAGAGATTCGTACTGTTTCTAGGCCAAACGGCAGTGCAATGAGGTGATTAGGCCTTGATCACGCTCAGCCGCCAGGTTTTTCCCCAATTAATTTGGGTACCCACTTTATAGAGGCTGGGTCTGCCCCAGGAGGGTCTCCATACCCTAGGGTCGCCCCCCGACCGAATTAACAGAATAAATAATATTCTGCCACAGTCGGGATTCGAACCCAGGACCCGGAGCACAGCAGACTAGCGCTCTATCCACTAGACCACGCCGCTCCCCTATATATATATATATATATATATATGTGTGTGTGTGTGTGTGTGTGTGTGTGTGTGTTATTAACATACTAGCTCCATTTTGAATGCGAACAAAGATATACCTTCATTCACCTTTTGGAGATAAGCAAACAAATCGACTAGCGATTCGTGAAAGGTTTTGAGCCCCAGGGTCTGGTAGTCCGTAGCTTAGCTGTTGAAGTTAAATTGGACAAATAATTGGAAGGAAGGTCGTTGATGAAGCCTCGGACTTAACATAAATAATAGCCTGGAGGGGGATGAAGCGGTGGATAAGTTTGCCCATCAAGCTCATGATGGAACGGCTACAGTTGAGGTGGAGTTGGCTCCTCAAGTTTGGCCCGCCTGTCAGTCCCAACTGCTTCCTGCCCTACCCTCTCCTACTTCCAATCTCCCAAGGTCAACTTTATTCCACCTGTAACAGATTGTTTTCTCCTCAGCCCTCACTTCTACCTAAAGTAGGCGCTTTATTCCCAATCCAACTTTACTCTGATTTAAGAGCCCAAAGCTCACCCACCGCTGCACACTGGGGCAAAGCAGGACAAATTATTGGACATTGTAGAATTATGGCCAGACTGTTGGACGTACGGAAAAAAGGTCAAACATAGAAGAGGAATCGATTTCTGTATTCGGATTTTAATTTTGATGTACAGGGTGTCCCAGAAGACATTTTTGTTTGTTTTAAATTAAGCTAGTATGTAGTACATTACCAATTTAAATTTCAATGAGGGTTCCAAGTTAGACGTTTGTCAAGATGGAGTCCTAGATATCTGATCTGTTCAACAGGAACTAGTTGAGTGTTGTTAAAAGATACTGTAGGGCAGGAAGTCATAGGACCATTCAGTTGAAAATATAAAAAAAACATGAAAGAAATCCATAGACATTTTTATTCAAAATATTATAATTAGTTACTTTTACTAATTGTGTTTGTACATAATTATGTATTACAAACAAAAAAATCTGGTGCGGGCAACACACGACTTTCACTTACCTCCATTTTTAAAATCAATGAAAGAATTTTCAAATACAGTTAGAGATAAAAATACGTGAAATTATTAAGGAATTAATCAAATTGAATTTATATAGAAACATGTGTTTTATTAAAAAATCTATTATATTATTATCTTAAATAATCAGTTAGTTTTATCTTCTTTTCATCACTCTCCATTAACTTCTAAAAGCTTGTGTATGAGATGATATATTTTTTAAAATCTTTAACTTTCCAACGGTATATCATACATGTATATTACTGCTCTTATGTTCAAAAACGAAAAATTGCATTAAAAAATATTTTTTATGTTTTCTCCTTTAGTTGGGTATCGAATTTATTCAATTTATATATTTACCTGTTTTTCATCAGCGTTAACAAGATAATCTAGTTATTATTATTAAATCTACAAAATTAAAGGTACTTTAGGGAAAGAAAATTTAAAATATCGGCATTTAAGCCCTGTCAGACCATTTTTATCCAAATAAAACCTACATGATATTAAAGCCCATTAAATTTTACATCGATATAGCGAGTTTAATCAAAATCGTCGGAACCGTTTTCGAGAAAATCGAAAAAAGGTGCAAAATGCATGGTGTAAAGTGCCTCTTCTGGTAAGCTCATTTTGATAAAAAAAGTTTTGTCACGTCTCGGGCGTATAGTTGTCTTTAATATGAAATTTCAGTTTCATAGGACTTACCGTTTCCGCCCGGGAGTTACCACAAACACACACACACACACACAGACCTTTTTGCGGGACTTGGTTATTTGGACTCAGGAGACCCTAAAACGTGTATTTCCGTTGAAAACTGGAATTCGAAAATTTTCACGATCGCAATACTTCCCCTTACTATATATAGTAAGTGAAAGTAAAAATATTTTTTAATTATCTATAGGTATGTTGGGTAAGAAAAATATTAAAAAAGAAAAAAAAAAGTCGAAAAAAACAATTTATTTACAAATTTAGAGCATCAGATGATAATTTATTTTTACTATTCATGAGAATTATTGACAATGATATGATAATAAAGTAAGAACTAACATTTAAAACAAAGAAACTGGGATTTATAGGGACAATATTTGAAAAAAAGCAAGAGCTGAAAAAAAAAAAGGAAATTTTTTTTCTCGTAAACCGGCAAGAACCCGCAGGTAATTATTAATGGAAAGTAAACTATAAACCTTCTAGTTAATTTCTGTGTTAGTGGATTTCTGGGCGATTTTCGTTATGAATGTTTTAATTTTTTTTTATGTTTTTCATTAATAAAAACTTTAAGAATCTATAAAAGATCAAGCTGCATAAACATAAATTATTATAATAAAGTTAAATTATCGGAATAAAAATGAATTTTAATTTTGGTTCATTAAAATAGTTGTGGTATTTTTTTTAAAAGGGACATTTTCCATGGACGGTCGTTTTAATAAGATATCTTTGGTATAAATTTTTAACTAAAACAAAAACTGATGATGGACAATGACAATAGAAACTAAGAAGAACAGTTTAACCAAAACAATATTACGAAATTCGAAATTTTAGATATTGGTCCTATGCCCAACGGATGAATAGGCTCGCTACACAGTGCGCTGGTAAGGCAGTTTTCATATATTTATTTTTGTAAAGTATGTTTAATTTTTACAAGTAAATTAATTGTAATTATTAAAATATAGTGTTATATAAAATAAAACCTATATTCATAAATTAATTATATATAATAAAATAAATAAAACATATATTAAAAAACTAGAAAATCCAAAATTTTGTTTACATGATTATATTCACTTAATAATCTACATTGTTGGTAGTTAATATTTTATCCGCTTCAAAATTGATATTCATTTACTTTATTATAATTATACATCGTTTAATAACTTTTGATAAAAATAGTAACATAAAATTAAGGATAGGTATAAGCGATTCTATAACGGGAACAATCTTTTATCAGTGAAATAATATAAATATTTAAAATATATTACTTTGTTTTTAATAATTTCTGAAACTTATAATTTTTAACGTAATTAAAAACGTATGATGATACTTTTCTATTATTGTGTAAGAAACGTCATTATGAAGAAAAAAACTGTAATATGATTTCAACTTTTTTTCAGCCCAGTTTTTTTTTAGCAACTCAGATTTTGATAAAAAAATAATAAAGACTTTTAGAATAGAACGAAGTTGAATAAAATAGATACATGAAACGAATTTTTTAAACAATAACCTTGTATTTCAATTTGTCTGAAAGTCATTTGTCTCTAGTGGTCATTTGTTCAATAAAAAAAATTTTTTTTTTTTTAAATTATAAAATTATACGGCTATAGAGAAGCGTAGTAAAAATACTAAAATTACCTTTCTTTTCTTTTATAACCTTTCAGGAAGTTTTACTTAATATTTCACATTCAAATATGTACTCCTTACCTTCCTTTTATTATTTAAAATTTGATGAATTGTTGTTCATATGGTTGGTGCTTATTTCCATATTTAAATATAGTTTCTTTTCTTTTATAAATTTTCAGGAAGTTTTACTTAATATTTCACACTCAAATATGCACTCCTTAACTTCCTTTTATTATTTAAAATTTGATGAATTGTTGGTCATATGGTTGGTGCTAATTTCCATATTTAAATATAGTTTCTTTTCTTTTATAAATTTTCAGGAAGTTTTACTTAATATTTCACACTCAAATATGCACTCCTTAACTTCCTTTTATTATTGAAAATTTGATGAATTGTTGGTCATATGGTTGGTGCTAATTTCCATATTTAAATATAGTTTCTTTTCTTTTATAAATTTTCAGGAAGTTTTACTTAATATTTCACACTCAAATATGCACTCCTTAACTTCCTTTTATTATTGAAAATTTGATGAATTGTTGGTCATATGGTTGGTGCTAATTTCCATATTTAAATATAGTTTCTTTTCTTTTATAAATTTTCAGGAAGTTTTACTTAATATTTCACACTCAAACATGCACTCCTTAACTTCCTTTTATTATTGAAAATTTGATGAATTGTTGGTCATATGGTTGGTGCTAATTTCCATATTTAAATATAGTTTCTTTTCTTTTATAAATTTTCAGGAAGTTTTACTTAATATTTCACACTCAAATATGCACTCCTTAACTTCCTTTTATTATTGAAAATTTGATGAATTGTTGGTCATATGGTTGGTGCTAATTTCCATATTTAAATATAGTTTCTTTTCTTTTATAAATTTTCAGGAAGTTTTACTTAATATTTCACACTCAAATATGCACTCCTTAACTTCCTTTTATTAATAGAAGGAACTTAAGGATTGCATATTTGAGACTGAAATAAAATTATCTAATAAAATAAAATACTTTCTAACTACTTTGTCCACTCGTGGAATTCTTTGAAGGAGTTTTCTAACTTTTCGAACGGAATATTCCTCCAACAATTCGGGAGTTCCCAAGTGTTTTTTTGTGAAGTTTCCGCCTTATCCCGGACCTTCTTAACTTTACCAAGTAGCCCAGTCGATTTGAAGTTCTAAGACCGCGAACAGGCCAAGTCTTGTTAAAAAGAGTCTTTATTTTCTTTTTTAAGCAAATATCCTTAAAAAGGTTTACAGGGATGATTCTGATCATTTTTCTACTACATTATAAAGTCAGAATTAATTAAACAAATAACAGAAGGAATCGCAAAGTCCTTAAAAATGTTTAAAAATCTCTGTCTAAGGTGAAATATATGGTGAGTAACAGAAACGGCGTACAATGGAAAATATGACCGATTTAGGTGGACAATATTCTGAAACTTGTATATATTTAATCTTTGAGATCCCAGATTACGGAGGAAAATATTTTTAAAAATTATAAAAAACTAATTAATTTTTTTTACACGATTGGCGAGCGTACAGCGGTCAAACATCAACTTTATTTGCTAAAATCTAAAATACCCTATATTTTACGTTTGAAGTCCCAGAAGTATGTCTCTAAAACCTGCTAATAGATGTATTTTATATCATTTAGGAAATTCTTGAAATTATAGATTGTAAAACTTTTGATTCGGAGTGTTGTGTCAAAAAAAAAATTATGTATCACCCAAAACGCAAAAAATTGCAAAAATTCTATGTAATATCTAAATGCTAGAAGGATTGATGAAACAAATCCTTAGGGTAATATATTTTTTCAATAATGGGGCTATAAAAGTATATTAAATAACCAGTTTCGAAATATAATGTCTTACCTGTCTCAGCAATGTCCATTGTTAAATAAAAACAAAAAGACTTTGCTCTAAATACACTTTGAACACAATAAATGACCATCGAATAAAAATAATCCCATTGCCGGTTATTATGCACTTGTTTGAACAGGAATGATTCATTCATTTATTATTTATTTGTAAACACGGTATGGCGGGAAATACCAGTATTAAGGGCCAACTAATAATAAAAAGGTGAAGCACTGGAAAATTCCAAACTTTTGTTCACCTAAATTGGTGATATTGCACACTGTATGGAGTTGAGTTCGGTAATCTTGATAATAAAGTTATATATCTAAGGATGTGGGGAAATTTAAGTACTAAGCTTCTATAGCATTTTGAATCAAAACGAAAATAAGTGAAAGACGTGGTTATTTCTCATTTGCAAAAATACTTAGATTTTTTTCATTCAAGAAACATATAGGCTAGAATTTACAAAGTCTATCTATATAAAACGAGGGGTGTATACGTGTCAATAAATAACAAATCGATCCCCTAGGGTATATGTAATTATAGGTCTTCTTAGTGTTTATCGTTGGGACAGAGCGTCTCCTCATAGCATTTTTTTTTTTTTTTTTTTTTTTTAATTCAGCAATCTTTAATATAAAGAATATATAGTAAAGGGAAACACCGTCAAATAATTGTAAACCAAGTTCTCAACGTAAATTAAACAATAAACCCTGTATTTACAACTACAAATAAATACAACATGTATTTATTTTATTCTTTTTATCAACTTGTATGATCTTTCAATGATTGTAATTTACAATTTTTTTCATATTTTCACCTTGTTATGTTTATTGCATTAATATATTTATCATAATTAGGAAAAAGTTGGTTGGGAGTTAGTCAGTTTTACTCCATATACTTCACCCACCATTGTTCTTTCTATAATAATAATAATAATAATAAATTCTTTATTTATTCTGGGACGAGTCCCTAAAGAATAATATTACAAATTTTACAGAAAGAAACTTAAGTGTCTTAGAGTATAATAAAACAAACATATTAATAGAAATAAAGACAAATATGAGCTATTGTAATAAATTGAAAGGTACCTTCTAATAATTAATAAAAAAACCAGAAAAAAGAAATGTCCATATGTATGCAAATCTTAAATAAAAATTTTAATTAAAAGAACTTTACAATATTGGTGAAATGTTGATGAAATAATACAATGCAAATAAAAAACAAATAAAATATTATATTTAAATCATTTCTATGTTTTTTACTGCTTTTTATTGGAATTTTGGAATCTATTTAGGGCTCTTTGGTAATTGGATAGAAAGGAAGTGATTGAATAGACGGCATTTAAAGATAGGAAGAGTATCAGAGTGACGAATATATGAAGGAATTGCATTCTATACGGATTATATAGGTTTTTGCTTTACTCATTTTGTTAAAATATTTTCTAGTACCATTATTGTATTATTACTATTATATGTTTAATCTGATTACTTCTTTTTATGTTAGTATTACAAGTTTACTCAATGTTGTCAGATTGTCAGACGTATTTTCCATTCTACCTATCTTTCGTACGTATTTTCCTACCTACCTACATTCCTTTTTACGAAATTGTACCTAGTTTCCATTCGGCTACAATACGGGACGTATCTCCACTCTACTCCATATTTCAATATTTCTTATTTCATTTAATATTTTATATCTTTGTACATTATTATCATTATCTGCTCTGTATAGCCTTCTCATTATTATACCTTAGTAATTGTAATAATTAATCGATTTCTTTACACATGTTGTTCCATTTTATTTTTTAATACTAACATCATCTAGCCCAATAGTTTTGACAGTAGTGTATTTAATCTTATTGTAAATGTATCTCTTTTGCATCTTTTTAGCCCTGATAATGACCCACAATGGAGGTCGAAACGTTAGCAGAAAATAAATGGTTGAAACTACAATACTTAATTGTTTCATACACAGACCGCCATCCGGACTGATTCCTTCCACAAAAAACAATAAACGTTTTAAGGCCAATCTTACTATAAATGACATGAGAAAATCCTTTAATGTAGAGAATAAAATGAATGAAAAAAAAAAAAAGACGCAAGATATTTTAATGAACATTTTTACCCCGCCAATAAATAAACCATAGAAAGAGGAAGTATAGCCATACGTGAACATTATCATATATATACGAGTCATCAACACAAGTAGTTTAGTGTCCAATGACTCCAGATTACTAATTATTGTAAAATGTTATGTGTATGTATGCGGTAAGTAGAACTTAAAAAAATAGGAAGTGAAATTGAGAAAAAAAAAAAAAAAAAAAAAATAATAATAATATATATATATATATATATATATATATATATATATATATATATATATATATATATATATTATTTGAGCAGTTCTCGACTGTTGATAATTTAAGTTTCTGTTGTTTCTCAGGTTTCAGTCAATGAATAAACAATTTTATCTATGCGACGTTTCGAGATTTTATTGTTCTCATAATCATGCCTTGACAATGGAAAAACAAAAAAACAGAACATTAATATTATTATACAATGATTTATATATGATGTTATCGTTAAAGATATAGAAAAGAATACATTGAACAATGAGTAATCATACAGTAGGTACATAGATATTTTAAATTAGGATTTATATTAAAGATATTATTATAAAATTACTTACAATTTTTGACAAAATAGTGTCTTAATTAGACATGTTTAGCCTCAAACTTTGAAAGAACACTGAAAAAATAAAAAAGGAATAGTTCAAGTATGGAAGATTTTCCAGGAATTTACTCCTGACGTCATCATGAATTAATAACATCATGTATTAATTATTGTATAATAATATTAATGTTCTGTTTTTGTTTTTTTTTCCATTGTTAAGGCATGATTATGAGAACAATAAATTCTCGAAACGTCGCATTGATAAAATTGTTTATTCATTGACTGAAACCTGAGAACAACAGAAACTTATATATATATATATATATATATATATATATATATATATATATGTATATATCGAAAAAGTATTTAATCGAGCAAAAAAGCGTTAAGTCGTAAAAATATGAACTTTTATGTTTGAAATAGCTATAATCCTGGGATGTTACAGCAACATTCTCATTTTGGAAGGGAAAATTAAATTTCCTGTATTGAATAGCAATAAATAATTTTTCCTGAAAAATAAGTTGTATTATAGACGCATAATATACTGGTGTATATTTCTTTTCTTTAAAAAATATTTAAATTACCAAAATATACTCCAACTCACTTTTCTCCACATTGAAACGACAATAGATCCATTATTTATGTTCACTCTAAAGATTCATTTTGATTATATCATTAAAATTTTGAATTTACCACCGCATAGATATCTAATGATATTAGCATTACAAATAATCAAGAAAAAAATAACATGATTCAAAAACATCCTTAATGAGAAATAATCGCATGAATTAAATTTTAATTTAAATATATCCAATTATCCAGTACTACCTCGCTGATAGATCTTTCAAAATAAATCACAATAGTTCCTATTCCTCCCTGTTTTCTCAATCTGCTGGTGTTCCTCAAGGCAGCATCCTAGGACCTGTTCTTTATACAGTCTATACAGCTGATATCCCAACCCATCCTAACACATTCCTTTCTACCTATGCTGATGACACGTGTGTGCTATCAGTAGATAATGATCCAGTTACTGCCTCCCACACTCTTCAATCTGCCACTGGGTAGTGTCTCTACATGTATTTCATGACAGTTTTACATATTACCATCACATTTACTAGATGTATTTTTATTTAATACAGTTGTAAATATCAATAAATATGTTTAAAAAAAAAATATATATCAAACTGTAATGATATTAAGTTATGGAAAAATAATCTAGCAACACAAAGGATTCAAATACAAAAAGATATTTATAGTCAAAATATTATTAAATCTATCTCTCTCTACACTGGTGTAAGCGCAAGATTTAAGAGGTCATATGCAACAAAATAAGTCGTTGGCGTTAAAAGGAAATTGTTATAAGTCTATAAAGTTATAAATACCTCTTTTATATATATATCAAATGATGTATGCATTAAAATATGATAACCATTACAAAACTAAGGTTTTGAAAATTGGCCTAAGGTAATGGAATCCGACTAAAATCGCAAATTCTTAAGAGTTTGTAGTAGAAAATTAATTACAGATAATTAAAGTTTTCTGTGTTTTTAAATCGAAAGTAAATAATAATAAGGAAACTAAATTTATTTCATGTGTGGGATAAGTGATAAAGTAAAGTATACCTTAGGGGTAAATTATATGGACACGCGTAACCGGATTTTTCTCCATTTGCATTGGAAGAACCAAAAGATGCCTGTGAATAAAAGCTTTTTTTTCTTCCGCTTCTGAGAGAACACTAAATTATACGACAGACAAAAACACATCAATGCCGCCTAGGAAATGTGCCTCAATGTAAATAAAACTCGAAGCAAACAAACACCCTGTTTATTCCCATTAATAATAGAATGAGACTATCAGCGTTCGGATAATATCAACTCTTTCTTTTGTATGTGGTTTTAATAGTTTTATTTGCAAATCGCTAATAAATAAAATTGTTTTTATAATACTTTATAAGTTCCCTAATGAGATATTTAATGATATTTATGAAGGGAGCAACATGGTCAAACGGATTAGTTTGCTGTTTTTCTGGTAGCGAGTTCGAAACCCGGCTGAATAATTATTTATTCTGCTGTTTTGGCCGTGGGTCAACCCTGGGGTAGAGAGACCCTCCTGGGGCACACACAGCCTCTATAATGTGGGTACCCGAAAACTTTAATTTTTTTTTTTATTTTTTATTTTTTTTATTTAGAAATAATACAATCTGCCACAATCTTGGGCAATGAGTATTAATTCTATAAGAAGACATTCATTCCTTATGTACAGTAAATAAAATAAAAATTATTAAGAAGAATAAATAAAGATTAAAATAAAATAAATAAATAATAATAATCTTGGTCACATTCATACATATATATACAATATTTACATACTGCCCCTGGGAACTCCGAATCAAACCCCAACGCCCACAAGTGGGGTGTCGGGGCCCGAGGTCGGGAGATCCCAGCGCCTCTCAGACAGTCGCATCACCGGTCTGAATAAGCCAGTGGAGACTACCCAAAAACTAGGGAGAAAAACCTGGTGGTTCAGCCTGATTTCGGCCTAAAATCTCTTTGAACGATCATTGGTCTAGAAATAGTACAGATATCTATATGTATTAAACCCTAGGTTTTTTATCGGTCGTTTTTTAATGTTTTTATGTACCTAGTTTAAGTTTCATTAAGGTTTTGAGTGATTAGATTAGCATAATCTATATGCATAAAAGTATTTTCTTCCTGGTCATTAAAACATTTAAAAATCGAACGAAAAACACATGCATATTTTTATTGACATCAGTTAAAGGCTGATTCAAAATTATTAATGTATTTATATTTACTGAATAAGGGTTTCTATTTCTATTAGTTAAGAACAGTATAAGATAAATATAGCTATTCAGTGTTTATTATTTAAGGTATATGTTCGTTTTGTCAAATATTGTGCGTATATATATATATATATATATAGGTAAACTCTCAAATAATTTATTAACTTTTATTGTAGATTTAAAATACAATGTTATCACTTTTAATTTTTTTTAACGCGAAACGACCTTAAAGACCACGCAAATATCATTTTCTCCCAACTTTTCCCACATGTTCCACTCTTTTTCTCTTTTCTCACCTCTTCTTCATTCTCTCAGACTCTTCTCTGTTCCTCGCTCCATACTCTCCCCTTGCTCACCTCTTAGGCACCCACAAGGACCTTTATTTTCCCTAATTTCTCCCTATACTCATCTTTATCCCTATACTATTAATGTTTATTTAAAATTAAATTATGTTTATTGCTATTGCTTTTATTGAAAATGCTATTTTATCGTTATTAATGTATATTTATAATCAAAATGTATTAATATTATTATATTTAAGTATTGTTAAATAAGTAATCTATCTTTAAGTATTATAAATTAAGTATTCTAGTAACTTTAAGTATTATTATCTTTAAGTTTATTAATATTATTGTCTTTAAGTAGCCTGGCTCTATTAAAAACAAATAAATAAATCTATCTATTTAATGAACAATAAATGAATGTTTTATAAAACCTTATTAAAGGCCTAGTCACTAAAAGCCTGAAGGAAGAAAGTTTCTTCTCCCCAACACTTTTACATATCAACGTGGAACAAACTCTATGATCATGGAAAGAAAAGTGTCGAGGAATGGGTGTAGAGGTCGATGATGAAGTACTTTTTAGCCTTCAGTTCCCCTACGATTAGGTTGTCTATCATCAGAAGACTTTTATCCCGAATATTTCATGAGGGAATTAAATGAAGCATCCTCTGATTGAGTTTAGAGATCAGCAAAAGAAAAGACTGAGTGCATGCCGGGCAACTCTCTGTGGAAGATTGGACAACCCGAATAATTAACGTGTTAAAATATCTTGGTTTAACTATACATAATTTCCGAAACGCTAAAAGATACACAGAAAATAAAAGTAGAAATGGTAGAAGGATCACGGGTCTGTAAAATGGTGTACTCTGGAGCAAACAGGTATCGATCGCTTCCTATGAAACAAAAATATACCACTTCTTCGTAGTAGGGACCACGGGGCAGTAACGTGAGAAGAAATTATTGGCACTAGAAATGGACTTCTTTAGAAAAACCTGTGTCATGTCTAGGCTACAACGAATTCCTAATGTTGAAATGAGAAAACAAGTAGGGGCTCATATGAACATTCTAAATCAAATTTCAACGAACATAATGATACGGTACGGCAACGACATGAGGATGGACCCGACGCCATGTGGTCACTTAGGTTGCTGAAGTACTGCTCGGAAGTGAGGCGAAAGCCAGGAAGACCCCCCAAATTGTGGACAAAGGATCTCAGTCAGGACTTGGCAGAGATAGGGGGCACTGCCCAGTGGAAGTACTAACTATCGGTTTGTGAATAGAAATAATAATAATAAAAAAAAAATTAAACTCTAAACAGCTTTATTTTTAAAAAATATTTTGAAACGTTATTTTTATTGTTATTAGAAAACATTGTAAAAAAACAACTGCAAATATTACGCTCAGAAAGTTTAATTTTATTACTAAAGGTTTTTTTTTATTATTACAATACATGAAATGTTATGGATTCTGTGCATAGTAAAGATAATTACTGTTTCTAGGATAATGGTTGTGCAAGGAGATGATTTGGCTGAGATCACGCTCAATAGCTAATTTTGTCTCCAATGTAGAAACTGGTACCGAGAAGTTGGATGAGCCCCAAGAGACATAATATATAATTATGCACTTTATCCGGTTTCGAACCACGAAAATGGAGCTTAATATTGCAGTCTCATGCTCACTAAGATACCCCCTGCTTAAATATATATATAATATTTTCTATTATACGTATATTTCTTAAACCACTCCACTATAGATGAGTACTGAGATGGTAACGATAGTGTGTAACTATGTCTTGATTGTTTTTTTATTAATTTTTTAAAAATTTATTTAATTTAAAAATTTATTTACAGTTATTTACAACTGTATTAAAGAACACAATAAGTAAATATGAGGAATGAAAAAAAAGTCATAAAAAAGAACTATCCAGTGGTAACACTCACTATTTTAACTCAGTAGGTCCCGAGGCCACCTCCTTTTCCTTGGAGGTTTATTAGGGATATCTAAGGAAGATAAATTACAGACAAGTGGGTTTGTATGGTCAGGGAGTTTAGAATGAAAAGAGGAGTATCTATCACGGGCTATGCCTGCAACAAATGGGATATTAAGGTAATTATGGAGGAGTTGATTTGTAACAAAATAAGGGGCATTCAGGATATTGCGAAGGATTTTGGATTGCAAGGACTGGATGCTAGAGGAATTAGATAGTTTCGTAGAGCCCCAAAGCTCGATTCCATATATCTAAATAGGTCTGATAATAGTGATGTAAATGAGTCTTTAGTAATATACTAGAAGGTTTGAAGGTTTGTCTAGTAAGTGTTGTAGTAATCAATATCTTTGAGCAGTTTCTTGTCGTTTCAGTCTTGTGTGAGGATTCCAAGTAAGGCGCTTGTAAAGATGGAGACCGAGGTATCGGATTTGTTCAACAAGAGTAAGGGTAATGTTATTAAAGGATACTGGGGGCAAGAAATCGTCGGTTTGCGACGAAGGGTAAAGGTGATTTGGTGGGATTTAATTTAATCCTACAATTTTAACAGCATTTTTCAATGGCTGTGATGTGGGACTAAAGGGTTTGGGATGCAGTATTTGGATCATTATGGACGGATAAGAAACACGTGTCATCAGCATAAGTATTGAGGACAGTGCGAGGATGGAGTGGGATGTCAGCTGTATAAAGGGAGTAGTGGATAGGACTTAAGATACTACCTTGAGGCACTCCAGCAGATTGGGAAAATATGGATGAGTAGGATAAGTTACGGTTTACCTTTAAGGTTCTGCCAGTAAGGTAAGAACGCTTTTATTAATTTAAACTCACTTTTATGCTACTATGGCTAATCGGATGATGCTACGGCAGGAGTCCTATATTTTCCTTATCTAGGTTTTTTTAGGATAGGGTGTTTAGCAAATCCTCAAATCGCACAGGTTCGAGACCACCATTTTACGTCCCCTCCGAAAGCATGCATAAGCAAGCTATCTTTATTCTCATTAAAATAAACCTATGGCCATACGTCAGATTCGACATTGGGTCTAGAAGGCTGTCATGCTATCTAATACACCACAGTTGACCCCTATTTATATCGTTAATTTGCCGAGAAATTCCCACTGCAGAATTTCTCCTTAGCTCCTCCATCTAGGGTCCTTTGAGGGACTACCTCAGTTAAACGAAAACAAACTTAGTTTGTTCCGATGATCAAAGCTAACATTGAAGTGTTCCCAATTAAAAGACAAGATAAATAGACAATTAATTGATTGCAAGGTAAATTTGAGACGAATAGAAGGAATATTTGCCAAGAGGCGAGACAGGTTGGGAATCAGCTTACTCCCTAATTATGGCCTCCTAGGAGGAGGAGGGGGGCAAGGAAGAGAGAGGAAGAGGTAATCCGATAACCGATGGATTCGAGAACTTGGGGCAATTAGTTGCTCATCATCTAAAGGCTTTTTGGATGTTAGGGATGCTAAACAGCCCTTCTTATATACATAATTCAAAATTGTATCTCATTGATACATAATAGATATTTCTGATTTGATGAAATAAATTTAATATATTCATGATTAATGTTCTAATTAATAAATATCAATAGTTAAACATCGGGAGGAAATTAGTTGCATTGGCGGTGAATGGAAACAATGAAACAGTTAGCAGGTTTCACGACACCGAGCTTGAGGCTCTTTTATCAAGTAAAGTGTTTAATTGCTTCTTCTGAAAGGTTCTTATTTTTATTTATGACAGTCTTCTTCCAAGCCGACAATATAGGTAAGTGAAATTAAGATTTCCTGTTCTACCTTATCGTTACGTGTTTTTTCCCATGTTATACGTTTAATTCGCCTAAATTCGTAATGGGATCGAACTTTGTATGGGTTTGTTCCTTAGGATTTAGTTCGATTCCTAAACGGATCGCAAATATTTTACGCAATATTTTCTATTTACACTCCTACGCATTTTAGCTGAGATATTAAATTGTCAATTAGACATACTTGACTGTTTTTACAACTACTAACAATGAGAGGCTGTCAATAATCTCTACTAGAAATTCTTAATTATAGAATCTAGTGTCATAAATTCTATATTCTTCAAAAAATATTTATTTTTACATTGACTAACCTTATATTCGAAATATACATTAAGCAACAACATTGTGATCGGAAAATGTTTCAAATTCCTGTTTTCACCGGAAATACTAGTTTTTTGGCGTTCCCTAAGTGCAAATGGCCACGTCCCACACAAAAGTGTGTGTGTGTATGTGCGTGGTGAGTCTAGCACGAACACGGTAAATTGTATAAAATAGAATGATCATATTTTAAATGCGTTTATGCCTAAGATGTTACCGAACCATTTTTAACAAAATCGGCGAAACAGAAGAGCCAATTTAAACATTGAATTCGTTGCCTTTAAGATTTTCTCAAAAATGGTCTAAACGATTTTGATTAAACTCTATATACCCATGTTTAATTTAATAGGTTTTAATATTATTATAGTTTCATTCTGATTAAAGTAGCCAAGTAGGACCTTAATGCCGATATTTTAAATAAACCATTTCATCTATTTAGTATTGATAACCTATCCGCACACAAGACTGAAATGACAAGAAACTGCTCGCCATTTCGATTACTTCAACACTTACTTGACAAACGCTCTAACCTCCCACTTACCTACAAAAGACTCCTCTACATGACTATCATCAGGCCTATATGGACATACGGAGTTGAGCTTTGGGGCTCGACTAAACTATCGAATTCTTCCCGTATCCAATCCTTACAATCCAAAATCCTTCGTAAAATTCTCAACGCTCCTTACTCTGTCACAAATAAAATCATCCAAGACCTAAATGTTCCATATGTTGCTGTTTTGGCCCGAACTAGATATCAATCCTTCTATGACAAATTACATTCCCACCCCAACCCACTAGTTTCAACCCTTGCTTCCTATTCGATTCCTGATAATCCTCCGAGGCGTCTGAAAAGAAGAGGCCTCGAGACCTTCTTGTTTAAAATAGTTACTGGAGTGCTTCCATTGGGCTGCTCCTCTACAAGTCTGTCTTATGTGATTTTTCTTTTAGCATATTTACTTGTTGTAATATAAACTACAGTTGTAAATTTCAATAAATAAATATTAAAAAAAAAAAAAAGTATTGATAACCGGTAAATGTAAAAGTTGAATAAATTTGATACCACCTAACGGAAAAAAGAGCAAACATTTCTTTTTTACTAACATAGGAGTAGTCATATAGTTGGAATCTTACATAAAAAGTTGTCAAAAGTAATAGAGAGTGATGAAAAAGAATAAAACTTGCAGATATCAATTTCTATTGCTAGACTAAATATATACTTAATTTTACTGCAGTTGAATTGTAGGTGCCTACCAAAGATAATATGGTAAAAAAACCCATTTTCACTAATACAACCTACACTTTCTCCTATTTTTTAAAACTATATCATGCCTCGTATAAAGAACATTATAGATAAAAAAAAAAAAAAATATTACAGAAGATGTTGATTAAAACATATCAAGGGTACTTTCAGTTAGAACTAGAATATTCCATTGAATTTTTATATTTGCTATAAAAAGTGGCATAACTAACCTGTAGGAGACAAGCTCCCATTTAACACAGTGGAATAAGGCCAAAAATCAAGGTTTGTGGGAATTAATTCGGAAAAAGCTGTAAATCGTTTTAATACCTCTTAATGGTCATACATAAAAGTAATCTGAGTTTGCACCACCGCGTTTTATTGAGCGTAAGTCGTGTATTGTGCGCATCAGATGTTTAAACTTTTTAGTTTTGATTTATTTATTGTTATAAAATAATTCGAAACACACCAGAATGTCAATACAAATTATTATTATCAATTGAAAACTCTAAAATTTTCGCATTATCTTTTCTTACAATATATACAGTCGTGGACCACGATACGACTCGTGGTAATAGAAATTGCATCACCTATGCTTTAATTTTTTATGGTAATAAATTTTATCTAATGGAATATTTTTGTTTTAGTCTACTTACGCTTAGTAAAATATAGAAATTTAAAAAAAAAAATACGTTTTTTAGTTCTTGGTTAGTATTTTTAACTACTACCACAATACAAATTTTAATGACGTTGAATTTTAAGCATTTTGCTATCAGAATTAGTTACCATTGTATGTTTATATGAATTGAAACAATTTTCTCAGAAAAAAGTCGTGACACAAATCAACAGTGGTCATATTTTTGAAAATCAATATTATGATTCATCTTTTTGTGTAATCAGCCTTTTTATTAAACCTGCGATTATGTTTGATTTGGGAAACTTTCTTTTCTTGAGTGTTGAAATTTCTATGAACATGACTGGAGGTAGCTGAAAAAAGTGTATTCGAATTTCCAGCAGTTTTTTTCTATCCGTTTTTTCTACCAAAGGGTTTTCTCATGTATTACAGATTGGAAAATCGGTTGGTACAAGGTACAAGAAAAACTACTTAAAAGAGCCTCATCAGGACACGGCATACTTTTTTTTTTATTTAAAGGGGAGAGGGGCTGCACTGTTCCTACTGTAAAAATAAGGTAAATAACCACTCAAAAGGCCCGATTTTTATTAAGGCCCGTAGGGTTTTTTTTTATATATATATTTTTTATAAATAAATAAATGATAGAGATAGAAAAGTGATTATGTACACGCGTGTGTATATAAATATATATATATATATATATATATATAAAAAATTACAAAATTACAAAAAAACAACAGAAACAACCGAAAATAAGACGCATTACGTGACCTTTCAAGGAGTCTATTTACAACGTTTATAACACATTTACGTTATTTTTTAATCTATTTATGTAACCAGTTAAGTTATTCGTATATTTTATAAATGGTTACATTCTTTGATGAGCACATAAAAGTTGTAAAGCATCAAATTTCAAACCTCCCTAAATTTCAAATTCAGTTGGTACGATCCTTCCATATCTTTAAAAAAAAATAATATTTTTGTATCGATTTTCCTCTATATTTGCTTGATACGTCCGATTTAAAACATTCTGCAGTGATTGATGTAGTAGTTTTACAGGGAATAACGATATTTGCTAAATTAACCATATTATAACTAGCTAAATGGAAGTTTGTCTCTATATGGGTTAGTTACACCACTTTTAATAGCACGTCTAATAATTGAAATGAATATTAGAAAGAATAGTTAAAAGAATAATATAATATTGAAGTTAGACATAAAAGTTCTTCTTTGATACGTTTCTCTCAACATATTCTCTAATATTTTTTATTTTAATTTATAATATTCTTTATATAAAGGACCACATATCCTCGTCTTGGGCTATACCTGATCCCTAGATAATTTTCTAGATTTCAAGCGTTTTATTCTGAATTCAGATATTATCGGACAATATCTCAATGAACTTTGCCACTGATATATTTTACTGCGGCTGAATGAGGTAAGCCTCTATAAAGTGGGTACCCAAAATTAGGGAAAAACCTGGCGGCTGAGCGTGATCAAGGCTCCCTTGCACGGGCGGTGGCCGTGAAAAAGAACGGATCTCTTATTTACTGAACCCAAGACCCTTTATGGGTTAAAGTAAAAGTACAGTT
The DNA here is from genome assembly GCA_023052935.1 of Piezodorus guildinii. Taxonomy (NCBI): domain Eukaryota; kingdom Metazoa; phylum Arthropoda; class Insecta; order Hemiptera; family Pentatomidae; genus Piezodorus; species Piezodorus guildinii. The sequence continues at coordinate 107,915,387 of CM041295.1, read as the reverse complement.
TTTTTTTTTTTTTTTTTTTTTTAATGTGGAAAACAGAGGGATTTCCAAAAGGTGATTGATTTTTTTACATATTTGTGTTCTCATCATGTATTTTTAACTAATTCTTCTATTAGATTTTGTCTTATGAGCTCTCATATCCTATAAAAACGTGATATAGAAATAAAATTAATTTCTAAAGATACTAATTACGTATTTATTTTCTTGCAAAATCGTACTGAAACATTTCATTTTATATTGGGCTGTGTCACATGAAATGTCCGTTTTCAAGGTAAAGGATTTTTATTAAAAATACGATATGAAAACAAGATAATTTTATTCGAAGTATTTACCTTCTTTTTCTACACATTTTTCCCAACGTGATACCTACTTTTTTATCCCCGAACTGAATAACTCTGAGCTTTGAAGTGAAACAAAATCTGAAAACGCTCTTTTCACACTATCATCATTTTCAAAAAGTTTTCCTTTGACGAAGTTGTCTAAATTCCTGAACAGGTGGTAATTTGTTGGAGACAAGTCGGGAGAATATGGTGGGTGCGGAAGAACTTCGTAGCCCAGTTCTTTCAATTTTTGCACGGTATGTTTTGAAACATGATGTCTTCCTGCCGCTCAGTGAGATCATGAGGTATCCATGTATCGAGCTTTTTTACTTTACCAATACACTTTAAATGTCTGGAAAAGGTAGATGTATTTGCATTTAGGTGTGCTGAGAGTCCTTTAACTGTTTGGTAGGGGTTTCCTTCTACTGTATGTTTGAGGACATCGTCTATTACGGACGGAGGTCTTCCTCAGAGCAAGTTTTCCAAGTCGGTATCCCCAGCTGAAAACTTAGCAAACCAACGGCGAATGGTCCGTTCATTAACACTCCCTTCCCCAAACGCCTTGCAAATATTTTTAGCGGCCTCAGCTGCTGAATGGCCGAGTTTAAACTCGTACAAAAATATTACTCGAAAATCGCGTGTTTCCATGTTCATATTTGGAGGTATACTAAAAAGTGGGTAATTGATTGGGAAGCTAATGTTTATAATACAAAGGTAGAGTACTATAAAAACGTACATTTCATGTGAAAACAACCCAATAACTTTAATATGGTGTTATTAATATAGTAAAAAACAATTATAGATTTTAAATAGAAAATAATTAATTTAGCTAGTTTAATAATATAGTAATGAGAGATTTTCGCGCTTCCTGTAAAATTTAGTGGAATGGATTTAGTAACTTTTGGAAATTAACGTTTCAATTATATATTGACTGTGTATATCTTTCTGAATGTCAACTCTTAGTAATAATAAATTAGTTTAAACTTTATAGTTTAACATCGTCACAGTTACAGCGATTTAAATTAAAATTTTATTTAATCATAATAAAAAATTGTTTTGTGCAGTTAGGCACATAAAATACCCAATAATAAAGGCAAATGGCCAATGGAGCATTAAATTCTGAGGAAACCAGGTCTTAATGGGGTTACACAATGTTGACCCAAATCTTCATTTTTAATGTAGTTGACATTTAAATTTCATATTAAGTAATTTTCTTAAAATGAATTTTATGCAGTAGGTTTGAAGTTCACTGCAAAGGTGATTTTGTTTTTCATTGAAGAACAGTTTAAAAAAAAGATTTTTCAGTTGCATTGCGTAATGCAACCCACATAATACACGAAGAGAAAAAATCCGAGCGCCAAAATCCCGCAAATAAATTCATCCAGATAGTTAGATTTAAACCATAGGTCATCTCAAAGTTTTGTCCGGTACTGAATATATAAAGTTTTATTGTTATATTTCGTTAAATAAAACGTTAATTTAAAAAAAATTATTTATGTATATTAAAACACTTAATACTATACGAATTATCGGGATTAATTGCTTTGTGAATCGTTTAATTAATTTAATTTTTTTTTGTTTCCGGGGGAAAAAAAATGTATATATATATATATATATATATATATATATATATATATATATATATATATATATATATATATATATATATATATATATATTACTTTTCAAAAACAATTATTATTGAGCTATATTTTAGTCTGTCATAATCAGCACATTTATAATAGTGATCAAGTACAACATTCAGACAATATATATATTAGTATTTATAAACGCAATTGTGGTCAAGGATAACATGATTTGAAAACCTTCTTCGTTTCAACCGGACCAGTTACAACATAATTCCGACTTAAAAACATGTATGATGATAATAATGAACCGTAAGCTAGTCACTTTAAATGCATAGGCATAAGCAGGTCAGTTGGTGGGGTAAATAAAAATTATAAAAATAAAAGAAAGAAGCCAACTAAAATAAAGTATTAGGATAAAAGCTGTAGTTAGAGACTGTTATTACTTTCAAACAATTTCTGTATATAATGCATATAGACAGTCTCTAAAAAGTGAGTACCCGAAAATTGTAAGAAAAATCTGGTGGCTGATCATGACCCCATAAGATCTTTGGCCAACAAACGATAGGAATCCCTATACGCATTGAACCCAAGAGTTTTCACAGATTGTAGAGCCTTGACCTAAGTATTTTTGTAGATTTTTTTTCATTTAGTACTCAACATTTTCTGCTCCTGTATTTTTAAAATTTCATTATTACTGCATTATTTATTTCCCTATATTTTTTTCTCTATATTTAAATCGCGCACAGGCTGAGGAGGTAGGACCAGTGAGTGCACTAATGGCGAATAATGTGTGACGAAGATGTACCGCCTGATAAAGAGGACATTATAGAGATAATAGCGGGAATGAAAAATAATAAGGCACCTGGTATGGATGGTCTTCCGGCGGAACTTTTCAAAAGGAGCAAACTTTGAGATAGCTACTGTGCTCCAAGAACTTATAGCTAGAATTTGGGAAGAAGAAGTAATTCCTAGTGACTGGTTAAAGGGCCAAATAGTGCCAATTTACAAAAGAAAGGGGCACATCATGCAATGTAAGAACTATAGGGGAATAACGTTACTCAATATTGCATATAAGGTATTGTCTGTTGCATTACATAGGAGGATAGTCCCATATGCGGAGACAGTACTAGGAGACTATCAAGGAGGTTTTCGAAGCAACATATCCACTATAGATCAGATTTTTTCTATTCGAAGGATCATTGAGAAGATGAGGGAATAAGGGAGGTCTGTGTGGATGCTGTTTGTAGATTTTGAAGCGGCCTATGACACTATTAACAGGAAAGCCTTGTTTGTGGCTATGAGAGAGTTAGGAGTACTAGATAAACTCATCAAGCTGACCAGGTGTACCTTAGTGCTCAAATAATTCCGAGTTAAGACACCGAGTGGACCCTCGGACTCTTTTGAAGTAAGTAATGGATTAAGGCAAGGAGATCCATTAGCTCCTCTCCTAGTTAATATTGTTCTCCACACTATTGTGAAGGGAGCTGAGCTGGACCCAGGAGGAACCATCTACACCAAGAGGACCCAGATAATGGCGTACGCAGATGATGTGGTGGTCATTGGAAGATCTTTAGCTTCTGTGAGAGGCGAGTTCACTAAGCTTGATACAGAAGCGAGGCGTGTGGGTCTTAGAGTTAATGAGGGGAAAACCAAGGTAATGGCATGCAGAAGGAAGAAGCCAGTGCACCCTCAACGTAGATGTTGTCATCAGGGATTACACGCTTGAAGTGGTGAACAGTTTCAGCTACCTCGGGGCCCTTATCAATGGTGATACAAATGAGGATGAGGATATAAGAGCTAGATTGGTGGCTGGGAATAAAGCATATTTTGCTCTTATTTAGCTGTTCAAGAAGTAGATAGCTGAGCAGGACCGCTAAAATTAGGCTGTACAAGACGCTTGTTAGACCAGAGTCAACATATGCATGTGAGACATAGGCGTTTAACAAGACTGCTTCTGAAAAAATGGACCGATTTGAAAGAGAAGTTCTTAGACGGATCTTCGGACCATTCCAAGAGTCAGGAAGATGGAGGATAAGGACAAACAAGGAAGTATATCGGCTGTATCTATGTTGGAATTAGCAGTGTCTATGTTCGTAAAGATCCAGCCTCTTAAATGGCTGGGCCATGTTCACAGGATAGAAGATTCAAGAGCAGCCAAAAGACTGTACATGCATGACCCTGATGGAGTGCGACCGAGAGGAAGACCCAAGACCAGATGGCGGGATAATGTAAGCGGTGACCTCCGAAAGCTAGGAATAACGATAACAATGGCAGAAGATAGAGCACTGGTGAGGGCTGGTTGAGCAGGCCAAGAACAGCTATATGCGTATAGAAGAAGATTTTTCCCATAATGTTTACAATTCTTATGATTACATAGCGTTCATAGTAAGCCGAATTTATAAGACTATTATTTAAAGTAAAAATTGAAGATAACGATGGTAATTAATGAAAACCTGACTACAAATATCAAACTAATCTTCCATCATGAGGAAAGAGATTAACTTGAAATCTCATTAAAATATGTTTGAATATATTTTATCTTGATATATCCCGGATCTTCTTTTTTTCCCAAGACATCTTCCTTTCTTACCGAGACCGTTTTAATCGTCTTAAAAGCCCCTTGACAAAGCAGTCTGTTTTTGTAGCTCTCCTTTCTCAATATAGGATCATAACTTTTATCCCATGAGTAAAATATACCATTGTATCCTCAACATCAGAAACATAAAACAACAAACTAATAAAATATAGAGTAATAATTAAATTGTTTTGTTTTACTTTGTTTTATTTCTCCAAAGTACCTTTCATTATTTTTGTTCGAAACAATTAACAATTTCACGTTGTTAGCATTGATAAACAATTGGTTAATATAAATTATGAAAGAAAGTACTAATAATTATCTTTACCATTCTCCTGTTAATAGACTTCACTGACGGGGAAATAAAACATGTCATCTTATTGATTTTTTTCATGTTAATTTATCAAATTAAAAAAAAAAAAAAAAAAAAACAGTGGTCTATTATTGTAGCTAACGATTCTGAAATACAGTCAAGATTAATTTTCCCTATGAAAAATGTTAAAGTTGTATTATTCTATATTTATTATATTGTTCTATATTTATTGTATTATTCTGTATTTCTGTTTGTAAGTACTCATTGTATTCTTATTGTTTTATGTTATTCCTTTTTTTTCTGTTTATATTCTTGTAAAATGGGTGTAGTTTCCCGTCAATAAATAAATTATTAGGTAAGATGACACAACAGCCATGTGATAACAATGGTTTGCGGCCAACTCGCAATAAATAAGCTACAAATAGAAAGAGTTCAGACATATACTTATCTCGGGACCAAAATATGTGAAACGTGGGATCACTCTGTGGGGATTAAATGCAGAATAGAGAAGGCCAGAGATGCTTTTCGCAAAATGTCCAAATTGTTCATATGCCATGATCTATCACTGCCAACTAAGATCAGACTATTGATCTTAGTTATGTCTTCCTAGTGCTGCTCTACGGGGTCGAATCCTAGACTCTAACTAAAGCTACCTGTGCAAAACTTGAGTCATTTGAGATATGGTTGGTTATACCGACGTATTTTTAGAATCCCATGGACCGATCATGTCACCAATCTTAGGGTCTTAGAAAGAATGGGTAAAGAAAAGGAGCTGCTGTTTTTAATAAAATCTCGTAAACTGAAATATCTAGAACATATAATGAGAAACATCCAGCGGTATAACTTGTTGCAATTGATTTTACAGGGCAAGGTGGAGGGCAGGAGGAGGCATGGTAGGCGAAGGATATCCTGGTTGAAAAACTTACGAAAATGGTATAATACAACAACAGTGGGCCTTTTTAGTGCAGCAGTAGATAAGGTGCGCATTTCCTTAATGATCGCCAACATCCGTAACGGATAGGCACCAAAAGAAGAAGTAAGATGACAGAACAACATTTTATTCGCTTTAATTACCAATAACAGTGGGATAAAATTACGATACAGTGGTGAAATTCAATTTACGATCCTGAAAAATAATGGGTGTAACACTTTAATTCCTACAAATAAAGGACATTCCATTCTGATAAATGAAAATAGGATTTTTTATTTATCTTAAGTATATCAAAAGTTATAGAATTTTGGCCCTCTAAATCGCACTAAATTATTTTCGAGAGAGCGATTTATACATGAAAAAAAGACGACTGTGATCGGTAATTTAATCGTATTAAATGTTGTTCTGCGGTCTTAATCAACCTTACTACAGTATCTGGAATAAACCCTCTCATTTCTTCAAAGCATTTGAGTAAAAACGTAAAGCCTAATTAAAATAACTTCTTCTTTTTTTTTTTTCTGTACAAGTTTCTCCGCTAAATAAATTTATGAAATGTCAGATATTTAATTACACCTTGCTGTCCTCGTATCTGATGCAACTCATATTTCTATTTTTACTTCTAGCAAGTTTTTTTTAAATGTTTTGTGCAGACCATCTACGCACCACCTTTTGCTTAGTCTGGATTTTTACTTTTACATTATTATGATAATATTTTCATTCTCAATCTTTTTGGATTGTTTTTCTTTTTCTGAAAACCTACCATTGTAGATCAATTCCCAATCCTGTATACCAGCTTTCTTAATTCCTAAGTTTTTGAAATCTTTGATAATTTTTGTGAAATATTTAGGTTTGGTTTATCTATAGTCGAAAAAGATAAACAATTTCTTAGGCAGTTTAACATTGAATATTTTACTGATATGGCAAAAAAAATCTAGGCCTTCTTCCCTCTATTGTTCCCTATATTTTGTCTAAACATAAATGCACTTTTATAAAGGTGCTTTGACTCATCTGTGAACATTTAAATTCATCAATCTTCTTTTAGTTTTTTTTTTTAAATATTCAGCCTATTCTCTTATTACCTTGCCCCCATTTTTTTTTTTCGGACTTCTTCCTCAATGTTTTTCTTTTCGCCATATTTTTTTAGAACGCAGCAAAAACTTTAAAAACTTATTGTGCATCCAGGAGTTCTGAAAAATTTATAAATAAGGCAAGGATTACTTATTTAAAGAGCTGTTTTCTTGTTTGATGAATAATCAGTCTTTTATTTTTAAAATTCAATATATTTTGGACTGTCACTTTTTTGCTTTTATTATTATATCATACACACTATACTCATCAATCCAAATATTCTCATAATTCATTTTATTCTCTTTATAAAAAATATTTGAAGCCGCTGTTCGATCGTCAAGTTTTTACTTAAACGTCTTATTTTAAAAACATTTCCATCCAAGCTTCGGTAACAGTTAGATGAGGAGAAAGAATATTTTAGAACATAAAATTATGTCGAAGATTAGTGAGAATATGAACATTTGAAACCATTGAACAACCGGATATTACGATTTCCAAATACTTTTTACACTGTATATTCTTGTAATTTTGCATTATTAGTCGTATATTTTCAAAAGAAATATACCATTCGGTCATCTGCTCAGTGATTTTGCTTTATGGGAGTCTCTTTTAAAGATTAATTAGTTAAAAGGAATAATAGTTGTGAAAAATACTTCTTAAATGAAAAGCTCGAACGCCATATTATTATTATTTTAATTTTTTTTATTATTTATTATTATCATTATTGTTTAATTTTTTATTCATTTATTTTTATTATTTTTTTAGACTAAAATCGAATTTACTTTTATACTTTCTATTCTCGTCTCAAACTTATTATTATTTTATACATTCATTACGTTTCTTTCCTTCTTTAATTTTTTTTTTTTTCGTTCTGTTAAAAATTTAATTTCATTATTCAATTCATATGAATAATTATAAATGTATGATAATTAGGGGTGTCTTTTGTATGAGACTATACCTCCACTTTTTTTATTGTTACCCGTTGTAATGATAATTCTTTTATTAAAAAAAAAAAAAACCATGTATGGCTCATGCAGCCGATCTGAAAATCAATAAATTAAAATAAAGGCGAATTCCGAATACTTTTGACACCCACTGTACATAGCAATCAAGTTTTCTTTACATAGTATAATTTAATTTTCCGTTACCTGTGCTTCACTTGAAAATAACAAAAAAATAAACTTTACCAATTTTGATTTACATTTTTCATTTCTGCAGATGATTAAATATAATTATTAAAAGACGTTATAAAATAAACATATTTCCTTTCTAATTGCAATTTTCGTTACGATGAACTAAAATTACCAAAGCAATAAACTCTAAATCGTTCAGACAGAGATTAATGACACCTCATTCAAATTGCATCCGTGTAAAACAAGGGCGGGTCTATTATTATATTTTTTAAACTTCATTATTTTTATTGCTAACTTTCCCACTGCTTGACTGTAAGAAGAATTCTAGAGAGCACACATAGAATTAGGAGCAGAGGGAGCGACAAATTTGCCCAGATCCCTAGAAAATATTCTATGTGACACCAAATACGGCAGCGTCTCCAATATTTTTCTACCTGGGGGCACATTTATAGGTTGCCTGTCAGCTGGAGGATTTTTTTTTTCTTTTATTTGTTCTGTCTGAATTGGATGTTTCTAATATTTAGATTTGAGAGATTAACTCATCACATCCCAAAAATAATTACTCCCGCGACACTAACTTACCATATCACATTCCAAACTTATTAGCAGAGAAACGGCGAGCAAGGGCTAAGTGGCATAGGTCCAGATACCCGTCCGACAAAACATACTATACTCATCTAACTAACAAACTCAAAACTGAAATTAGAAAATTCAAAATACAAACATTTCGGGACTTCACAGAAAACCTAAGACCAACTGACAAATCTTTATGGACAACTACCAAAAATTTGCTCAAATTCAAAACCTTTAATCACCCACTCCTTACCGAATCTTCTACCTGGTCTCGATCAGATGAAGAAAAGACTCAAATATTTGGTGAACACCTTTCCAAAATATTTAATCCACATCCTGAAATCCTTAATCCAACCCATATTGACCATATTGAAGCAGAACTAACTATTCCACTCCAAATGTCCCCTCCTCCTAAAGCCTTTCATCCTTCTGAAATAATTAACGTTATCCATCAATTACGTATTAAAAAAGCACCTGGTCATGATCTCATCACATCCTATATCCTAAAACAGCTACCTCGAAAAGCAATCCTCTACCTCACTTATATATTCAACGCTACTCTCCGAACCACCTATTTCCCTGAACCATGGAAACTGTCAATAATCAAAATGATCCCAAAACCCCAAAAGCCTCCTGAACATCCATCCTCATACCGTCCGATCTCCCTTTTACCCATCATGGGAAAGATCCTAGAAAAACTCATTTTGAAACGCCTGTATCCGATCCTAGAAATGAATCACGTAATACCTGACCATCAGTTTGGATTTCAGACATCCCATTCTACAATTCAGCAATGTCACCGTGTGGTGGATGTTATATCCTCCACATTGGAGCGTGGAATGTATTGCACGGGTGCTTTTCTTGACGTAGAACAAGCGTTCGACCGAGTCTGGCACCCAGGACTCCTTTATAAACTCCGTCAATTCCTTCCCGCTACATACTTCCTGATAATCCGTTCCTACCTTACTGATAGAACGTTCAAAGTAAATCATAATCTTTCCTATTCTTCCACATTTTCTCAGTCTGCAGGTGTACCTCAGGGTAGTATCCTAGGTCCCATCCTTTATACGGTATATACAGCTGATATTCCACTCCATCCTAGCACTGTCCTCACAACTTACGCGGATGACACTTGTGTGTTATCCGTCCATAATGATCCAACCGCAGCATCCCAAACCCTTCAGTCCCACATCACAGCCATTGAGAAATGGTGTCAGAACTGGAGGATTAAAATAAATCCTAATAAATCCCACCAAATTACCTTTACCCTTCGTCGCAAACCGATGACCTCCTGCCCCACAGTATCCTTTAACAATACCCCACTCATTCCTGTTGAACAAATCCGGTACCTAGGACTCCATCTTGATAAACGTCTTACATGGAATCCTCACACGAGACTAAAACGACAAGAGACTGCCCGTAGATACCGATTACTACAACACTTACTCGACAAACGTTCAAAACTTCCAATTCATTACAAAAAGCTCATTTATATTACCGTCATCAGACCCATCTGGACATATGGAATCGAGCTTTGGGGCTCTACGAAGCCATCTAATTCCTCCCATATCCAATCCTTACAATCCAAAATCCTTCGAAAAATCCTAAATGCTCCTTATTTCGTCACAAATAAAATAATCCATAACGACCTTAATATCCCATTTGTTACAGACCTTTCTCGTACCAGATATACCACTTTTAATTCCAAACTCCCAGCCCATATAAACCCTCTTGTCCGCAACCTATCAACCTCACATATTCCTGACAACCCTCCTAGGCGATTGAAAAGAAGATGGCCTCGGGATCTACTTACTTAAATAAACATCGAAGTTCTACCACTGGGTAGTTTCTTCACAAGCCTTTCACGCCCTTTATTCTAATTCAACAGTTTTACTTATTGTATTTATGTTAATACAGTTGTAAAATTCAATACAATATGAAAAAAAAAAAAAAAAAAAAAAGATTTGAGAGGATATTTCGTATTAAAATTGACGCAGAAAGTTATATTTCATAGGAACGTTCTACCAAAGAAGAAAACCAAAAAGAAAATAATTATAAATTAGTTAATTATATTGATTTTTGATGGAAATATTTATTTCAGATTAAATGAGATAACAATAGAAATTATTTTCTAAAACAATTACTTATGCCTATAGCCTTTTCTTCCATCTCCACAACCTTAAACAAGTTTGGCATTCCAACAGTATTTTATATTTTTAAAGTACAGTTTTAATCTAAAAATCTTAAAATAATTTATCTTACCTCTTTTGTTAAAATGGAGGTAATAAATTTTAAATAAAGTTGAGAAAAATATATAGTAATCGTTACCAAAATAATTTAAAACGAAATACGAGTAATCAACGACTTTTAGCTTTGTTGAGGCCATAATCCCCTAAAGTATTCTTCTTACAAAAATAAGTGTAATAAATTTCTTTATAGTGCAATAGATCAGCTTTAATTTGAGTGGTATTAGACATCTGTGGATGTAATAGTTACCAGGAACTTGTTTTTTTTAAAACATTTTATTAAAAAAATATTATACATTGGTATAAAAAAATATTATACATTGGTATTTGCAACTGTATTAACAAAAAAAAATTCATCAAGCAAATGTGATAGTTATGTAATACAATGACATGAAATACATGTAGAGAAGCTTCCCATTGGAAGCACTCTAAAAATATTCTAAACTAGAAGGGCCATTTCCTTTACAGGCGCCTCGGAGGATTATCCGGAATTGGGGAGGAGGAAAGGATTGAAACTAGTGGGTTAGAGTGAGAAAGGAGTTTGTCATGAAAGGATTGATACCTGGTCCCGGCCAAATCAGTAACATAGGGAACATTAAGGTCTTTATGGATAAGTTTATTTGTGGCATAGTAAGGAGCGTTGAGGATTTTACGAAGGATTTTGGATTGTAAGGATTAGATGCGGGGAGATTTTGATGGTTTAGTAGAGCCCCAAAGCTCTACTCCGTAAGTCCAGATTGGTCTTATAATAGTCATGTAGATGAGTCTTTTATAGTTCAGAGGAAGGTTTGACCGTTTGTCTAGTAAGTGTTGAAGTAGCCTAAAACGGCGACCATAAACTTGTTAAAAAATAATAATAATAAATAAAAAAAATACATTTTTTTTCTCGAAAATACGAGTAGTCAGCGACTTTTAGCCAAAATTACTCAAAGTTTTCTTCTTACTAAAATGAGTGTAATATACTACTTCATAGTGCATTAAATTAGATTTAATATGAGTGGTTTTAGATAACTCTAGGTTTACTAGTTACTAAGATAAAGCAAAACAAAAGAGACATTTTGTTGCTCATTGATCTTGGCTTATTGCACAGTTTGCACTTTATTACTAAAATAAAAATATTTTCAAAACATCTGGTGCGGGTAACCCACAACTTTTGCTTACCTCGCTTGTTAAATTCAATTTAAGAAATAATAAATAGAGTTCAAAAAGTTTAAAAAAAATATATTTAGTTTCGTTGGAAACACATGTTTTACATTAAATAATTTAACAATATAAATTTTTATATATACAACAATTAGTTAGTTTCATCCGCTTATCAGCACCCTCCATTACATTTTACAATTTTTATCTAAGATAATACTTTTCCTAAAATATTTAGCTTTCCAACGGTATATTATAAATCTGTATTACATTTCTTATCTTCAAAAAAAAAAAAAAAAAAAAAAAAAAAATACATTAAAACATATTTTCACTCATTTTTCATTTAGTTCATTATCATATTCGTTCAACTTGTATATTTAGTCGTTTTTCATCAATGCTAATATGATGATATGGTAAATTTGTACGAACCTAAAAATACTTTAGATGAAGAAAATTGAAACTATCAGCATCTAAGCCCTGTTAGACTATTTCAATCAGTATTAAACCTATATAATACTAAAGCCCATTAAATTTTACATCGTTATATCGAGTTTAATCGACATCGTTAGAGCAGTTTTTGAGAAAATCGTTGAGCCGTTTTTTTTGGAAAATCATAAAATTGTTCAAAATGCATAATATAAAGTGGCTATTCTGGTTAAAAAATTAAGCAAAATAATTGGCGTAAGGTTGCCTTAAATATGAAATTTCAGTTTCGTTCGATTTATCGTTTTCGTGCTAGACTTACCACACATACTTTTTCGCCGGACTTGGTCATTTGTTCCCAGAGGACCCTAAAACAAATATTTCAGTTGAAAACTGGAATTCGATCACAAAATGTTTACGATCGCAATACTTGCTTTTACTATATATACTGCACCATAAACATTGATTTTTTTTTTAACTTCAAAAAACTTAAGAAAAGATACTTTAGATGAAGAATATTGAAAAAATCGGCGTTCAAGCCCTGTCAGGCTTTTTCTATCAGTGTGAAACATATATGATATTAAAGCCCATTAAATTTTACATCTTTATATACAGTTTAATCGAAATCGTTAGAGCCGTTTTTGAGAAAATCATAAAAACGTACCAAACGCATCGTATAAAGTTACTCTTCTGGTTCGCCGATTTTAATGAAAAAATTGCTGTAACATCTCAGACTTATAAATACAATAAATATGAAATTTCAGTTTTGTACCACTTTTTGTGCTAGACTTACCACACACAGACCTTTTTGCGGGACTTGGTCATTTGGACTCATGGGACCCTAAAAAGTTTATTTCCGTTGAGGACAGGAATTCGAAAATTTAGCGCGATCGCCATACTTTCCCTTCCTAAATATTTCATATATAGGTAAGTGAAAGTAATGTATGTATATATTAACATATGAAATGCATGTCTGTTAACAGAATTATAAGAATTGTTAGAGAAAAAAATTAGTGCATAAGTAATACATTGTGTATAAAAAAATTCGAAAAAATTTCTAAAAGAGTCTACCTTCATTTTTTACTTTCACTTACTTTATATAGTAAGGGAAATTATTGCGATCGTGAAAATTTACGAATTCTAGTTTTGAACGGAAATACGGTCCCCTGATTCAAAATAACCAAGTCCCGCAAAAAGGTCTGTGTGTGTGTGGTAACTTCCGGGCGAAAACGGTAAGTCCTATGAAACTGAAATTTCATAATTAAGACAACTATACCCCCGAGACGTTACAAAATCTTTTTTATCAAAATCAGCTTACCAGAAGAGCCACTTTATACTATGCATTTTGAACCTTTTTTTCGATTTTCTCGAAAATGGTTCCGACGATTTGGATTAAACTCGCTATATCGATGTAAAATTTAATAGGCGGTAATATCATTTAGGTTTCATTCGGATTAAAATGGTCTGACAGGTCTTAAATACCGATATTTTAAATTTTTCTTTCTCTAAAGTACCTTTGATTTTGTCGATTCTATAAAAATAACTATATTATCTTGTTACCACTGATAAAAAACAGGTAAATATATAAATTGAATGAATTCTATACCTAACAAAAGGAGAAAACTGAAAAAAAAATTATTTTTTATACATTTTTTGTTTATGAATATAAGAACAGTAATATACATCTATGATATACCGTGTGTGTGTGTGTGGTAACACCCGGGCGGAAACGAAAAGTGTTATTAAACTGAAATTTCATATTAAGGACAACTACTTAACGCCCGAGATGTTACAAAAACTTTTAACATCAAAATCGGCCAACCAGAAGAGCCACTTTATACCATGCATATTGCACCTTTCTATGATTTTCTCAAAAACGGCTCTAACAATTTTGATCTCGGTATATCGATGTAAAATATAACGGGTATTACTATCATGTAGGTTTCATTCTGATTGAAATATTCTGACAGGGCTTAAATGCCGATTTTGTAAATTCTATAAAAATAACCATATTACCATATTGTTTACACTGATGAAAAACAGGTAAATATATAAATTGAATGAATTCGATACCTAACTAAAGGAAAAAACTGAAATAATATTTTTTAGTGCAATTTTTTGTTTTAGAACATGAAAACAGTAATATACATGTGTGATATACCGTTGGAAAGCTAAAGATTTTAGAAAAAAATATTATCTAATACACGAGTTTGTAAAAGTTAATAAAGAGTGATGAAAAACCGATAAAACTAACTAGATGGGGAAGATGGTTGGGAGTGCGGTCATAAATTAGAAACACACATTTAAAATAAGTGTTATTTTAATTATGTGCCGACGTTTCGGCCTACAATGTGGGCCTTCATCTGGGCTAAAAGAAACAAGATAACAACCAATGTAATTATAGACTTAATAATGCGTTAGGTATATAATAATAATATGACAGTAATAAATTATGGGAACATAAATAAAATTAAATGTAAAATGATAATAAGATGACAATTATAAAGTATGGGAATAAGGTGACAGTTATAAAGTATGGAAATAAACAAAATTAAGATGATAGTTATAAAGTATATAAGTAAACATAATTGAGATGATAATATTGTAATGAGAATATATAAAGAGAGACAAAGCAAATGAAAAAAATGACAAAGGAAAAATATGTGAACAATTAAAATTTTAAATATTAACAATTTTGAAGTGATATATGACGGTAATATGTTAAAAACATAGTTAAGAGTATAGCTAATATATAAAAAAGAACAATTAAAATTTTAAATATTAACAATTTTGAAGTGATATATGACGGTAATATATTAAAAACATAGTTAAGAGTATAGGTAATATATAAAAAAGAACATAGTCATTACAAAAGAGAAACAGTATGAATAAAAAATAATTTTAAAATTATTATTAATTTTTAATATAATATAAAATTATTATTAATAATTTTAATTTATGACCGCACCCCCAACCATCTTCCTCATCTAATTTCTCAACGGTCAACAAAACTCCATCATGATAAAACTAACTGATTATTTTAGATAATAATATAATAGTTTTTTTAATAATACACATGTTTCGATAGAAATTAAATTTAATTAATTCTTTAATAGTTTTTCTAATTTAACATCTTTAACTGTATTTGAAAATTTTTCAATCGATTTTTAAAACGGAGTTAAGTGAAAGTCGTGTGTCGCCCGCACCAGTTTTTTTTTTTTCTATGTGACCTCTTAAAAGTTTCTGGCTAAAGATTTTAATTGTATGCGAAAGGAACATAAGATATTTGATCCTTTTTGAAAAAAAGGATGTTCTCAAGGTCACACATATATAAATAGATAATACTTATACAATTGAAAACTTTTTATAACAGTTGTTATTTATACCATGGGCTATCTCAAAAAGTAATAAAAAAATAAAATGGAATTCCTCGTGAGAATATGTAATGAGAAGAAACAGCAAAGGAAAAACAAACTAACAGGAAATCCAAGTGAAACAGGTTACGTAAACAAAATAGAAGAACCAGAAATATCTCATGTAGTTTATTTATTTTATTTTATCTTCACCATTGAGATATTTAGAAAGAGTTCATCAATTTACTAACGTTTGTTTCCGTGTATAAAAAAAAAAAGTTATTCTTTTATAAAAAAAATAAATTTCTTTGTAAGACTGGAACCTTCGTATAGCAGTTTGAGGGAAAAAAGACAAAACATATTCGCAATATCTATCTTTATACATACCCTGTTTACTGATTTCAGTGTTATGAGTGAAACGTGCATTGTTTATAAATATGTATGTAGCTCGTCGTGCCAGGAGTCACATGTTGTGTAGTGGCTAGTATTAGATTCTCTTATGCCCTATAGGATTTTTAAAGGGAGTAAAAACCCCTTAGTTATACTTTTCTTCGGAGAAAACTTAAAAATGATTCTCAAGAGCATGTGCGATGAGAGGTACTTGTTAAAGATCTCTATCCTTGTTAAACCTGGATTGACAAAATTTAGTACTACCACTGTACCATCGTACAATTAATAATCTATTAAACAAATAAGCAAAGCTGTTGTGCCATATCAAATGTCTCCTTTGTGGTAAAATTAATAAAAGATGACATAATAAGATAAAAGTTTATTTATTTATACTATTATTTCTCAGTGACAAACTATCAGTCAAAAATCTAAGCACAAGCCAATATCACACAATCAAAATTTATTTTGAAATTGGCCTTGCCAAAGATCTAACACTTCAAAATCCAAGTATACAGTACTTATCAATCAACTACTGAATACTCGTTTTCAAGAACCTTCATTTATTGAAATATTTAAAACTAAAACTTCTTTAAATTTTTAGAATTGGTAATGAAAAGACCCTTTCCTTTAAAAATTATCTTAGAGATTAAAAAGCATATAATAACTTTTATTTTGTTGTACAAATGTGAGTAAAGTAAATTAGCTAATGGTTATAGTTTTTGAAATTCATGTTTTTAACATCTAGAAATTCGACATTTTACATGATACAACAAGATATCTGTTGACGATACTAATAAATCATATATTTTTAACAATATAAATAACATGAAAAAAGTTTATTTTTATCAACTAAATAAATAAAATAAAAATGTGTTACGGTGTGCGGGCCACAAATTTCTAACTTACTGTCATTCTTGATGTAGATGTCATTCTTAATTTGAACTTAAAGTAGGTTACTGAAATTTAAAAGATTTCTAAGAAAATTGATCAATCCTGTAAAAAATTTAAACAACAATTTTTTTTTTCTTCATTCTACCTTAGCTTTTTTCTTAAATATTGAAATATTTAACTTTTTAGCTACTCTTATTTCCAGAAATTCGTTTATAGTTTGATAAAATATAATTCCATTTTTTCCATTAGTTACTCATTATATTTAAGAGGATCACAGTTTAAAGTCAAACTTTTTTTTTAAATTACTGACTAAGATGTGAGTACAATTTTTCTTAAAAACAAAATTTAGGCATTAATTTTTATTACAATTAAAACTTGTTTGAATGCATAAATGTATTGTATTAAAGTGATCCATTTTCAATCAATATATTTTATTTATTTTTCCTTCTCCATACGTTTCGGCTTTTTGCCATTTTCAAGGGATCTATAAACATCGTTTATTTTAAACTTACAATATAACAACAATCCTTTTTTACATTATTATATGGAATTTTACATACCTTTAATATTCCTTCATATTGCACTTATATAAATATACATTTTGTCACATTTAAAAAAAAAAAAACTATTACAGGCTGACCAGCCCTGTTATGCTTGTTATCACCAACTCGATTAAAGCAAAGTATTCCTTCACTCTTAACAAAACTTGATATTAAAACCAATATTTTTCTTTATCCTCATTTAAGTAATCATGTTAAAATATCAATAATAATCAAATTAATTTTATATATATATATTAATATAAATTAATATATATATATATATATATATATATTATACACACACACATTGTTTCATTTCCTCCTCCTCTAATCAATCAATTCCAAATTTGTTTTCACAGCCAAATTTTTCTTTCAAAAATTCTTAAAAAAATTACTATATATAAACATATACATATGCACACATACATGCGCACACATATATACATATACTTATACACATGCATATACCCATACACATACATATACATGCAAACACACACACACACACTTTTCTTTTAATTTAAAAATAAATGATGTTTATAGATCCCTTGAAAATGGCAAAAAGCCGTAAAAAACGTAGGGAGAAGGAAAAAGAAATAAAATATGTGTGAATGAAAATGGATCACTTTAATTTAAAAAAAAACCTAACAAAATTTAGGTACTTCAGAGTAAGTAGAATTAGAAATTTGCCATTTAAATTTCGGCTTCAACACTTACTAAAAAAATGCTCAAACCTTTCACTAAACTTCAAAATGCTCATCTACATGACTATTATCATAAGGCCAATCTGGACTTGAGCGTTTCGATTTAGGGGTTTGAAAACCAATCAAATCCTTTTCATAGCAAACTCCATTCGATCTCGTCCTTGCTTCTTCTTCAATTCTTGATAATAATGGAAGGCGCCTAAAAGAACCGAGACCTTTTCGTTTAGAATATTGTTTGAATGCTGCCTATGGGTAGTTACTCTAAAAGTGCATCATGCCATTTTTAATACTTTTCTCAAATTTACTTGCTTTATTTAATGATGCAGATATTTAATTTTAATTCCATACAGCTTACTTCCTCAGACACACTCCGGTATCTCGGCTTTTTACTAGACAAAAGACTGACGTGGAACCCACATACAAGACTAACAAGAAAAGAACTCAACCGCAGATTCGGCCAGTTATACAGACTACTAAACAGAAAATCTCATCTTACAGTTGACAACAAATTACTAATATACAAGACTGTACTGAAACCTATATGGACCTACGGACTTGAACTGTGGGGGACAGCTAAACATTCTAACATCAAACTCATCCAATCCTTCCTATCCAAAGTCCTCCGAACAATAGTTAATGCTCCTTATTACGTTACCAACTGTACCCTACACCATGACCTTAATATTCCGTTTGTTTTAGACCTGGTACCATCCAAAATCTCCAAATTTCATCAGAACCTTACTCATCATCCTAACCCTCTAGCACAATCCCTATCCAGCACCACTCATCCTTACAATCCTCTCGAAGATTGAAACGGCAGTGGCCGCGAGACGTATTGTAAACATTTAAATTGGAGTTCTGACACTGGTCAGATCCTCCACTCATGTACGGTACGTTTGTGGTTACAGCGCCCTAACTCGGCCTCCACTGGCTCAGAACAGTTTTATTTATTTGCCAACTTTTTATTTATCTCAATTATAGGTTGTTGTTTTGTTTTTTTATTTATTATTATTTTATTGTATGTATATGAATTTTTTTATTTTCTATTTTATGTAATTTGACTATTATTATCGTTTTCTGTATATATATAGTATAAATGTGGTCTCATATCAATATTATTATTGTTCATTTTGTAACAAATTGTAATATATCTCAATAAAATAAAAATAAAAAAATGATACAGATATAAATTTTAATAAAAATAGATTCTAAAAAATCAAAAAAAAAAATTTCAATGAGAATAAAAAACCTATCTAAAAATTCGAGAACATTTAATAATTCATTTTTACATTACCGAGATCGATTAAAATTATCTGTATTTTTTTATAGAAATACAACATAGCAGGTAAGTTGATTTTGGCAAAAAAAAATAGCTGAAGTATCCTTGGCAAATGTAATAATAATAAAAATAAACAGTCGTACTACTCAATAGTTTTTGAATTAGGATCTTTCATAATTTAATGACTCCCCTACGCTGATACGGCACAATATAGGGAGAAGCAAAAGAAGGAGAAGAATTTAATGATTTTTTTTTTTTTTAAATCTTACGAAATATGAGTCCAAAATCATTTCCGTTGGAAACTCGAATTTTAAATTTCACACGATCGCTATACTTTCACCCACCATATAGTTTACATAACGGGTAAGTTTAAATACAAATTGTTTATTAGCAATATTTTTACTTTCACTTACCTATATATGGAATATATACACGTAGTAAGGGTACATAATGGTGGAGTGTAGTTGATCGATGAGAATATTAGATGACCTATTATCTATCCATCTTATAATAAGGGAAATTGTGACCGTGAGAATTTTAAAATTTAAAAACCAAGACTCCCAAAAAGTTTTTTAAGTGTGTTTTTGGTGAGTCTAATTTAAAACAAAATGTTCCTCGAAATCGAAATTTGATATTTATGACCAGAATAAGCCTATAATTTTACAACAACCACGATTAACTAGAAGTATAATTTATACCATGGCTTTTATAGTATTAGTACCATTTTCTCAAAAATAGCTATAACGATTTTGATTAAACTCGCTATATTAATGTAAAATAAATGGCCTATTTCCCAATTCTTTTTTTTTTAATACACTAACAAAAACACTAATATATATATATATATATATATATATATATATATATATATATATATATATATATATATAGATATATCTAATTTACAAAAATCAACAAACCAGATGTGCCTCTTTACATGATTGAGATCAAAAACGGCTCTAACTATATTTTTATCTAATTTTTATTACACTCACAAGATTGATTATATATAATATATATATATATATTTTTTTTTTATTTTTTTTTTTATTGATGTAAAGTTAATTGGACTTTAATTTCATGTAGGTTTTGTTTAGATATAAACAGTGTGGTAGGCCCTTTAATGTTAGATTTCCAGAAATTCTTTCTTTCTTCAGTACATCTCGTTTTGTTAATTGACTATTTCAGCTTTATAGGATTGAGACAAAACGGATGAATATGAAAGACTTTTCTATATAACTGAAGGATAAAAAAAAAACAGGAATATTTTTCCAGGTTAATTTTAAAGTATAAAAAAAAAAATGCTATCCAACATTCAAAGTTGTAGAATGTAATGCTGATTTACGAAAACGGCTTAAAAGTAAGTGATTGTCGCAGTTAAGAATTTATATTAGTATTATTAAAATCAATGTTCCCTTCGAAACAGTTTAAATATTTTAATTGTTATTAATTATTTTAATTTCATGTTTATTGATAGCTTAATTTCAATAAGCGAGGTAAGCGAAAGTTGCTTTGCGCGAACCAGAATTTTACAAAATATGACGTTATTTCAAGTTTTTGAAGGGAAGTTTTTTAGAATTTAATTTAAATTATTCGTTCATCAATTAAGATTTATTTTACCGTTTTTATCCTCGAACCGAAGGTAAACAGGTTCAAATAAACTTTGTTAATAATTTTAAAACCTCTGTTATTTTAAAACATTTAAATTATATGTAACCTTAAAAGCAAATTTATGTCTAAACTTTTATTACGATATATAAATTTAAACACTATTTCTAATCTGCATTAAAATTCAGCTCTAAAGAAGGAAGCGGAAGAACTGGTAAATGGTGTCTTTCAAGGTGCTTTGGATACTCCCGTGCTGTTTGTTTATCAACGCATGGCATTTTATTTGTTCTTAATTTTTATATTCTTTGCAGAATTGTCCTATTTTAATTATTATTTCATGACTAATAATTTAATAAAAATCAATCAAATCAGGTATGAGATAAACATGTAAAATTTAATTTTCGTAAAAGTAATTTTATGGATTATAACTATGATTATATAACATAATATAAGCGTGTGTGTTTCATTTGTGATTTTTTAGAGTTTTTTTGTTAATATATTTTTAAGAAATGCATATTGGTAAGTTATGTGCAGTAGGTCATGTATGACACATGTACATAATTGAGACACTGTTTTACAATAGGACATTTTCTACAAAATAAATACTTATTTGTATTCTAATGTTTTACTGTTATCGAAGTCTGTCATTTGAATATCGAAAAAACACACTTAAGTGTTTTAAAAGCGGTTTTGGAAATTTCATTTTATTGTTATATTTGATGTAATTTCGGATATATTACGTATTATTTAAAAAATAAAAAAAAAATCCAAGAATTTTTTAAATATATTTTTAAAGCATACAAACAACTTTATTACTATACTAAAATAAACCTAGATTTTAATAAAAAAAGTAGTGAAATGAATTTTAGCGAAAAACTAATCAATAAGAGATTTTCACGGTTACTTTAAATTTTCCTCAGATAGATATAGTAACTATTTTATGCTTTGTATAAAAAAAATAAAAAAAAAAAAAAAAAAACAGATACAATTGTGAGTAGAAAAAGAAAAAGAAAGATATATATATATATATATTATATATATATATATATATATATATATATATATATATATATATATATATATATATATATATCTGATATTATGTACGCTGTTTTAGAATGGTTGTTGTATTTTTTTAATATTTAAAATAAAATATAAAAAATATATAAGTAATAAAGTGACATTTCTCAATTAAGATGTATTGAAAAGAAAGATAGAAATTTTGACAGAAGGGTACACTGTAGTAAATAAGTAAACAAATTTTACTTAATTTCATTTTATTGTTATATTTGATGTAATTTCGGATATATTACGTATTATTTTTAATATTTTGACTTAAGGTGCTTTGGAAATTTTTTTATTTTATTCATATTTTACTGAATTTTACAATTGTATATTAACAGAAATACAATAAGTAAAACTGTTGAATTAGAATAAAAGCGTGAAAGGCTTGTGAAGAAACTACACAGCGGTAGAACTTCGATGTTTTGGAAATATTAAAATCGTTGTTGTCATAGGTGTTTCACTGGTCATTGGTGTAAAAAACCGGGTATACATAGGTATATAGTTTTTTTTTTTTTAATTTTTTGGTTTATTATTTATTGATAAAATAGATACATATAATGACAATTACTCACATTTGGTAGGCATGTAGTAGTGGTGTGCATCACTTTCTGGGTCTGAATTTTCCCTTTCGTCGTCTGGTAAAGGCGAACGTACGGGTCTCCTTACTGACATGGCACTGCCGACTGAGCCCCAAGAGTTATATAACACATCCACTGTTACGTAACCGAGTAACTTGTATTCTTTGCCCTTCGCGCCACCCCCCGCCTATTTACCTTCTACCCAACAATTATTTATTATTGTAAACAATATAATTATTAATTAATAAATTGCTGAACAGACCTAATTAACCAGCGCACGCGCCATAAAACTTCATACAAGTCCGGATTCAGAGCGTTATATAATTATTAATTAATATTTGTTATTTTTATTTGTTTCGAAACGCATCAAATTGATCACTTTCATCCAACAGAAGGACGGAAAGTAAAAAAGACTTTGTTGTCAACAATCCAGACATATCACAGTAGTTCCAAACGCACTTTTTCGGGACAAAAGTCTGCTCTGGCCATTCTATTTAATATATATCGGTCATTTTAACGTAATTATGTTCCTCAATAAATTCACTTTCAATTGTATGATTTTCATATTTATAGCTCATTTTCATAACATGAAAACATATAGGTTTTGTCGATAATTTCAGAGAAATGTCTCTGTAACTGATTATTCGTATATACAACTTTATATATATATATATATATATATATATATATATATATATATATATATATATATATATATATATATGTCTCCCGCATTTAACTTTACACCTCTGCATCCCTTGTATTCCATGACAGTTTCACCGCCGGACATTGTTTTGCGTTTCGGAGCAAAATTTTTCTTTCTTTATTTTTTATATAGGTTCTACCTACCCTGAAATGCCAGTTTATCATTTAAATTATATACATCATAATAGGTAAATTCTATATATTAGATTTAAAGAAAATAAATACAATATACAAACACATTTATAATTGTATCTCGCTTCGGGGCAGTTCTTCACTATAGCTTATCATTTACAAAAATTAAGTTATATATCAAAATAATTTTATATGTCAATTTTTTCCTGGTCTTTCCATTGAAGACATTTCTTTAGCCAACAATGCGTTCTTCTTAACTAAAAGCTTAGAAATCAATTTACAGTTTTCAAATTTTGTTCTTAAAATCTAAAATTTAGAAAGCAGTTTGCACTTAATTATGTTTTGCATATATTGAGTTATTGAAATTTTTTAAAAATTTTAAGACATTTTTTTAAAAATCACCAAGTCCTTATAAGAAACCCAAATTTTACTTAAACTTTTCTAATACCGATTCTAAACAAAGTTAAATGCAGAAAAAAAAAGAATATATATATATATATATATATATATATAGAGAGAGAGAGAGAGAGAGAGAGAGAGAGACATTTCCCTGAAATTATCGACAAAACCTACATACTTTTATGACATAAAAATATGCTTAAAACATGCCAATCATACCATTGAAAGTGAATTTACTGAGAAATAAAATGACGTTAAAATGGCTCTTTTATCTACAATAGAATGACCAGTGCAGACTTTTGGCCCGAAAAAAGTAAGTTTGGAACCATTGTGCGTTGGTTTCCAAAAGTTACTACATCCAGGAAATATTTAGGAAATTTTGTGGGAAACACAAAAATCTATCATTCATTTGTTATTTCACCAATTTACTTGATTTATTTTATTTTTTTAAAGTCGTTACTAACTGATACTCCTATATCGCTTTACGAAAAAAACAGAGTTGTTGAAAATGTCTTTCGAGTCTAAATTTTATATTTTAACATTTTTAAATTTCACTTGCCTACATGTGAAATATATAGTTAGAGAAAGTATTGCGGTCGTGTGAAATTAGAAATTCGAGTTTTCAACGGAAATGATTTTGTACTCATATTTCGATAAGATTCCAAAAAAAAAATTTTCATTAAATTATAAAACATCCTATTTCAAAAACGATGATTTTTAATTGAATACAGAAAATTTTCGAATTCGATTTTTACCGATAATACAAGTTTTGTGGTACTCTGAATCCAAATAACCAAATCCCGCCAAAAGGTCTGTGTGAGTGATGTGGTCTGTCTAGCTCGAATGCAATCAGTTGTATAAAACTGAAATTTCACATTTAAGGACGGTATAGGCCTGAGTGCAACTTTTTTTTTATCAAAATCGGTCAACCAGAAGACCCACTTTAGACCATGCTTTTGCACCTTTTCGCGATTTTCTCGAAAACGTCCCTCACGATTTTGATTGAACTCACTAAATTAATGTAAAAGACCCTCATCTCATCAACCGACTATAAGACAAACCAAATTAATACCACTAGAACCAGTAGAGTCTCAGCCACTAAATTTTACTCTAACATACTTTTTATAAAGAGGTATTATCTGTATGAGTTTTATCATTTTTCACTCAGTCCTTTTTGAGATATTTTACTATAAATATTACTGAGCTGGGAAATAATCCTTCTTTGAAAATTTATATTAAAAAAAGAATGTAGCTAATACAATCAAAATTTTTAAAACAAGTATTGCAATGATAAGGCTATAAGAGGATAAATAATTGAGCGTGAAAGTCATTTCTAACATCCCTTGTCATAGCGTGTCAAAGGTTTTAGTTGATTTAAGTTTTCGTGTTTTTTTTTTAAACCATTTTCTTGGCTACTTAGGTAATGTGTTGTGAGGAATCATATCAAATATTCTCTTTTGGGATTACTGAATATATAACAAGGTAACTTTATAATATGTATTTAACTAAGTACTCTGTAACATTGTTAAATTTTTGCTTTTAATGCCTCCTTATGATTTTAAAATTTGTTATTTAATAGTTTTAAAATTTTGTTATCACCTAACAACCTATGACACCTAATTTATAAAATTTTATAAACCATTCACTTCATTATAATAATTTTTAATGTGATGGTAATTGCTTAATATAATTTTTGTAGACTTCTGAAGATGGGAGAATATCCCGAAACGTCATACTGATGAAATAAAAAATTGAGTATTAATGGAAGAATTATTCAGCCCAAAATCAACCTTAAAAATATTCTCATTATCATTCTAGTTTTTGTTCTAGATTTTATTCAAATAAAGATTATTCGAATAATGGCCAACTCTGGTTACGAAGCCCTTTTATATTCACCTTATTTGCAAGAGTTATAACTTTTTGAAAATGATTCTCAGGTCAAAAACGCATTTTCTCACATAATTACTTCACGAAATCCTAAACTTCAGTTCTGGGATTAAAACACGGTCCAACATAAATAAATAGAAAATAAGGATGCAAATTTCGAATTTAAATACTTTGATTTCAAAAAGTTTACTGTGTAAACGCACATTCCTTAAGGAAAGGCCCAAATAATAAAATAAAACAGCTTTACAAAAAAATACCATGATAATAATATTCTAAAATACCTATTGGCCTATTGCCGCTACTATTCTTTTTAATGCGTTATAATATTTTAATGTTAAAGTAATACATACAGCTGTTTTCTTTATCGTTTATTTTGATTGTGTATGTGAGAAGTTGTCAGGGTTGTTTATTTTTAATATATTATGTTTAAATGTATTTCCATCCCTTCTAAACTCGTATCCCAAAACATTACTCGGTGACAGTTTCTACCTGAGCCCCGCTATCTTATCGTAGAGCGGACAGTGGGCTAATGTTCTTATCAGAAAAGAACTTAATTATCTAGAGAGGAAAGCATGAGGTCTGATAGCGAATCAAGTCCTTCCTAACTAACTTTAATACACACACATACACCTATACTTAAATTTATATTTTATTTAATTAACAACTTCCATTCTAATATTATTTTATTTTATTTCTTTTCTACTTCCATTAACCTATATACGAAACAATAGATAACAATTGAAGTCGTGAACATTTTCGAATACCAGTTTTCAACGGGAAAGCAAGTTTTAGGTACCCCCTAGTCTAAATGAACTAATTCCGCATGAAGGCGTGAGTCTGATGAGCTTAGCTCAAAAATGTGAAGTGCGAAACTGAAATTCTATATTTAAGAAAAACATATACCTGAAATGTAACAGCATCTTTTTCAACAATATTGGCATACCAGTGCACACAAATAGAAAAATTAAAATATAAGCCAGCAATAATAAAAAGAATATATAGATGACCTATTCATAATAATAGAAAAAAAAATAAATATTCTGAAATAATAGAAAAATTTAACAACTATAATAAAAAAATTCAATTTACAATAGAAAAATCCACAAATAACAAAATCAAATTCCTGGACATAGAGATTTTAATAAAAGATAACTCAATAAATACAAAATGGATAAAAAAGGTAAACAGTACCAATAGAATTCTAAACTTCATTTCAAACTACCCAAAAACACAAATCATTAACACAGCCAGAAACTATATCCACAGAGCAATCCAATTAACTGATAAAAAATTTATAAAAGAGGTAAAAATATAAATTTACAACACATTCAAAGAAAATTTATATCCAACAAAATTAATTAATAAATTATCGTATAATTACAAAAAGGAAGATTCAGTTGTAAAAATAGACAACAATATTAAAGACAATAATCAAAGTGTAAAAAGTATAATTAAAGAAACATATCACGAAAAAAAATTAAATAAACCAAATAAAAATCTCATCACACAATTTTTCAGAGAAGATTATAATATTGATAATACAAAAAAATAAAATAAAAAACAAGAAAATACAACTTAAATTTAAAATATTATAAAATGACATATATCCCACAATTAACAAATAAAATAAAAAGCACCTTTAAAAAGTATGATCACACAAATATATCTTTTGGATTATATAACAATAACAAATTAGAGAAATATTTAAGTATAATGAAAGATAAAATAGAAATTATGGGAAAACAAAATGTCATATATAGAATTGTTAGGGGGTGTACATTGGTGAAACACCTAAAAAGTTAAAAACTAGATTATCACAACACATTTCCAATTGCAAAAGTATGAAAAATTCAAATGCTACAGCGTTATCAACACATACCATAAAATATCAACATAAATTTAATTTTGATAATATAAAAATACTAGATACCTCTAAAAGTAATAAAAATAGAAAAATACTAGAAGCAATTCATGTAACTAAAAATAACAATAAAGCTGTTAATTATAAAACATATACATAAAATCAAGGTATTCATTACACTGACATAATAAATAATAGAACAATAAAATAGTGAGAAAAAAAATAATGACATCAAAATAGAAATAAATACAGACCTCAGGAATTATATTAATATAACAATAGGGGTATTCACTACGTTTGCTATAGCATGCTATTTGTGTTATTTTGCTAAACCCGTTGAGTTTCTACAGTTATTTCCTGTATAAAATTGATGGGTTTAGCACAAATAGCATGCTATAGCAAACGTAGTGAGTACTCATAATATTAAAGTAAAAAGTTTGCAATAGTAAAAACAAAATATAACAGTGAGCCAATATTCAACCTTATAAGTGGATGTAGCTGTGGACATACCAGAAGTGCCACTTTATATCTTAGATTTTATATAGCATTCCCAAGTCAATTGTAACCTTTTCCAAGTCAAATGTAACTTTTTCCAAGTCAAATGTAACCTTTTCCAAGTCAAATGTAACCCTTTCCATTTCAAATGTAACCCTTTCCAAGTCAAATGTAACTTTTTCCATTTCAAATGTCACCTTTTCCATTTCAAATGTTACCTTTTCCAAGTCAAATGTCACCTTTTTCTTCACTTCTAGCCTTAAATATTCCGTTTTATTTATTTATTTATTGAAAAATAATTAGTTTAATTAAAATTAAGACTTTTTTAATAATTTTGGCATATCATATCACTGTTTTTTTTTAGATATTTGATATCAAGTTCTGTTTTTACGAACTAATATTTAAAAAAAATATTTAGATTTAAAATAGTTGTTGATTTTGAATTTTTAGAGGGGAGGGATAGTTTTTGGGAATAATTAATGTGTTTTCGGGTATTATAATGACGTTTTTCAAGATGTATTTTTTATCACTCTCGTGCATATTTACTCGCATTTACTTTTAATGTTTTTTATTGATATAGGGATTAATTAATGTGTTTTCGGGTATTATAATTACGTTTTTCGAGCTGTATATTTTATCGCTCATGCGTATTTCAACTTGAATTTACTGTTAATGTTTTTTATTGATATAGGGATTAATTATTGTGCTTTCGGGTGGTTATGATTACGTTTTTTGAGCTCTATCCTTTATCGCTCATGCGTATTTCAACTCGCATTTACTTTTTATGTTTTTTATTGGTATTGGGATGAATTATCGTGCATTCGGGTGGTTATGATTACATTTTTTGAGCTCTATCTTTTATCGCTCATGCGTATTTGCGAATACAGACCATCACTGCTCATTATCATAGATAAAAAAAAAATAAAAAAGATGTTAATATGAAAACAATTGTATACAAACTGAAGGAAAAATTAGCAGAAATCTTTTTCCAGGCAATATTTATTTTTTTATAGAAAATAAAAATAAAGTAAAAGTTTTATCTAATATACAACGTTGTAGAAAAGGTAATGGAGAGTGACAAAAAAGGGCATAGAGTTTCGTGAATATTATAGATAATAATTTATATTGTTACGTTATTCAATCTGAAATAAAGGTTTTCATCAAAACAATATGCTGTTTTTTCTACTCGACATTTTCAGCTACTTCAACACTTACTGGATTAAATTTTTAACCTCCAACTTAACTAAAAAGGGCTCATCTACATTACTATCATAATTATGGTCTTATGGTTTTACGGAGTTGAGGTTTGGGGCTCTACTAAATCAACCAATTTTTCTCGTATCCAATCTATACAATCCAAAATCCTTCGTTAAATCCTCAATTCTCTTTTCTTTTCCACGAATAAAATTATCCACACTAATCTAAATGTTCCTCATGTTGCTGAAATGTCGTGAACATGGCACAATCATGACGAACTCCATCCTCAAGGGTTTAGAATATCTGCAGGAGTGCTGTAACTGGTTAATTTCTCTAAAAGTCATTTTCTTTAACATTTTCTGTGAGCATATTTATTATGTTATACAATATTTTTTTTTTTTTTTTTTTTTTTATTTATTTATTTATTTTTTTTTTTTTTTACTTTTACCTTCTTAAATATAAAATAAACTGATCAATAATTTTTTTTTTTTTTTCAAAATGATGATAATGAGCAGAGATGACCAATTTTTACGAATATGCAGAATTAAAGATACTTTTAAGAAATGATGAAAAAATAGTATATAAGACCTGTCAAAGTATTTCAATCAGGAGAAAACTAACATCAAATCAAATATAATTTAAGTTTGCCTAAATAAAGCGAGTTTAATTAAAATCCTTATTTGAGAAAATGGTATAACTATATAAAATCTAAGATAAAAAGTGGCACTTCTGGTATGTCCACAGCTACATCCACTTATAAGGTTGAAGATTGGCTCACTGTTATATTTTGTTTTTACTATTGCAAACTTTGTACTTTAATATTGTTATATTAATATAATTCCTGAGGTCTGTATTTATTTCTATTTTGATGTTAATATTTTTTTTCACTATTTTATTGTTCTATTTTTTTAATTAAAATTTTATATTATTTATTATGTCAGTGTAATGAATACCTTGATTTTTGTTATATGTTTTATAATTAACAGCTTTATTGTTATTTTTGGTTACATGAATTGCTTCTAGTATTTTTCTATTTTTATTATTTTTAGAGGTATCTAGTATTTTTATATTATCAAAATTAAATTTTGATACAGTTTTTTTTTTTTTTTTTACCTTTACCTTCTTAAATATAAAATAAACTGATCAATAAAAATAAAATAAAATAAAATAAAATTTAAAAAAAATGAAATTTTGTTTTAAATCATTGTATTTTTTTTTTCTGTGAAATTAATGTGCTTTACATCAAAATTTTTATAAAAAAGTATTCTTTCGTGATGATTTAGAGTTAAAATTAAGATTAAGAAAGAAATATAATGATTTATTTGGAAAATAGAGAAAATTAACGAAAATCTATATTACAAAAATAAATATTTTTTTTTTCTGTTGAATTCAACTTTCAATAACGGGTATTGCTTCCTCTTGCTTGAATTACGGCCTGGAGCCTTGTAGGCGTACTTCTAATAAGGTTTGCTCTTAGCTCCTGTAAATTTTCAGGAGGGTTAATAATCATTCTCACACGTGTATCATTCCAGCCCGGATAGATAGATAGGTTTTATTGCCTTAGTGCCAGAGGCTCTTTCTTATAGACAAAATAATAAATTTTTCACTTATACGTGTATTATTTTTCACGTATATGTGCCTATTACTACAGATATGCAAAGCTTATACAGAAGAATAGTGTTTTATACAGAAACAACTGATTTTTTTTTTTAATTTTGAATAATATAAAGGAAAACTCTGAAGGGAAATATAGGAAGTGGGAATGATGATAATTCTGAAGCAAAAGGGATTGTAGGAAAGGGAAAATACTTTGCTTAGAGTTGAAAGCTTTAAGGCGCACTCAACGTGTCTCCGTCTAAAAATAGTCGAAGTGAATCCTCCTTTCACAGGGCATGCGAACCTGGTCTCCACTGGAAGCATGTTGAGCTCTCTCTCTGCCGCGGCCAGATAATTTAAATCAGGGTCACGAGGCTGGCCATCTTGACGTCTGGATTCGTGTATCATCAAGATATTGCTGAACACAGTCTGCAGTTTGTGGTCGAGCATTGTCATGTATAAAAATAAAATTTTCTCCAATAAATGGAACAAAAAGTATAACATATTGTTCAAGGATCTCTGTTAGGTACAAATTTGCATTTAGGGAAGGTCTGTTGAAGACATAGAGATCAAATTCCGCTTCCCGATATAATCCTCCCCACACCATCCCGGAACTACCTCCAAATTGCATTATTCCAGGAATTCAGAATTACGCTCACCTGGTCTTCGGTGAACTCTAGCACGTCCATCTGGAGAGTAAAGTAAAAAACGATACTCATCGGAAAAAAGTACAATCCTCCGTTCATTTTCATTCCAGGATATTTGCTCTCGAGAAAACTCTAAGCGGGCTCTTCGATGATTTACAGTGAACTGTGGACCTGTAGCTACCCCTCTGGAATGTAAGCTCATTTCAGCAAGTCTTCTTCTGACGGTTTTGGTACTAATTGAAACATCAAGAACCACACGGAGGCTTTTGTGCAGCCTTAGAAGCAGTAGAAAAGCGATTTCGAAGAATATGGATTAAAATAAACTGATCATCTCGTGACTGTGTCGTTCTTGAGCGACCCGAACCTGGACTGCGTTTGTTGGGTCTAGTCACTAGACTCTAGTGTCAAGGAAACGTTGGATCCCTCTACGCACAGTGGTTTCAGGTAATCCTAATGCCCGAGCAGCGTTTCTCTGACTATGGTCGGTCATTTTCGACTATAGCAACGGCACTGGACACTTGTTCGGCGCTTATTACCATTTTAGAGATTAATGATAATTCTAATTAACAAATTTGAAACTTATTTTAATATTGTTGCTACGAAATCGCAATAAGAACTGTTATTCGTTAAGTGAGTCTTACCTTAGTTCAGGTTATTGTTTACATTATCGATCATATCATAGATCATGTTTTCGTTTGCATTAAGTAAAAAGGGGTTTCTATTTCATAAACTTCTAATTATTAATTGCTGATAGTAATAAAAAAAAACATCGTTTTAAAGTTTAAAAAAAATCAATGTTTCTAAGTGCGCGACTTTTTTTGTTAAGCAGCGTATATAGTAAAAGCAATAATTGGGATCGTAAACATTTTCAAATTCCAGTTTTCAACTGAAATACTCGTTATAGGGTCCTCTGGGTCCTAATAACCAAGTCGCGTTCAAGATTTTGATTAAACTCTCTATATCGATGTAAATTTAATGGGCTTTAATATGAGGTAGGTTTCATTCTGATTGAAGTAATCTGGCAGGGTTTAAGTGCCGGCATTGTAAATGATCTTTTACTGAAGTACCTTTAATTTTGTAGATTCGAATGATTCGAGAAAAAAAAATTTCCACATTATCTTGTTAGCGTTGATAAAAAAACGGCTAAATATACAAGTTGAACGAATTAGATATCCAACTATAGAAGAAAAGAGAAAAATATATTTTTAATGTAATATTCGTGTTTTTAACCTTATGAACAGTAATATAGATTTATAATATACCGTTGGTAAGCTGAATAATTTAGAAAAATTATTATCTTATACCAAAAATAGTAAAAAATAATGGAGAGTAATTAAAAGCCGATAAAACTAACTAATTGTTGTTAATATATAATAAAACACATTTTGCAGGTGCAGTAATTGGAACAAAAAAAGACAATGTGAGAGTAAAGTGTCTGGCCTTTGCAGATGATCTAGCTCTGCCAGCGGTAACTGAGGAGGAAGCTATAAAACAGATTAACACCCTAAAAGAAATATCTGAGAAAACAGGTCTCCGAATTTCCTACGAAAAGACGGAGATGATGACAACAAATGCAAGTTATGACAAGAAAATTTTGGCCACAAAATATGGACAAATAAAAGTGACTAAAAAGTTCAAATATCTTGGGGAAGATAATATGCAACAACGGGATAGATAAAGCAGGCCTAGATGAAAGATTAGCCAAACTAGAAAGACTATACTTTGCAACTAGAAGCATTTACAGTAAGAAAAGTTTATCCTCCAATGCAAAAATAAGGAACTACTGTACAGTAGTAAGACCAACAATATTGTATGGTATGAAAACTGCTTGCCTTCCGAGTCTTGAGACATTTCTCAAGATTTCACAAGAGGGATACAGGCTAAAATCCAATGAAGAAATATATAGAAATTTGGAAAACCTTCAAGTAGTCATCAGAACTAGGAGACTGAGGATTTATGGCCATATGGTAAGAATGAACAAACAGATTTTTGACAAAGTTCTAGGTTATAAGAATATGGGTGGTTATGCAAAGCAAATAAAAGAGGAACACGATTGGTCAAAAATCAAGAAAATAGACTGCTTAGATAGAGAGCTTTTCGGGAAGAAAAAAAAAGAAGTTGGGGTTCTTACAGGAAAAAACAAAGAAACAGGGTAGAAAATGGACAAAGGAAGAGCGGGAGGAACAGTCCAGGAAGATGAAAGAATATTGGAGAAAAAGGAAGGTGAAGAAGACAGAATAATATCCACGTGGTCCTTGATGGCCAATTCCTGCAAAAAAAAACAAAAAAAAAACACATTTTTCCATCAAAACTCTTTAATTTTTTTATCTCTAACTGTATTTAAAAATTCTTAAATTTAATTTAACAGCGGTGGTAAGTGAATGTCATGTGTTGCGCGTCCAGATTTTTGAACATTATTAAGAAGTAAAAATGGTTTATTCACGCGCCAGATTCTTCCCCTCCTTTTTACCCCGACAATTCAAAACCCTGAAATTTCATAATAATAATAATAGCTTTATTTCGTTCTTAATAGAACAATAAGCCTCTCCATTGGGAGGTACCAAACCAAGCTCCCTCCTTATATCCACAGTCTTCTACAATTTAAATCGTCAATCGACTCCCTCGAAACAAGGTCCCGCCATTCTAACCTTTACATTCCTACCCATAGAACAACAACTTTTGATCATTCCTTTCTTGTCCGCTCTGCAAATCTCTGGAATTCCCTACCTACTCATATCCGCCATGCTTCATCTCTATCATCATTCAAGTCCCAACTGTTCCAATACCTCCTGTATTCCCAAACAGACGCTCAACAGCAATGAGGTTTTATATAAAAAAATCAGATTTTGAATGTAAAAAGGAAATATTATTTATTGATCATACCTTACTTAATTTATTAATCTTTTTAAATTTAGTTTTGTTCAGCAAAAGTATGCATCTGAAGTAGTTTATTTATTTTACTCTTTTGTTTTATTGTATAGATATATTCCTTTTTTTTTTTTTTTTTTATTGCTTCTTACACCATTGTAAATAAGAATTAATCATGATCATTTGGTCTTTTGGTCAGATACAATGTATACTTTAATTGTACATATTTGTTGTTCTTAAGGGACTATGTCCCAGAATAAAGATTATTTTCTATTCTATTTCTACAAGTCTGGTATTAGAATTAAAATTAAATTTTTCTCTTCTTAGATCATGCTGCTATTTACAATATTTACGTTTTTGAACTTAAATATACACACAATAAAACATTTCTTGCCTTGTTCAAACTAAAATTTGAAATTTCATATATCTCGCTAATTCGTATTTATCTCGGGAGTCCAAGAAATATAAATTATCGGGATTTCACTGGATAATTTCTACAGGAGAATCCCGATTATTGGGAGGCAGGACTAATTGAAATGTAACAGCCATTATTAATATTAATGTAGGCCTGCCTATCCATTAATGGTCTATAACAAATGGGCCGTTGGGGAACTTGTGAGAAAAAAAAAGCGCTAAACAAGATTGCCAGCTGAATATCAAGTGAGAGCGAAATCGTAAATCAAGTTGCAAGTACTTTTGCATTGACGGCCCTCTTCATTTTCTGCCGCAGCGACAAAGATTTATTTTTCTGTCACGTAGCGGCCTTTGGCTTGGGGTCCGATCAAAATGAGAAAGCTTTTCCACGTTCTCCAGCCACCACAACTCAGTTCTTGCTCCAGTCCCTCACTGCATTCCTATAGAATTCCAGAATAAATAAAAAAAAAAAACCTTGTGCGCGCAACACACGACTTTCACTTACCTTATTCGACAAAATCAATTTAAGAACTAGCAAATGAACATAGGAAAGAGTTGAAAAGTTTATATTCAGTTTCGATGGAAACAGCTATTTTATATTACAATGAATAATATAACAATATAAAATTATTATGTGAAATAATCACTTAGGTTACTCTCGATTCGTCACTTTACATTTTCCTTCCACAACTTTGTATAAAAGATAACATTTTTTCTCAGTTTTTTTAGCTTTCCATCCGTATATAGAAAGCTATACCCTAGGCTTATGTATATATAAAGATATACCTTAGGCTGGGAGGAGAACAAACCGCACCCTGTTTACGTTAACGAGGCGACGACGCCGGCCAACAGGCACTATATGGCTCGCCAGGCAGAAAAAGGTGTTTGCAAAGATGAAATATGTGTGGTTCAGGTGGTCGTGTGAGGTGCCGGAAGGCCGATGGGTGTCCAGCGGTAATAATTAATAGACAGACCGACTTAGATAACTTTTCCTGAGGTTTGTTTTGAACTTACAGACTTATTATCAAATATTTATATTGTTTCCTTAAAGAAGACATATTATTTAGGTTTTGGAATATTTTAATTTTTTATCTACAATATTTTGTTATGCTTTTCTATTTACATTCATAATTCAGTATTCTAACAATTATCTCCTATATGTTTTAGCTCCTTACGTTTTATTTATTTTTTATTTGTTTAAATCTCGGTCTAAAATGGTGTTATCAATTTAAATACCTATTGCTTTCCTTTCTGACAGATACCAAGGACTTATAAACTATTAATATTTTTAGGATTAGCTCTGTTCTACTCCTTGATCCCTGACACTTTTACAACTATCCCGATTGTCACATCCACGGGCTAATATCCTAATATCCTTACTTCCTTGCATTCTGTTTTATGTTATGTTGTATTTTGCACATGTTATATTATTAGTATATTATTAAATCCCCCGAAAAAAAAAAAATAAATAAATGTAAATTTATTTTTCTCATCATTGTCGTTATTCTTCTTTTGTTTTAATATTTGTTCGATAATTATCAGGCCGATTTCGCGCACGAGAACACCTAAAAGGCAGCTGAAAACTGTTAAGTAAGTTGGAAAAAATGTTTCTTTTCTTTTTTGAATAAATATATCCCTTTTTCAATTGATGATGAAAAATAATATGATATTTGGAATACAGTTTTTTTTTGAAAAATAACATTTAAAAAAAAATATGACGACGCTGCTGAAAAGCGGTAAAATTAAAAGATAATTGAGATGGATATGCATGGTAGGTGACATAATTATTAAAAATAATTTATTATATGTTGTTGTAATTGAATTGTTGGAAATATATAAATGCAATGAGACTTTAATTGAAGCTTGATAATGGCCCTAGAGGCTGAAACGTCGCGATACTGGAATAAATAAATTGTTTTAAAAAAATATCCAAGAATTTCTTTTGCAAATCGGCCTGATAATTATTGAACAAATGTAAATTTATTTTTTTTCAACATTGTATATATGTACATATTTCTTATTTTATTTATTATCTAGTTTAATTTTCAATATTTTTATTTGAAGTAGCTTTTAACTTATCATTATTATTTTTTGTTCATGATTTGTATTGTTTTTTGTTTTTGTTTGTTTTTATACTCTAAGACTCTAATGTGTTTATTTTAATTTTCTTGTCATATTACTCTTAAGGGACTAGTCCCAGAATAAATAAAAAATATATTATTATTATATAATAGATGTACATTACTATTCTTTTAATATGTATATTAGATGCATTTGCTCGGGAAAACAAATTTTCCCTTACCTATGTTATAAATATATAAAAAGGGAAAGTACTGCGATCGTAAAAACGTTCCCATTCCAGTTTTCACCAGAAGGTCTGTGTGTGGGTCCGTCTTTGTGTGTGTGTGTGGTAAGTCTATCTCGAAAATGGTAATTTTTATGAAACTTCAATTTCATATTTTAAAAGCGTATATTCCTGAGATGTTACAGAAACTTTTTTATGAATATCTGCAAACCAGAAGAGCCACTTAATAACCAGCATTTTGCACCTAATTACTTTTTTGTTTTTGTTTTTTTTTAAACGTTCCAACCTTTGTTAAATAATGTCTATTAATCATAATATTTAACCATTGACAGAAAAAAGGGACATAAATTGGTCAGAAAATCAATTTAGTTAACAGTACATCTGTTTTCATGGAATGGTCTAAAAGTAGAAATAATTAGCAACGATGTTCGTTTATGGATTTATAACAATTTTCCATTTATTCTAACAACTTAAATACGATTTGGTACGTAATATTATGTCTATTGTAATATTTCTCAATCAATAAAAAAAAAAATAAAATAAAAAAAAATATTATGTCTAAAATCCTTAGTATTTTATGAAAGAATGTCACCTGTACGATACTGTCGGTGGCAACACTGAATCACCATAACCTCTCTCATTACAACATTACAATCATTATATTTCCATAAGATTCTATTAACTTGTACGACTTATTTTATTGTATATTATTTTTTATAAAATATCGTGTTTTCCAACGGTACGTTATACGTCTATATTACTACTGGTATTCATGAATAATTTTTTCATGACTTGATTATAGAAAATTTTATTTTCCCTTCCAATGAAAAACCTAATTGCAATTTATTTTACTTAAAAACTGTCAGAAATGGATACCCTAAATGATTATGAAAACCGTATCAAAATCCGACTAGTGGCTTAGAAGGAGTTCGCGGAAATATTCTGTTTTATTTATAAGAAAAATAATTAGTTTAATTAAAATATGTCTTTTAAAATAATTTTGGCATATCATATCTACATTTTTTTAAATATTTGATGTCAAGGTCTGATTTTAACGAGCTAAAATTTTAAAAAGATAAATATCGTCCGATTATTTTTTAAATAATTATTGATTTTGATTTTTTAGAAGAGAGGGGTCGTACTAGGGATTAATTAATGTGCGTTCAGGGGTATATGATTAAGTTTATAAGCTAGATTTTAATAAGGTGTAGATTCTTTAAGGTGAAGGTCAAATTCTATGAATAAAATTGGAGGCTGATCTATATCTTCACCACTCTTTTATTAAAAATTAATGCACGGCGTTTTGGCTAAAATCTCATCATCAGGTGCAAAGGAACAAATTTATCTAGTGTGAGTGGATGCTTACAACCGTAAGCCTCATATCTAAATTTTACTTTGTCTGTACGCATTTCAACTCGCCTTTACTTATAATGTTTTTTATTGATATAGTGATTGATTAATGTGCTTTCGGAGGGTTATGATTACGTTGTTTGAGCTGTATTATTTATCGCTCGCCTGCACTTTAGCTTGCATTTATTTTTAATGTGTTTCATTGGTATAGGGATTGGCCATTGTGCTTTCCGGGGTTTATAATTACGTTTTTGGTCTGATTTTTTTTTTTCTCATAGCGCGCGCGTTTCAACTTAGTGTTAATATTATTTTATAATTTGATAGAGTAGTAATCGGTTAACCTAGTAATCGGCCTCTTAATCAAAAAGAAACATCCCGAGTAAAGGCCAGTTAACATACGACTTAGCGATCTAAAAGTAATTTTAACCCCCTCCAAAAGAAAAATAATTAAATAAATATATATATATTGAAAATAATAAAATATACTAGATGGTTGTTAATGTGAATTATTATTAATAAAGCGTTTTTATAATTTATTTATGTTAAGATTCCTTAATACAACATGGTGACAGCGGAGGGATGATTAAGTCAATAAAACTAAAGAAGAAAATAACGAGACGATCAACTTTTAAGTGAACCAACTCTTACACTAGGTGAGTCGTTTAATTTTTTTTTTTTTACATAACCTTTTTTTTTTAGAAAAATGAAAAATTAGATGGTTACAATATTGCAAGCCCAGCACCCTTTTCATTTCCTAACCCTGAAGAATGGCCAAAATGAAAAGACGTTTTGAACGTTTTAGACTTGTCACGCAATTCAATAAAACTAGCAAAGAGGAGCAGGTTAATACATTAATTTATTTAATGGGTGACAGGCAAGGCAGACGAAATAATTTTAGAATTTGACTCCAGATGAAGTCAAGGATTATCAAAAGGTCTTTAAAAAGTTTGATGATTACTTTTCTCCCAAAACTAACGTAATATGTGAGATAACTAAATTTAATAGTAGAATCCAAAATTTGGGAGAGCCAGTTGCTGATTTTATTACTGATTTACACAATCTTACAGTAAAGTGTAATTATAAGACCTTTAAGGATTAATTAATTAGGGACAGGATAGTTGTATGCATGCAAGACAAAATTTTAGCAGAGAGAATGCAGATGAATGAAAACTTAAACCTGAAAACAGCTATTAAAATGGCTAGGAAATCAGAAGTAAAGAAACAATTAGAATCCCTTAATTTAGGACCATCAGCAGTTAATGAAGTTAAAGGAAACTTCACTAGGAACTCTGGGACAAGGTTACAATTGACTTGGAAATGCTATATATATATATATATATATATATATATATATATATATATTAGGAAGTTGTACAAGGTAATGGAGAGTAATGAAAAACATGAAATTAAGTGGCTGTTGAAAATAATAATTTCTATTGCTAGATTATTTAATCTGCAACACAAGTTTCCAACCAAACTCGATGTAATTCTTTAATCTTTTTCAACTTTTCTCTAACTTTATTTAAAAGTTTTTAAATTAGTTTTAACAAGGGAGTTAAAAGTCGTTTGTTGTGATTTTTAAACTCATACTTAATAATCTTATGATATATTTATTAAAATCAATTTAATACAGATGAGCCAAGGCGCAGGTTCTACGCGCCATCCGCTAGATGCCGCTAATGTTTTGATTCCTCTTTACTGTCACAGATGTCGCTACTGTTCCCGTTGGAATTTTTAAGATTTTGATTCAATGATTACCAGTAATATGATTTTTACCTTAATTACACATTAAATATATAATGAGGGAGATTATTGCGATCCTGAAAAATTTCCAATTCCAGTTTTAAATGGAAAATACCTATTATAAAGTCCGCTGATTCTAAATGGCCAGACCCCCAAACGTCTATGTATATGTGGTAAGCTTAGCTGGACAACGAAAAGTTTTATAAAGATGGAATTTCATATTCATCACAAGTATATACCTGAATCGTAGATGCAATTTTTTTTTAAAAAATCGACTGATCGAAAGAGCAACTTTATACCGTGTATTTTGGACCTTTTTCACGATTTAGGCATTAATATTGTTACGGGCTACGGGGTGTGAGAAATGAACTACTCCAGTTTACAAATTACAAATATTTATTAAATATAGAATGCACAAACACAAAGAAATTATTAACTACGATACTTACAATAATAATTGAATTACTAACTTAACTAAGTGTACAATAATAAAATCAGGTACTTCTGAGAGCTAAACAATAAATAATAATAATAGGCTTACCGAACCCGAAGGTTCGATGCCGATACCACCAAAATTCGCCTGCACAGACTCGTCCAATGTTCGCCGGTCAAGCCCAAGCCCCTGAGATCAGCCTTAATGCAATCCTCCCATCGACGCTTCGGCCTACCTTTCGGACGCCTACCAGTCGGTTTAGCGAATACCAACTTTCTCGGAATCCGATCCTCACCGAACCCAACAACTTTACGCGCCCATTTGAGTCTCCGAGATGCTATCACCTCAATTATATTCATAGGGTACAGACTCTGCAATTCCGCGTTGTGCAACCTTCTAAACTCCCGAGTGGCCTCACCTCTCTTCGGACCAAATATTTTACGCAGTACCTTATTCTCGAAAACCTTAAGCCGTTGTTCATCCTTCAAAGTAAGCGGCCACGTTTCACATCCGTAAAGAACCGTCGGAAGAATAATAGTTTTATAAATTCTAACCTTTAAGTTTTTAGACAGAGAGCTAAACTACTTACGTAAATTTATAAAAACTGCTAGACTTATTCTAAAACTTACAACTATAAATTATATATAATCTACAGTCTTCTAATTTCACTCCGACCGGTTATCACAAGACTGACACACATTATTTTACTACACTGTCACTCTGTCACGAATTGTTCACTGTCACAGTTCACTGATACTTGTTGAGCCGGATTAAGACTGCCCTCTCAGGCGCAATGGACCGGTATTTCTACCATTAGAGAAGAGCCTAGACACGGCAGGCAGGTAAACCCAGGGAGGTGGATGGGCCGTTCTAGGTACTTTGAGGACCGTCCAGGTCCAGAAGTCTCTAGCCAAACCCGGACCCCTTTAGGCGTGGTTTACCTGTCATTGCCTTGACCGTAACAATATCATTAGATTTTATTCTGATAAAAAATTACCGGACTTAAATACCAAATTGTTAAATTTTCGTTCTCTAAACTATATCTAATTTTGTTGATTCTAAATAACTAATCATTTCATAGAGTTAACATTGATAAAATTACAGGAGAAGTAAACATGAAATATGATAGAATTTGATAACTGAAGGAGAAAGAAGTAGAAATATTTTTCAGGTTGATCCTTTTTTTTTTTTTTCCCTCCATAACGACCTTAATATCCCATTTGTGGCAGACCTTTCTCGAACCAGATATACCACTTTTAATTCCAAACTCCCAACTCATATAAACCCTCTTGTCCGCAACCTATCAACCTCGCATATTCCTGACAACCCTCCGAGGCGATTGAAAAGAAGATGGCCTCGGGATCTACTTACTTAAATAAACATCGAAGTACTACCGCTGGGTAGTTTCTTCACAAGCCTTATACGCCTTTTATTATAATTCAGCACTTTTACTTATTGTATTTATGTAATATACAGTTGTAAAATTCAATAAAATGTCGGGCTTCAGCATTGGAAGAGAGAAGACGTGGAGCTCCAGTAACAGATAAGATTAAGATTTCTTTATATCTTCTTTGATATCTTTCTTTTTCTTTTTTTATTTATTTTATTTGTTCTCTTTGTGTAGGTGATAATTTATATTATTTTTTAAATCAAAACTTGCCTATTTTTTCTATGGGTGATCCCATAGATCTCAATAGCCCAAAGGCTAAAAGAAAAAGACCGCGCGGGAGAATTAAATCGATACCCGATAATGCGAATTTTCAAATAAGTCCCTCCTTTCTAATTTTAGAAAGAGAGGATGATCTAAATTTTCAAAAAGTGTCGCCCTTCTTTATTAATAAATTTTTATCAAATTTGGTAGGAGACTTAAAAATGATTAAAAAACTAAAAAATGGAACGTTACTAATTGAAACAAAAAATGGGAAACAATCCGAAGAGTTACTCAAATGTAAAAACTTCGGGGGCCAGTTCCCCATACAGGTATCCCCTCATAATACTTTAAATTTTAGTAAAGGTGTAATTAGATGCTATGACCTTCAATTTCTTGAAATTGAAGAAATTAAAAATGAACTATCATCAGTAATAACCGATATAAACAGAATTAAAATTAAAAAAAATGGAAACGAAATATTAACTAACTCTTATATCTTAACATTCCCATCACCGAGAATCCCTGAAGAATTAAAAATAGGCTATTACACGGTCAAGGTCCAAAACTATATTTTTTCTCCTTATCGGTGCTTCAATTGTTTAGGTTTTAATCATCCCACTAAGGATTGCAAACAAACGCCTAAATGTATACAATGCGGAGAAGACAAACACGGAGATGTTAAATGTACGCGACCACCCAGGTGTGCCAACTGTTCCGGAGAGCACCATGCCCTAGATCGTACGTGCCCTGCTTTCATTATGCAAAAAGAAATAAAATATATACAATCTGTTAATAAAATATCTTTTAATGAAGCCAAAAAATTATACAAAGAGAAAAACCCTACAACATTTATGAAATCTTTTTCTTCAATCACGAAAACAAAATCTTATCATACCGAAAAAAAAGATATCGGCATTCAAACCGTTTTATTAGACAATATTAGAGAACAAAAATTCCAAAACTCTAATATTATATCAAATCTCGAAACCCCTTTCTCCACTAATCCCACTCCCCTCCCCTCTAATCCCGCCCCCCTCACCTCTAATCCTGCCCCTCTCCTTTCTCCTAATCCTCCACCCCTCCTCCCCCCTCTCCCAGCGGACGCTCCGCTAGCGACCCTACCGGCCGATCCTGAACCTTCTAATAGGTCGCGATCCGCCTCAAGAAGACGTGGGGTCATACCCCAGCCCTCTCTGCCCACCGACGAATCAGGCCCATCGAAAAGCACTGAAAGTGCTTTGATGGCATTAGACGTCGAAGAAAGCACTGAGGGAGAATTCACCGTCGTTAACAATAAAAAACAGGGAAACAGGAAAACTAAAAAAACTTAATGACTCATAAAAATAAAAAAATAACCATAATTCACGTACATAACAAATATATCGAGCTAAAATATTATACAACTATCCTCTGCCCTAAAACAGAAATATTTATTTGTCACTATAAATATCTCCACATAATTAAAAATACACGTAAATATAGAGAACATAACAAATGCACCGATAACAATAATAATATTAACGATATCTACAGATTCCAATGCATCTATTTATTCCTACCAGACAAAATAGTAAACATATACAAATCATTCCTAGCAGCCAAAACAATAAACATTTATTATCCATTCAATAAAACTATAGAAAACAAATATCACGCCATACTTTTAATCAATTATAATCAAAATAAACAACATTGTACTTTAAATAAAGAAAATAATATCTCCCGTGTTCTATTCATTTTTTTAATATTTAGTAGACATGCATATATATATTTTGTGGACGTAAACGCGAAAAGTCAGGAACTTCTGAATGCATTTCCTTATACGTCTAGAATTATTATGTTCGTATATGAGTGTGTGTATATGTGTGCGTATATACGTTTTTGCCTATGTGTGTGTGTGTATATGTATATGTATGTGTGGATATATGCAGGGTATGCATGCGTGTATGTGTATGCATGTATGTATATGTATGTATGTGTGTTATATATAAGTAATATGTATGGGTTTAATGTATGGGGACGAAGTTACACTAGAAATAAATATCATACGTCTTTCGTCTTAATCTTTACATATGAAACAATTGCTCTTACTGCAAGTTACTGTATCCATATAACATTTATCAATGTCGAAGTTCATGTTACTTCACCGCTTCTTACGATAGTTAATTGTTTTTATCAATTTCCTTTTTTCTTCTCTTTTATATTTAGTTTATCAGATTTATTAATAAATCAGATCTTTAAAAAGCAAATTTCTTAATTTTCTATTTTTTTTTTGTTTTTTACAAAAAAAAATTTACACTTTTAGTCCCATTTATAATTTATTTTATTTTTCCTATTACTATTACAATGGTTCTTATCCAGTGGAATTGTAATGGTTTAAGAACACATTTTAATGATTTAAAAATCATAAT
Organism: Piezodorus guildinii; assembly: GCA_023052935.1. Classification (NCBI taxonomy): domain Eukaryota; kingdom Metazoa; phylum Arthropoda; class Insecta; order Hemiptera; family Pentatomidae; genus Piezodorus; species Piezodorus guildinii. Next base: position 107,870,575 of record CM041295.1, on the reverse strand, counting down.
ACAGGACATAAACCCGGTCTGTATAGCACTTCAAGAGACACATTTATCTATCAATGAAAATTTACCAATTAAAAATTTTGAAATCTATCGAAAGGATTGTATTAACAATAAGCATAATAGTCGGGGAGTTCTAATAGCTGTCCACAAATCGGTTTATTCTGAGCCAATCACAATAGACTCACCCCTTCAGGTGGTAGCAGCCACTGTCCATTTAGGTTTCACTTTTTCTCTATGCAATATCTACCTCCCACAAGACCGCTCAATAGATGCCCAACACTTGTTAGATATATACAACCAATTACCTCACCCTGTTTTGTTTGTTGGGGACGTTAATGGCCACAACCCCTTATGGGGTTCACGAGACACTAACTTACGAGGTAGAGTAATAGAAAATTTCATAGACCTCTCTAATTTACTCCTTTTAAACTCTGGCGAACCCACATTCCTTAGCTCCAGTTACGGGTCATACTCAGCTATAGATCTATCTCTCTGTAGTTCATGCCTTTTTAAAAACAACCGACTGGACCATCCTACCGGACCTCTATGGTAGTGACCATTATCCAATCCTTATAAAGTTTCGAAACTCAAAAACCACATACAACCTACAACCGAGGTGGATACTGGACAGAGCTGACTGGTCTCTCTATTCTTCCCTAGTCACCCCTCCACCTACCTCTCCATGTGAACTGACCATTGAAGAGGGGTGTACAGCTATCACGAACATCATCATAGAAGCAGCAACATCAGCTATACCAATGAACAGAGGAGTTCCAAAAAGACCACAGGTTCCATGGTTTAATGATACCTGTAAGCAAGCTCTAAAAGAACGTCGGAAAGCATACAAAAGATTTCAAAGGTGCATGACGATAGTAAATTTGGTAGAATATAAGAAACATCGCGCCATATGCAGGAAAACGTTCAACCAATGCAAAGCAGCATCCTGGAAAAACTTTTTAGGATCCATGAGTTCATCTACGACCTCTGCCGATGTCTGGAACAAGATCAGAAAAATAACTAAAAATCCCTCCTTTCCTCGCTATACCATATTAGTTAATGGAAAATTATCCGATGATCCCCTAACCGTCTCGAATGAATTTGCCGCCTTTTTCTCGAACATCTATAATCCCGTTCGACAAAGTACAAACACTAGACCTGTAGAGATGGACTTTCAAAATACTAACGAGGAATCAGTCATAGATTATAACCACCCTTTTACCATGTGGGAACTAGAAAACATCTTAAATTCCGTGAAAGGATCCTCACCCGGCCCTGATAATATACATTACAGCATGATCAAACGTCTTCCTAACAACACATTACATTGGCTCCTCGATTACTACAATCAACTATGGTCCATTGGGGAATTCCCAAATGCCTGGCGAAACTCAGTTATCATTCCCATACTAAAAAATGGAAAAGACAAACGGTTACCAAATAGCTATCGTCCTATTTTCCTAACAAGTTGCCTTTGTAAGATTATTGAACGCATGGTCAACAAGAGGTTAATGTGGGTAATAGAAAAGAATGGTCTAATTCAACCCTTTCAGTCAGGATTTCGCAAAGGACATTCCACAATAGACCACTTAATAGTCTTAGAAGCAGAAATACAGTACGCCTTTGTTAATGGACAGCAAGCAGTCGTAGTATTCTTCGACATGATGAAGGCATTTGATTTCATAAACCATAAAGCCATTTTTCGCAAACTAATAGTGCTGGGAATCAGAGGGAAAATGTATAATTTCTTAAAACAATTTCTTAAAAATAGACGTTTTAGAGTTCGAGTTGGCAGTGAACTATCCAGCGATTATGAACAGACCAGCGGTGTTCCTCAGGGCTGCGTCCTCAGTCCCACTCTATTCTCACTCGCGATAAACGATCTGGGGCTCAACTTACCAAGAGGCGTCAAACCTTTGTTATTTGCGGACGACTTAGCGATAGTTTGCCGATCTGAGAACATAAATAATATAAAAAATAAATTACAGGAAGCCATTAACAGGATTAAGAACTGGTCCACTGCAATAGGTTTGAATATATCCATTGAAAAAACTGTTTGCCTTCACCTCAGCCGAAAGAGAAATACTCCCACCATCACCCGACTTATTTATAGACAATTCATTAATACCCTATACACCTCACCACAAATTCTTAGGGCTGGTATTTGATCGAAAATTGTATTGGGAACCTCATATTTCTTACATAAAGACAACTGCTACAAAAAAATTAAACATTCTACGCTATCTTAGTGGCACATCCTGGGGTTCAGATAGATGCACAATGTTAAAACTCTATAAGGTCTTGGTTCGTGCTAAATTGGAACACGGTTCTTTTGTCTATGGTTCAGCCCGTCGCCGAACCCTAGCTAAGCTGGACTCAGTTCATCACACAGGAATTCGAATTGCAACCGGCGCGTACAGAACCAGTCCCGTCCTCAGTCTATGTTCAGAGGCAGGCTTACCTCCGCTATCATTCAGAAGACAAAAACTTGCGATAAGTTACATTTCCAAATTACTTCCACAAACCGAACATCCCTCTTACAAATATATTTTTCAATCTAAATTTTCAACGATTTTCCGCCTAAAACCAAATTCAACCTTACCTTTGGCCGAAAGACTCTCTAACGTTATATCATCACTTAAAGCTATCCCGTTACAACAATTCGAAATTCAAACACCACCCTGGACTCTACCATCACCTAAAACAATTCTAAATCTTACTCATATTCCCAAAACTAACACTACTCCTTCAGAGTATAAAATACGACTATCTCGACTTCTGGAAAACATTCCAGATCATTTCCCAATTTACACCGATGGCTCCAAGTCTGAAAATTCAACAGCCTCTTCCTTTGTAACTCGTGATGCGACCTACAAATTTAAATTACATAGGTTATGCTCTATTTATACCGCCGAACTATACGCAATAGCATCATCACTCCAATTCTGTATACCTTTACCCCATAAATATATTGTAATACTATCAGATTCTCTAAGCTCCCTACAAGCTTTGAAAGTTATGTATCCAGAACATCCAATAATTTTCCGAATTCAGTCCTATCTTTCGACACTCGTAGACCAGGGGAAGTCCGTCAGCTTTATATGGATCCCGAGCCACATTGGCATTGTCGGCAACGAGCTTGCGGATCGGGCAGCGAAGGAAGCACTAACGCTCCCAGGTCGAGGTATTGCCGTCCTCACTCCATCAGAACTAAGTCGACCTCTGAAAATGGAAGTATGGGATAACTGGCAGGTTATGTGGGACGAAGGCCCCCCCAGCAAACTTAAACAGATCAAGAAAACAGTAAAGCCGTGGTCGACATCCTGCCGTAGTAACCGTAGGGAGGAGGTGGCCTTGGCTCGCATAAGAATTGGTCACACTGCACTAACCCATTCATACCTCATAAAAAAACAGCCACCGCCAAAATGCACCTACTGCAGCTCCACCCTTACCATAAAGCACATCTTTGAGGAGTGCACTCATTATATAGAAAGTATTAATAGAATAGGCCTGACTTCAAACTTGAGCAATATTTTGAGAGACGACGAGACAGCAATAGCAATGGTTATACATTTTTTGAAAGCGCACCAGCTCCTGTCCCAACTATAGATCTTATAACTGAATTTCTTATTTATTTATTTATCTATTTTCTTTTTTATTATTTATCTATTTATTACTTAATTATTTGTATTTATTTATTTTTTTATTTTTGTTATAAAGTTATAATCAGTACTTTCCTTGTGATTATTTTCTTTAACTCAATATAGAACTCTCACACAAATTTCTTTAACTTAAGTGAATTTATAGGCGTTGATGACCTCGTAGTTTTACGCCTTTAAGCATCAACAAACAAACAAACAATTCAATAAAATATAATTTAAAAAAAAAAAAAAAAATCTTTTTTCCCAAAGTAAGATTAGTGAAGTAGTTGTGTAATAAAATAATAAAAACATATGTACCATAAAAAACATGACATTTTAGGAAAAATGTTACCTTACATACAAAGTTAATGGGAGTAATGCAGAGTGCCGAAAAGTGCATAGGATATTGTTGAAGAAAATAATTTTTTTTTTTGTTATATTATTTAATCTAAAATAAATGTTTCCATCGAAAAAATAGTTTAAAGTTTATTTAAGCATCACATTTAATACATGGCATTCATCATACTGGTGATAATGAATTGATTTATCGATAAATATATTAAAAAAGAAAAAAAAAGTGTATTTATAAATATATTTCAAGAAGGTAGGTTGGTTAAAGTTGTGTGTTGCGCGTACCAGATTTGGATATTCAACGCTATTCGTATTCGAATTATATTTTACTGTATTTATTGGAATATAAAACAGTATTAAAATACAGCAAGTAAATAGGAGCAATGACAATTATGGGCTTGATAAAGTCTTGTAAAGAAGCTTCCCATTGATAGAAATGTTTTATTTACCTTAGCAGATCCCGAGGCCATAGTTTTTTCAGTCTTCTGGGAGGGATATGTATGGAAGATAGGTTACGGACAAGTAAATTTATGAAAACATGATTTAAAGTTAAGAAGGTTTATCTATTTCTAGCCAGGTTTACTACAAATGGGATATTGAAGTCATTATGGATTATTTCATTGGTGACAAAATACAGAGGATTCAGAAATTTTCGGTGGATTTCTGATTAGAAGGATAGGGTGTTGAAAGAATTATCATTTATTGGAGCTTCAAAGCTCAATTCCGTATTACAAAATAGGGCTGATGATGGTAGAATAAATAGGTTTTTTGTTGCTGCTTGTAAATATGGATAGTTCGGTAAGTAAGTTTTGTTATTATTTTATATATGTGAGGAGCAAGTGCTTTCGGAGGCAGAATGGTGAGGAGTCCCCAGAGCAAGCGGACAGATAAGAGAAGCCATTTATAAAAATATGTCATACTGGACATTATTTACTTGATTCTTTTTTTAAATTAAAATTTAAAGTTGATTTTTTACCGTATTAACAACTTATTCTTCTAAATTATTGCACTTTTCACATGACTTTTTAACAATATAATATGGATTTAGTACTTTTTGGATAGAATTAAGAGGGAAATAGTACTTTTCAGAAGAATATAAATCGAGATGACAGTCACCATAACCTTCCTCATACAACATTACTCATAACTAACGTCTTTATTATGTTAATGAGTAAGTTATGTATATTTCCCTATTCTCCCTCTGAGAACTATATTTCCTTGTTGGTTAACTTCATTTTATTGTATATTCTTCAAGTTTTTTTTTTGTTTTTTTTGGTAATTATGCCTTCCTATTTTGGCTTCTTAAAAATTGCTTATAAATTGGTGATTATTTTTTTTTTCTAGTATTTATAATGTTAGAAAAATGCCACAATTAATTATGATATCTATATAATTACTCTATATCCATGAATATATTCAATAAAACGCTGCCAAATATTACACATTGGTCAATTATTTCAAAATAATATATTAGAGTATAACTGTTTAAAGCCATTTAACTAATATGGAAAGCAATAAATAATTTAAATGTAAATGATATATCAAAACAAAAAATAACTGAGTTATAGGCGTATTTAAGGGTGGAATTTCAACTATTTTTTCTTTTTTACAATTGTTCGCGTTTTCATGGTTAATAACAGTACTAATTTCTTCTCTATCTTCAAAAGTAACTGAGTTAATGAATTAATTAATTTTTAGTCGGCCGCCATTAGTTTTCAAATGGCAGCCAATTATACTTTTGAGTTAACTACGGGCGGTGCAACTGGGACTAGGTATTGAGGTCATCGTTGGATGCACTAGTATTTTTGTGCCGAATTAAAAAGAAAAAAATCAGTCCTGTAGTTTCCGAAAAAAACGCGGACGGATTACGGCCAATTTTAAGCCACCCAAGTTTGAGGGGGAGGTAATTTTTTTTTTTTTTTTTTTTTTTTTGTCAATTACAAAGGTTCATTACTGAAAATAATAAACCAATAGTAATAATTTATTTATTTATCGGAGGACATCTATTACATTAAAATACCATTTTATATCCAATGGGCAAATTCACCGGCGTATCAAATTCTCTTTTTTATAAAATATCGAGGGTAATATCCGGATAAATATAGAAAATGGAATGTACCCAAGACGGGAGCTGAGCACTTTTTGTTCTTGAAAAAGCATCAACTAAAGTAGTGTATAAAGAACCCTGTACTCGAGTATTGCGAGCACATGAGTAAAATACTCGGTGCTTTTAACTTCCTACTACGAGTGTTATATACCCATCTCTATTATAGCGAGCCATCATCACCTACCACTTCAAGTTAGGCTACTTAATGCTGATCTTCAAACATCTGTCTGAACTGGACGGATGTGACTATGGCGGCAACATTCGTAATAGATCTATCTCAGCGGGGCTACTCAAATGTTTGTATTTGACGATTTTGGATAAGATGAGTATTTTAAGAAAAAGTACATACAGCCAAGTTATGAATCAACGGTATTTGAAGTAACGTTTTCATTAATTACTATGTTTCTATATCACCCTAGTATGTGGTATTCCCGTAGGTAGTAATATCTGTTATGTACTTTTGGCGGGCTATTCCAGGGATACCATAATTTCAAACAATTATAATGTAAATACGGATTATTTATTAAAAAAGTTCCAACAACCTAAGAGTTAGAAGTCGTCTAAAGTAATGGTATTAAATAAATAATTTTATTAAGATATAATACGAATAAAATTAAACGTTATTATTGAGATTGTTAAACGAGAATTGTAATTATTTTATTAGGAGACTTAGTATTACAGGAATAACCGATAAGCTGTCCATCCGAGTAATTCCTATTCTGCCCGGCAATGACATTCAACTGGAACAATCGGCTCAACTTCAGCTGAGAGATTTTCGATTACTCCCATTGTTTCATGGATTTGGAGCTGGGAAGGGGATAAAACAGTGTATTACGGAAGCATAGGCGAACACAGGGGGATTAAGGTGGGGACCTCCATTTAATAAAAATTGAGACGAATAAACAAAAGATATATATATTAGATTATCTGGTGATTACGACACACGAACATCACTTACTTTCGTTACTGAAATTAATTTAAGAATTTTTAAATACATTTAAATTATGAAATATATATATATATATATATATATATATATATATATATATATATATATATATATATATATATATATATATAGGCAAGTAAATGTAAAAAGGTTAAGAAGTTAAGAATTGAATTTCGATAGAAAGATGTGTTTTATTAAATAATTTATAATATTATTATCTATAACAATCATCGGCTAGACTCACCACAAACACACAGAAATTTTTGCGGTTCTGGCCATTTAGACTCAGCGGACTTATAACGTGTATTTTTTAATTGAAAACAGGAATTGAAACATTATCAGGATCGCAATACTTTCCCTCATTATATATTCCATACATAATTAAGTAAAGGTAAAAATCATTTTAAAGATAATAATTGAGTTAAAATCTTGAAAATTTCATCGGGAACAGTAGCGACATCTATGATAGTAAAGAGGGATTAAATCCTAGCGGCATCTAGCGAATAGCGCATAGAACCTGCTTCTGGGCTTGCTCGCCTGTATTAAATTTATTTTAATAAATAAATAAAATATATCATATTATAAGTATAAGCATAAAAATCTGGTGTGCGCAACACACGACTTTCACTTACCTCCCTTGTTAGAATCAATTGAAAAAACTTTTAAATAAAGTTAAAGAAAAGTTCAAAATGGTTAAAGAATTACATCGTGTTTTGATGGAAATTGTGTTTCAGATTAAATAATATCTCAAAAGAAGTAGCGAATTTGCAACAATCACTGAATTTCATCCGCATTTCATCAACATTTATAATTTTGTGTTTAATATAACACTTTTTCTAAAGTCTTTAGCTATCCAACAGTAGGGGTACGCACTACGTTTGCTATAGCATGCTATTTGTGTTATTTTGCTAAACCCGTCGAGTTTCTACAGTTATTTACTGTATAAAATTGATGGGTTTAGCACAATAGCACAAATAGCATGCTATAGCAAACGTAGTGAGTACCCCTAGTATATTATGCATCTATATTAATATTATGCATAATATATTAATATTAATAACACAAAGAATGCATAAAAATATTTGTTTTATCTTTTCTCCTTTGATTTGATATTGAATCCGATGAACTTTTTTTATAAATGCTCTTAAAATTATATGTTTCATTACGTATCAGTATATTATACTATTACATTATTACAACAGTATATTATACATCAAAATAAAAATTCTTATTTAAAGAATAAAATGGAAAAATATTTCAGCTGCCTTTCAATTTCAAATTTTTCTCGGGAATCCAGTCGGAAACGGCCGACAAAGAAGCAAACAGGCTAAGCTGAATGAACCATGGACTAAAAATTACAAACATGAAACAGCTGGAGATCGGAAGAAGCAATGTAAGCAGGCTATTATAAACTAGTCTCAAACAGAATGGACAGTTTCCTCTAACAAACTAAATGAGGTAAAACAGGACAATATTAGGGGTTCTCACTACGTTTGCTATAGCATGCTATTTGTGCTATTGTGCTAAACCCATCAATTTTATACAGGAAATAACTGTAGAAACTCGACGGGTTTAGCAAAATAACACAAATAGCATTCTATAGCAAACGTAGTGAGTACCCCTATTGGTTGGAAAATCTCACATTAGTCTAAGATCCGAACTTGAAACGATCTGCACCGAGCTGATAGTAGAATGAAACATATTTTATAACAAATTTAGTATATTAGAAAATATGTTAAGAATGGGTTGTCTAAAAATATCCTGGACAGACTATTTTTAATTATTTAAAAAAAAAAATATTTTTAATTAAATGTTAGAATTTCAAATTTCCAAACATCATGATAATAAAAAAAAACTTTTACCCTGATTTAAAGTATCAAAGGTATAAAATGTGCAGCCATTGGGTTGCCCAATCTTTTCCTGGACAAACTATCGGTTGTCAGGTAAAAGCGGGTATGTCGATATCAGTTATCTGCACTGGCTTGATAATAGAAAAAAAATTATATCAATATGAGCGTTGTTTTATTGCAAACACATTGATATAGGGTTGCCTGCAAAAAACCTGGTCCTGATCTGGGTTGCCGAATTTTAAAGATTAAATTTTAACGCGAGTGGAAATGCGTGACAGAGAGATCCGAGTTGAGTATAGCGTGTAATGACAAGGACCCAATATTGCAGCCGCACGTAATCGGACGTTGAATATAAGAAAGTTTGATATCCTTATAAAATTACAAGACCATTTTTTACACAAATACCAAATTACAGGGTAAAACTTTTCTTATTATCATGATGTTGCAACATTTAATTAAAAATAGTCTGTCCAAGATTTTTTTAGGCAACCCATTTTTAACATATTTTCTAATAAATTAAATTTGTTATAAAATATGTTTCATTCTATTATCAGCTCGGTGCAGATCGTTTCAAGTTCGGATCTTCTACTATTTAGGAAAAGATTTGAGTGACAATGAACTTTTGCAATTTTTAAGAAAAATCAGTTTGTTGAATTCCACATAACTTCGAGAATCATTATCCCCTGATTACCCGGAAGGGTAGATGCGAATCAACAAATAAATAAATAACATATAATTTTTCGATGTAAACATTTGTTTTAGATATAGCATTTACCATGTTATCTATAACAACCACTTCAGCTTATGCTCTTTTGTCACTCTAAATCACCTTTCACAACTGTGTATGCCAACTAAAATTAATTCTAAAATCATTAGCTTTCTAACCATATATTATATGGTTGGAAAAAAAAAAAAAAAAAAAAAAAAAACTTATACCTCGGGAAATGTTTCTGGTGTTTTCTCCTTCACCTGTTTTCCAATTTTTCCATAATTTATATTTACCAATGTTCACATCGAGAAATAGTTAATTATAAAAAATCAAAAAAATTTTAAGTCAATTTAGAGGTTGCAATTTTGAAAATTTGGCATTTAAGTTCTGTCACAGTATTTTAATTATAATAAAACGCATGAAATTAAAGCTTATTTAAATATCAATTATTATTATAGAAGAGTAAATATAATTATGAATGTAATAATTGGAACTATCTCTTCTCTTTCTTTATATTTTTATTTATTATAACACAAATAAAACTTACTTATGACGTTTCGAGGTAATTTCTTTGCCTCATCTTCAGATTATTTAATAATTATCTAAAATGCAATTTAATATCATAAACATATCTTTAAAAACAACAACAAATATTATCAACATTTCGAATTGAATTATCACTATTATATTTTAAATTCCGTTTCTAAAATAACTGTATTTAAATTGTTTAAATACAATATCTCCATCTCCTCATTGCATTATAATATTGGTCATATATATAATCATGATCTCTTATTTATATATATCATTTATATTTTTTTTTTTTTTTTTTTTTTTTTTTTTTTTATTCATTGAGCAATATTACAATCTGTCCAATTCAGGACATTTTTAATAGTGATAAAGTACAACATTCATACTACATTCACACGATATATACAATACTATAAATTTATATATAATAATATAATAAAATATACATATATACAAAATAAAATCAATAAAAATATATACAATAGTCACTCATACCTATATACAATTCACAAGCATACAGCACGTGAGTGGAGAATCTAGCCAATGCTAGAACTCCAATATACATGTTATAAGAGGTCACGAGGCCACTGCCGTTTCAACCTTCTAGGTGGGTTGTATGGATGGGTGGGGCTGGATAGGGATTGAGCTAGAGGATTAGGATGATGAATGAGATTCTGGTGGAATTTGGAAAATTTGGATGGAATCAGGTCTGAAATAAAAGGAACATTAAGGTCGTGGTGCAAGGTATAGTTGGAAACATAATAAGGAGCATTTACTATTGTACGGAGGACTTTGGATTGAAAGGATTGAATGCGTTTGATGTTAGTACGTTTAGCTGTCCCCCACAGTTCAAGTCCGTAGGTCCAGATGGGCTTCAGTATTGTCCTGTAGATTAATAATTTGTTGTCAACTGTAAGTTCAGATTTTCTGTTGAGTAGTCGGTATAACTGTCCGAATCGTCGGTTGAGTTCTTGTCTTTTAAGTCTTGTATGTGGGTTCCAAGTCAATCTTTTGTCTAATAGTAAGCCAAGATACCGGACTGTATCTGAAGGAGGAATTGGAATGGAATTGAAGTAAACTGGCGGACAGGAGTTTCGTCGAAGAGTGAAGGTTACGTGTTTGCATTTGGCTTCGTTCACCTTAATGCGCCAAGCATTACACCAGTCTTCGATAAGAGAAAGGTGTCTTTGCAGGTTTAAGGATGCTGTTTCAGGATTGGAACTGGATGATAGGATGGCGGTGTCGTCTGCAAAAGTTGCCAGAAAGGTATCAGGATGTGTAGGAATATCAGCAGTGTAAAGGATGTAGAGGACGGGTCCCAAGACGCTGCCTTGGGGAACACCGGCCTCAACGGGATAAAGGTTAGAAAATTCTACACCACAGCGAACGCGGAAGGAACGGTTTGAGAGATAGGATCGGAGAATGAGGTATAGAGACTGGGGTAAATGGGTTTTCAGCTTGAAGAGTAATCCAGTGTGCCATACCCGGTCAAAAGCTTGCGCAATGTCCAGAAACGCACCAGAACAATACTCTTTGCATTCAAGAGCTGAGGAAATATGGTCTACAACTCGGAGACCCTGTTGAACTGTGGAATGCTGAGGACGGAATCCAAACTGATGGGAAGGAAGATTTTGTGATTCTAATATGGGTAGGATACGTTTAAGAAGAAGCCTTTCGAAGATTTTTGAGAGGATGGGGAGTAGACTAATAGGCCTGTAGGATGAGGTGTTGTTGGAAGGTTTGCCTGGTTTTAGAAAAAGAATGATAGTGGAATGTTTCCATAACAGAGGAAAATAGGTGGTGCGTAGGATGCAGTTGTAAATATAAGTAAGGAATATAATGGCTTTCTGCGGAAGTTGTCGGAGGATCTGGGGAGTAAGGAGATCATGTCCAGGAGATTTACGGAGGGTAAGTTTTTGGAGAAGATATTTGACCTCAGAGGGATTAATAGCTTTAGGAGGTAGGGAAAGTGGAATTGGTGACATAAGAAAGTCTTGCACTGTTGCGGTGTGATTGGCGTGGGATTCCGGGTGAGGAGTGAAAACTTTGGAGAGGTGTGTGGCGAATTCCTCGGCTTTATCTTCATCAGACGCAGCCCAGGAGTCATCACCACGTCGGAGAGGATGGGAAACTTGATGGTATTTTAGGATCTTTTTCGTGACATTCCACAGGGAATTATCACGAGCTGATAGAGAGGAGAGGTAGGAATTAAAGGACTGGGAACGGAAGGTCGCCAACTCCCTCTTCAATTGTCTACAATAGAAGTTATAGGAGCGGCGATCTGTTGGGTGTCGGGTGCGCTGCCATAATGATCTTGCTCGGCGTTTGGTATGGATGAGGTCTATAATATGTTGTAGAAAATGATTTTGGTGAGGATTTATATTGGGGTGTTTAGGAGAGGAGGCAGTCCAGACAGCTTGTTGGATGGCGGTGGTAAAGGAATAGACGGAATTATCTAGGTCATCTGGGGTTTTAAGGGTTACTCTGAGGTCAATATTATCGGTCAGGATTTGGCGGAAAAGGTTCCAGTTGACAGGGCCTCGGATGAATGATGGTGAAATGGGTTTTGGAATTGGAGTGAGAGATACTTTTAGGATCAGTGGACTATGGTCTGAGGATAATTCATCAAGGCGAGTGACAGAAAAGTTGAGGGAGCCTAATCCGCTGTGGATAAAGAAGTCGAGGATGTCAGGATTGCGGTTAGGATCGGTTGGCCAGTAGGTAGGGGAGTCAGGAGGCAGGATATTAAAATTTCGGGAGTTGAGTGCAGACAGCAAATTTCGTCCCCGAGAATTCGTGGTTCTGGAACCCCACTGCTGATGCTTGGCGTTTAAGTCTGCACCCAGAATGAAACGATTTCCTATGGAATCCAGGAAGGATACAAATTCGGAATTGGAAATGGAATGTTTAGGAGGGCAGTATGCAGATGTGAGGGTTACCGGAAAGGAAAAAGTCTTGATTACTATGGCTGTGGCTTGTAGGAAATCATAGGTGGGAAGTGGGAGTAAATGATGAGAGAGGGATTGGTGGACAATGATAGCAGAACCGGCATGGGCTTTACCGTCTGGGTGGTCAGTACGGTATGTGATGTATTGCGGTATTTTGAAGTACTGTTTAGTCGTTAGTCTTGTTTCAGTTATAAGTGCAACATCGATTGTTTTGTCTTGCAACAACGCTGTCAGTTCGTCAGTATGATTTCTAACACCATTCGCATTCCAAAGGAGAATGGATAAGGAGTTAGGTGAATTCATTTAAGGATTTTTCAAGGCAGGGATTAGATTTGATACTAGATTTGTAAGGAGTGATATAAGCGGCATAACAAGAGATTTGATTTCGGAGATGAACGATGTCATTAGACTGGTAAGATCTGTGACGTTTGATGGTGGAGGGATATGAGAAATTTGATGTTGAGGATTTTTTTGAAGATTAGGTAAACTTTGAGGGATAGATTGTTGTACAATAGATTGAGAAAGTTGAGGAAAAAGTTGTTCCGGCAGTGCCTCGACTTCATGATTCTGGTTTCCACCTCCAAGCAAGTGGGCAAATGATACGTTAGAATTTACAAGTTTAGATGGTTCTCTTCTGCTTCTGGTTGGTACAGCTGTTTCATTCGGATCCTGAGGTTTTTGGTATCTGGTTCGGAGTTTCTTGTAGATTTCACATCCCTTGTAGTTAGCCGGGTGGTCCTTGAGGCACAGAGCACATACAGCGGGTGTAGATCTTGATCTTGTACATTCTTCTGTTTTATGCTGTTCACCGCATTTCACACAGCGTGGTATGTGATGGCAATAACTTTTGGTATGACCATATGCCTGACAGTTATGACACTGAACTATTTCCCTCTTTGTGTAAGGTTTTTCAACTTTTACACGGGTATAGTACAGTCTACTGAGGTCATAGATTTTTTCGACTCCTGCTGATGGTTCCAAGTCCACGAAGAATAGAGGCAGTGGACTTTTATCTTTTAGAACGTTGGTGACTTGCCTCACTTGGAATCCTAATTCTGTCAGTTCTTCTTTGATAGCTTCAACGGGTGTTGAGGAATGTAGGTTTCTGATTACGACCCTTAATGCTCTCTCCTGGCGCAGCTGATAAGTATGAAAGTCAGCTTTGGTCTCAGTCAGATATTTTACAATCTTTCTGTAGGTTTCAGCAGTAGTCGGAGATATTTTAGTATCATTGGTTCTACTTATACAATAATAACTATTAGGATCAGTTACTTTGTTTAAATGCGCACACATCAGTTTAAAATTTTTAATATTTTTAACAAATATTGGTGGAGGTAGTGGTTCCCTGGGTATAGGAGAAGATTCCATGGTTTCTTTTTCATTTTGGAGGATCTCAAATGGATTCGGTGTAAAAAACGGGGATTCATCAGTTATTCCTTGTGATGATGTGCTGGGCTGTGGTTCAGATCCTAATGAGGTAGCTGACGCGGTCGCTGGTGGAATTATTTTTTTATTTTGTTCACGGCGGGGTCTCTGTTTTGTAGGAGACGAGTTAGAACCTGCAGATCTAGATCTTTTACTTGCAGACTTTGAGGACATGACTTGATGGAAATATCTCATTGATTAAGAAAATAATAATAATAAATAAATAATGAGATAAGAATTAAAGATAAAAGAAAGATAAGTTAACGAAAAGCAAGCCCCAGCTTGCCGAGCTAGCGGCAATCAGCTGATCAGTGACCCTCCTTTCACTTTTTCGTGATTGTACAAAGTAAATTATAACTTTGCTTACCGAAATTTCTCCAATATTCACTGCCGTAGTATTCCTGAGGTCTAGTGATGTTCTCCAGACTGAATTCAAGCGAATTCCTACTGAAAAAAAGCGATCATTTATATAAGCATCACTTTGTCAATGATTGTTAATAAAATATTATCTATTTCAAAATCACATAAAACAAATTGTTTCAACATTTTTACTGCTAAATAAATGCATCTATGAAGCAAACTAATAAACTAGTAAGCTAAGACTAGTAAACTTTAATCTAATTCTATTCTTGTACCAGTTAATGTTATTTTATATCCACAACAAATATTATCCAGGATAGAAATTAATTTTTATTTATTTATTATTTTGCTTTTTTAATTTTGCTAGAGTTTGATCAAAAACGTTAAAACATTTCCGCACTATATAAAGAGGCACTTCACTTCAGTCGAATATATTTAAAATGATGCACACAAATCTCAGGATGAACTATAAATAAATAAGGGTCAATCCATTCGAAACCGTCCTGACCTTGCCGCTCAACATTTTTTATTTTAATGATTTTTTTAACCTGTTATTTCCAATCCTTTCATGAATAAAAATCCGTGTATACATTTTTTTTCAGGCAAATACTTTTTGTGTTGCAGCCATTTTAAATCATCCAAAACTGTATAAAGTACTCTCATCAAGACTCTATTTTTTGTTTCGTTCTTAGATATGCAAAATTACAGGAGTTAATGATTTTTAAAGAAAATGTTATTTTAACAGCGAAGTCTATTTTAAAAATCGAGAATCAGCTCAGTGTCAGTCGCCAAATTTGTCTATTATAAATATTGTATAGATGTGTAACCTGTGTTAGTTTCATAATATTTCACCCAGTCCTTTCTGAGATATTTCCGTGTAAACTTCGCGAAAAACGAGTTTTTGCTATTTTTAAGAATTCATATACAAAAAAAGGACTATATTCTTAAGATCGAATTTTCTACTGCAAGTAGGGCTGTGACAAAGATATGTATGAAAAATAATGAAAGGTGAGTCTTTTTTCCTTTATAGAATTTTAACGTGCTAAAAGTCTTATTTTTTATTAATTTTCGAGAATTGTTTTAACCAAGTTTTTCCCTTTTAAGGTAATAAGTTGTAAGGCTAAATATATAAAGCATATCTTTAAGTAATTGTTAGTTGTTTTTTTTTGCCTCGATATCTGAAAATTACCTGAATTAGAGAGAATTAGTTTTACACATGTTTTTGGCCGCGAATCTAATTTAAAACGGCTGCAACACTGAAAGTATAAGCTAGAATAGAAATTTATCCACGGATTTTAATTCATGAAAGAATAGAGAATAACTCGTTAAAAAAATCATTAAAATAAAAATGTTGAGCGGCAAATTAATGAAAAATGGACGATTTCAAAAGAAATGACTTATAATCTTACTAGTTATGATTCCTGCAGATAATTATTTCTATTGTAATATCATTCTATTTCAACGATATTAACAGTCAGCTAGTTCAAATGTTTTAGAATTCCATCAACACTAACCTAATTCAGAAAAATAGCCTACAGTGAACTTCTAGGTGATTAATTCAATGAAAAGTAAAGAACTTTTCTTAGTGAAATATTTTTACTTTAACATACCTATGAAATATGCTATAAGGAAAGTATAGCTGTTGTGAAAGTTCTCAAATTTGAGTTTCTACGAAATACACGTTTTAGAGTCTTAAGCTCCAAGTCTAGCAAAACGGTGTGTGGGTATGTGTGTGTGTGTTAGTCTGCCGAAAAAACGGTAGTTGTATAAAACTAAAATTTTATATTTTAGAAAGATATATGCCTGATATACTGGACACATTCCCTCTAAAATCGAGAACCAGAACAACCGCTTTATACCATGCACTTTGTATCTTTTTACGATTTTATAAAAAACGGATGTAACGATTTTGATGAAATTCGGGATATTGATGTAAAATTTAATGAACTTTAATATCGCGTAGCTTTCATTCTGATTGAAATAGTCTAACAAGGCTTAAATACTTATATTTAAAATTTTCTTCCTCTATAGTGCCTTTATGATAAAGAATCGGATGGGGGTGGGACCACCAAGGAAACACACTAATAAGACAAACATATTTTATTTTATTTCTATTTTCTTGGTGAACCCAACCATGTTTTACATCATATTGTCTCAACGGTCAGCTACAATTCCATCATTATTTTGTTGATTTGAAAAATTAACCATTTATTTTTGTTAGAATTGAAAAAAACAACAACATGTAAATATACACGATGAAAGAATTTGATAACCAAATGAAATAAAAAAGAGCACAAATATTTTTCATTGTATTATAAAAAAAAAAGTTCCTTATTTCTATTGTAAAATTATTTAAACTAATATAATTAAGACGTTGAGTTCCAAAAGGTACAATATCCATTCTAGGAAATTTTATAGGAAGCGCGAAAATCTCTTATTTTCTACATTATTAAACCAACTAATTGTTTTCGTATTTTTCTTTTTTACCATATTAATAAGACCGTATTAAATTTAAGTAATGAAATGTTTTAGTATGATTTGGAACAAAACTAAATGTGTAATGAGTACCTTTAGAAAATAATAGATCGTATAATTCGCGTTTTTAAAGGACTCGAGTTTTTAAGGTAAAATTAAATAGAATATTTTGATAAAAAATAATCGATGAGAAGACGAATATGTCAAAATATCAACTTCGTAAGAAATGTCCTTTAGTAATTTTTCGAAATCAACGTATCAATTGAGACGTTGATTTCCAAAAGTACATTTTTTACGAAATTTATATTTTTACATATTTATATTCTCCTCATTTAGTTTTATCTGAATCTCAAATTTGATTGTATCTAATGAACACTCAAGTCCTTTAATAACGCGATTTAGAAATGCTATTAATTTCTTAAGGTACTAATTACACATTTAGTTTCGTTCTAAATCATACTAAAACATTTCATTTCATAACTTTAATATGGTTTTATGACATAGGTATGAATGTGACATGTTTTGTTTATTTATTTGTTAACTTCATTTATTTGTATTTATTTTGTCTATAAATTTTGTTATTGTATACGTTTGATTTATTTTATGTAATTTGACTTTCCTTTTGTTTATATTGTATGAATGAGATCCTGTAGCACTATTATTATTGTCTATTATGACAAATTGTAATATATACGAATAAAAAAAAATAATAATAAAAAAAAAAAATAAATAAATAAAAAAAAATATGGTTTTATTAATATAGTGGAAAAAAAATTCTATATTTTGATGCGAAAAGAATCAAATTAGGAGGTTTAATAATATAATTACGAGAGATTTTGGCGCTTCCTGTAAAATTTCCTAAAATGGATATAGTACCTTTTGGAAATCAACGTCTCAATTGTTCCTATCGAAACTCAATTTAAGGAGTTGAAGAAAGCTAGAATTCTTCAACTCCTTATTTTATTTTAAAGTTTATCGATTTAAGATTTCAACAACGGAGGTATGTGAAAGTTGTGTTTTGCACACACTAGATTTTTTTTAAATTTCAGAAATATGTCCTAATTAGGACAGATAGTAATATTACTCGATAAAAATTATTTCTGGAAAAAAAAAATTCAGAAATCGATTCTTGGTTCGATTCGTATCCCAATCAGTGGTTCCCAATTAGTGGGTCGTACACCTCTAATAATTTCTAAATTACTCTGAAGTAAAATATTTTTGAGCGCTTGGCTTTTAATAAGAATTAAAGAAGCTCTACACGGAAAAAATCAACATTATAACTGATATAATTAACAGGAGCTATGATATGATATGATTAACAGCTAGTGATAAATGACAAGTGACAGCTACTGCACAATATTAATCTAAAAATTAGTCATTTTCTAACAATTCGAAAATAATGAGCTTATGGTACAGGTGTGTGAGCGTTTGAAGCAATTCTTATCTAATATTAGATTCAAATTTTAGTAATTTAAAGTTTCGCATACGAAATAAACTCCTAGTGCCTGGTAATTGTTTACTTTCACTTACCTATATATGAAATATATACTAAGGAAAGTATTGGCAATCGTGAAAATTTTCGAATATCAGTTTTAAACGAATATTCACGTTTTAGGGTCTCCTTGGTCCAAATGACCAAGTCCCGCAAAAAGGTCTGTCGGTATGTCCGTGTGAGGTAACTCCCGCGAGTAGACGAAAAGTCCTATGAAACTGAAATTTCATATTTAAGACAACTATACGCCCTAGATGTTACAGCAACTTTTTCATTAAAATCGGCTGACCGGAAGTTCTACTTTATCCCATGCATTTAGCACCTTTTTACGATTTTCTCGAAAACAGCTCTAACGATTTTAATTAAACTCGCTATATCAATGTAAAATTGAATGGGCTTTAATATCATGTAGGTTTCATTCTGATTTAAATAGTCTGATGGGACTTAAATGCCGATATTTCAAAATTTTTCCCCTAAAGTACCATAAATTTTGTAGTTTTTATAAAATTTACCATATCAACTGATTAGCACTGCTAGAAAACAGCTAAATATATAAGTTGAACGAATTCGAAATCCAACTAAAGGTGATTAAAATATTTTTTTAATGCAATTTTTTGTTTTTGAACTTAGGAACAGTAATATAGATGTATAATACAGGTTGGAATGCTAAAGATTTTAGGAAACATATTATCTAATACACAAGCTTGTATAAGTTAATAAAGAGTGATGAAAAGCCGATAAAACTAACTGATTATTATAGATAATAATATAATAGATTTTTTAATAAAACAAATGTTTATACATAAATTAAATTAAATTAATTGTTAATAGTTTCACTCATTTTTATCTCTAACTGTATTTTAAAATTCTCTAATCGATTTTAAAAACGGAGGTAAGTGAAAGTCGTGTGTTGTCCGCACCAGATTTTGTTTTTACGTGATACGGTGTAGCCCACAAAAAATCTAAAGATATCTAATATTTAGGACTTTCAGAATTTAGTGGGTCCTTGACATTGAAATGATTGCTTGAAGGGGACCGAGAAAAAGTTAGTTAGGAACCAATGGTCTAAAGTAATCGTATTAAACAAATTGTTTTAGTAGAATATAATGCCATTAAAACAAAAAGTTATTATTGATATTGTTAAATGAGAATTATAATAATCCTATAAGAAGACATAGTAGCAACGCAGAAAGATACGGTGTTTTATAAGCAAATTTATTTCCCTACTTACATTTTATTTAATCCAATTCATAGATTTATTGACATGGGTTTTATGATTTCTTGATAGTAATGATGATCATTGATAATATGATGCTATAAATAAGGCGGCTCAATCGCAATGACCCCATGACCTTACCCCCCCCCCCTCCCTTCCTTCTGTCTCTAAGTCTAAAAATATGGGGACAAGTTTGAACTAGATTTTTTAATATCAGCTCATCTCATTTATTGCCGGAGTCAGTTAAGAATCAAAAGTCTTTGCAAAAGAAACTCTTTAATATTATTATATCAATCATTCTTAGATTTCGTAGAAACATTCAAATATATCTAAAAAAAAAAAATTGTGAAATTGCTCTCTCTTCTCTCTCTCTCTCTCATTGCGGTAACTGCTGGACGGCCTGGTAATCTTTTCTCTTTAAAGGACAGCTCTCGGGACGACAAGGAGGTGCTATTGTGGAGGCGTTAGGAGAGCCTGCCTTCGCCGAATCTGGGTCGCCCGCTGCTATTATCGTCTCGTCCAAATAGGCCAGCCACAGAAATAAATCACGGCAATCTCACCCGCTAATTTACTATAAAACTCTACGTATAGAAAGTATGGAGTGACGTGAGGGTGGCTATGGTGACGAAGATTGTTAGTGAGAACTTCCGTAGTAGCGGAGGTGGGACGTAGTGTACCGGCGGGGGGGTTAGTGTACTGGTGGGGGGAGGCAGTGTACTGGTGGGGGGGAGGTAGTGTACTAGCGGGGGGCGAGACTGCGCCGGAGCGGGAAAAATCAATCTAGTCTCGGGGCCGGGCTGGGAGCGGAAGGCAGTCGTGTCATGGGGACCAGGGGCAGTGACTCGGGGCGAGTAGTGTAAAATTCCACCTCAGAGCATGGCCTCGGTCGCCGCTTGGCTTCCGTTCGCACGGGCGGCGGCCATCGGCTGGGTACCCATAGCCACCCACCCCCTTCCCCCGCCTCCCATCCCCAAGGATAAGAGGAAGGCAGACGATGAAAAACTTCTTATAAATGTGTCAGGTCGCAGGTTCGAAACCTGGCGTAACACCTTGGAAAAATATCCGATACCCTTCTCGGCTCAAATGAGAGAGAATTTTTCTATGACGAAGAGTGTAAAGAGTATTTTTTCGATCGGGATCCGGACATATTCCGCCATATATTGAATTATTACCGTACTGGAAAACTGCATTACCCGAAACACGAGTGTCTTACAAGCTACGATGAAGAACTCGCGTTTTTCGGGATCCTTCCAGACGTCATCGGCGATTGTTGTTATGAAGACTATAGAGACCGGAAGCGAGAAAACGCTGAGCGGTTGATGGACGACAAACTGTCCGAGAACGGAGACCAGAATCTCCCCAACTGACCAACATACGACAGAAGATGTGGAGGGCTTTCGAGAACCCACACACTCGACGGCCGCATTGGTCTTCTACTATGTCACAGGTTTTTTCATCGCGGTCTCGGTGATGGCTAACGTCGTAGAGACTGTACCTGCGGTCACAGACCAGGCCGTGCAGGCACACTCCCTTGTGGTGAGAGATACAAAATAGTGTTTTTCTGCTTAGATACGGCATGTGTCATGATATTCACGGCCGAGTACCTGCTCCGCCTGTTCGCTGCACCGGACAGATGCAAGTTTGTGAGGAGCGTGATGAGTATAATCGACGTGGTCGCCATCCTCCCGTACTACATAGGTCTCGGCATCACCGACAATGACGATGTCTCAGGTGCCTTTGTCACGCTCCGAGTCTTCAGGGTCTTCAGGATCTTCAAGTTCTCTAGGCACTCCCAAGGTCTCAGGATTCTCGGTTACACTCTCAAGTCGTGCGCTTCCGAGCTCGGCTTTCTGGTATTTTCCCTCGCGATGGCTATAATAATTTTCGCTACCGTGATGTTCTACGCCGAGAAAAACGTGGAGAGCACCAACTTCACCTCTATTCCGGCAGCCTTTTGGTACACGATCGTCACCATGACCACCTTAGGGTAAGTACTCGTCGCTGATTTATTCATGCCGGTTTGTGATAACTGAATTCCATTATATATTCGTGTCTTCAAATATGCAACACGACACGCTATGATACAAGCACTTGCATGCATTGATTTGTGGTAATGAAAGATGCATCAACTACTTACATGAATGATCCTCGAATCCGAATAGCCTCATTGTACACCTTTTCTCTCTCACGGTTAAGATGAATTTTATGTCTGGCAGATGTAACAATGGAAAGATACTTTCCCCTAGGTCACACATTTGTTCAGAGCCGACCGGAGGAAGATGTGTCACTGATATATGCCAATGTAATTTTTCTAATAAAAAAAAAAAAAGAATTTATGTATAATTTATGGTATGTCATTTTTGTATATATTTATTACTCATTTTAAGCTATAAAATTAATCTAAGTAACTTTCCTAATTGGTGGGCATCAAAATGCCATAATTATTATTTTGATTCTATTTTTCATAATTGATCACTTAATTATCAAGTAAAAATTTATTATTAAATCTTCATAAATTAATAAAGAAAATTGTTTTTAAGAGATATGTATGAGGACAACGTGCCTGCTTTTGAGAGCTAACCTGTTGCTTATGGGAAAGGTGCGCAAATGAGGCGGTGCGGGTTTGAGCGTAAGGAGAGGCTGAGGAAGTAAAGTAAGCTCCTGCAGGGGCCGCAATGCAGAAGCCCCGTCGGGTCCACACCAACTTCCAAGCCCCTCTTTCCATCTCCTTGACCTACCGCAATCCTTCCTTGGCATCTGGAGTTAAAACTCCAATTACGAATCTACATAATAGCAAAAACCAAAAAAAAAAAAAAAAATACTAATACTTGAGCGTTGATTTCCAAAAGGTCATTCTTATACATCACAAATCATTTAAAGGACATTTTTAAGAAATTGATATTTTGATATATTTTATTCTAATCGTTTTGTTTCATGAAAAATCATTCTCTTGATTCCATCCAAAAAACACTCAAATCCATTAAAAACGCAATTCTGAAATTGCGTTCCCGAAAGGTACTAATTACACATTTGATTGCGTTCCAAATCATACTGAAACCTGTCCTTCTATGAAATAAGGATAATGTGATAATTATTATAAAATAAAACAATTCTGAATTGTTATGCTAAAAGCAAATAAGTTGGTTTGCTAATAAATTAATGGGAGATCTTTGCTCTTTATGTAAAATTTCCAAGAATGGATACAATGCCTTTTGGAAATCAATTATTTAATAATGCGAAAGTTCTTTGATTATAACTGCTATGTATATGTTTACAGGTTTTGACATATCTATAATATTAGATAGAAAAAAAAATGCATTTTTATAATATGTCTTATTTACATTTCTTTTCAAGAAAGATATTTTTAAAACGTTGAATAATATATATGTTGAGTATTTTCATCCACGTGATAACTTAAAATTGTTTTGTTCTTGTATTGACGGTTCGGGGAATTCACTCGACCATCATGATTTATAATTTTTTCCATCAATCTTTACAATAATTATATCGTCTGGTATTGCAATTGATTTGTATAAAATGTCATAATTCAATATTTTCTTATTAACCTAGTTGTGACAATGAAGCCAAATATTGAACTATAACAATCGTATACAAATAATAATAACTAAGAGTCCATTCGGATAATTTTACAGGAAATAAATAATGGTCTTAAGACTGGAGTCTTAGCGTAAAATAATTGAAAACAACAGAATTAAAATAATAAAATGAACAAATAATATAACTCAAAAGATAACTTCTAATAAAAATTTACAACCAAGAAAAAAAAATTATGTTAAAATGAGAACAGAGAATAGTATATAACATTATAATAAAGAAAAATTAAAAATATACAAATTAGAAAAAACAAAATAAATAAGAAGGAAATTACAATGCTTTTAGAATAATATATAATTTAATCTTACTTCTTGGAAAAAGATAATCTTTTCAAAATATATTTGCTGCTGAATGTACGCATTAAAATGAAAATTGAATAAATAAACGTACCTGTGTGAGGTATCCGTTGATCTTCCCTGAAATTAGCATCTAATTGGGATTATTTGGGAATTGAATTGACAGGAAATGGTTGAATAGAAGGGATTTAAATGTTGTAAGTGTTTGAGAGTCTCGGATGTTGGAAGGAATGGAGTTCCATATGGATGCGGATCGAATTAAGCATGATCTATCGAAAGATGTGGATCGATGGGACGTTATATACAGATCAGAAGGCCGCTAACGGGTGTTACGGGAACGAACGGAGGATTTGAATTTAAGGAGATCCGAGATGTAAAACGGACACCAGGATAGAAGGCTTGGTAGAGAATGGATGCTAGGAAATACTTACGACGTAAGGAAGCGTAAAGCCACCTCAACTCTTCGTAAAATAGAGGTGATTTGGTGATAGAGGTGTCTCTGGATATCTCAAAGATGAAAACGAATGTTCACATTCGTTTTAGTTCTGCCTCGAGATACAGAGACACCCTCATACACCGTACAGCAGTAGTCAGTGGAGAAATATTAAGGAGCTAACCAAGAGCTTCAATCGGAAGAAGAGGGAGTAGGTAATTTAGAACTTTTAAGATGGAGAATGTACGACGGGAGATTTCGGTAACATGGTATTTTCCAGGAAAGAGTTTGATCAAAGGCGGTGCCGAGTTTTTAACGGATTGGTGGAATTGTATTGGATTGTTATTCAGAAACAGAGTTGGGACCGGTGGAAGGGCCTTAAGGCTGTGATTAGAACCTATTACAATTGCCTTAGCTTTTTCAGCGTTCAAATTTAGCTTGTTCTCAGCTGCTGAAATACTGACTCGATTCAAATCTTCTCGAAGCATTTCTGTGGCTAGTAATAGGTCGGAAGGAGGAAAAGATAGATAACTTTGAAAATCATAAGCATAGATATGGTATTGGGAATGATGGATGCGTAGAGGAAGGTCATTAATGTATAAAGCAAATAGGGTGGGGGATAGTGATGATCCCCGAGGAACACCACAGGACAAGGTAAAGTCTTAGAAGGAGGTTGACCTGGGACTACTACATATTGTGAGCGGTTGGGGAGGAAGTATTTGAACCAACGTAGAGCATTGTTGGATAAAGGAAGGTTTTGTAGTTTGGCAAGGAGGATATTATGGTCTACAGTATCAAAAATTTTAGAGAAATCTAGAAGGATTGGGATGTTAAGTTTTTGGTGTACAATGTCGGATTGGAGGTCGCGCGTTATTTTTAGGAGAGTGGATTGTGTTGAATAACCAGGTCGGGAACCGGATTGGAGAGGATTAATAGGGGACTTTCTTCTAAAAAGTTGATAGTTGGTTTTGTGCAAAACGTTCCAGGAGTTTCAAAAGGTTAGAAAGGAGCGAAACAAGGCGGTGAGGAAGGATTTGGTACTTTGTTTAATGAACGAACTAAAGCAGTTTTCCAAGGTTTAGGAAATATGAAATTTTGAAAAGAAAAATTATAGATATGATAGAATATTGGTATAAGGACATGGATACAAGATTTTATTAGTTTAACTGGGATATGTTCGGGGCCATAATCGTTGGACTGAGATTTAAGGATAGTTGTTAGTATTTCGTCATAGGAAAGGTTAGAGAAGAACAAGCTTTCTGGGTTGAAACTTTGATGGTCGATATCTACAGAGGATTTATACACAAATATATAGTGTAAAAAGGTACAAAGTGAGCCGGTTTCTTTGAGAGTGTTTTAAGTCAATTTCCAATGAAAATGTGGTTGATGATCAATGCAATATGTTTTTTATAACATAAGCAATTTACAACACAAAAAGATATGTTTGTATGTGATAAGTCTTGCTGAAAAACGAAAAGTCCTACAAACACGAATCTCTGTATTCAAAGTAAGTACTAAACCCATGGGCTGATAAAGTATGGGTTTCTATTATTTATCCTAAAAAAAAAAAAAAAATCCAGTGACATAATATTATATAATAGAGTTTTAAAATAAGTTATTACCTTGGTTAAATCGTGTTTACTTGGTTAATAATGTTTTCGTATTTCAACACAGATTCCTTAAAATTAAGTGCTATTTTGCTTGCTCCAAAAGGGAGAGAAAAAAGTTCAATTTTCGTCATTTATTGATTTTTTATTAAAAAATAAATAAAATCCGCTGCACAGATGGTTAACAAAATTTGCAGTGTGTATGTAAATGACGGCTTAGGAGAAAGCGACCTCCGTAAGTGGTTTGCTCGGTCGAGAACCGAAAATATTAACTGAGCGCTCGGGTCGTCCTTAAACTGTTGATGATGACTAAATTAAAAACAAAATACCTGAAAGATGGCGACATGTAATGGATCAAAAAAGTTTTATTGAAATCATCAGTGAAAAACGTGACAAACTTATTTTACGACCCGATAATTCTTAAATTAAATTCAACCTTTCAAAAACGTAGTTATGCGGAAGTTGTGTATAGCGCGCACCAGATTTTTCATCTTAATAATAAACGAAGAAATTGGTTATTATATATATATATATATATATAATAGGATTTTCGGGTGAGAAAAACCGTAAATCCAGAAGGACTTAACTTACTCCGAACCTGACCAAATCACCCTCCCCCCTCCTCCAAGCCATAAAAAAAGGGAGGAAAGGCTTTACTCCATGAAATAGGTTGAGGCGCAATCAAATCTTTTACGAGCTTTCTTCATTTCTAATACAGCCGAGTCCAGTGAATTCAGGCGAGAAAATTGAAAAATTATGAAAGCCCATTACGATTGATGGGTTTTTCTTTTTTATTGGGTTTTATACTCCAAGTAGTAAAAACTTGAGCCATTAAAAAGTTTACCCTTTTCTTTAAACATATTTTCTATTTGATCACTTAGCAACTTATTCAATTCAAACCTTATATTCAACAGGCACCACTAGTATCTCTGAAAAACATTAATTGAACTATTTCCGGACAACAATTCTTTTAATATTTGTGACTTGCACTGTAGCACCGTCCGATTAGCCACGACAGCATTAAGTGACCTTAAATGAATAAACAACAACAATGATAAAATTATTTTTAAAAATTGATAATAATAAATTAACTCATTTCTCAATAATTTCTTTTATTCAATGCATAATATCTTAAAAACTAACAGGAAATAGATGAATTTTCTAAAGTTAAGAAACTTTACTGAAAATCTGAGGTCTTTATTTACTAAGAAAACATTTTTCTAAGAAAGTCACCATTTTGTGTATTTATTATTTTACACTGTGAAAGATCTTTCTGCAAAAATGATCAATATTACCTAATTTTAATTAGATCTGATGTAAGTGGTAATAGACATTTGTAAGTTAAGTAGTTCTTCATTGGAAAGTTTTTCAAATAGTAATAGTAATAGTAATAATAGGCTTAGCGAACCCGAAGGTTCGATGCCGATACCACCAAATTCCGCCTAATCAAACTCGTCCAATGTTCACCGTTCAAGCCCAAGCCCCCGAGATCAGCCTTAACGCAATCCTCCCATCGACGCTTCGGCCTGCCTTTCGGACGCCTACCAATCGGTTCAGCGAATACCAACTTTCTCGGAATCCGCTCTTCATCGAGCCCAACAACTTTACTCGCCCATTTGAGTCTCCGAGATGATATCAAATCAATTATATTCACAGGATACAAGTCCCGCAATTCCGCGTTGTGCAACCTTCTAAAGTCCCCAGTGGCCTGTCGTATCCAATGCTTACATCCACAATCCTTCGTAAAATCCCTTACGTTCCATATGCTGCCGATTTTGCCCGAACCTGGGACCATTTCCTTCAAGTGAACTCCATTCCCACCCTAATCCAATAGTTTTTATACCTGCATCCTCTTCGATACCTGATAATCTGCCAAAAAGAAGATGGCCCCAAGACCCCGTTTAGGATATTTTTTGAGAGCTGCTAATGGGTAGTTTCTCTACAAGTGTATCATGTCATTGTTTAATACTTTCCTCAAAGGGCCTAGCCGGATAAGCATGTGAAATCTGCCCCCGCGTGTATTAGAACCAAATTTATACCATTGAGTCACACCTATGAGAAACAACCTTACGAAAATTTTTAGCCCTTTAATCCTAGACAAATAAATATATTCCATCCAACATGAGATATTTGTAATAATCGGTATAATTAATAGTATGTATGTGCATAGTGTGTAAGTAATCTCTAATGAAATTACGATCCTACAGCTCTATCTCTACTCTTAATGCGTGACCAGCTACTACTCAGAGAGCTGAAAAAATGCTGCTTTTTTTTTATTTTTCATTATTGGGTACATTTTAGATCAACTTGAAAAAAATATATATTGTGCAGGATCCTCTAACGAATTAAATTAGCAAAAAATTGTTGGTTTACCAATTCAAAGTATTTTTTTTTTTAAATTAAAAATAAAAATTTTGACGCACGTTTTCGAAATAAAAAAAAAATGTAAAAATTTTTTTTTGAAACTCTTTTAGTAAACCATTAACATATATTTTTTTCGTGAAATTCGGTTGATCGGTTCAGAAGAAAAAAGTGTTTTTTGTTTTTTCTTCCCCCCTCCATAACTTCCCTCCCGTTAGGATTATGGGGCTAAAAATTTGCGTAAGGTTGTTTCTCATAAGTATGACTCAATGGTATAAATTTGGTTCTAATACACGCGGGGGCAGATTTCACATGCTTATCCGGCTAGGCCCTTTACTATATATTCAATAATAGAGTTGCAAATTAGAAATTATATAACAATCAATAGCGGAGGTCCAATGCACCCCAGTATCATGAAACTGTCAAATGGTTAAACAGAAAAAAATAATTAAAAACTAATAATAATAAATAAATAAAAATGTTCGTACTTACAAAGGGAGCATCCCGAATTTGTCTCACCAATTTCGATAAAACATTTTTAGGTGAAACCAGACATTAAACGATTGGATCCTGCAAAATATGAGGAGCCAACGCTCACAAGGAGTTGCGTAAATTATCGGAAATTTTATGTATGAAAAACACATTTTATTTAATATATCTGGTCCTAGTGAAGGTAGAAAAAAAATTTAGGTGTCAAAAGACCCCATTTCAAAGCGAATTAATAAGTCATTAAAATGTTTAGGTTTTATGCTAAGTAATAGCCTTAATAACCTATAGTCTCCATGATAATGAAATATGTAGCAGCTGTAAACAGAAAATAAATAATAGTCTTCACAATCTCCTCCACTGCCAGTCATCTAATATAAAACAGAAGAAGGTACCTACTCCAGTACATTAAAAATTCACCACCTTGTGAAAATAAAGAGAACATTTTGAATATAGATAGCACCAAAAATTGGCTAATAGTTATCTGTTTTTACTATCAATATCAAACATATACTCTTCTGGTGAAAATTAGATATTAATAATAATAAATTAAAAAGAAAAACAATATGAATAGTTAAGACTCAGACGTGCATTATTAATTTATTGGAATATAACCTGATACATTATGCTATTTTATGTATTATGTATTTCCACTACGATAGACGGAAAAGAAAATTATTGTATTTGTACAAGATTATTTTCTTGTACCAATAAATATCTATTTATCTATCTAAATAACCTTAAAAATATAAATAATCAAAACAGTACTATCAATAAGGTTTCTTAAAAACTGTGCTCAGATTAAGACTCCTCACTCCTATAAAAAGTTTATTACAATTTTTTATTAAAAATTTATTTTTTTTTTTTATTAAAAATTTATTTTATTTTATAATTTATATAACTTTATTACTAAGCATAAATAAATTGGTAATTTTCATACTAAAGTTATTTTTAAACCTTCGCTAGAACCAAAGATATTAAATAAAATGTGTTTTTCGCACACAAACTTTCTTTTTTCACACAACACCTAGAAAGAGTCGGCTCTAATATTTTTCAGATGATAATCGTTTAATTTATAGTTTCATCTAAAAAAAATTTATCAAAACTGGTGGGACACATTTGGGATGCTCTCTTGTTGTAAGTAGGAACATTTTTATTTATTTATTATTATTAGTTTTTAATTATTTTTTTCTGTTTAACCATTTGACAGTTTCATGACACTGGGGCGCATTGGACCTCCACTATTTATTGTTATATTATTTCTAATTCACAACTCTATTATTGAATATAAAGTAAATTTGAGGAAAGTATTATACAATGACATGATACCCATTATCAGCTCTCAAAAAATATCCTTAACGAGGTCTCGGGGCCATCTTCTTTTTGGTAGATTTTCAGGTATCGAAGAAGATACAGATAAAAAACTAGTGGGATAGGGTGGGAATAGAGTTTACATAAATGAAATGGTACCTGGTTCAGGCGAAATCAGCAACACATGGAACGCAAAGTAAGTTACTTAAACCGCACCTTTTATCATATTAATATATTTTACTCTATTTTATCTAATACTATATAATATATATTTTTACTCGGCGAAAAGTGTTTTGGGAGCCTAGCCTACGCTCATACTAATTATCAAGGAGCTAAATATTCATCTGTATACAGGCCTGAGTGAGAAGGGGGCACAAAAACAAGTGAGGGAGTATTGCTGAGCTGGAAGACCATCAATTCTCTGAGGCGAAAAAGGGACGGTGTGAGAAAGTTAGTACTCATTGGATTAATGCTCTCCCGAGCTGAAAAACACAAAGCCTCTGGAAAAGAAAGAAGGCCCGCCAAAAGACGGCGTCCCTTTTACGGACTATCATTGACTACTCAATCATGAAATCCGGAGAGGCACTTGCCCTTTCAACTTGAATAAATTCCAGGTTCGGTTATAGAGTTACTTACACCTTAGGCCTCGATAAGATCTCTACCCTGTCACATTGAACGGGATTCAAATAATAACAATATAAATTGCATAAGCCTTGTCATAAAATTAACGTCCTTTTACATAGCCATTGGGAACTGCCATGTCTAGAATAGAATAAATATATTGAGGGTATATAATCGACTGTAGAAACTATTATAGGTGGTAATAATCAGTAATCAGTCTTTTTTTATTTTGCCAACGCACAGTGGAAAATATGACCGATTTTGGTAGACGAAATTCTGAAACTTGTCTATATTTTATCTTTGGGGTCCCAAATTACGGAAAAAAATTATAAAAACTAATTATTTTTTTGCCACGATTAGCGAGCGCACAGTGGTCAAACATAAAATTTATTTGCTGAAATCTAAAACTTCCCTACATTTTACGTTTGAAGTCCCAGAATACGGGAAAAATAATACAAAAAATCTAAATATAACTCAAAGTTGCTAAAACCAGCTAATAAATGTATTTTATATCATTTAGGAAACTCTTCAAATTATAGATTGTAAACACAAAACGCAAAAAATCGCAAAAATTCTTGTTAATATTTAAAGACTAGAAGGGTTGATGAAAGAAATCCTCGGAGTAACTTGGGGGTTATATAGTTTTTCGTTATTGAATAGGGGCATACATTTACAAATTGCTAAATTAACTCTACAGGTGATATTACAATGTATATTCAATAACGAGTTTGGAAATATAATGTCTTAACCGTCTCAGCAATGTCCATTGTTGAATAAAAGCAAAAAGACTTTGCTCTAAATACACCTTGAACACAATAAATGACGATCAAATAAAGATAATCCCATTGCCGGTTATTAGGCACTTGTGTGAACAGGAATGATTCACTCATTTACTATTCATTTGTAAATACGGTATGGCGGGAAATATTAGTATTAAGGGTCTTGCCAACTAATAATAAAAAGGCGAAGCACTAAAAAATTCCAAACTTTTGACTTGATTTTTGTCCACCTAAATTGGTGATTTTGCGGACTGTGCATGTCCAAGCACAAACTCCAGTTATCATGGCTCATTAATGCCCTGATGATGGCTCACAAGCTTGTGCCGAAACGTCGGCAAAATTGAAATATTTAAAAAAAGACTGACTACTGATTGTTTCCACCTATAATAGAATAGAATAAAGTTTATTAACGGTCTATTACATTTAGGACCAACTGGTCCTCTCTTACAATGAACAGGAATCGCATATACATTTATAATCAACATCGAGTCAGGTCTTTTACATTAATAATTAATATACATAAATATTTCTAATAATAATACTATTTGATGTTTACAAAACAAATCAGAAAACAAATTAAAACATCTACCGTGTGATTAAAAAACAAAACAAAAAAGCATTAATGCAAATTTAACTCTCCATTATTCGTTTCGCAAAAAAGTTTCTAATACTATTATCTACATTAAATATTTTAAGAACAAGATTTAAAATATAGTATTTACAAATTTTAGTAAATCCTTCTAATATAATAATATAATGTTTTTTAAACTTCAAATTATTCCTTATTTATTATTTCTCTTATTTTTTTCTAATTCTTTCAAGTGAGTGATTTAATTTATTTTTTGTAAGAATTTTATATTTTTTATAAGTAGTTGTTAATAAATTAAATATTCATCTTGCTCTAATCTCCATTAGGTATTGGGGTGTAATATGTCGATCTAATGGGGTTTGCATTATGTAACGTACAGCTGTATTCTGGGCTCTTTGAAGTCTGTTTGATAGTGTTTCTCTGATACCCTAATAGCTCACACTTGCTTAATTCAAGTACGGCATAACCATAGTACTTATCAGGATCTTTCTAATCAGCATAGGAGGCTGAAAATTTTTTTTCTGAGTCAGAACCGCTCTTTGTAAATGTTACTGCTGAGTTTGTACATTTCAGGTCAAATTATTACTTATAAAAATTACTACATTTTGTTTTTGCGTTTCATACATCAACTCCGTATTGATGATTGATACTTTGTTTATTTCGTTCATTTTTTTTCTTAGTGTTCGGAAACCTATTAAAATAATTGCCTTAGATTTATATGGGTTTATACGTAATCCTTGATCACCACACCATTTTTCTAGTCTCTGCAAATCTTCATTCATCATACCAATCTTATCATTTTTGTGGTTCACATCAGCCTCAATATATATCTGCGTCATTCACATATAGCATATATTTACAATGTTTTTGCCTATAGAGTTAAAAAATAATGTAAATAATAAGCCAGATAAATTTGAGACCTGAGGTATAGCAAAGGCTTCTATTGCTCTGTATGTTGGATTATGTTGTACTGTGTTAATAATCAAATTTCTGTTGTTCAGGTATGATTTTATCAGATTTAACATATTATTTTTCTTTCCATAATACTACAACATGGCTAATAATAATTTATGATCTATGGAATCAAATGGTCTGTTAAAATCAATCAGTACCAGGACGGTCACTTTTTCATATCTTTTATGACCCTCAAGTGCCGTTTCGGTGCTCACTCCTTCCCTATAACCCGACTGTAATTCATCAATTATTTCTTCATTCCAGATATATTTATACAGTAATATTTTTTGAGAACTTTTTCAGGGATGCCTAGAATATTGATTGCCCTGTAATCTTTCACTTTTTCGGCTGGGACCTTTTTAGGTAAGGACTTAATTATGGCCGTCTTCCATAAATCAGGATAAACCCTTTGTTGGATTACTTGGTTAAATATATCTGAAAGAACGCGGCATATTGAATCACGTATTATATTCAACATAAATAGTTCAATACCATCATAACCTGTTACTTTTTATTTTAATTTGATGAGTGTATCTTTGACCAAGTCCCCTTCTATTGTCCAAAAATCATCTCCCTGTTATTATTTCTATACCATCTAGAACTGTAATCTGAAATCTCAGCTTTATAGTTTGATTTTAGAAAGGCTTCTCTGCTGAAATATGCAAGTAGAATATTTATATCAACCTCAGCATCTATTCAAAGATTTACCAACTCGATAATTTTTTTTAATTTTTCCGTATGTTGCCGGATATCCACTAGTACCTTATCTAGTGGACAGATCACTAGACTATTTCAGTACTACTTATTAAAGGTCTCGAACTCAGGCAGGATAATAATGATATTGTAGGTACCTGAAAAAAAGGGAAAGCCTGTTAGCTGAACGTGATTTCGGCCCATTCACCTCCTTGCACGACCGTTGACATAGCAACAGTACGAATTACTGAATGTACTGAACCCAAGATACATTATACGTTGTAGAACAATTTTTTTTTTATAACCGATGATATAAATCAACACCAATAATGATTTTTCCGGTATCGGACGGTTTCTTTAATTTATTGACCAAAGTAACAAAATACTTGCTGCCGGCTTCTTTAGGATTCTATGCAGGAATGATAACAATTGAGAGGCTGATTTTTGAAATGGAACTAAAGAAAAATTTGACGAAATTGATATTGTCACATATTTTTATTCTAATTGTTTAGTTTTATCGAAAATCACCATGCTATTTCATCTTAAGGACACTCATATTCATAAAAAGGCTTTTCAGGTTTTCAATTGTTTTCGAAATGTATTAATTTGACTTACGTTTGATTTGCTTCCAAATCATATAAAACATTTCCATTCGTAACATAAAGTTTATGTCTTTAATATTTTTTTTAGACTATTCAGAATTTTAATGCGAAAATAATCATTGAAAAAAAATTTGGTTTCATAATAAATTATATAGAGATTTATGAGGTTACTATCAAATTTCCTACAATGTATACAATAACTTTTTGAAATAATTATCAGCTTAAAATCATTCCACTAAAAATTAGACATTGTTGAAAAAAAATGTGCAACAAGTCTGTGTTATTATTGTCTAAAGTGTTTTTATTGTAATTTCATTTTCGTACATCTCTTTGATTTTGGGCAAGGCTTACTACCACACACACACGCACACAATGATCTTTGTTTGTTAGGATTAGGATTAGGAATGATGATCAGGCGTTTAGCTCCGTGGTTTTTTACGCCATATACTAATTTTTTTTGGTGAATTATGTGCTATGAAAATTTAGTTTAACAATCAAAATATGTTTGTCCTTTATAAAATTAAAGTTATATACCTTGTATACAGATAAAGTAATAATAATTTTTTTTTAATCTATTTATTTATTTTTTTTTATTATTATTTTTTTAATAATACGTTACTTATAACTACTACAATTGGAAAACATAACAATGTTAGCCCTCTAAGTTATGTAGAGGCTAGAGCGCTTCCATTAATTTGGCTTCTTCTGTCATTGTTTGTTCATTTAACGTCACTTTTATGCTACTATGGCTAAGAGGACGATGCTACAATGGGTGCCTAAAATGTTGCCTATCCAGGTTTAATTAGGAAAGGGATCTTTAACGAGTACCTGATCTCGCGCTGGCCCAGTACCACCATTTTACGCCCCTTCCGAAGGATATTTTACTCCCTTTGAAGCATCCTAGGGTCATCTACCGGGTGTGAATCCGCGGCTTTGGGAATAGAATGCTGTTAAGGTAGTACTATACTATAAGTGATCTCTAATGATCTTTATGTTAGAACATGTTACGAAACTTGGTTATTTGGACTAAGGGGACCTTAAAACGTTTCAACTGGAATCCGGAAATTTCACGATCGCTATACCTTTCCTTACTGTTTATTCTTTATATAATCTATGATGATGATGAAATAAAACCTTGGTTCAGTTTATTTGTCCTCTTTGATTCTCTTTTCTCTGATAACACTTTTTAGATACAACTTTTTTTTTTTTTTTATTATATTTAATTGAAATTTACAACTGTATAGAAATACATCAAGTAAATGTGCTGATTAAAGATAGTGTACATGAAAAACCTGAAGAGAAACTGCCCATTGGCAGCACTATAGTAATTAATCTAAACAAGAAGGTCTCGAGGCCATCTTCTTTTCAGACGCCTCGGAGGATTGTCGAGAATTAAAGAGGAAGCAAGGATTGAAACTAGTGGGTTAGAGTGGGATTGGAGTTTGTCATGGAAGGATTGATACTTAATTCGGGCCAAAGTAGCTACAAAGGGAATATTAAGGTCTTTATGGATATGCTTATTCGTGACAAAATAAGGAGCGTTTAGGATTTTTCGAAGGATTTTGGATTGTAAGGATTGGATACGGGAAGAATTTGATGGTTTAGTGGAGCTCCATAGCTCAACTCCGTAAGTCCAGATAGGTCTTATGATGGTCATGTAGATGAGTCTTTTGTTGCTAAGTGAAAGTTTAGAGCGTTTGTCTAGTAAGTAGTAAGTTGAAGTAACCGAAAGCGGAGAGCAGTTTCTTGTCGTTTCAGTCTAGTGTGCGGATTCCATGTTAAACGTTTGTCAAGTAGAAGCCCTAGGTCTGTTCGACTGGAACGAGCGGAATGTTATTAAAGGATACTGTAGGACAGGATGTCATAGGTTTACGACGTAGGGTGAAGGTAATTTGGTGGGATTTGTTGGAATTTATTTTAATTCTCCAATTCTGACACCATACCTCAAGGTCTCTGATGTGGGATTGGAGATTTTGAGAGGCATCAGTGGGAAGATACTAACTAATATCTGATTAATCGTTTCGATATTAGTTACAGTAATTCGCTCATCTCTATAACGTTTCTCCTTCCCTTATTTTTGGATCCATAAATATTGTCATAAATATTTCTATCCCAATGAATAATAATTTATTTCCACTGATCCCAGACATGTTCCCTTTCATGAGGCCATTGGATGAGAGCTTCTTGCTAGGTGCTCGAATACACTAGGCCAGTTCAATGACTTTTCTCTAAAATAGATCTATTATAAATAGTATAGAGATATATTTCTTAGGAGGGGGAGCGAAGCGGTAGAGCATTCGCTTGATTTAATTTATTAGTCATATTTAACTTGCAAACCAGAGCGAAAAAGAATTAGCGTGCTCATATCAAAATCTTCATTTGAAATAAAGTTTTAATTTATTTATTATATTATATAATATAACTGAAGAGCTAATGTAACAATAATTTATGGGTTTTTTTGTCACTTGATTAACTTACACGACTTGATACATTAGATAACTATTTTTCTCAAATATTTAGCAATCAAACTGTATATTATACATCTATTAATATTAATATTCTTATTTTAGAAAATTATGCTTTTATCTAGAGAAATATATCTTTTTCAGTTGATTTCTATTGGATCCCACTTACACATACAATATATATATGGTAAGTCTCCTTCAAAACCTAAAATCGGTATTGAAATATCATTAGATATTAAGGATAGGTATATGCCAGTTACAGAAACTTTTTCACCAAAATCAGTTTATTCAATGTAGTACTGTTTACCATTCATTTTACACCGTTATTTTGATTAATGTTGCTATATTAGTGTAAAGTTTATTGATTTATCATTATTGAACCTCACACAAGACTGAAACGATAAGAAACTGCTCGAAGATATCGATTACTACTGCACTTACTAGACGAACGTTCAAAACTTCCAGTATATTACAAAAGACTCATCTACATCACAATTATCAGACCTATTTGGACATATGGAATCGAGCTTTGGGGCTCTACGAAACTGTCTAATTTCTCCCGCATCCAGTCCTTACAATCCAAAATCCTTCGCAAAATCCTGAATGCTCCTTATTTTGTCACAAATCAACTCCTCCATAATGACTTAATTTATTGCAGACATAGTCCGTGATAGATACTCCTCTTTCCATTCTAAACTTCCTTCTCATTCAAACCCACTTATCCGTAATTTATCTTCCTTAGATATCCCTGATAACCCTCCAAGGTGACTGAAAAGAAGGTGGCCTCGGTACCTACTGTCTTAAAATAGTTAGTGAAGTGGTACCACTGGGTAGTTCTTTCTCAAGACATTTTCATGACTTTTTATTTTTATTGTACATATTTACTTATTGTATTCTTTAGTACAGTTGTAAATTACTATAAATTAATAAAAATAAAAAAATCTTCATTGAAATAGTCCGAGAGGACTTTATATATTTTCAATAAATACAACGTTACTACAATTTTTTACAATGTTATTGCAACATTTTCATTTAACTTTATGAGCTAGAAGAGCTCATTTATATCACGCATTTTGTACTTTTATATAATTTTCTTAAAAACTTGATGCAATTTGTTTGTTGAAAATTAAATTTGCTTTAATATCATGATAGTTTTAATCTAATTGAAACAGTCTTGAAATAAATAAATATAGTTGAATTATACCATAACATTTATTTTCTTTCATTTAATAATGATAATTTGTACGAGGTTCTAAGCCTCATTCTAAGGGTTAGATTAAAATTCATTATTGCATTGCTACCAAATCAACAATTTAACTATTTAAAATTAAAATTGACAATCAATTCCAAAAATTCCACCAAATTACCTTTACCCTTCGTCGTAAAACTATGACATCCTGACCCACATTGTTCATTAATTATATTCTGCTTGTCCCAGTTTAACAGATACGCTATCTTGGGCTCTTGCTTGACATACGTCTTACATGGAACCCGCGGCTGCTTCAACACATACTGGACAGACGCTCTAACCTTCCACTTAGATACAAAATGCTCATCTATGTCACCATCATAAGGCCTATCTGGACAGACGGA
The DNA here is from genome assembly GCA_023052935.1 of Piezodorus guildinii. Classification (NCBI taxonomy): domain Eukaryota; kingdom Metazoa; phylum Arthropoda; class Insecta; order Hemiptera; family Pentatomidae; genus Piezodorus; species Piezodorus guildinii. Next base: position 107,832,122 of record CM041295.1, on the reverse strand, counting down.
ATTGAGCTTCAGGACACTACTGAACCATCGCATTCTTCTCGGATTCAATCTTGACAATCCCAAATCCTCAATGCTCCTGACTTTGTCTCGAACAAACTCATCCATAAAGAGCTTAGTGTTCCATATGTTGCTGATTTAGCCCGAAACAGGTATCAATCCTTCCCTAACAAACTCTATATCCCCTTTATTAACCCATTAGTTTCACTCCTTCCGTCCTCTTTCATTCCTGACAATCCTCCGAGACGTCTGAAAGAATATGGCCTCGAGACCTTCTAGTTTTACTTATCTACAGAAAATCTGACAATGGGCATTTTATCTAAATGTCTATTTATTGTATTTTATCTTACAACTGATTTACTGGATGTATTAACCAATGCACTTGTGAATTTATATAAATAATAATAATTAAAAAAAAACTGTCAGTGAATAATTTGATTAATATAAACCATTGCTCATTTGAAATCATATCTACAATTTCGTAGCTTATTCTCAAAAACTAAATACAATTAAAAAAAAATTAAAGATTATAAGCTTAGCTCGCGTGGTGTTTATAATTTTATAGAAGTTTTTTGGAAGTGGTGCATATACTTCAAATGAAATATTATTTTCTTCTACAAAGGTTAGATTGCAGAAGAGTTCGGATTAGCGTGGCTCATTGGCGATGAGGAGCCGGATATAAAGAGTGAACTTAAATATACCTCCCCTACAATCGCATGCCAAGTGAACTGTTAGTCGATGCACCCCTTTATGAGGGTTAATGGTTCGAATATTTTTGGAATTCGTTATTGGCTTCGGTTTTCTTGCTAACTTGTTCGATATTTTAGTGGAGACCAAAATCTTTACTACGTAAGTCAGTTGCAGGTCTTATTGTAGTCATACAATAAAATGGAAAGTTAAAGAGTTTGTCTTGTAAGTGTTGATGTTGCCGAAAACAACGTACCTTGTTTCTGTCTCGTATGAGGGATTACGAGTTCAATGTTGTTCAATATGGAGTTCTAGTTACCGGATCCATAGTCATAAGTTTACGACGAAGTTTACATCTTTGGCAGAATTAAAAAAAAATTGAATTATTTAGTTTTACAATAGATAAATAACCTAAACTACAAATGACATGATACAAACATGAAGATAAACTACGCATTGCCAGCACTCCATTAGATATTCTAAACCAGAAAGTCTCGCAGTCACCTTATTATCTGACGATTATCTGGTATTGAAGCGGAAGCCAGGTAACTAGTAGGCTAGAATAGAATGCTAATTCGGTCCAAACCAGTAACACATGGACCGTTAATGTTATTATGGATGAATTTATTCGTGAAAAAGTTAGGAGCATTCAGCATTTTAGGTTATAAGGATTGGATATGAGAAGAATTTTATGGTTTAGTAGAACACCGTACGTCAAGATTGGCAAGAGTCATGTATATAAGCTTTATGTGGTTAATCGGACACTGAGCGCGTATATCTAGTAATTGTTGAAGTACCCCAAAACAGTTAGTTTAACATTTTAAATTTTTAAAAATAATCAAATCGCTAATTATTATCCTTTGATTGCATTGATGACATTACAACATTGAGAGAATCATCGCGATGTAGAATTGCCTTTGAATTGATGATACAGAAATTATTTGATTCAAATCGCCGCCTGTAGCGCATAATAGGCTACAGTTGGAATAAGCCCAAACCATCGAGGCACTGCAATTATGTATGCAGTTCTTGACACAATAATGTAATTGGAGGGAAAGTAAAGATATAAAGGATATGGTTTTGGTGATGTTCCAACAGTCTCCATAAGTAACAGCTACAATCATCAGCAGATCTTTGAGGGGTTCTGGGCGAGATGGAATTGCTGGAACTCCCTTCATTAGGTAGAGGGATCGCAAACAGGTTTGCAGGCTATGGCGAAGGCTACAGGCGGATCTTCCTAAATATAATCTTTTCAACTAACAAAAATTGGGGAGGTACCTGCTACTTTCCTTAACTTAACAACCACCTCCTTCTTTAACACATCCACATGACGTTTCTTTTACGGAGTATAAGAGACATACACTTTATTAAACAAACAAGCGATGCTGCCCAACTTGATTGGGTTGCTATTCACACAGCCTACTTTTTTTTCCATATTGGACAATTTTTAGTAATAATATAATATAAATCTTAACATACAATGAAAAAAAAAAGAAATACATTAAACAATTTTTTTTTTCCTTTAACTTTTTCTTTAACATTTTTTTTTCTTTTAAAATTATTTAACTCCTTTTATTCATTCTTTTTGGCTTTATTTTTCTCGCTTATTTCTCATAACAATTTAAATATGTATATATATATGTGTATATATATATATATATATATATATATATATATATATATATATATATATATATATATAAAAAAAAAAAATTATATATTTAATGGACTAATTCTGAGTAAAAAACAAGTATAGATTATGAAAGAATTTGATGATAAACTGAAGGAGAAAAACGCTGAAATATTTTTCAAGGTTACTTTTTCTTTTCCGCAGGCAATAATAATATATTGGGTTATAAAATAAGTTCTTAGCGTTTTTCAATATTTCAATTTAATCCTCTCTGGGTTTATAACATCAGGTTTACTTGGTCAATAACGTTTACATATTATAAAAAAGGATTAGTTAAGGAGCTTTTATGCATCAGTTTCAACCGATTTCGTTATTTTTAAGTGGTATTTCGCTTGCTCAAAATGAAAGAAAAAAATTATCCGATTTCGTCATTTTATGATTTTTAATTTTTGAAAAGTTTACAAAAGCACATTTCCCTTGTCGAAGACTGGTGTAACGCTTGGCGCATTAAGGTGAACGAAAACAAGTGCTCACACGTCACATTCACTCTTCGACGCAAATCCTGTCCAACAGTTTATTTCAATTCCCTACCGCTTCCTTCCTCTGACACAGTCCGGTATCTTGGCTTTTTACTAGACAAAAGACTGACGTGGAACCCACACACAAGACTTAAAAGAAAAGAACTTAACCGCAGATTCGGCCAGTTATACAGACTACTAAACAGAAAATCTCACCTTACAGTTGACAACAAATTACTAATATACAAGACAGTACTGAAACCAATATGGACCTACGGACTTGAACTGTGGGGGACAGCTAAACATTCTAACATCAAACGCATCCAATCCTTCCAATCCAAAGTCCTCCGAACAATAGTTAATGCTCCTTATTACGTTACCAACTCTACCCTACACCACGACCTTAAAATTCCGTTTATTTTAGACCTGGTACCATCCAAATTTTCCAAATTTCATCAGAACCTTAGTCATCATCCTAACCCTCTAGCACAATCCCTATCCAGTACCACCCATCCCTACAATCCTCCTCGAAGATTGAAACGGCAGTGGCCGCGAGACGTATTGTAAACGTTTAAATTGAAGTTCTGACACAGGTCAGATCCTCCATTCATGTAATGTATGTTTGTGGCTGTTGCGCCCTAGTTCGGCCTCCACTGAGTGAGTCCGAGAGGGAGTGTCTAGAATATCTTGGATTCTGCTTTTTCCTCCACAAATGGAGGGAAAAGCCCAGTCTGGGATCCCTATAGTACTTGTATATAGTTATGTTTGTTTGAATGATGTTTGTTTATTTGCAAACTTTTATTTATCTCAATTATAGGTTAATGTCTTGATTTGTTTTGTTTTTATATTTATTATTATTTAATTCTATATATACCATTTATTTGTATTTATCTCATTTATAGGTTGTTGTTTGTTTTCTTATTTTGTATATATATTATATTTTATTTATTTGACTTTATCATTGTATACTGTATATATTGTGTGAATGCGATCTTATACCACTATTACTAATGTTCATATAGAAACAAATTGTAATATATCTCAATAAAAAAAATAAAATAAAAAAATTTTGAAAAGGAAAATCCGCTACACATATAACAAAATAGGTTAACAAAATTTGAAGCGTGAATGGTGATGATGCCTTAGAAGGAAGCAACGTCCGTAATCAGTTTGCTCGTGGAAGACGCAAAGCCTTAGGGTCGTCCTTCAACTGTTGATGATGACCAAATAAAAAACTTAGCGGAAAGATAGCAACATGTAATAGATCAGAATGGGTCAAATATAATTGATATAAAATACTTCCAAGTTTGTTGATATCACCAATAAAAAACGCTACGAAGTTATTTTACAACCCAATAGATGTATTATTTGTCGTTGGAAAGTAAAATATTTTTGAAAAAAAGTTAGCTAGCTCATAAAATTTATAGGATAATGCAAAGTGACAAAAAAAATAATAATAAATAAAAAAAATATTGTTTTAAATAATATATTAATTAATTAATTATTAAATATTCTATTTTCTTTCCACTCCACTGTCGTCACTGACAGTGAGCCAATATGAAAGGAAAAGAAACGACTTATGACATTATAGCTAAAATAATTTCTTTGTTGTATTATTTATTCTTAAATAAATGTTTCCATCAAAACATTCTTGTATCGAGTTTAAATCTTAATTTAAAGAAGGGAGGAAAGTAAAAGTTGTGTGTAACGCGCACCAGATGTTTTATAAATATGAGCTTTCTTCATCCATGTAATGAAACCTAAACTTTTTTTTTTTATTTATTAATTTATTGAAATTTACAACTGTATTAGTAAATACATCAAGTAAATTGGCTCATAATATAGATAATATACATGAAAGACATGAAGAGAATATGCCCATTGGCAATCTAAACTTAAACCTCACTAATTTAGTATAGTCATATTTTGCGTCATGATGTTGGTAGAGATCATACCATCGAATGGAGGGAGGGTATATTCACTGAAGCTATTTTGTTTATTAAAAAAAAATGGATGATAAAATTTCACACAAGTTAACAACTTTTGGAGAGTAAACTTAGTTAAATATGAATCGGTTTACCAACTTTACGGGATCTTGTGGTTACTCTAGAAGTAGGTCGTGGCTTTTATCTAAATTGGAAAAAAAAAAAAAAAAGACTTGAAACGTCACAAATTTTTTTTCATATTCTAGAGAAGCGTCAACATTTTAATAAGACTAGGCTCGTGAAAATGTAAACTACAAATTAACTCTTGGTCGAAGTTTGAGCCTGATCCTGGGCGGAACCCCTCGGAGTGAACACTGCAAGAGATTTTATCTTCCTTGTTGTTCCTCCGCTGGGAAACTGACCCCATTAATATGCATTGGCTGGTTAAACCCCTCGCGGCTGATTTTATGAAAATCAATATGCTCAAGTCGGTTGGGTCGGGTTGGTTTGGGTTACCCCGGTCAATACTAGTTCATCTTATTACTAGGATCAGAGGAAGGCTATACGTAAGGATTAAAAAACAACAACATGGGAACGCATATTCCTAATGAAGTACAAAGGTAACTTTCACAGAAAGCAAGCAGGATTTTCGTTAGAGGAAGTAGGAGGTGGCTTTATCGAATTGTTTTTTTGTTTTTTTTAACATTTTTATTGATATTTACAACTGTATTAAAAAAAATGATAGTTATATAATACAATGACATAATACATGTAGAGAAACTTCCCATTGGAAGTACTCTAAAAATATTCTTAACTAGAAGGTCCCGGGACCATCTCCTTTTCAGTTGAGGATAACCAGGAATTGAAGATGACGAAAGGATTGAAACTAGTGGGTTAGAGTGAGAAAGGAGTTTGCCATGAAATGATTGATACCTAGTCCGGGCCGAATCAGTAAGATAGGGAACATTAAGGTCTATGGATAAGTTCATTTGTGAGTAAGGAGCGTTGAGAATTTACGAAGGATTTTGGATTGTGAGGATTGGATGCGGGAAGAATTTGATGTTTTAGTAAAGACCCATAGCTCTACTCCGTAAGCCAGCTTGGTCTTATAAAAGTCATATAGATGAGCCTTTTGTAGTTAAGAGGAAGGTTTGTCTGTAAGTGTTGAAGTAGCCTAAAACGGCGAGTAGTTTCTTGCCGTTTTGGTCGTGTATGAGGATTCCAAGTTAGACGTTTGTCAAGAAGGATTCCTAGGTATCGGATCTGTTCAACAGGAACTAGTTGGGTGTTATTAAAGGATACTGTAAAGCAGGAAGTTAAAGGTTTACGACAAAGGGTAAAGGTTATTTAATGGGATTTGTTGGAATTTATTTTTAATTTCCAGTTCTGACACCATACGGGCTTGAAACCCTTCACACCTTCACACCCTTGTGAGGCAATAAGTGGATCTTTATGAAATGATAACACGCAGGTGTCATCAGCATAGGTAGAAAGGAAAGGGTTAGGATGGGTTGGGATATCAGCTGTAAGGACTGTGTAAAAAATTTGTCCCAGGATACTGTATTGAGGAACACCAGCAGTCTGTGTAAAAAGGGATGAACAGGAACTACTAAGATTTATTTTGAAGGATCTATCAGAGAGGTAGGATCTTAAAATCTGATTCTTAAAAGTATTAGGGAGAAAGGAATTTATGGAGTTTGTACAACAGTCCTGGGTGTCTGAGTTTGTACAACAGACTTTATCAAAGGCGTCGAAAAAATAATAAGGAAAAATATTTTTTTTCCAAATACTGTCTTTACGCACATTAATTTGAGTTATTAATTAATATGATAAGTCCAGCACGAAAATGAAACGTCGTACGAAACTGAAACTTTATATTCAAGAAAAATAAACGCTCCAGATGGCTCAACAACTTATTTATCGAAATCGGTAAACCAGAAGTGGCTCTTGTACCGTGCATTTTGCACCTTTTTAAGAATTTCCCAAAAACGGTTCTAATGATTTTTATTAAATTCCCTATATCGATGTAAACTTCAATGGGCTTCAATATCATGTAGGTTCCATTCTGATTGAAAAAGTCTGAAAGGGCTTAAATGCCGAATATTATTTTTTTCGTCTTCAAAAGTACATTTCATTTTGTAGATTATAAAAAAATAAACATATTACGTTGGTAGCATTGCCAAAAAAAATAAATAAATAAACGGATAAATATATAAGTTAAATGAATTCGATATCTAACTAATGGACGAAGAGCAAAAATAGTTTTTTGTGCAATTTTTGAACATAAAAACAGTAATATATTTTGTTGTTTCACATAAAATGTCCGTTTTTATTGTTTCTGAAATACATAAAGGATTTTGCAGGTCTCTGTTGTTTTCTTCCGAATGTTTACATATTTAAAGTAAACAGTTACTAATCCTCTACCTTTGTATTATAAACATTAGCTACCCAATCAATTACTCACTTTTTAGTATACTAACTCCAAATATGAACATGGAAACACGTGATTTTCGAGTAATATTTTTGTACGATTTTAAACTCGGCCATTCAGCAGCTGAGGCCGCTAGAAATATTTGCAAGGAGTTTGGGGAAGGGAGTGTTAATGAACGGAGCATTCGCCGTTGGTTTGCCAAGTTTTCAGCTGGGGATACCGACATGGAAAAACTGGAAGACCTCCGTCCGTCGTAATAGACAACGATGTCCTCAAACATACAGTAGAAGGAAACCCCTACCAAACAGTTAAAGGACTCTCAGCACACCCAAATGCAAGTGCATCTACCGTTTCCAGACATTTAAAGTGTATTGAGAAAGTAAAAAAGCTCGATACATGGGTACCTCATGATCTCACTGAGCGGCAGCAAGACCCCATGTTTCAAAACATCCCGTGCAAAAATTGAAAGATCTGGGCTAGGAAGTTCTTCCGCACCCACCATATTCTCCCGACTTGTCTCGAACAGATTACCACCTGTTCAGGAATTTAGACAACTTCGTCAAAGGAAAACCTTTTGAAAATGATTATCAAGTGAAAAGTGCGTTTTCAGATTGTGTTTCACTTCAAAGCTCAGAGTTTTTCAGTTCGGGGATAAAAAAGTTGGTGTCACGTTGGGAAAAATGTTTAGAAAAAGAAGGTAAATACTTCAAATAAAAGTATCTTGTTTTCATATCGTATTTTTAACAAAAATTCTTTACCTTGAAAACGGACATTTCATGTGACACAACCCAATAGATGCATAATATACCGTTGGAAAGCTAAAGATTTTAGACAAAATATTATCTGATATACGAACGTGTAAAAGGTAATGTAAAGTGTAGAATAGGGCATAAACTTATTACTCATCATATCAATTTTAGAACTTTCTAAAATTCAATTGAAAAGAAAGACACAAAACAAAATAAATATTGAGTTTTAATGGAAACCTTTACTTTAGATTAAATAATGTATTTTTTGAGATTATTATATTTAACAATTACTTAAGTTTATGGCCTATTTGCCACTCTGCATAAGCTTATAAAACATGGTATCTATCTATAGTTGCTTGACAGCTAACTTTTATCTGAAATTCTAAGCTTTCCAAGACCGTATTTTACATCTATATTACTTCTTTTATTTTTGGGGAAATAAAATAAACCCGAAAAAAAAATTTCGGCAGTTATTTCATTCGGTTCATTATCAAATTCTTTAACGATTCATTCTTCTTCTTCGTTCTTCCCTTTATGGCTATATTCCTTCTTTAGTTAATTGGTATGCAATTTCATTCCTCGGAAGTCAACAGGGCCCTGGTATCCATTGTAGGACCTCTTGGCACTGCTCTGATTGGTCTTGTAGCTCCTTAGCTGATGTGCCTAGCGGACATTTCCATTTATTTTGAGACATTCAATGATTGATGCTGCATCTGTTAGGAGCATTTTGCGTGAGAAAGAACACCTCTCAAGAGCCCTCAGAATCCTGGCTGCCGTTAGCATAGAGTCGTGCTCGTTTTTATAGTTCTTTGGGATGAGTCTCATGGGAAAGGCTTTTTGGAGAACGCGTCCATTGGAGAATTCTATATGGATGCCCCCTCCACTGTTGGCAATAGCGTTTGTAGCAGACCATATACTCTAGTCCATTCGTTCTTTGTGTAGGCCCCGTTAATGTCTTCTAGAGTACTGGATCTGGTTTCCAGACTGCTTAGGTTACTTTTTAGGGCTGGGATCTTAGTACTATTTTTTTTTTTTTTTTTTTTTTTTTTTTTTTTTTTTTTTTTTTTTTTTTTTTTTTTTTTTTTTTTTTTGTTTGTTTCCAAGGCGGAAAATCCTCAGTAAGCTCCGAGAAAGCTCCTCAGTAAGCTTCTGCTTTTAAATTGACTTGTGCCTGCTGTAATCCAAACATTATCACGATTGCAATAGTTCATATAACAGCAATAACAAAATATACCATATTGTCGTGGGATATGATATTCATTTTGAAATCTATATATATATATATATATATATATAAAACTGTTTTTCTTGTAAATACTGAACTAACTTAGTACTGATCTATTCCTTCAAATTAATGTTAAATAAAAAAGACAACTAGAATTACCAAGATGAATAAAAATTATCTAATTTCAGAATGGCGATAAAAGTTATTCCAAAGAGAAATTAGGAGGGATTTCAATGAAGACCCGGAAGTTGTTGGTGGACTATTTTTAGCTGAAACTTTTTAAAAGGAAACTCTTTTGACTTAAAACTTTCCGTTAATAGCTTATTCCTTTTAAATTCGTTCCTTATCTTAACTTCTTCAAATTGGTCTGTTTGGGCGCCTAAATATGTACTATTCTAATAAATTGATTTTAAATAATATTTCTTTAATTAATTGAATATAATATCGATAAGATCGCGATAAGAATATAAGATCGAGCAAGATTATAGAATATTTAATATGTAACCAATGAAATCTTACACTTCAATAGAATGTTTTTAAGCCCATAAAAACTAATGAACCCCTATTATCTTATCACACACACACACACAGATATACATATAATGACAGGGTTCTATGTCTCCCCTAACTTCGTCTAAGCCACCCGTAAGACTACATATATTTATCCAATATTTATTCGGGCGTCTCTTCCTCACAGAATAGCGATTATTGTTCTCTACTGTTAATCCTTTTTACATAAAGTCATTCCATAATAAGTAACAGTAATGGCAAAACTTTAGCAATGATATCTAAAATGACTCAAAGTTGGTGAGTTAAATTTAAAAGCCGTGAACACATTTCGATCCATGTTACACATTAAATAACAAAGAAATAAACTGAACCACTTTGATGTTTATCACTTCATACTGATGATTAAATATAATAATGATTAGCCGTTATAAAATAAACATAACATTTTATTGTAAAGTTAACTTTTCCTCAAGATAAACTTCTGATCTCAAAGCGATAAAGGCTAAATCGGTCAAATAGTTCTTTTTTTTTTAACATAAATTACACTACAAACAAATTGCACTCGTGGGAATATTGGTCACTTATATTCAATATCGTTAGTTGAAAATAAGTGAGCCTAATATAAAATGTATTAATTACTTACGATAATGTATAAAATAATAAAACATATAATATACATACTTATACCGATACATACGTAAGTGCATTTTTTTATTACGATTACTTACTCATTTAGAACTAATATTACTAAAGGGATGAACTACTAATCGGACCAAAAGTGATTTTTTTTTTTTTAGACACAAATGGGCCCTGCTTTCGTATTAAACCCGTACAAAGCGGTGAAGTGGTCACTAAAAGATGTACGTAATAAAACTTTATAGTTTCTCGTAAAAAAGTTGTCCACTGATAGTACTTTTATGATAGAACGTTCATATACTTTTTTTATTGAAGTTTTCAAAATAATCTATTTTAATTTTCTTTTTGAGGCATTTCAAAATTGACGAATATTGGACATTTAAATATATTAACAAAAAAAGGATAATAATAAAAGTTCTGTGAATTGGTAAAAAAATAAGTTTCAGTTTGTATAACAAAATATGTTAAAGTTGAGCTATCTAGTTTCGGTTTAGACTTAATTATGTCTTTTTATTAATTTATTTATTTTATATATATGTATATTTTAAATTTAGTATTAAATTCATTTAAAATCTAACGATTAAGGAGGAAGTGGCATCGGAATACAATAATCTTTGTATAAACCAAAATAATAATAATACTTCTAAACATTTTAGAAAAAAAAAATATTTATTTTTTTATCCGAATATTTAAGAAAAAGAAATATTTAACATACACAGTCGTCAAAAGTGATAAATATTGATGAAAAAGTGCATAAATATAATAGACTGTTTTGGATAATATACATTGTTATGTTATTTAATAGAATATAAATATTTCTTCGGACTGGGATATCCATAGAAAATAATTTTAAAATTTAAGTCAAGGTGTGAGGTGTTTGATGCGGGAATCAGATTTTTTCCATTACTTTTTAATGTTTAAAAAAAAAACTTTCAAATACCTTCAAAAACCTTTTAAAAAAACTTTCGAATACAATTTATTTCACCGTAGTATTGCATAATTAATTTGTTTTGCGAAAGATTGAGAAATTATTTAATCCTGAATGATAATGTAATATAAATTTCATATGAGGGTTAAATTGAGAATTAAATGCAGGGAAAAATTGTTATTAATTTCTGTTTTGTGATAAAATAAATACTGCAAATTTTTATCTCAGTATTATTTAAAATTAAAACATTACCTTCAACGCATTTATTGTTCTGGGAGTGGTTCAAATATGAATGCAGTCAGTCAGAAAGTTGGATTTATATTTCTTTTTTTTTTTTTTTAATATTTCAAAGTAAAGCTAAAATAATATTTGTTTATTGAAAGTTAATTTATTAATTAATTATTAATAATCTATCTACTCTAATCATGGCAGTCACCGAGATGGAATTTCTATTAGATATGGCTATGGCGTTGTATTGTATTTAGTAATTATGGCTTGAGGCTGGCTGGAGATTGGCTGGGGAAGCCTATTGATGCGCTCCGATTGGCGGGCAAGACAATAATCCAGCATTAATGTGACGTGACACCAGTGACCAATGAGCATTCCACTCCCTAATCCGATATCCTTTGTCCAGATATTCCAGTATAATGGTTATTACTGATCTAGATTCCCTTTGAAATTGAAATTATAGAATTTCACATACTATTTAACATACCTATAATCCGGAAAAATTAAATTTTCTTTCCATTATCATTTACGTGCGGTGCATCACACATAAGTTCCACTTTAATATTGAATATTAAATAGTTGTCCGTGTAATGAACATGAAGGATAAGAAATTTGGGTGGCAATAAAAAAAAAAGAAAAAAAAAAAAAAAAAAAAAAAATAGAAAATAGTAAGAAACTAACCTAATCAATTAATTAAATTTAATTTCCACTTTATTATGGTCAAACGAATTTTAGTGATAATAATCGAGACGTTAATTTCCAAAAGGTACTACAGGACATTTTTTTCGAAATTGATATTTTGACATATTTGTATTCTAATGGTTTAGTTATATCTAAATCCGTTTTATGAGTTTATCTAAAAAACATTAAAATCCTTAAGAAAGGTATTTGAAAATTGCAGTTAATTCCAAAAGGTACTAAAACCCTATTTCGATTCATTCCAAAAGGTACTAGATCCACATTTCATTTCATTCCAAAAGGTACTAGATCCACATTCCATTTCGTCCAAAAGGTACTAAAAACATTTTCTTCCAAAACTATAATAATAATAATTGGCTTACACAGACTCGTCCAATCATCACAGTTCAAGCAAGCCCAAGCCCCGAGATAAAACTTAACACAATCCTCACATCGACGCTTTGGCCTACCTCTCCGACGCATACCAGTCGGTTCAGGGAATACCAACTTTTTCGGAATTCGTTCTTCACTGAGCCCTACAACTTTACACGCCCATTTGGGTCTCCGCGATGCTGAAAAACTCAATTCTATTCACAGGTTATAAGCTTCGCAATTCCGCGTTATGCGACCTTCTAAACTCCCCAGTGAGATCATCTCTAGACCAATTATTTTACACATTATCTTATTTTCTAAAACTTTAAGACGTTGATCATCCTTCAAAGCGATCGGCCAGGATTCAAATCCGTAAAGAACCGTCGGAAGAATAGTTTAATAAATTCTAGCCCTCCAGTTTCTAGACAGAAGCCACGAGCTAAGTAATTTCGCAACTGAATAATAACACACATTTCCCGTCTTTAATCGGGACTTTATTTCCTCCTGGATTTTATTATTTTTTCTTGTTATCATTGAAGCTAAATAGTTAAGTTTCTCTACGTTTTCAAATGTATGTCCTGATATATCAATATCAGCAAAATCTTTACCGTTTCTGCTCCTAATCATATATTTTGTTTTATCGGTATTTATTTCGAGCCCTATTTCTTTACCGGTATTTATTTAGGCAATTGTATTTAGTTGTATAGTTTCTGTGTCTTTGCCTAGCAGTATCAAATCACCGGCTTATCCCAGAACCGGAATTCCATCAGCCAGATCTAAACCTTTCTCGGTACAAGTCGATTGATTGATTGATTTCGACGATGCAATCACGACAGAGTCACGAATCTCACTTTTAGATTCATTACATATAACTCAAAACGTACTATATCCTCTATATACAGATAGCCTTTCCTTTCATTTCCTCCTAAAAGGTACTATATTCCAACTATACAGCCGAAACCCATATTTTATAATTAATTTATTGTTTTCTTCATTTTGTGAATTCTTATTGGTGCATTTAACACTTCTGGAATCATTGGTATTATTTTTATTAATGGCTTTTACCAAATAATCAGTTTTTAGGTTGTTTCAAACGACTTAGTTGCGTCGATTTGGTTTAAAAATTTTCAGAAACTCACACTTAAATAGAATAACGGCATTTGATCCTGAAAATGGCTTGAATTAGCATTTCCTGACCTTCCTAATTATGAGAATAAAGACCCGTACTTGATAGAACAAAACAAGTAAAATGAGAGCTTAAAAGTTGTTTATTTAACATTCTCGATAATTGAATATTGTTTACACGCAGTTATTAATATAAATATATTGGCTAAATTCACAGAATTAGTAAATAAAAGTTCAAAAAAAACTTCATAATTACATATGAACTTATTTTACTTTCTTAATTTAGTGCCAAAAATAAATAAAAGGTCCTTTAAATATTCGCCTTTTTTATGAACAATAGAAAATCAAATGTAATTTATCAAAAAGGAAAGATATTTCTCAGTGAGAGGATAAGGAAATATATATAACTTAGTCATTAACTTTATATAGACGTTAGTTATCGGTAATGTATGATGGTTATTATTGTGGCTGTTACCAACTTATCGCGCATTATATTCTTCCAAAGAGTACTATATCCACGTTTCATTCCAAACTATATATGTTAAACAGTTATAGGAAAAGTGCAATAACTTGGAAAAAGATGTGGGTAACACAGTAAAAAATCAAAGGTGGATAAATAGAATAGAAAAGAAACTTTATTCTGGGACAATGTCCATAAGAATAACATTAATGAACAAAATAAAAAATTATATCTAGCCAAAAACAATATACAACTACATTTAAATGTCAAAAGAAAGTAAAAAAAAATTAAATAAAAGGTCATAGTGACATCTCAATGTACATATTCTAGAAATAAATAAATAATAATTAACGTGAAATATATGTTTTCGTCTCATTAAAGTAGATACACAAATCACCCACCAGGAATTGGCATAATAAAAATTGGCTTAAATTGAAAGAGGAGGGATTTAAACGATGATAGGGAAGGAGCATGTCGGGTGTTTGACGGGACAGTATTCCATAAGGCAGTGGAACGGGCTAAAAAGGAGCAATCATATTTATTTAGCACCTATTTATTTATCATATGGATATAGCACCTTTTATAAATCAACGTCTCAAATGTTGACTAAATGGTATTGAAGTTAGAGTTATAGGTGAAAGAAGATGTGGTAGGTCTTATTTCTAAATAAATCAAAGCTCTACTCCACAAGGGACTCTCTAGCATCTAACCTCTAAGAAAAGCACTACAACTTAAGGTCACACTCGCCGTTTCATCTAGGATCCACACAACTCTCTGTACTAATAGCATGCGCAGTATTTATTCTAATAGTGGTATCGTCTCCATTAATTTAATTTTTAGAAGATAATTTAATTACATTCGATATTATCACATAAATAAATTGCTATTAATAAACGCAAACCCTCTTGTCGAGGTATGGTTGTTATATTGGACAAGAAAGGGTATCAGAAGGACTCGACAATTGCGCGTTCATGCAAGGAAGAGATTTAGATGGAGTTGGTGCTCGCCGTGGTAGAAGCACGGAGGTAAGCGGTACCGCAGCACCAGGTAAAAGGTTACTCTGCCAGGTAGGGGGCGAACCCGCACCTACCAATTAGCAGAGGTGACTGGCTAGGATGGGATACACCTCGTGTGGTTGTAGCACAACAGCAGTGTTGGTTAAGAACCCTCATAGGCGCACATGAGTAAAAGCCATGCACCCCATCCTATGAGGAAGATAGGTGAATATTAGGCGAGTAGGAAGGTGAAGGTAATTAAATAAAGACAGACCACATATTGTTACAAAGGCAGAGATACTCTGACCTAGGGAGATACCAGGTTGATGATCTGATGAGCTGAGTTAGCTCTTGGGGATGTTAGTTATCCATGTCAATAATTGATAGTGAGAGTGGTTTACCTTGATTCTTATACAACATTTACATGTATAACAATATTAACAATAGTATAAATGAGTTACAATATATGTTATTATTGAATTGTACGTCTTCATATATTCGGCCGGTAACCCATTTGGCCGCAGCTAGCAGCGCTATCTGTGAGCGAGCGTGTGAAGCGTCCGCCACACACTTATTAAAAATATGTTTTATTGACATTTACAACTGCATATACAACAAATACAAGTTGAAGCGCTGAATTATAATTATAGGCGATAGAAATTCAATTAAAGTTAAAAGATTCCTCTAACATCATATTTTCAGACACCATGAAGGATTATTGGGAATATCGAGATGAGAGGTTACAATCAAGCGAGTTTGAGTAGCCTCGTCGTTTGGAATTAAAGGAGGTATACCTATTTCGAGCTAAGGATATTTAGGTATTTATGAATAGTTTTATTGGTGACAAAGTAAGGAGTACTTAGGATTATTCTTAGGAATTAGGATTGCAAGGATTGGATGCGTGAGGTTCCCCAAAGCTCGATCCTATATGCCCCTAATAATGGTAATATAAATTAGTTGTTTATCGAAGGTGGGAAGTTTTGATCATTTGTCAACCAAATGTTATACTAATTGCTATCAGCGAGAAGTTTCTAGTCTTTCAGTTTAGTGTAGGGATTCCAAGTAAGACGTTTGTCAGATAGGGTCCTAAGTAGTGTATTTGTTCAACAGACAGTTTGTCATTGCTAAACAATACAGTGGGATAGGCAAACGTTAACGTTTGCGGCAAAGGGTAAAGATAATTTGATGGATTTATTAACATTGATTTTAGTTATCCATTTTTTAAAGGATAAAACGTGCGATTGAAGGGTTTAGGGTCTAATTCACTTTTGAAGTTATGTGCGTATAAAATTTTCATTTCTGTAATAATTTTTTCTCTTTATCTTCTCGTTAATGTGCTATACACCTCAAAAGATAATAGGCTTTCGTCGAAAAGCAATCTTAATAAAAATCGTAACAGCCCTTCTTGAGAAAATCGTAAAAAAGTATAAAATCGATCATAAAAAGACTTAATGTCATATATTTGCACCGGCAAGCGACTTTAAGCTGAAGTTTGCTGCAAAAATTTATTAAATAATATTCATGGTTTATTTTGTGAAGGAGACGCATTGGAAGATTGTTTCCATTTTTTTGCTCGATGTCCTGCATACCATGACAATAGAATACGATTTATGCCCAAATTAAATAATGTGAGTATTGATGACTTTTTTGAAATTCTTGCGAAACCCCACGTAATAGATATGAAATTATTATTATTTTTGTCACAGAAAATCTTAAAATAAGATTTCAACATCTTTCTTCTCAGAATGTTAATCATTCTTAAGTGTTTCGGGATTTGTTTGTAATTGTAGGGATTTAGTATATACTTTAGTACTATTATTTTTTTACATTATTTATTGATATTCTTATATTTAATTTGTTATTGTATATGTTAGAGGAAATTAATCATAAAGATAGCAGCACCTTTATGCTTATTGCTGTATATGTGTTTTGTTGTTTTTGTTTTAAATATTTATTGGAATTGTGATTAATTATGTATATTTGCTGGTGATAAATTTATTAATTGTGCTGTGCCAGCCAGCTCTATTTGTATGGGGTTTGCCATAAAAAACAAATAAATAAAGTTATCATTATCATGGTTTATTTAGAAGAACGAAATGTAATAATATGGAAAGAAATTTTTTACCACAAAGTCTAACATTTTTTAGATAATACTCCTTAACTCTATTGTTTTTAAGTACGAGTAATCTTCTTTTAATAATCAAATAATTTATAATGAATGAAATGTTGGCAGTTTTATGTGGTCATATGAAAAATTTTTTTGTAAAAAACGAGAAAATCCTGCTTAATTTATGAAGGAAAAAAATCTTACGGAGCCAGGCCAGTTCTTCCCCCCATATATGGAGGAAAACCGGTACCCGAGGGATCCCAGCGCCTCTATCTCAGCTGCATCACTTGATTAAAAACCAGTCTAAGTTGAATGAGGGCGCTTTAGCCATAAGCATACAGAGCTTGAAGGTAGAATCGAGCCAGTGTCTGATCTCCAAAAAAAAAAAATTACAAGAGGTCTATGGATAAAGATTGAGCAAGAGGATTTGGGTGTTGAAATAAAGTTTATAATACACGGAATTTTTATATCATGCTGTAAGGTAACGTTCGGAGGCGTAATAGAGCGCATTATTTGCTATTTGGAGGACTTTTGATAAAAAAGACTGGATGCGTTTGATTTTAGATGATTTCTGCAAAATTAGCAGTTTTTTTTGTTGTTTTTTACGATTTATTGAGATATATTACAATTCGTTTCTAAATGAACAGTAGTACTAGTGATATGAGACCACGTTCATACAATATATACACAAAATAATAATAAAGTCAAATTACATCAAATATAATATATATACAAAAACCAAAACAAGAAAAAATCATAAACTACAAAACATAACGGCAACCTTTAATTGAGATAAATAATAAATAGGAAATAATTTAACACCATACACACAATCATAACTATATACAATATTTAAAACTGCCAAAAGAACCCCAGACTGAGCCTTTCTCTCCACTTGTAGAGGGAAAAGCGGAATCCAAGAGATCCTAGTGCCTCTCTTTCAGCCGCGTCACTGGTGTGAGCCAATGGAGACTGAGCTAGGGCGCAATGGTTACAAACATACAGTACATGAGTAGAAATCTGACCAGTGTCAGAACTCCAGTATAAATTTTGACAAAACGTCTTGCGGTCACTGCCGTTTCAGACTTCGAGGAGGATTGTAGTGAGCAGAGTTAACGAGATTTTGTATAACACATGCTACCAACAGCGGAGTTGACTTAAAATGGCCGTAAAAGTTGAAATTATTAGCTAGTCGCAAATGTTTTACCCACGTCAAGGAAGAATAGAGAATAATCGAAATCGAAATTATTGATTGGCAAAATTGGATGTGTACGATAGTTTTAACAAAGATAAAATATTCTTTCGCTCTGGTGAGCTCAAAAGGGCAATTAAAAAAAATAAATGAACTGAACAATAAAAAAAATAAATAAATCTTTAATACAACTTACCAAGTTTTCGCTGTACGCTGATTCGGACGAAAGTGAAATGAGGATGATCGGGTAAAATGTATTGAAAGGACATTTTAAGATGAAGGAAATTTTCACCTGTTGCTCGTCCTTATTTAATTCGCAGACAGCGGCGGACAATGGTGGTTGAAGAAAATACTTCGAAATGATCACAAGTTTCATACCCAAGAGGTAACTTAAAAAAAACAAAACATTAAACCACAAGTTTACAATTAACGTTGGTGGACTCAAAGTCGAGATTACAAGCTCGATGATGCTCACAGCTCGACATCAAAAATGCAAGAGAGCTAAAAAATGGCTGATACCTGGCATCCCCCAATCCAATGCCATCCTGATGATATTGTTAATTATTGGCCCAGCGATTGTTGGCTATCTCCGGTGATAGTTAAGGCGGCAAACTCAAAATGAAATAAAATAAAAATCCCCGAATGAAGGCAATAATAAAAAGTTTTCAGACACCTCGTTGCCTGTAAAAGATCACCCTATTTCGAAGAAACCACCATATTCAAACATAATTCTGTATCATTTTCTGGTTTTCACCAGAAACGACAACAAACATTACTGAATGATAGTAATGGTTTTTCAGCATTAAATAGTCTGACCCAAAAACAACTGGCCAAAACATCCGTTCCGCAGTCACCTCAAGATCTTTTCAAGGAATACAACACTTCATATCAGAAGAGGCTTAAGTATGCCTAGAGCTGTTCTGATTTGGGTACGTTGATGAAGTCATGATTTTGCAAATACACAGATGGAAAAGATAAAACTCGTACTAATTCTTGTCTTAAACGAGAAAGGCTTTTGAGTCGTAAATTACAAAAACCTAAACTGAAGCTGAAGGAACTCAAAAGATAGTTATTCACAGTATATTAAGATGCATTTACGGGTTTTGGTAAATGCAGGTAAAGCTTATAAATTGTAAATAAAATTATGCGAACTATTCAAATAAAATAAAACTATCGAACAGGATGATTTCAAATGGATTGACCCTTATTTGGACTAAGTAATCCTAAAACTCAAATTTGAAAATTTCCACGATCACGATAATTTCCATTATTATAAAAATCACGATGGGTTGTAGAGTCGATTGATGATGATGATGATAAAAATCACGTGAAGTTCCCTAACGTTTGTAATACTTTATGCTGGGCTTAGGTATTTTTAAGCATATCAGATGATGTGTAAATCGGCGTGTTACGCTTGATCCGTATTGGATAAGAGGAGCTATGAGATGGTAGCCTCCCGATAATTAGGGATGCCCTGGAAAGGTTTTTACTACCAAGCACCCCTCATCGATTGCTTTAGCGTGCTCCGAGATCAGATAGCGGGGATTAACCACTCTACTCCCTCCCTTAAATAAGCAAACCGATAAATTACCTACAAACCTCCTCCGTTTATGTAGCATATCTGGGTTATGTAAATTCATTTGTAATCAAAGGTTCGTTCTCAACATAGTGTATGTACCCCAGCTCAGCGATGTAATCTGTATAATGCTCGATTTGACTGAAATAACTTTATATCTAATATATAAAAAATCCCTTGCGGACAACACCCGAGTTTCACTTACCTCGCCTGTTAAAATCAATTTAAGAACTATTAAATAAACTTAAATTTAAAATTGTTATTGGCAATTTGAATAAAAATGCTAATTCAGGTTCTTTGGAAACATATGATTTACATTGAACAATACATTGAGGGCACATGTGCTCACTCAACTTGTCTCTCGTACCCTATAGCAGACCTGCCTTGGATCTTGCCATTGCCTGCAATTTTTGGCAGGGAGTCCCTTGCCTCTGGCTGCCACTAGATGGCGTTGTGCCCTTGATAATGATGCTGTCTTCTAGATGGCAGAACTTCAAATATGCCAAGGGTCCTGTTTCCTTAACAAATTTTTGCACTTTAGTTGTGTATAAAATTCGCTCAACTTTCATATTTAGCTGTTATTTATCAATGTTATCAAGTTGATGTGCCTATTTTTTTAAAAATCTATAAAATTAAAGGTACTTTAATTGAAGAATGTTTAACATATAGGCATTTAAGCCCTGTCATACTATTTCAATCAGATTAAAACCTACATCATATTAAATCTTATCAAATTTTACATCGATATAGCGAGTTTAATGAAAATCGTAAGAGTCGTTTTTGAGAAAATCGTAAAAAGATGCAAAATGCTAGAGCACTAAAAATAAGGGTGTATTGTACTGTCCGTCAGCCAGTGGTCATGCAGGAAGCGTTTCCTGGATGCTAAAACGCAACCATGAAAGCCTGCTCAACCTGAGGGAAAGGAATATCCTCAGAAAGATTATTGGACAAAAGAAGAATGAAGGAGAACGAGGCACCTAAAAAGCTATATGAAACACCTGATATAGTTATCAAGACTAAGAGTTCCAGGATAAGATGTCTGGGGCACGTCTAAAGTATCGAAAGTGGGAGACTGCCAAAAATAATGTTGGGGGGACATTCTTGTGAAAGAGGCGCAGAGAGAGATCTACACTTTGTTGGCTACAGGATGTAGAGGAGGACCTCTGGTCGTTGGATGTAAGCGAATGGAGAAGGGCAGCCGAAGACAGGTAGACCGTGGAGGAGGATCGCTGAGGAGGTTTAGTTCCTACAAGGAATATAGCGCCATCATATAGTGATTTTAATAAAACAAAATCTGTAAAGTCTTATTTGAAAAAGTCGCTAAAAGGTTCATGGTATAAAGTGGCTCTTCTGGTTAGGCGATTTTGATGAAAAAGTTTTGGTAACATCTCGAGCGTATAGTTGTCTTAAATATGAAATTTGAGTTTCATAGAACTTTTCGTTCAAGCGCGTGAGTAACCACACACACACTCAGACATTTTTGCGGGACTTGGTCATTTGAACTCAGGAGACCCTAAAACGTGTATTTCCGTTGAAAACTGGATTTCCAAAAATTTTCACGATATCAATATTTTCCCTTTCTATATATTTCATGAGATCAGCTGATGCGCTCGATGATAACAGTCATACGTTACATCGTCTCTCAGATTTTTGCTTTTTTCAGTAGGAATTCGCTTGAATTCGGTCTGGAGAACATCACTAGACCTCAGGAATACTACGGCAGTGAATATTGGAGAAATTTCGGTAAGCAAAGTTATAATTTACTTTGTACAATCACGAAAAAGTGAAAGGAGGGTCACTGATCAGCTGATTGCCGCTAGCTCGGCAAGCTCGGGCTTGCTTTTCTTTTACTTATCTTTCTTTTATCTTTAATTCTTATCTCATTATTTATTTATTATTATTATTTTCTTAATCAATGAGATATTTTCATCAAGTCATGTCCTCAAAGTCTGCAAGTAAAAGATCTAGATCTGCAGGTTCAAACTCGTCTCCCACAAAACAGAGACCCCGCCGTGAACAAAATAAAAAAATGATTCCACCAGCGACCACGTCAGCTACCTCATTAGGATCTGAACCACAGCCCAGCACATCATCACAAGGAATAACTGATGAATCCCCGTTTTTTACACCGAATCCATTTCAAATCCTCCAAAATGAAAAAGAAACCATGGAATCTTCTCCTATACCCAGGGAACCACTACCTCCACCAATATTTGTTAAGAATATTAAAAATTTTAAACTTATGTGTGCGCATTTAAACAAAGTAACTGATCCTAATAGTTATTATTGTATAAGTAGAACCAATGATACTAAAATATCTCCGACTACTGCTGAAACCTACAGAAAGATTGTGAAATATCTGACTGAGACCAAAGCTGACTTTCATACTTATCAGCTGCGCCAGGAGAGAGCATTAAGGGTCGTAATCAGAAACCTACATTCCTCAACACCCGTTGAAGCTATCAAAGAAGAACTGACAGAACTAGGATTCCAAGTGAGACAAGTCACCAACGTTCTAAAAGATAAAAGTCCACTGCCTCTATTCTTCGTGGACTTGGAACCATCAGCAGGAGTCGAAAATATCTATGACCTCAGTAGACTCTACTATACCCGTGTAAAGGTTGAAAAACCTTACACAAAGAAAGACATTGTTCAGTGCCATAACTGTCAGGCATATGGTCATACCAGAAGTTATTGCCATCACATACCACGCTGTGTGAAATGCGGTGAACAGCATAAAACAGAAGAATGTACAAGATCAAGATCTACACCCGCTGTATGTGCTCTGTGCCTCAAGGACCACCCGGCTAACTACAAGGGATGTGAAATCTACAAGAAACTCCGAACCAGATACCAAAAACCTCAGGATACGAATGAAACAGCTGCACCAACCAGAAGCAGAAGAGAACCATCTAAACATGTAAATTCTAACGTGTCATTTGCCCACTTGCTTGGAGGTGGAAACCAGAATCATGAAGTCGAGGCACTGCCGGAACAACGTTTTCCTCAACAATCTCAATCTATTGTACAACAATCTACTTCTCAAAGTTTACCTAATCTTCAAAAAACTCCTCAACATCAAATTCCTCATATCCCTTCACCATCAAACGTCACAGATCTTACCAGTCTAATGACATCGTTCATCTCCGAAATGAAATCTCTTGTTATGCCGCTTATATCACTCCTTACAAATCTAGTATCAAATTTAATCCCTGCCTTGAAAAATCCTTAAATGAATTCACCTAACTCCTTATCCATTCTCCTTTGGAATGCGAATGGTGTTAGAAATCATACTGACGAACTGACAGCGTTGTTGCAAGACAAAACAATCGATGTTGCACTTATAACTGAAACAAGACTAACCACTAAACAGTACTTCAAAATACCGCAGTACATGACATACCGTACTGACCACCCAGACGGCAAAGCCCATGCCGGTTCTGCTATCATTGTCCACCAATCCCTCTCTCATCATTTACTCCCACTTCCCACCTATGATTTCCTACAAGCCACAGCCATAGTAATCAAGACTTTTTCCTTTCCGGTAACCCTCACATCTGCATATTGCCCTCCTAAACATTCCATTTCCAATTCCGAATTTGTATCCTTCCTGGATTCCTTAGGAAATTGCTTCATTCTGGGTGCAGACTTAAACGCCAAGCATCAGCAGTGGGTTCCAGAACCACGAATTCTCGGGGACGAAATTTGCTGTCTGCACTCAACTCCCGAAATTTTAATATCCTGCCTCCTGACTCCCCTACCTACTGGCCAACCGATCCTAACCGCAATCCTGACATACTCGACTTCTTTATCCACAGCGGATTAGGCTCCCTCAACTTGTCTGTAACTCGCCTTGATGAACTATCCTCAGACCATAGTCCACTGATCCTAAAAGTATCTCTCACTCCAATTCCAAAACCCATTCCACCATCATTCATCCGAGGCCCTGTCAACTGGAACCTTTTCCGCCAAATCCTAACCGATAATATTGACCTCAGAGTAACCCTCAAAACCCCAGATGACCTAGATAATTCCGTCTATTCCTTTACCACCGCCATCCAACAAGCTGTCTGGACTGCCTCCTCTCCTAAACACTCCAATATAAATCCTCACCAAAATCATTTTCCACAACATATTATAGACCTCATCCATACCAAACGCCGAGCAAGATCATTATGGCAGCGCACCCGACACCCAACAGATCGCCGCTCCTATAACTTCTATTGTAGACAATTGAAGAGGGAGTTGGCGACCTTCCGTTCCCAGTCCTTTAATTCCTACCTCTCCTCTCTATCAGATCGTGATAATTCCCTGTGGAATATCACGAAAAAGATCCTAAAATACCATCAAGTTTCCCATCCTCTCCGACGTTGTGATGACTCCTGGGCTGCGTCTGATGAAGATAAAGCCGAGGAATTCGCCACACACCTCTCCAAAGTTTTCACTCCTCACCCGGAATCCCACGCCAATCACACCGCAACAGTGCAAGACTTTCTTATGTCACCAATTCCACTTTCCCAACCTCCTAAAGCTATTAATCCCTCTGAGGTCAAATATCTTCTCCAAAAACTGACCCTCCGTAAATCTCCTGGACACGATCTCCTTACTCCCCAGATCCTCCGACAACTTCCGCAGAAAGCTATTATATTCCTTACTTATATTTACAACTGCATCCTACGCACCACCTATTTTCCTCTGTTATGGAAACATTCCACTATCATTCTTTTTCTAAAACCAGGCAAACCTTCCAACAACACTTCATCCTACAGGCCTATTAGTCTACTCCCCATCCTCTCAAAAATCTTCGAAAGGCTTCTTCTTAAACGTATCCTACCCATATTAGAATCTCAAAATCTTCCTTCCCATCAGTTTGGATTCCGTCCTCAGCATTCCACAGTTCAACAGGGGCTCCGAGTTGTAGACCATATTTCCTCAGCTCTTGAATGCAAAGAGTATTGTTCTGGTGCGTTTCTGGACATTGCGCAAGCTTTTGACCGGGTATGGCACACCGGATTACTCTTCAAGCTTAAAACGCATTTACCCCAGTCTCTATACCTCATTCTACGATCCTATCTCTCAAACCGCTCCTTCCGAGTTCGCTGTGGTGTAGAATTTTCTAGCCTTTATCCCGTTGAGGCCGGTGTTCCTCAAGGCAGCGTCTTGGGACCCGTCCTCTACATCCTTTACACTGCTGATATTCCTAATCATCCTGACACCTTTCTGGCAACATTTGCAGATGACACCGCCATCCTATCATCCAATTCCGATCCTGAAATAGCATCCTTAATCCTGCAAAGACACCTTTGTCTTATCGAGGACTGGTGTAATGCTTGGCGTATTAAGGTTAATGAAAGCAAATGCACCCACGTCACCTTCACCCTTCGACGCCAATCCTGTCCAATGGTTAATTTCAATTCCATACCGCTTCCTTCCTCAGACACAGTCCGGTATCTTGGCTTACTACTAGACAAAAGATTGACGTGGAACCCACATACAAGACTTAAACGAAAAGAACTCAACAGACGATTCGGACAGTTATACAGACTACTAAACAGAAAATCTAAGCTTACAGTTGACAACAAATTATTACTTTACAAGACAATACTGAAGCCAATGTGGACCTACGGACTTGAACTGTGGGGAACAGCCAAACGTTCTAACATCAAACGCATTCAATCCTTTCAATCCAAAGTCCTCCGAACAATAGTAAATGCTCCTTATTATGTCTCCAACTATACCTTGCACCACGACCTTAATGTTCCATTTATTTCAGACCTGATTCCATCTAAATTTTCCAAATTCCACCAGAACCTCATTCATCATCCTAATCCTCTAGCACAATCCCTATCCGGCTCCACTCATCCATACAACCCACCTAGAAGGTTGAAACGGCAGTGGCCCCGCGACCTGTTGTAAATATATTGGAGTTCTAGCACTGGCTAGATTCTCCACTCAATGTGATGTACGTATGAGTGTGTGTATGTGTATATAGGTATAAATGAATTCTTGACTATTGTATTGATTCATTATTGTGTATATATTTTATTGTAATTTTATTCCGTGTAAATATTGTATGAATGTAGTATGTATGATATCTTTCAGCACTACTATTAATGTCCAAATTGGGACAGATTGTAATTTTACTGAATAAAAATTGTTGTTGTTGATATATATATATTTCATATATACGTAAGTAATAGTAAAAATATCGTGTCACGGTGTTAGTAGTCTTACTTCTCCGAAATGCCTCTACCTTTTTTTTTTATAAATTGTTTATGTAGGTAGGTATGAGAATCGGTTATATATTATATTTTATACCGCTAGATGATTATGGTGCCTATAATGAAAAAATAATTTTTTTGCTTTTTTAACGAAAATGTTTTTTAGCTATGAAATAAAAAGAAATGAAAAAATAAATCTTTATTCTGGAACCAAGTCCCCTTAGAACAAGAACAATTAAAACGAAAAATTGCCTTAATAAACTCTTCTCATTCTTTATATATATATATATATGCTTTCCGGCGATATTTCTAGGGTATTCCCTTGTCTCGTTATCAAATTATTCCATATTCATTTTTTTTTTTTTTTTTTATCATTGCTTAAAACATGAAATGGTGAATTATTTACGAATTCACAAAATTGCAGGTACTTTAGAGGGAAAAAAAATTTAGGCATTTCGGCATTCAAGCAGGAACTGAAATTCCAGGCCCCCTAACTTTGTGGTTCTCTAACTTTGAAACTGGGTTTGGAGGGTGCTGGTACTGGTAATGGTAGGGGAAACTTCAGCAAGTGGGCCTTTAGAATACTTCAAAAGTCGTTGGGGGAAAGGGGTTCATGGCCCCCCACCAGAATAATATGAATATTTTGTGAAAAAATGAAATAATTTTATTTAAAGAATTTATATTATAACCCACGTAATCAGTTTGTGATTTTGAACTTAAGTTCTAATTTTTATTTTTGTTCATTTTTTTTTTTTTTTTTTACAGTAAAGGCAACACAAGCATACAATAAAGTAATAAGTCTTAGTTACTTAGGTTTTTTTTTTTGTCATTAATCTGTTATTAATTCAAAGTTTCTATTAGCGTACGACCTACCATGTTCCCGATACTTAGTGTTAAATTAAATAAATGACTAATTCTTTTATATAGAACTTTTACTTACCTATATCTAAAATTAAAGTATTTGAAATGTGAAAATTTTGGTATTCGAGTTTTCTTCAGAAAAACACGTTTTAGGTTCCTCCTAGTCCTAATGACCAAGCCACGCAAAAAAGAGTGTTTGTGTGTGTTTACATTCACAGATGTGATATCTTGCACGATTATGAAAAGTCTTACGAAACTGAAATTTATATATTTAACATTACAGCAACTTCTCTAATAAATGGACGAACCGAAGTTGCAACGATGGGTGGTATCATCATGTTTTTTTTTTTTCAAATGATCTTATCATAAACCGCTGGAACGATTTTGATTAAACTCACCGCATTAAGACAAAATTGAATAAGATTTAATTTCATGTAGGTATCATTCATACTCAATTTTTGTTTTTTATAAAGCAACTTAAATTAAGATATAATAAAATATTTGTGACGTAGTACCAGCCTCTAGCTCCATTCTATCTATTGATTAAATTTAAAGAATAAATTTTAATCTACAGAAACACAGTAAGTCCCCAGAGTATCTTTAAGGTCTTTTAAAGACAAGGATAAATAGTTTTCCTATTTCACGCGTACAACTTAGGAACCTGGAGTTAGACACAAATGAACATTATGACGTAAAATGATTAAGAAACAAATTAACATTTTCTATGATCAATGTAAATATGTTTTATAAATTAAAATCCGCAATCATAGTTTTTTATGTTTGAATGGATTTTTTAGAATGAAATATTTGTCCGATATTAAATTTTATATACTTGTTTTATTCGTCAAATTTTGCTTTTTCAAACTTGCGTTTATTCTATGGAATCTGTTCATTTTTGTGAAAGTTATACCTCATTACAAAAATCTTAACCGGATAGATTATCTAGCCGGAGTTGATGCTACTTATTATTAAAAATAAAGGAAACTTATTTTTGACTTGCAATGATGTGAACAAATTTAGAAATACAACATATTTGTCATTTTGTTGAAAATTAATATAACATGAACGATTCCTCAATTCACTACATATATCTTTGAAATACGGTTAAAACAATATTAATAATAATAAAATTAAACCAATGAAAAAAGAAAAAAAATCCTCTTGTTTTTTAAATACTAAAATTAGTTTAAAATGCTTTAATATAAGTACCTTTGACCGAGTCTGGCACTTGGGACTGTTGTACAAACTCCGTAAATTCCTTCCTCCTACATACTTCCTAATCATCCAGTCCTACCTATCTGAAAGATCCTTCAAAATAAACCACAATAGTTCCTATTCATCTCTCTTCACCCAGTCTGCTGGGGTTCCTCAGGGCAGTATCCTAGGACCCATTCTTAACACAGTATATACAGCTGATATCCCAACCCATCCTAACACATTCCTTTCTACCTATGCCGATGACACTTGCGTGTTATCGGTTAATAACGATCCTACAATAGCCTCTCAAACACTCCAATCCCACATCAGGGACCTTGAGGTATGGTGTCAGAATTGGACAGTTAAAATTAATTCCAATAAATCCCAACAAATTACCTTTACCCTTCGTCGAAAACCTATGACATCCTGCCCAACAGTGTCCTTTAATGATATTCCGCTTGTCCCGGTTGAACAGATCCGATATTTAGGACTCCTGCTTGACAAACGACTTACATGGAATCCGCATACAAGACTGAAGAGACAAGAAACTGCACGACGATTTCGGCTACTCCAACACTTACTAGACAGACGCTCTAACCTTTCACCTAACTACAATAGACTCATTTACATGACCATCATAAGGCCTATCTGGACCTACGGAGTAGAGCTTTGGGGCTCTACTAAACCATCAAACTCTTCCCGTATCCAATCCTTACAATCCAAAATCCTTCGCAAAATCCTTAACGTTCCTTACTTTGTCACGAATAAAATCATTCACAATGATCTTAATGTTCCATATGTTACTGATTTGGCCCGTACCAGGTATCAAACCTTCCATGAAAAACTCCACTCCCACTCTAATGCATTAGTTTCAATCCTTGCTTCCTCTTCCATTCCTGATAATCCTCCGAGGCGTCTGAAAAGAAGATGGCCTCGAGACCTTCTTGTTTAGACTCACTACCAAAGAGTGCTGCCAATGAGCAGTTTCTCTTCATATTCATTTCATTTGTTATAACATTACAGCATATTTACTTGATGTATTTTTTGTACAGTTGTAAATTTTAATAAAAAAAATAATAAAATAAAAAATATATAAGTTAATAATAAGTCTTCACTGTCCTAAAGTAATTTAATTAGGAATAAAATATTATACTAGGTTTAATTGCATTATATTACATATTTATTAGTTCTGTAATAAAGGAATTCAAATCAAAAGAGGTAATATGCTCTCGCCAGCTCCTAAACAAGGTAGTATTTTAATAGACATAACAATATATGTTTCAGTCGTAAATCATCCAGTGAATTTTGTTTCAGTTCTATTTCGAGCGTGTTTATCAATAGCATTCTATCTTTGTTACCGCATCAATCATAAATGTTTCTCATTGATGTTATGTTAAATAAGTAATAAAATGTTGAGTGCTTAGCCACATTTTGGAACAGCCGTTTTGAAATTGAAATTGAATTGATCACAACATACTAGCCGGTTAAAAGGGGGCATAGATATTTTTGAAATATAACCTTCGTCTTAGTGGAATCTGCCAAGCCATGATGTAATTAAGTTATTTGTATATCTGGAATCACCTCATGTAAATAGACTAATTTAGTCACGATAAATGCTTCCAGGACTTTTTTTTTTTTTAATTTATAAATGAATTCATATTGTAAATATTTATTTAAAAAAAAACAAAAACAAATTCGTTCGTGTGCAACACACTACTTTCACTTATATATCTTCATGAAATCGATTTTAAATCTCTTCACATCTTTACGAATAAACTAATTGAGAGGGGTCTAAATGTTCCTTATGTTGCTGATTTAGTCAATCCAGGTCCCATTCCGTTCACTGACCTTCCCTGGTAAATTCAATTTAAAACTTTCAAGATAAAAAAATTTAAACATATATTTTATTGATATTTACATCTGTGTATGAAATAACATTAGAAGTAAATAAGCATCTTTAGAATAATGGGTATGAATAAGTCTCGTGAAGAAACTACCCAGCGGTAGCGCCTAATTAAATAAAGTTAAGGATAAAAAAATAATTACATTGAGATACGATGGAATAGATTAATTTAAATTAAAAAATGTAACAATATAAGTTATTATCAACAACAATCACTCAAGACTGTGGGCTTTAAAAAAAAAAATGATACATATCTGTATATAAATATCTTTCTACGTATATAGAATATATATATATATATATATATATATATATATATATATATATAATAATAATTCTTTATTTATTCTGGGACAAGTCCCTTCAGAATAACATAACAGGAAATAAAAAGGTGGACTTAAGACTAGAGTCTTAGAGTAAAATGACTGAAAAACAGAAAAGAATTAAACTAATAACATGAACTAATAAAATAACTTAAAAGCTAAATTGTAATAAAAATGTACAAACCAGAAAAATAAAAGTATGTTAACATGAGAAACAAAAAATTATATAAAAAAAAAATTAATCAGATAAAAGAAATATATATACACACACACACAAACACCCACACATATATATATATATAGGAACTCCTAATGCCACGATTTTGTGACGGTTTTCACTCATCATTTAGAGTGATCATTCCCGAAGGTGAAAAAGCAAAATACATTGAAATAAAGTTCTTATTTAAACAGGAAAATTATATTTCCTCTAATCAAGGCATCAAAAATATCTTTCCTGAATCATGAATAGTATCATGAATAGTAATATAGACGTATAATAAATATACCGTTGGAAAGTACAAAATTTTAGAAAAGTTGATATGCAATAGAATTAGTTGTAAAAGTTAACAGAATTTCGTTATAAGCCCATAAACATATGTTATTTGTAATGATGGAGTTTAGTTGACCGTTGAGAAATTAGATGAGTAAGATGGTTGTGGGTGCGGTCATTAGAGAGAAATACACATTAAAAAATACTGTTTATTTTAACTATTTGTCTAGAATTAATGGATTATAGAATTAGAATTGTGTGCCTTTAATTAAAATAAACACTATGTTTTAATGTGTGTTACTCTCTCCTGAGGTATATGAACGTCGAATTAAACTAAAACGTAAAGTATATGATGTAAAAATCTAATACGCGCAACACACGACTTTTTCTTACCTCCGTGGTTGAAATAAATAAAAGAATTTTTAAATTCAGTTAGAGATGAAAAGAAATAGTTAAAGAATTAATTGCATCGAGTTTCAATAGAAACGCATTTTATTAAATAATATATTATATTATTATCTACGACAATTAGGTTCATCGGCTTTTCATCACTCACCATTAGCTTTAAAAAAAATTGTATAAGTTCGTTAGCTTGACAATTTAAGTAACAAGTGTCTCGTCAAAAATTAAAAGCTGGATATCTGATTACCCGAGGAAAAACAGTTTTCTATTGCTTGTGATCAGTCAAAATCAATGGGGTGTGAAAAATAATCCCAGGCGCTTATCGTAAAACAGTCACTACAAATTATTTCCTGTTATAATTTTGGGTGTATTTTATAAAAATTATCATTATTTATTTTGTTGTTAGCTGGAAGCAAGCATATATTGAAGAAGAAAAAAATAGGCCCTAAAGAAAAACAGCGGTGAAATGCCAAAATTAGCTCTATTTATTATTCAGGAGCATTTCTGATTAATTCTTTTAACTGTTTTCAGTGTCTTCTACTAGATTGATTTAGTACATGTTTTGTAAAGTCACAATCTAATCAACTATTGAAGCTACGAATGAGATAAATAATTTATTGAAGATCAATTAATTTATTAAACTAGCCAATGAATATAAGATAATTTTGTATTCACGTCATTCTTATTTTTTTTTATTGTTAAGTATAGGGAAGTAATTTATCAAGAAAAAACTTTAATAGGTTAAATTCCTCTTCCATACAATAATAATAATAGGCTTACCGAACCCGAAGGTTCAATGTCGATACCACCGAACTTCGCCTGCACAGACTCGTCCAATGTTCACCGGTCAAGCCCAAGCCCCCGAGATCAGCCTTAATGCAATCCTCCCATCGACGCTTCGGCCTTCCTTTCGGACGTCTACCAGTCGGTTCAGCGAATACCACCAACTTTCTCGGGATCCGTTCCTCACCAAGCCCAACAACTTTACGCGCCCATTTGAGTCTCCGCGATGCTATCAACTCAATTATATTCACAGGGTACAAACTCCGCAATCCATATAGATTTAGGTTAATGTATTTTTGGACGTTTAAGGTATTTATACGATAAATTTTATATTTTGGCGATTAGCACTATTTTGCGCATTCCGAGATTTTTACTGCACGGTATTCCACGTTTTTTGGCTTTTTACTGCACGAAAATCCGGCCTCTATTCATGCCGCTATGTTTGACTGCTATTTTTACAACATCAGTGATTATTCAGTTTGACTTTTGGCTATCCAGAGGGAACGAGAGCTTTGTTAGCAGTATAACCTCCTTCGAACCTGGAACGCCATCACTTCTATCCCAAGATAAAAAACTGAAAAAATATTCGAATAAAAGATGCGGTTGAAACTCTCTTTTGTTCCAATTACAAACTTACAAGAAGAGTATCCAAAATGTGTCTCACCAATTTTGATGAAATTTCTTTTGGTGCAAATAGACAGTCTAAGATAAATATTAAAGGCCGGTGCTCCCCAGTAGTCTCGTATGAAAATCGGATGGTTTGTGCGCAAAAAACACATTTTATTTAATTTCTCTGGTTCTACTTAAGGTAGCAAAATAAGTTTAATGTCAAAATTACCATATAATACAGCAGAATAATTTAAAAAATAATTCATTGAGATATTCATGTTTTATGCTTGCTAAAAACTCTAAAAATACAAATAACCTCGTAAAAACAGTACTATTAATAAGGTTTCTTAAAAACTGTGCTCAAATTAAGAACCCTGATCCAAGAAAACGTTTATTACAATTTTAATACAAAGTGCCTGTATTGTAGGCATACAGTATCCCTATTGTATGGAAGAATATAATTTTTACGATACAGTACGGTGGCAACACTGAATCCCTATTATTACACACATTACAAATAACAAGATGCGGAAGATGGCTGGGGCTGCGGTCATTAGAGAGAAACACACATTAAAACATAGTGTTTATTTTAATCAAAGGTACACAATTCTAATTCTATAATCCATTATTCTAGACACACTGTTAAAATAAACACTATGTTTTAATGTGTGTTTAAAGGTCAACAACATTTCAGAGCAAATGTGGATAAATATTTGGCAGTGACGATTGAGAAACGTGTGGCCTAAAACCTTTCCTTATGGCTGTTGGCATCTACAATTCGAAGATGCCCCTGGAGATTAATTTTACACGAAATTCCTGAGCGGCTAACAATAGGCCGGAAAGCTCTTTATCATAGCCTGCCCTCTAGAAGAGCCGGCCATTAAAGTGTTTACTGCTCCTCAAGAAGAAATATGGACAGGGTTAGGATCCCCTTATGGATAACAGTCACGATGTTTACCCTCGGAGTGGACATGAAGAGAGAGGGGTCTAAAATACACAGAGCGGCTGGCAGGGAGCCCACTGGGAGCTCTTACCTCCCGCCCGACCTTCCCAAGGGCGACCGATCCAGGGAAACCTCCTCAAACAATCGCTTTCCATCAAATTAATTTCCCTGAATTGAGAGGTTGATTTCTAAAAAGTACTTTATGCACTTTAGGAAATTTTCAAGAAAACGAAAAATCAGGTATTTTATTTAAGGATGAAATTAGTTGACCGTTGTGAATTACCGCTATACTTTGCCTTATATCTCATATGTAGATAAGTGAAAATATTTATGAGACTTTTATAATTGATTTATAAAAATTCAATGCGCCTCTGGAAAACGATATTTTGAATCACAAAGCCGATATTATCGAAACAATCATAAACAATAACTATTCAACTGACATTAATAGAGCAATGAACTCAAATAGTAATCCGATATACCGATTACTCAGCAGTTACAACATACATAAACCAGAAGAGTACCTAACATATAGGCTAAATTTTAAGAAAATAAGATGTATCAGCCGACTAAGGGTAGGAAACCCAGAGATCATCAAACTCCACCATGGAAACAAAACAATTATTATTAAGGCAAATGAACTTTGTATATTTTGCAATGATTATTTCAACAATAGTTTGTACCATATCCTCCTACATTGCCCAACATTTAAAGACAATAGACAATATATCATAAAACCATCTGAATCCATATCCTGTGACCTACAAAAAATTGAAAATATCTTGAACATTAATAGTGAAGCCAGACTGAACAGTCTTTATATTTATATCTTAAACATATGCAATAAACATGATTCTATTAGTTCCATATAAACAATATTATGTAAATAGTTTTCGAAACCATTTAATCACTGTACTTTTACTACGCTTCCGTTTATTTTAGATGTCTCACTATTTCAAGTTTAATATTGTGTAGTAATCAATATTATGTTAAAAAATGTTGTATTATCCAGTTCGTTTTATTTTTGTTTACTATGTTGTCAAGGAGTACGTGTTTTATCTTTTGTTTAATGTTTTGGACAAAGAGCACTAGACTCAGGTTATATTTCTTTTGTAATTGTATTTTATGTTGTAAATTTGTACAAGAATTTGTCTTTCACAAATAAAATATATTCATTCATTCATTCATTCATAATTGATTTATAACACTGGTCTGCAACGAAATCCTCTTTTACATAAAATTATAATAAATATGAAGAGCTTAATATGCTAAATCGATGTTTGCTTTCCATTTTTTTTTAATTTCTCATAATTCAGTGTTTTTTGTCTGACGTCGTTGCATTAACGCTGCTCTATTCAGTTCAGATCATCTAATTACTCACGAAAACCGGTCGCGCTGATAGAAAGAGAGAGAAAGATATCGGATAACGTGGTTTTAGCACGAATGTGCACGCCAGCGCAGATCTCCGTAGCGCTCGTGAATCGTGAACACCGAAATTTTTGGTAAGTTTTGAGTTTTATTTATACGTACAGCTAAAATATGTTGTCCTTGTTTATTTTTTCATCTATAAAAGCAAAATAAAATCAGACAACTAGAATATTGTTCTCAAGTAATAGTAAATTTCTCATTGTTTTAGATACAATATGCCAAGAACTCCTCTAAATTTTCTGCTACACATGTAGCGAATTTATTATACAACCTCAACGGAACGGATTGCCAAATTTAGTAATAAGTGCTTATCAGCAATACTTCGGGTTTCCGATTGATGAAAGAGACAAAAATTGGCTCCCGAAAACATGTTGTAACAGTTGCTCAAGGACTTCTTCTAGAAATGGGTTTCCCTGAAGATCCGGAGGAATGGCGACTTTTCATCGATTCGTTCAAAATCAGTTCGAAAGCTGTTTTGCTTCATAACGGAAATAAATATCCTTCTATTCCTCTTGCACACTCAACAAACATGAAAGAAAATTATAGAAATATGAAGTTGTTGTTGGAAAACATTAAATATTCACAGTATACGTGGAACATTTGTGCTAATCTAAAAGTTGTTGCAATGTTAACTGGACTGCAAGGAGAATATACCAAATTTTGTATAATTAAAATTAACAATTACAATACGACACATAACGAATTTCTTGTTTTCCTAAATAATCTGAATAACCAAATATGCTGTAGCATTAAAAATAAAATTTTGTTCTTTTTATGGGAATAGGACAGTCGCGCTAGAAAAAAGCATCACATAGTAAAAAATTGGCCACAAAGAATGAGTTTGATCACTGGAGTCAAGAAACGTTAAAGCCATGAACAAAGACGGTGGAGGTTTTCAATATCTCAAAACTAAATTTCCTCGAATCAGCGACGCAAAATTGAACGAAGAAATTTTTGTGGGTCCCCAAATACGATAACTCATGAAGGACTCAAATTTTGAAAGTACTTTGAATAAAAATGAAAAAAGAGCATGAACAGCTTTTGTAAAAGAACGACATAATTTTCTTGAAAACAAAAAAAGAACTACCCTGAAATCATCTATGAAGAAAGAACTTCATAAAGAGCCCTAAAATGCAATATGTCCCTAAAAATTCATTTCTTGGATTCTCATTTGAACTTTCTCATTCTCATTTTTCTGCTAATGTTGGAGCAGTATCAAATGAACACGGCGAAAGGTTTAATCAAGACATATTGCACATAGAAAAACGCTATAATGGAAAATTGTCAGAAGCGATGCTTGCCGATTTCTGTTGGTCACTTAGTCGCGAAACACCTATAGAACATATGAAAAGAAAGAAAACTATAATGTGAAATAATTATTTACAACCAGCAATGAGAGTATCTAATGATTTGTAGGTTTTGTAACACATGTATTCAACATTTGTAGCAGTTTGAACCATTATGATATTTTTATTTAGCAAAAAAAGTGAGTTTAATTTAAAACCACCATTTAAAAAAAAATGATACGTGATACGGAAGAATTGATGCTTTATTTCTATTCATAATTATCTAATTTATTATTCGTCATGCATGAAATAGAAAGAAATAGAGAGAAAACATTTTTTTTTTTCAGACCAGTGTAATTGATAGCCCGAAAAGGTTGTGGAGAAATGTAAAATATTGAAATATTAGGTAGAAGGATTTTTCTCAAATTAAAAAAGGGTTTTCAGAAATAGGTGTAGTAATATTCAGGCATGATATATCTTTTAGATGAATCATTAAAAATATATCAAGTATATTGAATTTTTTACATATGAATAGATTTTAATTGTAATCGTCGTTTAGAACGTTGTTTTTTTTTTTTTTTTTTTTTTAACTTTATAAAACAAACAAAAACAACGACAAAAAAATCCATATCGAACGATATGCCCACCCAGACCAAAGGTAATTTAAAAAGAAATACTTGAAAGGTTGAGCAAATAAGGTGAGAAACCTTAGAGCGGTTATGGATCAAATTACAGTGGTAAGTATGTTGGGGGAACTCTCCGGCTTCTTTTGCAAATAAAGAAGCAACAACACCTGACGTGTGAAGGCATAACAAGATGTACCTAATCAATATTGTCTTCTTAACTTACCAACTTATAACAAGCCACAATTAACTATGTTAATTAGGAAGAGCGTGTCGATAAACAAATTCTGGAATTTCTGAGTTATCAAGATATGTACAGTAGAAGAAATAATGTCATGAACAAAAATAGTAAGAATCTGGAACGAGCTAAATGAATGGAGTTAAGATATATTTTGTTCCAGGAATCGGGCAGTAAGGACCACGTGAATATCATTTGAACATCTTCTTCACACTTTCTGCCTTCCTTCTTCACCAATATTCTCTCATCTTCCTAGAATTTTTCTTCTTGGTCTCTCCTTTCTTCCTACAAGAACCCCAACTTCTTTTAGTTTTTTCTGAAAAGCTCTCTATCCAAGCAGTCCTTATCCTTGATTTTTAACCTATCTAGCTCATCTTTTATTTGTTTTATGTACCTACCTATATACTCCTACAACTGAAGTCTGTCGATTTTTTTTTTTTGTTCAGCCGAGTCTTTGAATCCTCCTAAGAATTTTCCTCTCAACATGCATGGCTTTATCCAGACTTGGAAGATTGAATATTTCCATACCAAAGAGTATCGCTGGTCTACTATACTGTAGTGCATTATTTTTGCATTCTAGAAAAACTTTTTCTTGCTGTGCATGCTTCTCGTGGTAAAGTTCAGTCTTTCCAATTTGGCTATTCGTTCTTCTTCGGATGCCCTATCTGTGTAGTTGCTCTACACGATTTTCCCTAAGTATTAAAACTTTTAGGTTACTTTTATTTGTCCATATTTTGACTTTGAGCAATACTCCCTTGCTAAAGCCGTCATCTGTCGTCATAATATTTTCTGCTATATTGCAATTAAAAACTGTAATAGTTATACAACAACTAAATATACCAAATAAAAAATGGCTCGAAAGAAACAGGTAGAGAACCTAACCATCAGAAGAACTCCAATTAGAATTCTAAATTAAAAGGTTCGAGGCCATCTTATTTTCCGACGATTGTCGGGAATAGAAGAGGAAGCAAGTATATTTAGGTCTTTGTGGATAATTAAGTAACTAAGAAAGGGTCATTGAGGATTTTTCGAAGGATTTAGGATTACCAGGATTGGATGCGAGACGAATTCTATGGTTTAGTGGACGCCCATAATGTATTATTTTTATTTTATTTTATTTGTTAAAATTTGCGTGTATTTGATAATAAAACAAGAAAATATGCTGTAATATAAAGAATGTAGAGAAACTGTCATTGGCAGAACTCTAATAGGAAGAAGGTCATTTTCTTTTCAGACGCCTCGGAGAATTATCAGGAATCGGAGAAAAAGGAAGGATCATAACTGATGATTTAGGAATGGACATGGTCATGAAAAAAATGGTACATGATTTGGGCTAAACCAGCAACATTAAGGTCATTATTGATTAGTTTGTTGTTGACAAAGTAAGAAGAATGGTGGATTTTTCGAAGAATTTTGGATTTTAAGGATTGCATACCAGAAGAATTCGATCATTTGGTAGAGCACCGGAGCTCAAATCCATAAGCCTATGAAGGCCTTATAATAGTCTGTTAGATGTTAGGTTTAAAATTTAAAGGAGTCGAGATAAGTGAAAGTTTCGTGATGCACGCAACAGATTATTATAATCAGAATAATATAACACATTTTCATACAATACACACTTTCTTGAATGAACTAAAGAACTGCTTTCAATGTACCTAGTTCGATGAGGAACTAGTAGCTTAAAAATGAGAGTTTGATGAATGAAGGAGCTAACGAGCTATTTGAAAGGGACTGGATATTGATCCAAAGTTCTTGTCATTAACAACTCCATGATCAATGGGTGATGGATCATAAAAGGCGCTTTCAAGAGTGCCTCCTCCCACCGCCTTCGCTAGTACAATGCCAACTAGGCACAAATCCTGATAAAAATAAACAAAATATCCCATCCGAGCTTAACCATCTTTTTACTTTCTGTGTTTTTTACATTAAGGCTGCCAGTTACTTTTCACCAAATAACCTGTACCACTACAACCCATGGAGGGTCTTGGGCTCAGTACATATAGAGATTCGTACTGTTTCAAGGCCAACGGCCGTGCAATGAGGTGATTAGGGCTTAATCGCGCTCAGCCGCCAGGTTTTTCCCCAATTAATTTGGGTACCCACTTTATAGAGGCTGGGTCTGCCCCAGGAGGGTCTCAATACCCTAGGTTCGCCCCCCGACTGAATTAGCAGAATAAATAATATTCCGCCATAGCCGGGATTTGAACCCAGGACTCGGAGCACAGTAGACTAGCGCTCTATCCACTAGACCACGCCGCTCCCAAATGATTACTTTAAAAAAAATCGTCATTTTCTTGTTTTTTTTAAATAAATTAACACGTTCACGCCGAGCTGACCCACCGGTGGGTCACGCTTAACTATCCCGTGGGGCGACGTGCGTCACTTGTTTTTTAGAAAATAAGTTTATTTTATTTTTTCTCAACATAAAATGTTGTAGGAATTAACAAGCATAAGGGTTTATTTATTAAATATTTTATAACTTTCAACATGCTCCCTCAAAGGACTTTTATCGTTAATTTCATTTGATTACTCTTCTTAAAGAATTTCATTTAACTGTGCGTGATTTCATTTCATACTTTTATTCCCATAAATAAGAATATAATATATAATATGAGAATTATTTTAATAAAAAATAATGATATAAGAATTATTTTTAATAATAAATAAAAAAAAAAAACTATACTACTACAACCCATTAAGAATTTTGGGCTCAGTACATGTAGAGATTCGTACTGTTTCTAGGCCAACGGCCGTGCAATGAGTTGATTCGGCCGAGATCACGCTCACCGCCAGTTTTTCCCCCATTTTTGGGTACCCACTTGGTTCAGGCTAGGTGTGCCCCAGGAGGGTCTTCATACCTTAGGATCGCCCCCCGACTGAAATAACAGAATAAATAATGTTCCGCCCCAGCCGGGATTCGAATCCAGGATCCGGAGCACAGTAGACTAGCGCTCTACCCACTAGACCACGCCACTCCCGCTTATATTATTATTATTTAATAATAATAATAAGAATTATTTTTAATTATTTCCATAATTACTCCTTCAAGTCATATGTGTATGTCAAAACTGTTTTCAAAACAATATTACATTAAACATGTTGGAACTTGCAACAGTACAGCCCCGCCCCACGAAGCCTAAGTAGCTAAAACAGTCCCGTCTCACGAGAAAAACGTAGACATTCGCCCCGGTGTGAACGTGTTAAACCATATGACACCTACAAACTCTATTAAAAAGGTTATTCCCTGTTTTATAATGTATAAATAGGTGAATTTTATCGATTTAATTTTGTTTTGTTATAAAGAAGTGTCTTAGATTTATTTCAAGATGGAGGTGTGAAACTCTTCTAAATTGTATAAAAGCTGCAATAAAGACAGAAACAACGATCATGAAACATTAACTTGTATAAATTATCTCTGCCTTACAGTGAATCATTTAAAACATTTAGAAGCCCCTATATCTGAAGCTAACACACAGACAATTGAATCTCTCTGGGCGAAAGCTAAAAGGAGAAATAGAAAAGTGTGTGGCACAAGGAGGGATCTCTTAGGTTCGTATTTGTACGAGGTTTTATGGAGACTAAGGCATACAGATATTTTAAGACATGGCAGTTTTTTTTTCAGTTTAAAGTCATATTTAGTGGGTGTTGTTTGTCATTGTCTTTGTATAAAATTAAAATAAATATTTCATTAAAATGTATTCTTGTACATCTAATAAATAAATCTAAATGTTAATGCGATTACTTTTACAGTAATCGTATGATAATAAAAATGAACTAAAAGTGAAAAACACCCTTCACTTTCTCTTAACAGTATAAAAAATAAAAAAAATATTGCGAACGAAGAAAATTTCGGATTGGATTTTCAACCTAACGTATTCGAGTCTGGCAACCAGGATTGCTTTACAAACTCCGAACATTCCTCCCTCCTACACATTTTATTATTATCCAGTCAAACCTCTCTAATAGATCCTTTATAATAAATCAAAATGGTTCCTACTTATCCTCCTTTTCTCAGTCTGCTGGTGTTCCTCAAGGAAGCATCCTAGGACCCGCAAGCATCCTAGGACATGACGTTTTATGATCCTCTGAGTCCTTCATTATCAATCATTATAAAGTTTCATAAATGGCCCACTTTTAATTAGCCCAAGTCTAGCTCAAAAACAAAAACTTGTACTTTACTTTACTTAATTTTTAAGATTATTTTATATCAGTTACAAACCCACATCAGAGACCTTGAGGTGTGCTGTCAGAACTGGAGAATTAAAATAAATGCCAACAAATCTCACCAAATCACCTTTACCCTTCGTCGTAAAACTAAGACCCTACTCTCTCCTTCTCGTCCCGGTCGAGCAGATCCGATATCTAGAACTGCACCTTGACAAACGACTTACTTGGAGCCCTCATACAAGATTAAAACGACAAGAAACTGCACGACGTTTTCGACTCCTTCAACACTTACTATGCAAGCGTTCTAATCTACTTAACTACAAAAGACTCATCAACATGACTATCATAAGGCCGAAATGGACTTACGGAGAAGAGCTTTGGGGCTCTACTAAACTATCGAATTCTTCCCATATCCAACCCCTACAATCCAAAATCCTTCGTAAAATCCTCGATGCTCCTTACTCTGTCCCACCTATAAGTAACTACCTTAATGTTCCGTATGTTACTGATTTGGTCCAATTCAGATATCATTCCTTTCATACCAAACTCCATTCCCACCCTGATCCTCTAGTTTCAATCCTTTCTTTTTCTTCAATTCCTGACAGTCTTCCGAGGCATCTGAAAAGGAGATGGCCCCGAGACGTTCTAGTTTAGAATATATTCATAGTGGTTCGATTGGGAAGTTTCTCTACATGTCTTTTATGCTTCTTTATATTTTATTCAAATTTACTCGTTGTATTCAATTACACAGTTGTAAATTCGAATAAATAAATAAAATTAAAAAAAATATTAGTATATGCCTATGATGTTATAGCAACTTTTTCACCAAAATCGACAAACTTTATACTAGGCATGTTGCAACAATTTTACTATTTTATTTAATAAAGCAAAATGATATTCATTAAAATCTCTTACGTTGATTTACTATTAAGTGGTATTTAATATCATATAGGTTTTAAACTCATTGATATATTAAAGAGGTTTCAAACGCAAGTTTCCAATATATTTTTAAAAGTTTATTTTTTTTTTTTTTTTGTACTTCTTTACAACTGATTAAATCAGTCAATCAGCTGATTGAGAAATCAATTGGCCATTCATTTTGACAATATAAGTTAGTATTGAAGTGCTTCCAGTTGTATTTCTGTTAATGAAGCCAACGGAAGGAACAAAATAACTCTTCAACAAAAGACAATTCATCAGAGAGTTGCTAAATTACCCTCTACAGTTGAAAAATTCCTTTGCGCTGGAATTTTCCGGGTAAAGCCAACTAACTTTTCACTTCACAGAAACTAAAAAAAAAGTTTTCCCTTTGAACTGGAAAAGCACATTCCGTCACAGTTCATTTTAGAGAATAGGATGGGTGAATCCTTTGAAAAACAAACCTATTATTTTTCCGGGAATTCAACTTTCCACTTGTTTTCTTTTTAGTTCTTTGACCTTCATATGTTTCATATGAAAGGTTCTGAGAGAGATATTTTATTTTTCAAGTCCATAAATCGTACTACAGATTGAATGTAGTTTTTTAATTGTTTCAGAGCAACAATTGAGACAGATTTTATTTTATTTCTCGTGTAAAATATTTTAACATTCTACTATGGTTCTATAACAGCACTGCTGAAATTCAGACACGACCATAATCTTTATATGAGTCTTGATTTCATTGAAAATAAAGAATCTCACTGTTAGTAAGTAAACGGTTGTGTAAGGAGGTGATTAAAAAGTAACCATTAACGGGAGAAAAAATCATTATTTAAAAGCTATATATATATATATATATATATATATATATTTTTTTTTTTTTTTTTTTTTTTTTTTTTTTTTTTTTTTTTTTTTTTTTTTTTTTTTTTTTTTTTTATTCGTATGTATTACAATTTGTCACAATGGGCAATAATAATATTGCTAAAGGATCACATTTATACAATATAAACATAAGGAAAGTAAAATTACATAAAATGAAACCGAACTAAATAAGCGTATACAATAACAAAATTTGTAGATAAAATAAATACAAATAAATGAAGTTAACAAATAAATAAACAAAACATGTCACATTCATAGGTATGTACAATATATACAATATCAGCTAGGGAACCCCGGACGGGGCTTGTCCCCCTATTTGTGGAAGGACAAGCAGAGTCCAAAGGATCCCAGCGCCTCCCTCTCAGCTGCTTCACTGGTGAGGCCAGCGGAAGCTAAGTGAGGCAGCAGCAATACCGCCTTAGAGGATCTGCCTTTCAGAACTCCAGCATACGTATTTACAAAAATCTCGGGGCCACTGCCGTTTCAACCTTCTAGGTTTAAAAACTATTTTACTTTTTTGTTTTCGCACACCTATATATGAAATATATAGTAAGCTAAGTATTGCGATCGTGAAAATTTTCGAATCCCAGTTTTCACCGGAAATATCCGTTTTAGGGTCCCTTGATTCCAAGTCCCACAAAAAGGTCTGTGTATGTGTATGTTTGGTTAGACTAGCAGGAAAACGAAATGTCGTACAAAACTAAAATTTCATATTTAAGAAAACTATACGCCTGATATGTTACAGCAACGCTTTCCACTAAAATCGACTGACCGAAATTGCCCATTTTTTTCTATTGATAATTTTGAACATTATAACATTCTAGCTAAATCAATCTGTGGAATTTGGATTAGACTCTACTTTAATTTTTTAATTCATTAATTAATTTTTCTCCTCTATATATTGCAATTGTGAACATTTTCGAATTCGAGTTTTTGATAGGAATACGCGTTTTAGAGTCCCTTGAATCCAAATGATCAAGTCTTCCAAA
Organism: Piezodorus guildinii; assembly: GCA_023052935.1. Classification (NCBI taxonomy): domain Eukaryota; kingdom Metazoa; phylum Arthropoda; class Insecta; order Hemiptera; family Pentatomidae; genus Piezodorus; species Piezodorus guildinii. The sequence goes on along the minus strand of CM041295.1, from coordinate 107,787,890 downwards.
ATAATCTGTGTATGCGCCTGTGGTAAGTCTGGTTAAAAAATGGTGGATTTAATAAAACTTAAACCACATATTCCAGATAATTATATACTTAGGATGTTACAATTACTATGTTATCAAAAAGTTATTAAAAGAACTATTTTATGCATATATCATGCATTTTTTCACCTGCTTACGATTTTCTCAAAACCAGGCTATGACGATTTTTATAAACTATATCAAAGTAAAATTACATGTAGGCTTTATCTTTATTCAAAAAGTCTAAGGAGAATTATTTCGAATTTTAAAAAATATCTATCTCTCGAAAACATTATCATCTCTACATGTTAAGGTTATTAAAAAAAAAACAGGGTAAATATAAAAGAAAGCGGGAATCAACTAAAAAGGTAAAAACAATTTGTTTACGGTTGGAAAATAAGCCCTGAAATAATAATAGCAATATAGATTTATTATATAAAATTAGTTGGAAGTGTAAGATATTTGAAAAATCTGGTCTCCGTAACATTCGACTTTCACTTATCTCAGTTCTTAAAATCAGTTATAGAACTTATTAAAATAGAGTTGAAAAAATTTTTAAAAAATGACTTTGAATTTTGATATAAAAATTTAATTTGAATTAAATAATCTAACAACAGAAATTATTATCTATAAAAATCACTTAGTTTTATCTTATTTTCTTCATATTCCATTACTTTTTAAAACTTTGTATATCAGATTTTTTTTTTTTTCTAAAATCTTTAGCTTTCTAACGGTGCATTATAAATTTATATTACTATTATTATATTATGAAAAAAAAAAGAACTTTTTGCTATTTTTTCTTTTGATTTAGTTATCACACTTGTTCAACTTGTACATTTAGCTGATTTTTTAATTAATGCTAACACATGAAACGTTTAATTTTTTCGACACTACAAAATTAAAGGTGCTTTGGAGGAAGAAAATTTAAAATATCCACATTTAAATTTGTTCGGACTATTTCAATTAGAATGAAACATACATGGAAATAAATGCCATTAAACTTTTTTTATTGCTATAGCGAGTTTAATCATAATAGTTTAAGCCATTTTGAAGAAAATCATCATTCATAAAAAGAAAATCAGAATGCATGGTACAATATGGCTCTTTTTGTTTAAAAATTTGCTCTAAATTAGGCATATGGGCCGTTCCATGCGAATTCATCCAGAAATTTTAGGATTTCAGATTTTCACGAAGTATCCTTTCATGTAGTTAGGATGTTTATACAAAATTTTAGTATTCTATCTTAACTAGTTTTCAATTTATAGCCACCCAAACTTGGGCGTTATCATAACCTCGACCCTCCCAGAGGGTTACTCAAAGAAATAAAATTGTACTATCGTTAATTTTCGATCAAACAGCATGAAAAATTCAGATTATATAAAGGGGACAATGGTTATTTATAAAATAAATAATTAATTTATCCATGATGCTCCAATAAATATGAAAAAATATCATGTATAAAAATATAAAAAGTTTCAAGCAAAACGAATAGTTAAAAAAAAAAATTATAATGAACCAAAAAAATAAATATTTCGGAATACCTAACATCATATTAGCTACCAGCAACAATAATAAAAATGATGGGATTTTATCTGCTTAATATGAGGAAAACTATTTGTTTTCAATGAACAAAAATTTTACTTAAACTATGGGCATTTAATGAAATAAATAATATGAGCCAAATGCCATTATTTAAGCAAAACAATATTTTTTCCAGTACTTGTGGTCATACTGGCTACAATATATTATAATAAAATCATGGGATTTCACCTAATTTATTTATTTTTTAATATAATCGTTGTAAATGAACATCTAGCTATGGATGTTCGTGAAAAAACGTATTTGAACCAAAACCAATAAGTTAAACATAAGAATGAATTTTTTTCAGTCCTTTTTGTATAACATCTTGACTACATGAAAGGATACATCGTGCCAAATTTCGATAAAATCTGAGATTCTAAAATTTCTAGATGAATTCGCATGGAATGACCCATATGCACTGCTAAAATAAAAAAATCTGATGCGGGCAACACACGACTTTCACTTACCTCCATTTTTAAAATCAATGAAAGAATTTTCAAATACAGTTAGAGATAAAAATACGTGAAACTATTAAAGAATTAATTAAATTAAATTTCTATAGAAACATGTGTTTCATTAAAAAATCTATTATATCATTATCTAAAATAATCAGTTAGTTTTATGTTCGTTTCATCGCTCTCCATTAACTTTTAAAAGCTTGTGTATGAGATAATATGTTTTCTAAAATCTTTAGCTTTCCAACGGTATATCATACATGTATATTACTGCTCTTATGTTCAAAAACGAAAAATTGCGTTAAAAAAATATATTTTCTTTTTTTCCTTTAGTTGGGTATCGAATTTATTCAATTTATATATTTACCTGTTTTTCATCAGCGTTAACAAGATAATCTAGTTATTTTTATTAAATCTACAAAATTAAAGGTACTTTAGGGGAAGAAAATTTAGAATATCGGCATTTAAGCCCTGTCAAACCATTTTTATCCAAATAAAACCTACTTGATATTAAAGCTCATTAAATTTTACATGGATATAGCGAGTTTAATCAAAATCGTCGGAACCGTTTTCGAGAAAATCGAAAAAAAGGTGCAAAATGCATGGTATAAAGTGCTTCTGGTAAGCTCATTTTGATGAAAAAAGTTTTGTCACGACTCGGGCGTATACTTATCTTAAATATGAAATTTCAGTTTCATTTGACTTACCGTTTCCGCCCGGGAGTTACCACACACACACAAACAGAGACCTTTTTGCGGGACTTGGTTTTTGGACTCAGGTGACCCTAAAACGTGTATTTCCGTTGAAAACTGGAATTCCAAAATTTTCACGATCGCAATACTTTCCTTATTATATATAGTAAGTGAAAGTAAAAATTCAGTTTTGTATAGCTTATCGTTTTAGGTGTACAATCCTAGGCCTTACCAAATACACTCTGACCTTTTATGCTGGACTTTTTCATTTGGAGTCAATGGACACTAAAAGGTGTTTTTCCGCTGAAAACTCATAATCGAAAATTTTCATGAACGCAATACATTTCTTCTACTATTAAGAGAAGTAAAATTAAAAAAAGGAAATAGGAAATAAGATATAATTCTCCTACTCTACGGGATTATTAAGCCGCAAATAAATACTCACAATAAATGTCAGTTTCCATGTTGATAGGCTATAAACCTAAGGGTCAGGTGTTTAATGTTCACGGCAGCCACCATTCAGACAACTGGACTAGTTTACTATCTACACGAGGTTAAGATGTTCAAAGCTTATCAATGAAAATTTATTTCGATGTTTTTACATCCTCTTACTTATAGATGAGTTATATCGAAAGTCGAGTATTACGGCAACTAAGTTTTAAAGGGAAATGCCCGTTTAACCATCCTATGATACAAAGAAATGTGGCTTTAGTGGCTCCTGATTGAGAGAAACAATGGATCTATTGCTTTTATCAGCCAGGGAGAAATGTATTTAGCTGACGGGTGTGCGGATTGAAGAACATTAAGTAAGAAAGAAGTAGTCAACTAACAAAATGAATTTTTAATCATCCATGTTCTTTAAAGCATCCCACAGTGGGGCGAGCCTATGCATTCGGTGGACCAATATCTGGATTTCTAATTTCCCCAAATTTTTTTGGTTAAATTCTTAGTTTCTATTATCATTGCTCATCATTAGTTTTTTTTTTTAATTAAAAATGTTCACCTAAGATATCTTATTAAAACGACGGTCTATGGAAAATGTCCTTTTTTTTTAAATATTACCTCAACTATTTTGATGAACCAAAATTAATGAATCATGTTTATTCCGATAATTTAATATTATTATCATAATTTAAGTTTATGCACCTTGAACTTTTATAGATTCTTAAAGTTTTTATTAATGAATAACATAAAAAAAATTTAAATCATTTATTACGAAAATCGCCCAGAAATTTACCACCACAGAAATTAACTAGAAGGTTTATATTTTACTTTAACGTGCGCCGGTTTACGAGAAGAAATTTTTTTTTTTTTTTTTTTCCTATAAGCTCTTTGCTTTTTTTCAAATGTCGTCCCTATAAATTCCAGTTTCTTTGTTTTAAATGTTTGTTAATACGTTATGAACTTATTATTGTCTTTAATTCTCATGGATCGTAAAAATAAATTATCACCTGATGCTATAAATGTTTAATAAATTATTTGTTTCTACTTCTTTTTTTTAATATTTTACTAAATCAACAAGCCTATAGATGATTACAAAATATTTTTCTTTTGTAGTACATAATTATGTGCAAATATAATTAGTAAAGTAACTAATTATAATATTTTAAATTAAATTTTTATGTGAAGTGAGAATGGTTGACTGTTGGTAAATAATTAAAAAGATATGTTTCCACTTTTCTGCTTTAGTTGTGAATCAAATTCGCTCAAATTGCATATTTTCCCGTTATTTATGAATGCCAATCAGATGATGAATTTTTTGAAATATAGAAAAATAAAGATACTTTAGAAGAAGAAAATTTAAAATATCGGCATTTAAGCCCTGTCAGACTATTTCAGTCATAATGAAAACTACATCATACTAAAGCCCATCAAATTTTACATCGAAATATAGAGTTTAATCAAAATCATTAGAGCTGTTTTTGAGAAAATCGTAAAAAGGTGCAAAGTACCTTTTATTTTTTTGATTTAAAAAATTAGGCACATCATCTTATTAGCATTAATAATTAACAAATAAATATTGAAGTTGAGCGAATTTGATAAACAACTAAAGGAGAAAAGTGCAAACATATTTTTTTAATGCAATTTTCGTGTTTTTGATAATAAGAACAGTAATATTGAGGTATAATATACCGTTAGAAAGAGAAAGATTTTAGAAAAAATATAATATGATACACAAAGTTGTAAAAGGTAATATAAAATGACGAATGGGGTATAAACTTATTTCTGATTAACAATTTAATATAGTTATATTATTTAATCTAAATCATATGTTTCTACGAAAATGAATACACGTTTTATTAAAATCAACTTAAAATATTTTTCAAATTGAAGTATGTTAATAAATTTTTAAGCTGATTTTAACAGTCGAGGCAAGTGAACGTCGTGTATTGCCCGCACCAGATTTTTTTTGTTTGGGAAGAAGATTGTAATATAGATGTCTAAAATACCCTTAAACTTGGAAGCATATTTTCTTCCAAATATAGATGGATATCTAGGGCTCCAATAAATTACATTCTACTTCATATCCCAGGAAAAATGCCTTTATTTTTACAAAGTTATTTTAAATACCCTCTTCCGCATTCTTCTCTACTTCGAAAAACTAACAGAAGACAAAAATATTTGATAAATAATATAATTTTTCTCCGCCTACAAAAACCAAATAGAATTTTTAGTTTTTAGTGTCTGCGTGTAGAACTTTAGATTCATTATTAAATCTTTGCTCTCGGCACCGTTTCGCACGCTACCTACTAGTAAGTAATTTTTCGCGAAGGCGTACGCACTGGAATCGTGATAATATGTGTAAAAATGTAGGAAAAAGTAATGCATTGTAATGGAATTTGGTTTATATGTACTATTGTTTATTGAAGGACACAGAAAAGATAAAGAAAAATAAAAGTTTTTTTTTTCATAATTACCTACTATAAGGTATATTCTGAAGCAATCCCTAATATGAAGGTGCAATTCTATATGATTGGAGAAGGTGCACTTTGCATTTATATATGATGCATGCATCTTGAAATTTTTATGGTAATTTGATCTATTTTAACAGAAAACTACCGAAAAATATGCGTTTCTAATGATACTTAAAAAAAAAAAAAATTGCGGTGGTCTATATTCATTCTACATAATCGGTACTAAAATATAATGTCCCACCAGAGGGGGCAACCGAGTGTAAAGGTTTCAAAAGTCATCTTTACACATGAATTAAGTGTTGTAATATAGTTCAGTTAATTATTTTTGTGATAATTTTATTTTTATTGTTGTTTTAGTTGTCATTTACTGTTATCCGACAAGAACGATATCTAGACTCATGTGTGTGAATTGCAGTTGTCAATATTTACTTAAATTCGTACAAGATGTACAGTCATGGTTATGAATATTGCATCATTCGTTAAAAAAAAAAAGTTTCCAAAATCAAACACAACTGCATGTTTTTACAAATGCTGATTACACAATTAAAATAATATTAAATATTGAAAATTAAAGAAAATCACTTAAAATTCAAAGAAAAGAATATAGAAGTTTAAGTTCTCTTAAAACTATGACGACTGTTAATTTGTGTCACTGCTGTCTACTTCATGTAATCTCACAACGTTAATTGTATCTGATAGTAAAATGCTTAAAATTCGGCATAATTTAAAAAAAAGTATGATGTAAATAGGTAGAAAAAAAATATCCTATTGGTTCAAATTCATTACCATAAAAAATTCAAGCATCGGTGATTCCAACTCAAGGAAATACCAACGCTTTTCTCGTGGCATTCGTGATCAATTATCTAAATTAACTTATGTTTAGCCGATTAGTAGCTGGGGTATGATATTGTAATTATCTAGCTATGTTAGGAGCCTTCAATACAGCCCCATTCCAAGATGGAACATTAGCGGCTAAGTTGTAATCAATAGCCACTGATGACTGGAGCTAAGTGGCCCAGTCTCAGCCACTTACCGTTTCCTTTCCTTTATTAATTCTTCATCTATTATTCTCGTAGGTACTTCCAGCTCCAATTCCAGGATATGGTTGTCCATCTCCAGGACTTATAGAGTTAGAATAGTTTGCTTAAAGCCATTTCATTAATTGAGAAACATTTGAACGTATTAGGGGTAAAAGTGGGCTGATGAGTTAGCCATGTTCATTAATCATTGATAGACATTTTATTTTATTTATTTTTACTTATTATTCGTGAGGTTATCAAACCTATAATTTCCAAATTCCTTGTTAATTTACTGATTAACACGAATACTAAATAAATGGTTTATTTAAAAACAAAATAATAATTATCCTAGTACTGTTAAGTAAGGTTTCAACCCGAACATAAAAAAAAAAATCTGAAACCTTTGAGAAATTGTAATTAACGGGTAAAAAGGCTTAGAGTTTTCTGCGTCGGGGTTTGATGAAGGAGGTGGAGAATCAGTAAAAAAATTAAAAAGTTTTTTGTGAACTTTTAAGTACCTTCAAAAACGACTAAATAAACATTTTTGCTAATTTAAATAGTTTTGGAGATATTGAAGGAACAAAAATACGCCATATATTTCAAAAATTATGGTAAGAAAATATTAACCTATGAATTTTAGGAAAAAAACGTTTTTACTTGAAGAACTTTATCTTGAACTCCTTTATGTATAGATGTCTATTACCACTCAAAATGAAGCTAATTAAACAGGCCATGATATACCTTAAAACCATAAGTTTCTTAGTAGGGGCGGGCATAATCGAATGACCTTTCGAATAATCGGATCATTCCATTATTTCAATTATTCGAATTAATCGGTTGGGAGAAACGAATGATTTTCGAACTGAATTGTTTACGATAATCTAGGGATTATAAGGAGCTCGCATCATCGAACGACCTTTTTTTTTTTTTTTTTTTATGCTCATCACATAAATTATATGCATATTTCCACCTAGGCTCAGCAGTCATAGAGACGGGAATTGTCGCATATCGTCTCTCAGAATCCATATTAATCATTCAATCATTCGATTATTTGAATCATCGAAGTCCGATCATCCGATTATGACAATCATTCGATTATGCCCACCTCTATTTCTTAGGAAGCACAGTTTTTATGATATTTAATTTACTGATCGACATGAACACTAAACTATATCGTTTATTTAAAAACCGAATAATAATTATTAGGCTTTATAAATATTATTACTTATTATTAAAGCTCAGTAATGGTCTTGATGAAGTTTTAGTGGTGTGGCAGGCCTGTCCGGATATCTCGCTGAGTCCACTGTCTAGAGGCCATCTTCTTTTCAGACACCTCGAAGGATTGTCAGGAATGGAAGAGGAAGCAAGGATTGAAACTAGTGGGTTAGAATGGGAGTAGAGTTTGTCAAGGAAGGATTAATACCTGGTTCGGGTCAACTCAGCAACATATGGAACTTAAGGTCTTTATGGATGAATTTATTCTTGACAAAGCCAGGAGCATTTTTGAGAATTTTTCGAAGGATTTCGGATCGTAAGGATTGAATACGGGAAGAATTTGATGGTTTAGTAGAGCTCAAAGCTCACCTCCGTAATGATGGTGATATAGATGAGCATTTTTTAGCTAAAGCGGCGAGCATTTTCTTGTCGTTTCAGTCTTGTTTGCGGATTTCATATAAGACGTTTGTCAAGTAGAAGTTCTATAAAGCGGATCTGTTCAACTGGAAATAGCGGAATTTTTATTTTATAGCCAAAATAATGATTTTAATGAGTTTTCTTTAAAACTTAGATTAAGATTCATAACCCCTACAACAGATTTGTTTTGCTTTTTTCAAATTTCTATGGAAACCGAAAACCTAAAATTTTTTTCCCATAAACACTTTTAATCCAATCCCAAGCATAAAACATGAAAATCTTAATGATTTATTTTTTCAATCGTTTTACACAGAAAAAGGAATATTTCGAATCCAAGCTTATTTGATCCTCACACAAGACTGAAACGACAAGAAACTGCTCGAAGATATCGATTACTATAACACTTACTAGACAAACGTTCAAAACTTCCAGTATATTACAAAAGACTCATTTACATCACTATTATCAGACCTATTTGGACATTTGGAATCGAGCTTTGGGGCTCCACGAAACCATCTAATACCTCCCGCATCCAGTCCTAACAATCTAAAATCCTTCGAAAAATCCTTAATGTCCCTTATTTTGTCACAAATCAACTCCTCCATAATCACATAAACATCCCATTTGCTGCAGACATTGCCCGTAATGGATACTCCTCTTTTCATTCTAAACTCCCTGCCCATACAAACCCACTTGTCCGTAATTTATCTTCCTTAGATATCCCTGATAACCCTCCAAGGCGACTGAAAAGAAGGTGGCCTCGGGACCTACTGCCTTAAAATGGTTAGTGAAGTGCTGGGTAGTTCTTTCTCAAGAAATTTTCATGACTTGTTTTTCATTCTACATATTTACTTATTGTGTTTTTTAATACAGTCGTATATTACTATAAATAAATAAAATAATGAAAAAAATTGCTTATTTGTCTACTGTCATCAGAACTAGATATTAAATAAAATGTGGCCTGCGCAAGCATTCTAGCACCGTTTTTCACGGGAATCCTGGAAAGCGTTAGCCTCTAATTTGTTTACAGTCCAATCATTTTAATGTCTTGTTTCGTCTGACACAATTTCAGCGAAATCGGTGAGACACATGGCGGGTGAGGAGGATCAGGAGCCTAGGCAAACGGAGGACTTTCAAGTGGTTAATGCGCAGAGGATGAGCAGCAGATGACTCGACTGTTGGAGTATGAGAGCGGAGAAAGCTATTTCGCGGGCGGTGTTTCACATTGTATTCCGGTAGCGGAGGTGGCTGCCTGCCAGCCTCAATATAGATAGCTCCTAGCTCGTAGTGCATCCTAGTCTCTGTCCAGGCCGTCCTATCTCGGGCGGCGGGGAGCTGGGCAGCAGGGCGACCCTCAGTCCTCTCGGGGGATGGAGGGATAATGGAGAGATTCATGGATGCTACAGTGCTTAGAGGGTAGAAGTTGAAGAGTCGCTTGAAGGTGCGATGTTTCTTTATGAAAAAAAAAAAGGTTTAAATCAGAGACGGTTATGTGGGCAACCGGAAATATTTTACAGATAGTCTTAGACCAAATGCATTATATAAATAAATAAATTCTTTATTATCCCGGTACTTGCCCCTTTAGAATAAAATATACAGAATGTACAGTATGTTCTCTGGAGTCTTAGATTAAATTAAGTACATATAAACAAATTAATTATTACTGATATAAAATAGACATAGTTGAATGAGATAAAAACACTCACAAAAAATAAAATAAAACAAAAAGCTTATTCACAATTTTATTGAGCCTGGATATTCATTAGGTATCCAGGTATGAAATATGCGGGATCTGAAGGTAGAAAGAGAGTTGGAGTGACGGATGGAAGGAGGGATAGAATTTCATAGGATTGAGGATCGAATGAGAAAGGATCTGTCGAAATGCGTAGTTCGGTGGGCCGTACTGTATAAATCTGAAGGCCTGGAGCATGTACAACGGGGTTGGACAGAGGATTTGAATTTTAGGAGGTCAAAAATGTATGATGGACGGTGGTAGTGGATAACTTGGTAAAGGAATGACGTTAGGAAATACTTGCGACGATTGAAAGGGTAAAGCCCCTTCAGCTCGCCATAAAATTGGGATACGGTGGTGTACCTAGATACCCTGAAGATGAATCGGACAAAGTAATTAATTAATCGTTTTATTTTTACCTCGACATCCCTAGAAACACCATCGTATACCGTACACCAAGTGGGGAAATATTAGAGAGGTTACGAGGAGTTTTCGGGTTTCATGCGGAAATAGGTGACGGAGGGAATACAGTCGCTTTAAGGTTGAAAAGTTACGACGGGAGATTTCAGAAATATGATTTTTGAAGGATAGAGTTTGGTCGAAGGTTACTTTCAGTCCTAAATGCCTCTTATTTTGATACAAATCAACTCCTTCATAATTACCTTAACATCCCATTTGTTGCAGACATAGCCCGTGATAGATACTCCTCTTTTCATTCTAAACTCCTTGCCCATACAAACCCACTTGTCCGTAATTTATCTTCCTTAGATATCCCTGATAACCCTCCTAGGCGACTGAAAAAAAGGTGGCTTTGGGACCTCAGTAGGTAAAATATAAAACTCAGGAGTTAAAATATTTAGTGAAGTGGTACCAGTGGGTAGTTCTTTCTCAAGACATTTTCATGACTTTTTTTTTTTTCATTCCTCATATTTAATTATTGTGTTATTTAATACAGTTGTAAATTACTATAAATAAAAAAATAAAAAGTTACTTCCAGATTCCTGACAGTCAGGTAGAACATTATTGGATTACTATTTAGGTATAGGGTTGGGATATGTGGAACAGTTTTCAGGAGGTGATGGGATCCTATTACAATTGCTTTTGTTTTAACTTGTTGACAACACGGCTATACGGCTCATATATCACACATAGCTAATTGAAATTGAAAATACCTTGTGAGAAGAAATTTCGGTTCGATATAAAATATTCGTTTTTAGCACAGGAATAAATAAAACACTTCAGTTTATATAGAACAGTTATCTTAAGATAACTTTTTTACCATATTTTTTTCCTGTAGAATTTTTTTACAAGTTTTTCTTGATACAACTATAGATTAGCTAAAGATATCGTGGGCGCATCCACCTAGGTCTGTTTGCCTCAGAGATATTTCCAGCACCTATTCCATGACTCAGAGTAAAATCTATTTTACGCTCAACAAAACATACACACCTGACCCTCAGGGATCATCCCGGTGTTACTCACTTCCAAATTTAAATTCTTTGTTTTCATTCCTTGGAAATATCTCTCTGGGAATGAAATGATTAAGCGGTTCTTGCTTTCCTCCTAAACCACTGAATGGATTTTGATACGGTCTTTACAATCATTTATGGCATTCTTTCCTGGTGGTTTATAAGTAAAATACATTGCAATTTAGCTTTTTGTTTAGAAAGGGAAAATAAATTTTGTGAAACCAAAAAATTATTCCTGGAATATGAGTAGTAATATATAGACGTATAATATACCGTTCGTTGGGTGACGCAAGATTTTAGAAAAGCTTATGTGCAATAAAATAAATCTTACAAGCCGCAATAACGTTGTTGTAAACCCATAAACTTATAAGCACGTTCTATTAGCTAAGAGGGAGGTTATAATAATAAATAGGGGTACTCACTACGTTTGTTATAGCATGCTATTTGTGTTATTTTGCTAAACCTGTCGAGTTTCTACAGTTATTTCCTGTATATAATTGATGGGTTTAGCACAATAGCACAAATAGCATGCTATAGCAAACGTAGTGAGTACCCCTAATGTTGCCACCGTCGCACAGTGGGGCGAGCCTATGCATTCGTTGGACATAGCACCAATATCTGAAAATTCGAATTTCCCCATATTTTTTAGGTTAAGCTATTCTTCTTAGTTTCTATTATAATTTTCCTTCATCAGTTCTTTTTTAAATTAATTATTTCCGCCTAATATATCTTATTAAAACGATCGTCCATGGAAAATTTCCTTTTTTAAAAAAATTACCCTAACTATTTTGATTAACCAAAAATAATGAATCATCTATATTCCGATAATTTAACTTTATTGTCAAAATTTGAGTTTATGCAGCTTGAACTTTTATAGATTCTTAAAGTTTTTATTAATGAAAAACAAAAACAAAATTTAAAACATTCATAACGAAAATCGCCCAGAAATCTAGTTTACTTTTCATTAATAATTGCCTACGGATTCGTGCCGGTTTACGAGAATAATTTTTTTTTTCCTTTTAGCTCTTGCATTTTTCAAATGTTGTTCCTATAAATTCCAATTTTTTGTTTTAAATGTTTTTACATACTTTATGAACGTATTATTGTATTTAATTCTCATGAATCGTAAAAATAAATTATCACCTGATGCTCTAAATTTGTTAATAATTTTTTTTTTTTTTTTTATATTTTACTGAACCAACATACCAATAGATAATCAATTTTTTTTTGTAATAAATAATTATGAATCAACAAAAGTAAAAGTAACACTAATTATAATATTTTGAATAAAAATTCGTATTCCAGATTGGATACGAGAATAATTGGATGGTTTAGGAAAGCCCCAAAGCTCAGTTCTGTCAAACAAAATTGGCCTTATGGTAGTCATGTAGATGAACCTTTTGTGGCTGAGTGGAAGGTTGGTGGAGGGTTTGTATAGTGAGTGTTGAAATAGCCGTAAACGGCGGAACAAAACCTAATCCGATTTTTTACTATTTAACAATATTTTTTTTAAGATCATCATTATCCAAGAGAATCAACAATTAATGTACCACAATTAATTTCGAAATGTATGGGAGATGTAGCATGAAAGAGCCAGTTTATTAAACGGACCAAAAGATACTTTTTACGAAAGAAATGAAGATTTATTTTTTCAAAATTATTCTTTATTTTCGTAAGTAGGTTATTCCGTACAGAAAAATCATAAATAATATAAAAAAGTCAACGAAATATTTATTTTCAAAAAATGAGTCTTTTGGCTCGTTCAAAACTATTCGGTATTGAAAGAGCTACTAGAAGTTATGAAAGAGCACTATAAAGTATAAATTATGCAAAATAATATTAATTGAACAATAATAAAAACAAAACTACAATTCTAACGAATTCTTGTTGTAAATAAACAGTCTGGCCTTAGCCTTTGAAGTGTTCAGATCGTTCCTCCGTTTCTACATTCGTTCTTCTCTACAACTTTAGCAAAAGCACGAGTGAGTAGCATCACTAATTATTTCATTAACTGAGTGTACGAAGCTGTTTTAAAAATATTATTTAATTGAGATATCAAGTAAATAATAAGAGATAAATAGTGAAAGGTTTTAAGTTCGGAGCTTTAAGTCGCTAGAGATAACAAGCAGCTGACTGTCCCCACTACCGTCGCTCCCCACCACTCTCCTTACTGCTTCATTCTTATCGCGCTCATTCATATACCATAATGGTGCAGTGCCCTGTATGTAGAGTGATAGTCGCAAGAGACGTCAAAGCAACAATCGCGTGCAACGCATGTAAAACTATTTTTCACATTAAATGCGTCAATCTCGCGGAAAATGAATTAAAAAAGAAAAACTGGTCTTGCCCCTCTTGTGAAAAGAAAACACCATGCAAAAGCATGGAAGAAAATATAGCAGCTGTGCTTACCGAGGTATCAAAAATTAACGATGACACTAAAGATATTAAAAACACGCTTAACAAACATGGAGATATAGTTTTCGAAAATTTGGAAAAATTAAAAATTATCGAAGACAGATCAAAAAGGCAGGAAGAACTAATAGAAAAATTATTACAAGAAAATAATAATTTAAAATCTAAAATTTCAACCATGGAGATCAGAATCAATCAGATGGAGAAAAATCAATTGTCTCACTCGCTTGAGATAAGAGGGGTTCCGCTGAAGACTGGGGAAACACCTGAAGGCGTGGTTTGCTCAGTAGGTGTAGCGCTGGGAATAAAGCTCAGTGCAGAGGACCTGGACACCGTACAAAGAAAAAGACCGGGAAAAGAAGACAATCGGCCACCACCAATTATCGTACGTTTCGTCCGTCAAACCACTAGAGATGAGGTGATCCGTCTCAGAAAAATAAAGACATCTAGGATGGGAGAGTGACGAGAGAATATATGTTGGTGAAGAGATGTCGCCTGGGAACCGACATTTATACTGGTTGGCGAGGCAGATGAGAACCTCGGGGAAAATCAAATATGTCTGGTTCTCTCGAGGAAGGGTTCGATGCAGGCGTGATGATGGCCAGCCGGTGATCATCATTAACAAAGCGGAAGACCTCGAGGCCTTCCAATAGCAGCTAATCGCCCGTCACATCAAACTTGAAAATTCGTCCATATTACGCTTTCCATGGTCACCTACTTTACTCTCGATTGTCTTCATTCATTTCTATCTTAAACATTCGATATATAATCATTTTGAAATTTTATTTTTTTATTCATTCATTTATATTTACTATTATATAATCCTAGGTAACCTCCTCATTTTATTAATTGTAATCGTTAGCTTAAAATGTTATTTTCTCTTTTCTGTAGTAAACTTTATATTATTAGCTATAACCACTACAATTCTTCACATTTTAATCTCTTACTTTCCAATTTTATCATTGTCAGGTATCTTTTACTCATGTAATAGTATTTGTTCCTTCCTATTCAAATTTTTTCTGATAAAGTTACCTTTTCTATCCCAATATGACTAATATTCTTTTAGCCTGCCACGTTAACGCTCAATCCATTCCAGCTCATTTTGATGAGTTCCTCGATTATTTCCTACATAACTTCCGTCATATCATTGCCGTTTCAGAAACCTGGCTCAAACCGACCGTTCCTTCCTCCTCTGTATCCATACCTAATTACGCACTCATTCGTCATGATCGGGTGGACCGAACAGGTGGGGGTGTTGGTCTATACGTTCATGAAAGTTTGAGGACAAAAATCCTATTCGAATCTCCATCTTCCGATATACCTCACCCTGAATATTTATTTGTGGAAATTTCCTCAAATTTATTTTCCCTCCTTTATATCATAATATATCGCCCTCCACATGTCCGATTCGATCCTACACTGGAATCCTCTCTTTTCACATATGTTCCCTTATACAACAATATAATAATAACCGGTGACCTCAATACCAATTTATCTTCCGACTTCCCTGACAAATCATACTTAATTGACCTTATTCACTCTCTAGACCTTTTCATCGTTCCGTTTAATCCTACTCATCACCTGGCTTGACCTCTTCATATTGGATTCTCCTCAAAACCTGTTGTCTTCTTCTCAAAACCCAGTATCTTTCTTATCTCACCATGATCTCATCGAGATTTCTTACAACGTTCCAATACCTAAATTCACTCCTAAACAAATCTCATGGCGTGACTTCGACTCTTTGAACCCAGAAACTTTAAATCCTCATCTAGAAACCCTTGACCGCTCCTTAGAACCAATCTACTCCTATTCTTCTATTGATGAAAAAGTAAAGTGTTTAAGCTCCAATCTCCTTTTATTTCTAAATCGTCACGCACCACTAAAAACCTCAACTTTCAGAAGACCCTCTGCTCCCTGGATCAACCCCGAAATCAGAGAGATGATGAGGGGAAGGGACGCAGCTAGGAGACGCTTCCGGCGTACACGAAATCCCGATGACTATTCCTCGTTTAAAATCCTGAGAAACCTTACCCAGTCATCCCTACGCCGTGCTAAAGCACTGTTCTTCCACACTTCAATATCGCAAGCCCCGGATCATAAGTCTCGATGGAAAATCCTCAAAAATCACTCCATTGTGAAGACAAAGGCATGTATCTCCTACCCTGTTTCCTCCGACCAATTAAACTCCTACTTTACCAATCCTATCCAAACGTCTTCAACCTTTTCATACTCCATTCCAAAAATATCTTTCAACCCCGAAAAATTCTATTTCTCAAATATATACCCTGAAGACCTATTCACCTCCGTATTGAAATCTAGAACCACAGACCATGGACCGGATCAAATTCCCGTTAAATTAATCAAATTGTGCTTACCTATCATATTTCCAATCCTTTTGCATATTTATAACTACTCTCTACAGAATTCTACCTTTCCAACAGCTTGGAAAAAAGCTATAATCCGTCCTATTAGCAAAGTTTCAGTTCCAACCAGAGCTTCTGATTTCCGACCGATTTCCATCCTCTCCAATCTCTCAAAGCCGTTAGAAAGAATAGTACATTCACAGCTCAACACCTTCCTAGAGCAAAAGTCCCTAATAAATCCCCTCCAATCCGGTTTCCGAACTCACTTCTCAACACAATCCGCCTTGTTGAAAATTACTCAAGATATCCAATCCTCCATAGATAAACGCAAAATCACAATCCTTGTTCTATTTGACTTTTCCAAAGCGTTCGACCTAGTGAACCATGATATCCTGCTTTCAAAACTCGAAAATCTATCCCTATCAAACAGTGTCTTAAAGTGGTTCCAATCCTACCTATCTCATCGCTCCCAAACAGTTATTATTCCTGATAAACCTACTTCTTCTCCACTCTTACTAACTCGCGGTGTTCCACAAGGATCCTCACTCTCTCCGACTCTATTCTCTTTATACATAAATGATCTACCTGACTCTATCCATCATTCAAAATATCATTTATATGCCGATGATCTACAGATCTACCTTTCCTTTTATCCCAGCGAGATGTTTGAGGCGATTCGTAAGATGCAGGAAGACATAGATAATATTAACGCATGGGCATCAAAGAATGATTTAAGACTGAACGTCGATAAAACTAAGGCCATAATTATAGGTTCCAAACATCTCGTTAATTCCCTTCCTTATTATCCCTTACTATACCTTAACGGACTACCTATCCATTTCCATACTACCGTTAGAAATCTTGGTGTCGTCTTTGACCAAAATCTTTCTTGGAATAATCATGTATCCCATATCATTCGTAATTCCATCTCTACTCTTAAACTGTTCTCAAGATTGCGTGATTCACTGCCTTTCGATGTTCGTCGGTTCCTTGTTTCGTCCCTTGTCTTCCCCCACTTCGATTACTGCTGCCTGGTGTTTGGTGGATTGTCTGGTGGACTCGAAATGAGACTGGAAAGACTTATGAAATGTTTCATTAGATTCATCTTCGGTCTTTAAACTGATGCGCTCGATGATAACAGTCATACGTTACATCGTCTCTCAGATTTTTGCTTTTTTCAGTAGGAATTCGCTTGAATTCAGTCTGGAGAACATCACTAGACCTCAGGAATACTACGGCAGTGAATATTGGAGAAATTTCGGTAAGCAAAGTTATAATTGACTTTGTACAATCACGAAAAAGTGAAAGGAGGGTCACTGATCAGCTGATTGCCGCTAGCTCGGCAAGCTCGGGCTTGCTTTTCGTTAACTTATCTTTCTTTTATCTTTAATTCTTATCTCATTATTTATTTATTATTATTATTTTCTTAATCAATGAGATATTTCCATCAAGTCATGTCCTCAAAGTCTGCAAGTAAAAGATCTAGATCTGCAGGTTCTAACTCGTCTCCTACAAAACAGAGACCCCGCCGTGAACAAAATAAAAAAATAATTCCACCAGCGACCGCGTCAGCTACCTCATTAGGATCTGAACCACAGCCCAGCACATCATCACAAGGAATAACTGATGAATCCCCGTTTTTTACACCGAATCCATTTGAGATCCTCCAAAATGAAAAAGAAACCATGGAATCTTCTCCTATACCCAGGGAACCACTACCTCCACCAATATTTGTTAAAAATATTAAAAATTTTAAACTGATGTGTGCGCATTTAAACAAAGTAACTGATCCTAATAGTTATTATTGTATAAGTAGAACCAATGATACTAAAATGTCTCCGACTACTGCTGAAACCTACAGAAAGATTGTAAAATATCTGACTGAGACCAAAGCTGACTTTCATACTTATCAGCTGCGCCAGGAGAGAGCATTAAGGGTCGTAATCAGAAACCTACATTCCTCAACACCCGTTGAAGCTATCAAAGAAGAACTGACAGAATTAGGATTCCAAGTGAGGCAAGTCACCAACGTTCTAAAAGATAAAAGTCCACTGCCTCTATTCTTCGTGGACTTGGAACCATCAGCAGGAGTCGAAAAAATCTATGACCTCAGTAGACTGTACTATACCCGTGTAAAAGTTGAAAAACCTTACACAAAGAGGGAAATAGTTCAGTGTCATAACTGTCAGGCATATGGTCATACCAAAAGTTATTGCCATCACATACCACGCTGTGTGAAATGCGGTGAACAGCATAAAACAGAAGAATGTACAAGATCAAGATCTACACCCGCTGTATGTGCTCTGTGCCTCAAGGACCACCCGGCTAACTACAAGGGATGTGAAATCTACAAGAAACTCCGAACCAGATACCAAAAACCTCAGGATCCGAATGAAACAGCTGTACCAACCAGAAGCAGAAGAGAACCATCTAAACTTGTAAATTCTAACGTATCATTTGCCCACTTGCTTGGAGGTGGAAACCAGAATCATGAAGTCGAGGCACTGCCAGAACAACTTTTTCCTCAACTTTCTCAATCTATTGTACAACAATCTATCCCACAAAGTTTACCTAATCTTCAAAAAACTCCTCAACATCAAATTTCTCATATCCCTCCACCATCAAACGTCACAGATCTTACCAGTCTAATGACATCGTTCATCTCCGAAATCAAATCTCTTGTTATGCCGCTTATATCACTCCTTACAAATCTAGTATCAAATCTAATCCCTGCCTTGAAAAATCCTTAAATGACTTCACCTAACTCCTTATCCATTCTCCTTTGGAATGCGAATGGTGTTAGAAATCATACTGACGAACTGACAGCGTTGTTGCAAGACAAAACAATCGATGTTGCACTTATAACTGAAACAAGACTAACGACTAAACAGTACTTCAAAATACCGCAATACATCACATACCGTACTGACCACCCAGACGGTAAAGCCCATGCCGGTTCTGCTATCATTGTCCACCAATCCCTCTCTCATCATTTACTCCCACTTCCCACCTATGATTTCCTACAAGCCACAGCCATAGTAATCAAGACTTTTTCCTTTCCGGTAACCCTCACATCTGCATACTGCCCTCCTAAACATTCCATTTCCAATTCCGAATTTGTATCCTTCCTGGATTCCATAGGAAATCGTTTCATTCTGGGTGCAGACTTAAACGCCAATCATCAGCAGTGGGGTTCCAGAACCACGAATTCTCGGGGACGAAATTTGCTGTCTGCACTCAACTCCCGAAATTTTAATATCCTGCCTCCTGACTCCCCTACCTACTGGCCAACCGATCCTAACCGCAATCCTGACATCCTCGACTTCTTTATCCACAGCGGATTAGGCTCTCTCAACTTTTCTGTAACTCGCCTTGATGAACTATCCTCAGACCATAGTCCACTGATCCTAAAAGTATCTCTCACTCCAATTCCAAAACCCATTCCACCATCATTCATCCGAGGTCCTGTCAACTGGAACCTTTTCCGCCAAATCCTGACCGATAATATTGACCTCAGAGTAACCCTCAAAACCCCAGATGACCTAGATAATTCCGTCTATTCCTTTACCACCGCCATCCAACAAGCTGTCTGGACTGCCTCCTCTCCTAAACACCCCAATATAAATCCTCACCAAAATCATTTTCCACAACATATTATAGACCTCATCCATACCAAACGCCGAGCAAGATCATTATGGCAGCGCACCCGACACCCAACAGATCGCCGCTCCTATAACTTCTATTGTAGACAATTGAAGAGGGAGTTGGCGACCTTCCGTTCCCAGTCCTTTAATTCCTACCTCTCCTCTCTATCAGCTCGTGATAATTCCCTGTGGAATGTCACGAAAAAGATCCTAAAATACCATCAAGTTTCCCATCCTCTCCGACGTGGTGATGACTCCTGGGCTGCGTCTGATGAAGATAAAGCCGAGGAATTCGCCACACACCTCTCCAAAGTTTTCACTCCTCACCCGGAATCCCACGCCAATCACACCGCAACAGTGCAAGACTTTCTTATGTCACCAATTCCACTTTCCCTACCTCCTAAAGCTATTAATCCCTCTGAGGTCAAATATCTTCTCCAAAAACTTACCCTCCGTAAATCTCCTGGACACGATCTCCTTACTCCCCAGATCCTCCGACAACTTCCGCAGAAAGCCATTATATTCCTTACTTATATTTACAACTGCATCCTACGCACCACCTATTTTCCTCTGTTATGGAAACATTCCACTATCATTCTTTTTCTAAAACCAGGCAAACCTTCCAACAACACTTCATCCTACAGGCCTATTAGTCTACTCCCCATCCTCTCAAAAATCTTCGAAAGGCTTCTTCTTAAACGTATCCTACCCATATTAGAATCTCAAAATCTTCCTTCCCATCAGTTTGGATTCCGTCCTCAGCATTCCACAGTTCAACAGGGTCTCCGAGTTGTAGACCATATTTCCTCAGCTCTTGAATGCAAAGAGTATTGTTCTGGTGCGTTTCTGGACATTGCGCAAGCTTTTGACCGGGTATGGCACACTGGATTACTCTTCAAGCTGAAAACCCATTTACCCCAGTCTCTATACCTCATTCTCCGATCCTATCTCTCAAACCGTTCCTTCCGCGTTCGCTGTGGTGTAGAATTTTCTAGCCTTTATCCCGTTGAGGCCGGTGTTCCTCAAGGCAGCGTCTTGGGACCCGTTCTCTACATCCTTTACACTGCTGATATTCCTACACATCCTGATACCTTTCTGGCAACTTTTGCAGACGACACCGCCATCCTATCATCCAGTTCCAATCCTGAAACAGCATCCTTAAACCTGCAAAGACACCTTTCTCTTATCGAAGACTGGTGTAATGCTTGGCGCATTAAGGTGAACGAAGCCAAATGCAAACACGTAACCTTCACTCTTCGACGAAACTCCTGTCCGCCAGTTTACTTCAATTCCATTCCAATTCCTCCTTCAGATACAGTCCGGTATCTTGGCTTACTGTTAGACAAAAGATTGACTTGGAACCCACATACAAGACTTAAAAGACAAGAACTCAACCGACGATTCGGACAGTTATACCGACTACTCAACAGAAAATCTGAACTTACAGTTGACAACAAATTATTAATCTACAGGACAATACTGAAGCCCATCTGGACCTACGGACTTGAACTGTGGGGGACAGCTAAACGTACTAACATCAAACGCATTCAATCCTTTCAATCCAAAGTCCTCCGTACAATAGTAAATGCTCCATATTATGTTTCCAACTATACCTTGCACCACGACCTTAATGTTCCTTTTATTTCAGACCTGATTCCATCCAAATTTTCCAAATTCCACCAGAATCTCATTCATCATCCTAATCCTCTAGCTCAATCCCTATCCAGCCCCACCCATCCATACAACCCACCTAGAAGGTTGAAACGGCAGTGGCCTCGTGACCTCTTATAACATGTATATTGGAGTTCTAGCATTGGCTAGATTCTCCACTCACGTGCTGTATGCTTGTGAATTGTATATAGGTAAGAGTGACTATTGTATATATTTTTATTGATTTTATTTTGTATATATGTATATTTTATTATTATTATTATATAAATTTATAGTATTGTATATATCGTGTGAATGTAGTATGAATGTTGTACTTTATCACTATTAAAAATGTCCTGAATTGGACAGATTGTAATATTGCTCAATGAATAAAAAAAAATAAAAAAAAAAAAGATTCATCTTCGGGGTCCCTAGGCGCTCCAGCGTTTCTGACAGGTATGCCGAGTTGAAGTGGCTCAATCCTGTTTCCCGGCGAAAGTATTTCTTGGGAGTTTTTCTATTCCGTACTTTCAATACCAAAAATCCATCCTACATTCTTGACCTACTCATCCCTTGTTCATCGGCACATTCGTTTAATACAAGATCCCAGTCCAGTAACCTATATATTCCTTTTCATCAAACATCATCCTTTAAAAAATCATTTAGTTTGCGTGCCACATCGTTCTGGAATTCCATACCTACCTCTATACGCAAAGCACCTTCTTTAACCTCATTTAAAAGCAAATTGTTCCTTCATCTCCTCAACCATCCATCTACAGATTAATTGTAAACAAAACGCTAGAATAGTGGTCATGTCACATTCTAAAATGAGGACCACAACAAATATGTAAACAATGTTTCAGACATATATTCACCTTTCTCTTTCTTTCTTCTGTTTTTCTCGGTGACCTTATTATACCATAAGAAGCACAATATTAATATATCTTTAGATACACATTAATGATTATATAACTATAAACATATATGCATACTAAGTAATCGTAGTTATTTATTTAATTTTATTTATTCTTATTTTTAAATAATATTATATCTTAAGTTTGTATTTCTTTTATGTTTTTGTTTCTGTGCCAGACACAAGCCAAAGTTTTGTACTTTTCTGTTATTCTTAGGGGACTGAAGGTCCCAGAATAAAATTTACTTTCTTTCTTTCTTTTCTTTCTTTCTTTCTTAAATAATGACATTTTTAAAAAACTATTAATTTTATCAGTCATCCTTGTAATCATCACTTTATTTAATTTATCAAGGCAGACACCATTGGCCGTGGCATAATCAAATGCTACCTAGCTTCTTAGTTTGACGTCTTGTTAAGCCACAGCACATTTTAGAAATAGTCTTTAAATAATCCGCAAGCATATTATCCTGGTTTGTTGTAAAAATACGACTATTTCCTATATTAGGACAGTGTTTGTAAGGAATTTACCGGTAGCCTTTGCTTTTTAAACTATTTTAGCTAAATAGGCCCTTGATAAATTTAAAAAGTTTTGTTAATGGACTGACCCTTTTCTAGAACTTCATTGACTGATTCTTTAATTACCGATTTTTCAGGTCTTCTTCGTTTTTTTGGACTAGGCTTTTCCATAAAGCAATATCCGAGGCAAATAATTTGATAATATATAAAAAAATTGTATATTTAGTATTGTTTTATTTGCAAATTTCAAATGCAGGGCTATGAAATATAGATAGATAAGCTCTCTCAAGGTTTATTCACCCGGCTCTTTCATGACTTGTTTTTTAAATAAATATAACCTACAAAAAAACAACAATATCATAACAGCGGCTCAGTTTTTATGAAGCTTAAAGGCCAAATTTATTTACAAACCTAATCTACAATCCATTTACCAATACTTTTTTTCGATAAAATACTAAAAAATAACTTAAATGAAGCAAATTACTTACTTTTTTGTGCCAAAAACTCTGACTCAATGTAGCCGCGTCCGTTGGTTATGGCGAACTGTCAAATGTTTTTGGGTGACGGGGAATCAGTGCTACCACTTAAATATAAAATCGCCAACCGAATTCATTTCAAAACCATTAAAATAATCTAAGTAAATATTTCAAAACCAGGCTCTTTCATGCCACTTCTCCCCTATCTTGTACAGCTTTCCAAGTCGATAAAAAAAATTAAAATTATAGTTCATTATCTCAAGTTTATAGATTAGCTAGCGTTTATTTGTGAAGAGAGATGTGGTTAGGAAGTTTGAAGAAAAATGGGGAAGGAAGGGCTAGCGAGAAATTCCAGAAGCAAACGCTACGTGTATGAAAGGAGCTTTCAACTTTTCAGTTCTGTGGGAAAGGATATATGGGTCAAAAGGAAGGGATCTTGTTTCCTCTGAGTCGACTCAGGATCTGAATTGCATGAGATTGTAGGTTTCGAGAGGGTGGTGGGTTGATGGAGATGAAAGGAAGCGCTGCCTACTGGTCGGGGGGAGGAGCTACCGCTCCTTCAACCCACTCCGGCTAAATCTTAACTTCATCTTTGTAATTTGGAAGTATCCTAGAGATCTAAAAAACTGTTTTCTCTATCATAAATTTTCTGCAAAGAAGTCATCTAAATTTGTTAGCTGAAATAATAATAACAATAAAATAATAATATTTATTTGTATGCAATACTAGCTGACCCGGCAAATATTTTTCTGCCATATAAATTATTTATAGTGAATATATTGGTTGTTAAATAAAAATAACAAATGTGCTGTAACTGTATGGGGTTGAGACCTATTGTAGAAATAGTAATGGAACACTGTATACGATAATTACCGATCAAAACCAAATACATCCATTCATTATCTTTCATGTGTGCTAACAACGAACCGGCGCACAGTGGGCAAAATTATCTATTTAGGTGGACAAAAGTCAAGTCAAAAGTTTGGAATTTTCCAAAGCTTCATCTTTTTATTATTAGTTGGCAAGACCCTTAATACTAATATGTCCCACCATACTGTGTTTACAAATAAATAGTAAATGAGTGAATCATTCCTGTTCGCACAAGTGCCTAATAACCTTAATAATTTTTATTCGATCGCCATTTATTGTGTTCAAGGTGTATTTAGAGCAAAGTCTTTTTGCTTTTATTTAAGGATGGACATTGCTGAGACAGGTAGGACATTATATTTCCACACTCGTTATTGAATATACTTTGGAATCTACCTGCACAGTTAATTTAGCAATTTTTAAATGTAAGCCCCTATTCAATAACGAAAAACTATATAACCCCCAAGTTACCCCAAGGATTTGTTTGTAGGATTTGTTTTATCACTCCTTCTAGTCATTAAATACTACAAAGAATTTTTGCGTTTTGGGTGATACATAATTCTTTTCAGACGCAACACTCCAAATCAAAAGTTTTACAATCTATAATTTGAAGAGTTTCCAAAATGATATAAAATACATCTATTAGCAGGTTTCAGCAACTCCGTGCCATAATTAGATTTTTGTATTATTTTTCCCGTATTCCGGGACTTGAAACGTAAAATGTAGGGAAGTTTTAGATTTTAGCAAATAAACTTGATGTATGACCACTTTGCGCGCGCCAATCGTGTTAAAAAATTAATTATTTTTTTTTCCGTAATCCGGGACCCTAAAGGTTAAATATGGACAAGTTTCAGAATATAGTCCACCTAAATCGGTCATATTTTCCACTGTGCGGCGTCAAGCTAAAAAGAACCGTTGGAAAGCTAAATATTTTAGAAAAAAATATTATTACATACACAAATTTGTAAAAGGTAGTTTAAAGTGGCAAATAGGGCTTAAACTTATCACTGATTATGATACATAACAATTTAATATTGCTATATTATTTTATCTAAATCATATGTTTCAAAAGAAACTGTATAAGAGTTTTTTGTTTTTTTAAATTAACTATAAACTTTTTTCAACTTTACGTTATTTCAATACCTCTTAGATTGATTTTAACAGCCGAGGTAAATGAAAGTCGTGTGTTGCCCGCGCTTTAATTATTTGGATGTTGTTCATACAAAAATACTAAAATTGCGATTAAAAAATGCGAGAATGGGGTAAGAAGGGTGAAAATTTCGTTATATAGTTGTTTTTTTTAAGCTAAATAAAAAAATATGGACACCCGAATTATCAAGAAGTATGATATATACTTTAGGACAGATTCTCATTCCTACTAAATACATTTAAAATTTTTAATATAAATCGGTCGAGCCGTTTCGGAGGAGTGCGACAAATATATTATGTATTAGTATTTCAGTCGTCCTTTTTTCGTGATAACAGAGTTTACATCATCGTTTGAATTAGCTAAGGATAATACAATTTTTGTTTGTTTACAGCAGAAAACATAACAGGAAAAGAACTTTCACAATACAAATTACAATACTACTTAAAAGCACATGTTTACTTCTTTTATGCGTGTATGGTTTAAGCGATGTTTTATTGTAATTTCCAATTTCGTATTTTCAGTGAGTTTTCGGAATTTTTGGTGTTGACAAAATCGTTTTTGGTTCGAGGCCTTCTGTGAGCCAGTATCGACCTTTCCAATATCTATGCCTCGACATTATGATATTAGTACACCTTGAGAAGTTAGTGATGATTGGGGATGTTTTCTTTAAAAGAGGTTGATGCGCTTGGATTCCTGGACAGGATATTGATAGATTTTTGCATTTTCAGAGTATGAAAAGCCAAAACCAAGAGCAGAAGAAAAATTACGAATAAATTCAATTTTCAACATTGGCGGGACTATAAATAAGGACACATATCCGTTATCTACTCAGATATCGTTGCAGCACAAGTTCCTAAAAGTTTTTGAGATCCCTCTTCCATCATTTCTTTTAAATTTAATCAAGTATCTTTAAGCTCCACTAAAAAGTAAAATCAGGAAACGCGATATTCAAAATAACAATTTTCTGTAGGAACAAAAAGTGCTTGAGTGGCGCACTATTTTACAATGAACAATTAATTAATTAGTTATATCGATTCCTAATAGGCTAAAATATATAATTATACAAAAAGGTTTACCAACTGGATGTATATGTATGATTATTTTAAATATTTTGACACTTTGTTTTATATATTTTTTTTTTTTTTTTTTTTTATATAAAGTGGGTTAAAACAAAAAAAATAGGTTAATTACAGAATGATAGTAAATTCCGAATACTTTTGACACTCACTGTAACTGCGGGATCAAACCTTGGGGTTCACTAAAACTACTATTATTATTTGACATGACTATTTAAATTCCACGACTGAGGGATGACATTTTCCGCCCAGAAGAGCTGCGCCGTAATGGGAATAACCTGCTGAGCACTTAGGGATATTAGCACAACAAAGAGAAAACTTAATTAATGGCTTAATTAGAGGGAACCAAAATCGATAGGGAGCAATAGCTTTCGGTTAAACTCATTCATTAACTTGCCGAGGAAATTACACAGTTCCAGAACTACAATTAATTAGTTAAATAGGCCTAAGGTTAGAGATTGGAACTAAGTATGCTAGGAATGGACCTATCTCCTCTCTCCCTTCTCAGTTTCAAATACTTTTTAAAGTGCACTTTCAGATTATTCTACGTTTCATTTAACAGTTATCATAGGACTTTGAAATACTAATCAATAAATCTGATTTCCCCAAAAGAATTTCTGTGACATACAATATATTATCTAAAATACATGATTTCTTACAAAGGGCCTAGCGGAATAAGCATGTGAAATCTGCCCCCGCGTATATCAGAACCATATTTATAACATTGATTCACACCTATGAGAAACAACCTTTTTTCAAATTTTAATCCTTATGAGAGGGAACATATAGAGGTGGAAAGCAAAACAAAAAAATTGTTTTCATCTGAACAGCTCAACCGATTTTCACGAAAAAAAATTATAAGTTAGGGATTTTAGAAAAGATTTCAAAAAAATATTTTTTAATTTTTTTTTCCAAGAAAACCTAAGTCGAAATTTTTTTTTTTAATTTTTCAAAAAATGTTGTTAATGTTATGATGGTTTAGTACAACTCAAATTGTTTGCTACTTTGTTTCATTGGAGGGTCCTATGGTGAAAAAAAAATATATATTTTTTCTCCTAAACGGATCAACCGCTTTCAAGAAAAAATATATATGTTAATGGTTTTTCTAGAATAGTTCCGAAAAAAAAACATATTTTTTTAAAAATTATTATTTCGAAAACGTAAGTCAAAATTTTTCTTTTCCAAAAAAAAAAAAAAAAAAAGTTATATTGGATTGGTACACCTACATTTTTATTTTTTTGCCACTTTATTTCATGGTCTTGCATTATATATATATATTTATTAAGTTCATCTCAAATGTACCTAATGGTGAAAAAGAAAAAAAAACAAGAACAATTTTTCTCATAAAAAAAAAAAAAATTAACCCAAACTCCGAAAAAATGGAGGTTTTGTAGGGGATAGATCTGAGTGGTATGATATAATTCCATAGCCGAAATTCCTCAATTTATTCATTTTCTGTAGTAAAACATTAGGTAAGATACAACCTTTACGAACATTAAAAAGAATAGGGATTTTTCTGTTACCAGTTCCGGCTATTGTTTGGTCCAATTTTGATGTATTAGTTCAATGTCTTGGCAGTATGATGTTGAAACAATTTTCCCCTTGAAAGAAAAGAAAAATGAATGACTCCGGCGATAGACTATGTTGACCATACAGTAACCATTAAATGGAGATTCTGTTTCAGGAGTGTCTAGGAGACTAATCGGAATCTCACCCAACTGAGTTTAATTAACATAAATGATCCACTTTTCGCCACATGTTATAACGCGCCCGAGAAAACATTCGTTTTTTAGACGAGCAAGCAAAGAAACTCTCGTCTAAAAACGTTTTAACTGCTGGCGCTCGTTAAGCCCTTGTGGGGCCTAGGAGTCAAGCTTATTTGCCTTTCCGATCAATTTTAAATTTTGGGAAACTTTCATAAGAATTGTGCCTGGAGCTGACGCAAGTTATCTGACTATTTTATGTTCCAGACATTTCTTAAGCTTTAAGTGCTGTCCCTTCGTCCTTCTTCCATTAGAACTTCCTTCACTGATAGCATGATTGATATTCCTTGCGGCCTAGGCAGCGGAATGACCGAGTTTTTACTTATATAAAAAAATTATTTCTATGAGCACGATTAAAATTATACTAAAATCTGTATGTCTACTTAGAAGAAAAGAAACTTAGTTTGTAACTATATGGAAATAGATGTAAATAAATACCAACAAGTGTTACAGATGGTAAATACTTTTCTAAAATTCAACTAACAACACTCTAGCCCTCAATAAAGATCAATATTTTAATAAATCGGACATTTTATGTCTAACAACCATAATATGATTCTTCTTCTTTGAAAATAATATCATCAAAACAATACGAATTATCGAGGGGACTGCAATGCAATTGCATTGCTTTTAAACAGGACATAAAAAAAAAAAAAAAAAAAAAAAAAAAAAAGTAGGACTAGCTTAACAGGATTCTACAGTACTGCTGATTCTGTGACATAAGGTAGATCTTTTGTGTTCTGTTCTGGAAAGTTGTTCTAGACGTTTTTCCCTTCTGGTAAGGCCACTAAGCAGAGCTGGATAGGATAGGACGGAAGTATCTCTAGTTATTAGATAGTGAGTGTAGGACAAAGGTAACTGTTGGATAGTATAGGACAAAGGTAGCTCTAGGATAGGATAGGACGAAGGTAGTTGTTGGATGGACAGGGCGAAGGTTGCTCTATGATAGGATAGGGCGAAGGTAGTTGTTGGATAGACAAGACGAAGGTAGGTGTTGGGTGGACTAGGACGAAGGTACTAGCAATCGGATAGAGTCGCCTTGCGGTCTCCCGCTGCAGCCCGGATCGATCTGCGTACGCAGGCTCCCGTTCCAATCCTCCTTCTCCAAATCCGTCCCTAACCCTTTATCTGGTCCCTTCGGAGGGTTCCAAGCTCTCCAGCAGTCCTGCTACTGTTTCAAAATGAATAAGAAAATTTCCTTTTATCTTCAACAATAAATGATGTTCGGTGGAATTTAATGGATTTTAATTTGTGACTTGAAAATAGAATTAACTTTTTTTCTTTTTTTTTTCTGTTTATCGCGCTTTACTGAATCTAAAACTCTATACATATTTTTCTCTTTCTTCAAAAATAACTGAGTTATGGGCGGATTTATAGGTAAAATTTCTATATTTTCTTTTCTTTTTTCTCTGTTTTATAATAATTAGAGGTTTTTTAGTTAAATAACCATAATAATTTTTTTCTCGATCTTCGAAAATTACTGAGTTATTGAATTAACAATATTTTCGCATTACGGCAAAATGGTTTACAGTCGTTTTTGAGAAATTCGTAATAATGTACAAAATTCTTGGTACGTAGTGGCTCATTTGGTTAGCAGATTTTGTTGAATAAATGTCTGTAATATTTAACTCATATACGCTTCTAAATTATGAAATATGAGCTTCATAAAACTTATCGTTTTCAAGTTAAAACACATACACCTTTTTTTGTATGAGACGGGTTCATTTTTTTATTCAACTTCAGTTGAACTCAGGGACGTCTAAAACGTGTATTTTCAGTGGAAACTCGTATTCGGAATTTTCAATATAAAGGTGCTTTCCAGCGTTTTTTTTATTAAAGAAAGTATTTTTATATTATTTGAAGTGAATTGATTGAAATTAATGAATGAAGAAATTAAATATGCCTACATATGGAAAATAACTACAATAAAATTTTCAAACGCATATGTATAAAATGTATAAATTTTGCGTGTTTTTTGGGTGAGATCAGATTCAGATTAGAGCTTCTAATAGCCGAAATATATAGAAATTATATGGTGTGAAAGGAAGTTACATTATAACCTAGCAAAATATATATATATATATATATATATATATATATATATATATATATATATATATATATATATACATTTTTTTTTTTTTTACAAAACTGCTGAGCAGTATTATATTCAAAACGTTTTAAATAGGGTTTGATTGATTTACTCTAGAGGCTACTGCGATACCTGAACCTGGGGAAGGCAGGATTAATGGAGCGATGCGTCGCCTCACGTCACTCAAAGATTATTTATAACCAACCACAAGTGTATCATCAAGCATTTCAAAATATTCCCTCATATATTTTGATGCATGGAAAATATGTAAGGGTTCTACGCAACGTTTAGCGCACGTGTATTTTCGGCCCGAAGAAAGAACATTGGCCAGTCTGTTTATGTAGAGTTTTCAGGAAAGAGGCAACATTAAATATAAAATTCTATAGTAAATGCTATGTATGGGTGTATATCATACATTTCATTATGTCATACTTTATCTTAAGTAATTAATACATTTTATATTAGGCTCACTTAATTTCAATTCACGATATTTGATACAAGTGACCAATATTCCCACGAGTGAAATTTGTTTGTGGTGTCATTTATATTAAAAAAAAAAGAAGAACTATTTGACCGATGTAGCCTTTATAACTTTGAGAACAGAAGTTAATCGTTAGGGAAAGTTTACTTTACAATGACATGAAAATATTTTGTTTATTTTATTTTATAACTTTTATTCATTATTATATTTAACCATCTGCTCGTGGATGAGTGGCTAGCGTTTCTATCCCTAGCTAGTCTCTCATGCTAAAGGTTGTTTGTTCGAGTCCCAATCCCGCCGGGACTTTTGTAAGGATGTACTTAAACGGAGATTCACTTACAGCCTCTCCCCCGGGTATGTGAGACCCGTCAGCTAAATGGTGGCCACTCACAAAATTAGGTGTACGGAGTGATGACCCTACACTACAAAATGCACCGAGAAACGTGAGTGTAATCTCCCAGGAGACTACACCGTGAGGCCCAGAGCCTACACGGCCTGTCGCGCCACCGGAAGAATCATCTGCATGAATGAGAAACATAAATTTGTCAATAAATCTAAATTGGTTCAGTTTATTAGTTATTTATGTTAAAGTGAAACATAGATGAACATGTTTCTGACAGTTTTGTGTGATTTTATATGTCATTATCAAACTTTTTTCATTACTGCCATTTATTATAGACTGGCCTTATATTATATTTACAGATAAATTTACATTACAGAATAAAAAAATATTTTGTTTAGAGGTGACGCCTGAACAGACTAAATATTATATGGCTATATATATTTCATACCTATCAATTTTTCAGGATCTATTAAATAAGAATTTTTTTTATTGGAATTTACAACTGTATAATGGAATAAAACAGGTAAATTTTAATGAAATATAAAAAGGCATGAAACATATGTAGAGAAGCTTCCCAATGGAAGCACTCTAAAAATATTCTAAACTAGAAGGTCTCGGCGCCATCTCCTTTTCAGACGCCTCGGAGGGTTGTCAGGAATTAAAGAGGAAGAAAGTATTGAAACTAGAGGATTAGGGTGGGAATGTCGTTTGTCATGAAAGAAATGGCATCTAGATCGAGCCAAATCAAAAACATACGGAACATTAAGGTCTTTATGAATTAGTTTAGTCGTGACAAAGTAAGGAGCATTGAGGATTTTACGAAGAATTTTGGATTGTAGGAATTGAATACGGAAAGAATTGGATGGTTTAGTAGAGCCACAAAGCTCTACTCCGTAAGTCCATATCTGCCTTGTGATAGCCATGTAGACGAATCTTTTGTAGTTGAGTAGAAGATTAGAACGTTTGTCTAGTAAGTGTTGAAGTAGTCAAAAACGTCGTGCAGTTTCTTATCGTTTCAGTCTTGTATGAGGGTTCCAAGTAAGACGTTCGTCAAGGTACAAAATAAGAATTAAGATTTTTTTTATATCCCCTTATGTTTTATGTTCACGCATTAAAAATAGGTACTATAAAATAAATTGAAATACTATATAATATTATTCTATGGAATAGCGCACACTTAATTTTCGTAAGAGGGGGAAGGTGGGGTAGTCGTGTATGTAGATTAAAAATAGTTAGGAGGTTGGGATCAAACAGATCATGAAAATCAATGAGTATCAATTTGAAAAAGAATTTTTTTTTCTTGCAACTCTTGAAATAGCATATTGTTTATTAACTCAAAATATTTTTAGAGACGGGTAGAGCCTCGATCGCTCTTATATACTCTTCCTGCTTATATACGCACATGTTTTCAATGCCAAATCATTTTATATACAGAGAAGAAGAGATTTTTATTACTTTATTGGCATATAAAAACTCTATCTATTGACGTGTACGACTTTTTGTATTGCATATTAGCTTTTCAAAAATGTTGTACTTTCCAACGATATACTATAGTCTATATTACTACTCATATTTCAGGAAAAAATTGATTACAATGTATTTTACTTATAAACCTTAAGGAAAGACTGCCCTATATTTTAGAGAAATCCGTTTCAAAATCCGTCTCTTGGTTTAGAAGGAGTAAGCGAAACTGAGAATCCCGACATCATTTTACATAGAGAAAGAATAAATAGTTAACGAGGCCAGTATTATAAAGGATCAGTTGATTTGGGTGGCTGTCATAAAATTATTAAAAAATAGTGAAAAAATCAGTTCAAAAATATGAAAAAAAAATTTCTCTTACTATATAATTGTTACTAGATTGAAGTTTATAAGGATACTGATAATTTTTATTAATTTATTTAATAATAATAAATTCTTTATTTATTCTGGGACGAGTCCCTTTAGAATAATATTACAAATTTTACATAAGGAAACCTTAGTGTCTTTGAGTATAATAAAAGAAACAAAATAATAGAAATAAAAACAAATATGAACTATTATAATAAATTAAAAGGTACCTTCTAATAATTAATAACAAAACAAGACACAAAAAAAAAAAAAAAAAAAATTGTCCATATATATATATATATATGTATATATATATATATATATATATATATATATATATATATATATATATATATATAATATATATATATACAAATCTTAAATACAAATTTTCATTAAAAGAAATTTACAATATTGGTGAAATGTTGATGAAATAATACAGTAAATGTGCAAATGCAAC
The DNA here is from genome assembly GCA_023052935.1 of Piezodorus guildinii. Taxonomy (NCBI): domain Eukaryota; kingdom Metazoa; phylum Arthropoda; class Insecta; order Hemiptera; family Pentatomidae; genus Piezodorus; species Piezodorus guildinii. The sequence continues at coordinate 107,754,344 of CM041295.1, read as the reverse complement.
ACAAATAAAATATTATATTTAAATTATCGTTTCTATGTTTTAATGTGTTTATTGAAATTTACAGCTCTAACAAAAGCTATACTAACATTATGAAGCTGAAAAGTTTATTTATACGAAACTACTGGTTCGAATTGAAAAATTCCTTTTTCGTTAGATAGTCCACTTATCGAGGAAGGCTTTGGGCTATACAGCATCACGCTGCGGCTAATAGGAGTAAAGAATCAGTGGAACATCGGGGGGGGGGGGACGGGTGAACTTAACCTCGTATCCCAATGATTCCAAATGATTTATCTTTTAATTTTAAAATAATTCAATTTCCCGTTAACTTTTGCCTTGACAATTAATAAATCACAGGGGCAAACATTTAAATAGTTAGGAATAGATTTACGTGAAGACTGCTTTTCACACGGCCAACTATATGTCGCATTGTCAAAATAAAAATTTTAATAATTTAATAATAAATATAAAATTTTGCGGAGAAAATCAGTATGTTCTTCTGTCACAAGAAAATAAAACTAAAAATATCATTTACGGAGAAGTACTTTTAAATATATTATTTTAAAAACTCCTTTTCTCACGACGAAGTCGCGGGCAACAGCTAGTTTTAAATATTTCTAATTATTGTAGATTGCAAGGAAAAATTAGAATTTTTTATAAAATAACGTAAAAGTGTAAATTATTAAACAAAACGATTACCTAAGTTTATTCGTTTTTCACCGTTTTACTACTTTAGTTTAATTTTCTAACATAATTATAATTTCAAGAGAATAGTATGCATTGGAAACTTTTAAACTCCTGTAAAATATTCCTTCGTTAGTTATTTATCTGATTGTTTAAAAGTTTATATTAACCCATTTTTTTATTAAATCGTAAATGGTAAAAAACGACAAACTATTTCAAATAAACAAAATAGAAGGATTTTTTGAGAATTTGGCATTTAAACTCTGCCAAACTATTTCATTGAGGAAAAGAAATCATAAAATGCAAACATATGTTGTTCATATACAGTCATGGTCATAGAAATTGCATCAATTAATAAAAAAACATGTTTCCAAAATTAAACATAACCGGATGCTCTTAAAAAATGCTGATTGCACAAAAAAATAATATTATATATTATAAGGAAAAGAAATGCTAAAAATTATGGAATTTTAAGCTCTCTCGTAAAATGAATTATAATATTACTTTTCTAAACTATGACCGATGATTTTTGTCACCACTGTTTTTCCGTGAAAATCGTTCGACTTCATGTAATCTCACAATTTTAATTGTTTCTGTTAGCAACATGCTTAAAATTCGAAATAATTTAAAAAAGTATATTCTGGCAGTAGTTAAAAATATTAACCAATAACTAAAAAACTTTTTTTTTTAAATTTCTTCATTTTATTAAGCGTATGATATAAATAAGTAAACAAAAACAAAAATATTCATTTAGATCAAACTCGTTACCGTAACAAATTAATTTCTATGACTTTTTTATTTTTTGGCCACCCCTACCTCGCCTCTGAAGGCTATACGGGGGTTTCTCGGACCAGGGAGTGAGGGCGGGTATAAATGCCGAGTTAAAAGTCCTCCCGGTACCGAGACTCGAACTCGTAATTTTATGGTTTAAAAAAAAAAAATAAATAAATAAACCCCCAAAAAAACATTAAATTGATTTCTAGTAACTTAATTTATATGACCACTATAAATAATAAAAATATACTAGCAAAAATTGTAATAGATGTTTCGATCCTTCTGCAAGTGTTGATAAGAGGAGTTCCATGTCCCTATATTCGTGCTTAGTCAATTCGTGTCCATTGAGGACATTGACACAGCTATTCTAAACTGAAATTCCATCATTTAAGATTAATTCCATATTCATTGAAAATTGATTAACCTTGTTTTTTATTTTTAAATATTGATGTATTGTGCGTCCTCTCCGCTTTAAGTAAAAACCTGAATTTATGCAGAAAGTGAAAGACAACTAGCCTTTAACTGGTGAGGTGGGGTCTACAGTACCCCAGGGCATCTTTAAAGTTTTGTGAATTCCATTGTCCCGATCCGATCGGCTTGTGAAAACATTTCCTGCCTCGATATGATTGTAATATAGCATCCTTTTTTAGTCAGATTTTATCCGACATTGCTTTAGGACAGTGTTATTGGGGTCGTATAGACCCCACCTCATCATTACTGTTCGGATTTATTGAAAGTGTGTTTTTCAATTTGTTGAAAGAAATGTCTCGTGATCGTGTTATTTTACGCTTCTTTTTAATTTTATTAAGAAGCTGGGATCATCTTTGTAAAAGGATCGTGCTAAACTAGAGAGATGGTGTACATATATATATATATATATATATATATATATATATATATATAAAGATAACGCGATATTAGTTTCCATGAACTCCTTCTAAACCACAAGACGGATATTGATACGGTTTTCACAATCATTTAGATCATTCTTTCCTGAACATTTATAAGTAAAGTATATTTCAATTTAGCATTTCTTTAAACGGGAGAAATAAAGTTTCTGTAACCAAGTCATCAAGGATGACTTCCCAGATTATTTCAATGATAATCAAACCCACACAATATATTAAAGCCTATTCACATTTAAAATATGCAAAACAATGGGCTCATTCATAATTTATCCATTTCTTGCAACAAGCAAAAAACTAAAAATTTGCATACTTGGTGAATGTTGCTAGGTAAAATACGTAAATCGCATTTATACCATGTGATTTTCAGGAGTACGTTGATAAAATGTGAAATTTCCGGTTTTCCCTAAAGTTATGTATTGAATTTTCAGGAAGGGAGAGTAAGTAAACTTGTTAAGCGGTGGGAAACTGTAATAAAATTTCTGCCCCCGTAACTGAGGGGTTAGTGGGGGGAGGGGAGGACTAAAAGTGGTTTAGCTCCTCTTCCTTTCTAATTACTTCCAGCCCCAGTTTAAAAGGAAATTCTCCCCGTGCAATGATTAGTAAAAATTCCAGAGGCCAAATCTGATTACTGAAGGTGTCACCAGCTTACGTTTTCATTTTTGAATTATGTTATGCCACCAAGGAACCTTAAGTTCATCAGTTCGCTGCCAGAATTCATCTCGAATACAAACTAAATAACGTTCCGAATTCTTTAAATAAATTAAATTTATTATTATCTGTTGTAAGTTAACAATTTGGTGCGCGTAATACACTACCTTCCCTTACCACACTTGTTAGAGACATTTATAAAATAAAAAAAAATAAAAGGTTAAAAAAGAACTTTTTGTTTTAATGGAAACGTTCATTTTAGATTAAATAATATAACAATGTTTTCTAAAATATTAATCTTGCTAATGATTTATTACAAATTTATAATATACCTTTATGCGGGTGAAAAAATAAATAAATAATTACCCAAAAAATATGTCTCCTCTTTTCTCCATGTTGGTAATCAAATTCATTCAAACTTTGCTTCTGCATAGCTTAGCTAAAATTTAAGAAATAAATTACTTGGGTCCTGCCAACAAATCCCAACGTGGTTCGAAACAATGGTGAATAAATATTGGGTTGTTTCACATGAAATGTCCGTTTTTATAGTTTCTGAAATACATAAAGGATTTTGCAGGTCTCAGTTGTTTTCTTCCGAATGTTTACATATTTAAAGTAAACAGCTACTAATCCTCTACCTTTGTATTATAAACATTAGCTTCCCAATCAATTACCCACTTTTTAGTATGCCTCCATATATGAACATGGAAACACGCGATTTTCGAGTAATATTTTTGTACGAGTTTAAACTCGACTATTCAGCAGCTGAGGCCGCTAGAAATATTTGCAAGGCGTTTGGGGAAGGGAGCGTTAATGAACGGACCATTCGCCGTTGGTTTTCTAAGTTTTCAGCTGGGGATAACTTGCCCCGAGGAAGACCTCCGTCCGTAATAGACAACGATGTCCTCAAACATGCTCGTACAGTAGAAGGAAACCCCTACCAAACAGTTAAAGGACTCTCAGCACAACTAAATGCAAGTTCATATACCGTTTCCAGACATTTAAAGTGTATTGGGAAAGTAAAAAAGCTCGATACATGGGTTCCTCATGATCTCACTGAGCGGCAGCAAGACCCCATGTTTCAAAACATACCGTGCAAAAATTGAAAGAACTGGGCTACAAAGTTCTTCCGATCCCACCATATTCTCCCGACTTGTCTCCACCAGATTACCACCTATTCAGGAATTTAGACAAGTTCGGCAAAGAAAAACTTTTTGAAAATGATGATCAAATGAAAAGTGCGTTTTCAGATTTTGTTTCACTTCAAAGCACAGAGTTTTTCAGTTCGGGGATAAAAAAGTTGGTGTCACGTTGGAAAAAATGTGTGTAGAAAAAGAAGGTAAATACTTCGAATAAAATTATCTTGTTTTCATATCGTATTTTTAATAAAAATCCTTTACCTTGAAAATGGACATTTCATTTGACACAACCCAATAGTTTTTGCCTACTTTCTAATCATTTTATACCGCCACCCCAACCATCTTATCCTTTATATTCATCTTACGGTCAACTATTTAATATTCAATTTTATTTTCTCAAACATTTAGGCTAGGTCATAGTGTAATAGGCTAGGGTCATAAGTAAGAAATAAAAGAAATAAAATAAAAGTTTATTTTAAGACTTTCAGTTTCTTAATAATAACAGTAGCGTACAAAAAACAAAAGACAATTGAGATTATACTTGTATGACCTACATTATTTAAAAACTTAGGATATACCACATATTAATAATAATAAAAAACATGTTTGTACTTACAGATAATATTTTTATACTGCTCACTCCAATAATAATATTAATAAAAAAAAAAAAAAATTTATACTTACATATTTATTGTAGTCCTCATTTTAAAATGGAATATCACTAGTAACATTTTGTTTAAATTTATTCCAGAGGTTGATAGCTGAGAGGAGATGAAGGAATAATTTGTTTACAAACGGAGTTAATAATAAGTTTTGCGTATAAAGGTAGGTATGGAATTCCAGAACGAAGTGGCAGAAAATATAAGTCAGTGGGCTTGGATTTCTTTTTAAATCAAGGTAGAGAGGAACAAGAGATGAGTAGGTCAAGAATGTAAGAAGGTTTTGGAGTTCTGAAAGAATGGAATAGGTATACTCCCAGGAAGTAAGGACTTTATGATGGAATATGTTTACGTTGTTGTTAAGTGCTGAGTATATTGAAGACCAGTACCAAGTGGAAGGTAGTATGGTTGATGTTTGGCATCGCTCTTCTAGTCGAGTCATCGTCCACCTCAATTCTTCTCTTGGGCTCTGTCCAATCCAAGGGTGAGAAAAAATCATAACAAATAGGCAAGAAGGGTTTTGAAGGATGCTAGAATTTTTTTTTTAGTAAAAAAAATCGGTATATACTGGTTGATGTCATGTCCGTCTTTCACTCAACTAATCAAAAAATTTGAAACGTTAACAAAATCAACATTTTTGAAGATCCCTAGATCCGGTATAGTAAAAGCCACTTTACCAGGGGTCCCTGGCATCTTGCCTTAACAGTTGGCCAATGCTCAACATCTTCCCAATTATAATAATGAGTGATTTAATAGAATAACTTTATTTGAATGTTCTATTTATTTGCACGTGTCTTTGGATCTTTAAAAAAAAATAATAATTTGTTACGCATAACTTTCACGTGGTCCCCTTTTTAAATTAATTTTACATATTTTAAATAATGTTAAAGTTGAAAAAACAAATTGCTTTTTTAAATTTTATTGTATAATATATACAGCTATATTATACAACACTCCTAGTAAATTTGCAAACAGGCAATAGAATACACTAAACTACACATTGACAGCACTCACAAAATATACTAAACGAGAAGGTCTCGGAGCCATTTTCTTTTCAGACGCCTCGGGGGATTATCAGGAATCAAAGAGGGTATTAGGGTAGGAACTAGTGGGTTACAGCGGGAATGGTGGTTGTCATGAAGTAAATGGTGCCTGGTTCGAGTTAAGTCAGCAACAAATGGAACATAGAGGTCTTTATGATTTACATATTGATGAAAGGATACGTGCAGAATTTGATGGTTTAGTAGTACCCCAAAGCTCCACTCCATAAGTCCAGATTGGCCTTATGATAATCATGTAGGAAGGAAGATTCCAAGTTAGACGTTTATCTTGATAAAGTTCTAGGTACTGGACCTCATCAGCAGGGGCCAGAGGAATATTGATATAGGATACTGTAGGTTTAATAAAAAGAATTAATTACTTTTCGATTCAAAAGTGGGTTTCTTTTTAAAATAAATAATATGACAATATAAATTATTATGTACTACAAGCATTTAATTTTATCCGCTTTTTGTCTCTCTGCATTACATTCTACAACTGATTGTCTGAAACTTTCGCCGTTCAGGGTTCTATGTATATTATACATACTTCATTACTACTAATATTTGCGAAAAAAAAAAAAATCCAAAAAAACAAAACACATTTTTATTCCTTAATTACCCATTTTTCATCAATGACAAATACATGAAATGGTTAGTTATTTCAAATTACCATAATTAACATAAGGTTCATCAGAGGAAGACATTTTTAACATTCAACATTAAAGCCTTCTAGACTTTTTCATTGAAAACAATTCCTGAATGATGTTGAGGTAAATTTATATAGTGAGGTTCATCAAATCGTTTATGAATAAATCGTAAGATGGTGTAAAATGCATAGGCTATAGTGGCTCTCTTCTGGTTCCCCGATTTTCGTTAAAAAAAAGTTACAGTTACATCCCAGGCATATAATGATTTTAAATATAAAACTTCAGCTGTTTACGTTTTTTCATTAGTGAGCTAGGCTTACTACTTACCTTCTTAAATGGGTTTTGATTATTTTAACTTGGGTGGGGGAAAGGGGACTCCAAAACTCTATTGCCGTTGAAAACTCATTTTCACGTTCACGAAACATTTCTCCTAGGTAAAGATGAAAGTAAAAAGGGTAAAAATGAAGTTAAAGAACTTCTAACACCTTTCTGAAAAAAAGTATAATTAATAGGTTAAATCATTATTATGAAGGAACGAATTGGAATAATGAATTATACATTGTGAATGGCTATTGTCGGCCCCTTTGGAGTTGCAGGAGGGTGCCTTCCTAATACTCTGATTCAATTGGTATCCTGCTCCAGCCGACCCTATAATCCCTAGCAAGGTAGGAACGGTAGTGGTCTCCAGACCTTTTGTAAATAGTACAATGGGAGCTCCTGGAAATGGGCAGTTTCTCGGCACAAGCTCCCGGCCATTACGCTAGCCTATCCTTTCAATGCAGCCATGCGGAGAGTTCTCTAAGTACACTTATGCCATTTAACTCAAGCGGGTTTCAAGAGCCCCAATCTTTTCATCAATCTTTACATTTATTTATATTACAGGAAAGTATTTGAATTCGAGTTTTCAATAGAAAGAAACGTTTTGGGGTCTCTGAATCTAAATCCAGCCAACCAAATCCCGCAAAAAGGTCCTGTGTGTATTAGGTAAGTATAGTTCAAAATTTCATATTTTGACAATTTATTTGTTGTTAATCCATTTAACCTCACTTAAAGCTGTGTGGCTAATCGGACGATGCTACTGTAGAATTTTCTTAAATCCATAATAATAATGAAAAGTAAATCCTAAATCTTTCTTTTAGAATTTAATTAGGACAGGGATTTTTAACGAGTGCCTGATTTTATATAGGCTCGGGACTACCATTTTACGGCATCTCCAAAGGACGGCATAACGAGGAATATTTACGCCCTTGAAAAAATCCTTGGGCCCATATAAATTTATGTCAGCCACACACAGCTGACCCCCGATTTAACAAAAAACGACGTAATAGAAATAACCATTTTATATCCCAACGTTCTCTGGGCTCCAGGTTCGAACCCCTGCTCTGGAAAATTGTTATTCCGTTATTTCAGGCTTAAAGGGACCCTGGGTATATTTGCACACCTAACCTCTATAAAGTACATAATTATTTATTTTTTTTTTTTTTGGGGGGGGGAAGGGAATGAATGCTGAACGTGATAAAGACAATCTGAGTCTCTTTAAGTTCTAAACTCAAGACCCTTTATGGTGTGTATAGGTACAGATTGTTTTTTTTCTTTTAACGATTTTATTTAAGTTCACTTAATGTAAAATTGAATGGTCTTTAATTGAATATAGTGTGTTTGTTTTTCTGATTGAAGTAGTATTTTGTTAAAAACGAATTCTTCTAAAGTATTATTAGTTTTGATGATCTAAAGGAATCAACCATTTATTAGTGTAAACAAAATATTGGGAATTATAATCTATGAAGGAACTTCATAACCACCTAGAGGAAAAAAACAACAGAAATATTTTCTTCATTATTTTTTTTTCTAGTAAATAAAATAGAACAGAGATGTATAAGTTATTATACGTATAAATATATGTAAAATGTAAATTAAAATTGAATGGGCTTTAATTGTATAGTTGTTTTTGTTTTTTGATTGAAAAGTATTTTGATTTTTTAAAATAATTCTTCGAAGTATATTAGTTTTGATGATTAAAGTAATCAATCATTTACAGTGTAAACAAAATATAGGAATTATAATCTATGAAGAAACTTCATAACCACCTAGAGGAAAAAAACAACAGAAATATTTTCTTCATTATTTTTTTTTCTAGTAAATAATAATTGAGATAAAGATGTATAAGTTATTATACGTATAAATATATGTAAAATATAACAGTTATACGTGTATGAGATATCTCTTTCACCGAGTCTGGCTACCAGGATTGCTTTATATTAACCCGTTTGTTATAAATGCTAAAAAGATGATTTGGTGATTTTTTTATAATCTACAAAATTAACGGTAGTTTAGAGAAAGAAAAATTAATTAGACAATTTAACGACTTTCCTTCACTTATTGTGAATAACATATTTACTTATTGTGCTGTATTGTATAATGCAGTAGTAAATTACATTAGAAAAATAAATTGAAATGTCAGCATTAAGCCCTGTCAGACTATTTCGATCAGAATGAAACTTGCGTGATATTAAAGCCCATTAAATTTTCACATCGTTTAAACAAAATCATTAGAGCCGTTTTTTATAAAATCGTAATAAGGTGCAAAATGCATAGTATAATGTTGTACTTTAGATCAGCCGATTTCAGTAGAAAAAGTTGCTGTAACATTTCGGGCGAATAGTTGTCTTCTTTTTTTTTTTTTAAGTCTTTATTGAAATTCACAACTGTACAATTTACATAGTACAATAAGTAAATGTGCTATTTACAGACATTTGGCTTGAAAAGTCATGAAAAGAATCTACCCAGCGGTAGCACTTCAGTGTTTATTTGGTCAGCAGGTCTCGAGGCCACCGTCTTTTCAGACGCCTTGGAGGATTATCGGGAATAGAAGAGGGGATACGGACAAGCGGGTTTGCATGGGCGGGTAATTTGGAATAAAAGGAGGTGTATCTTTTTTGGGAAATTTCTGCAACTAGTGGCATATTCAGGGCTCTATGGATGAGTTTATTAGTAACAAAATAAGGAGCGTCAAGGATTTGTCGAAGGATTTTGGATTGCAAGGATTGGATGTGGGAGGAATTCGATGGTTTAGTGGAGCCCCATAGCTCTGTGCCATAAGTCCAAATAGGTCTAATAATGGTTGTGTAAATGAGTTTTTTAAAGTAAAGAGGGAGTTTTGATCGTTTGTCAAGTAAGTGTTTTAATAGTCCATATCTACGATCAGTTTCTTGTCATTTAAGTCTTGTATGAGAATTCCATGTAAGACGTTTGTCAAGGTGAAGCCCAAGGTATCGTATTTGTTCTACAGTGATGAGTGGGGTATGATTAAAGGAAACAACGGGACAGGAAGTCATAGGTTTACGTCGTAGAGTGAAGGTGATTTGGTGGGATTTATTAGAATTTATTTTGATTCTCAAATTGTGACACCATTCTGCAATGGCTGATAAATGACTCTATATATTTGTCTTAAATATGAAATTTCAGTTTCGTACAATTTCTTGGCAGAAACACAGGCCTTTTTTCGGGACTTAGTTATTTGTACTCAGAGAACCCTAAAACGTGTATTTTCGTTGAAACTGGATTTCGTAAATTTTAACGATCGCAATAATTCCCCTTACTATATATTTCATATATAGGTAAGTGAAAGTAAAAAAGAATGAGCTAGCCCTAAACTGGTTATTTAATTTTCTAAAAAATCAGTTATTGAAGTATTGAGGGTAAATCCCGTGAATAACGTTAACTTCATACGATTAACTTTTATACGACATTGTTATGTTAACAGAAATTAGATAATTGTGATGGAATTAAGCCTTCATTTAAATAACAAATATCGTAACTCCACGATGATGCCCTGAATGGTGGAGTGTGGTCTACACAAGCAATTTGTGTCGGTTTGGAAACTGTCATCAAGTTGTGAAGCAATTTCAGAACTTTCTTGTTTAGCCTTCCAACATTCTTGATAGGAAAGTTATGTGTACCATCAAACCACTATCCCCCCTAATTGACAAACTAAGCAACATTTACCTTCCAAAGCCACGTGTTTCTCAAACCTCAAGCCTTCTCACCGCTTTTGTCTCGCATTTAGGAGTATATGTCAATTTCCTAATTTAATAAAATCAAGAAACATTTTTAGTGTTAAGCTTAAACTTTTTTAATCAATAACAAACTAAAAATCAGAAGGGATAAACATTTCGTTTCGTTTACACTTTTCTTTATACGTCGACTAGTCTTTATTTATGTTCCAGAAAATGTAAACAAAAGGCGGAGAAATTCCTAGATCTTCTGGATACAGATGTTGAGCTTGTTTGTGATGTCAGGCGCCCCAAGGGATTTAATTTACAGTTCTATTAATAATCATTATCATCGAAATCGCTATAATGATTCGAGAAAGAAATCCAGCGAGTTGCGAAATTTACTCAGTGGTTTCTCTAACTAAATTTCGTGAAACGTCTGGCAATTGAGAAATTTATTAATGCTATATAAGAGATCATATACTAATGCTACTAATGTAAACACTATGTAATGCTTTATTATTTATTTTTACTTCCACTTACCTATATATGAAATAATAAGGAAAAGTATTGGGATCGTGAACATTTTCGAAATTCAGTTTTCACCGGGAATTCACGTTTAAGGTTCCCCTGAGTCTAAAAGACCAAGTCCCGCAAAAAAGGTCTGTGTGTTTGTGGTCTAGTCTAGCTCAAAAACACTAAATTTCAAATAAAGAACTGAAATTTCATATTTTGGAAGTACATGCCTTAGACGTTACAGAATATTTTTCATCAAAATCGGCCAACCAGAAGAGCCTTTATACAATGCATTTTGCACCTTTTTTTGAATTTCTCAAAAATGGCTCTAGCGATGTTTATTTAAATCGCTACATCGATGTAAAATTTAATGGGCTTTAATATCGTATATGTTTCATTCTAATAGAAATAGCCTGACAGGACTCAATTGCCATTATTTTAAACTTCCTTCCTTCAAAAATCCATTCCCAGTTCCCCCAATCTTTTCCTAAACAATACTCCTATCTCTTGTCATTCATCTGTCAAGAACTTAGGTATTACTCTTGATCAAACTCTCTTTTGGAAACCGCACATCTCCGAAATATCCCGCCGAACCCTAAAGCAATTCCGTCGCCTCCATTACCTCCTACCATTCAATACTCGTAAACTCCTTGTTTCTTCCCTTGTCTTTCCCCACTTTGACTACGGTTGAGAGGTGTACAGCGGACTTTCTGGTGAGCTCGAAGCAAAACTCACGATACGATTTGTATTCGGGATCACCAGAGACTCGCATATAACCCAGTATTACGCCGAGTTAAGGTGGCTTTATCCTCGTTACACATGCCAGTATTTTCTAGCTTCCTTCCTCTACCAGGTTATCAAAACTCATCTTCCCAGCTATATCTTCCAATCTCTTCAATTTAAATTATGAATTCAGTCCCGTTCTATCAGATCCCGACTTTCTGACCTCTACCCTCCTTCTCACCGTACTGCTGCCTTTGACAAGTCCTTTCTAGCCAAAGCAACCTCTCTTTAGAAATCTATCCCTAAGAACTGCTTCCTCCTTCAAATCGCTCCTTTTCAAACACCTTCTCCTTACCCTGTCAAACCGACAATAACCTCAACTGCAGATACTAGAAATACCAATTTCTGTATGATTATATTATTAAATTGTCACTGATGAAGTAGCTATTTCTGTTTTGTTTTTTTTCATTCTAAGAGGCTGTTTGTAAATATGTATATACATTACAACCTTAATAATTATTTTTTTTTTTTTTCGTTTAGTAATTTGTTGTTAAAAGACATGACCACATTGTTCTAGTCATTCTGTATTTTTATTTTATTCTTAAGGGACTTTAGTCCCAGGATAATAAAGAAGTTTTTCATTTCATTTCATTCATTTCATTTCAAAGAACATTTAACGATGTAGATTCGTAAATATTAACCATATCATTTTGTTAGCATTGATAAAAAACGGGCAAGTATACATTGTTAACGAATTTGATAATCAGCTAAAGGAGTAAAGAGAAAAGTGTAATTTCTGGTTCAATATAAGAACAGTAATATATTGTTGGAAAGCTAAATATTTTAGCAAAAATAATATCTTATACACTGAGTTGTAAAACGTAAATTAAAGTGACGGCTAGGGCATAAACTTAAGTGATTATAGCATATAACAATTTTATTATGTTATATTATTTAATCTAAAACATACGTATCCTACAAAACTGAATATTATTCTTAAAAGTTTTTTTTTTTTAGCTCTATACTTTTTAAATACTTCTTTAGTTGATTTTAACAACCGTGGTTAGTGAATGTCGTGTATTGCCCGCACCAGATTTTTTCAATTGCAATATTTAATAAAAAATCTGGTGCGGGCAATACACGACTTTCACTTACCTCCATTTTTAAAATCAATGATAGAATTTTCAAAAACAGTTAGAGATAAAAATACGTGAAACTATTAAGGAATTAATTAAATTGAATTTATATAGAAACATGTGTTTTATTAAAAAATCTATTATATTATTATCTAAAATAATCAGTTAGTTTTATGTTCATTTCATCACTCTCTATTAACTTTTAAAAGCTTGTGTATGAGATAATATTTTTTCTAAAATCTTTAGCTTTCTAACGGTATATCATACATGTATATTACTGCTCTTATGTTCAAAAACGAAAAATTTAGTTGGGTATCGAATTTATTCAATTTATACATTTACCTGTTTTTCATCAGCGTTAACAAGATAATATTTATTATTTATTATTTATTATTTATTTATAATATAATATTTTTATTGAATCTACAAAATGAAAGGTACTTTAGGGGAAGAAAATTTAAAATATTGGCATTTAAGCCCTGTCAGACCATTTTAATCAGAATAAAACCTACATTATATTAAAGCCTATGAAATTTTACATCGATATACCGAGTTTAATTAAAATCGTTGGAACCGTTTTTGAGAAAATCGAAGAAAGGTGCAAAATGCATGGTATTAAGTGCCTCTTCTGGTAAGCTCATTTTGATGAAAAAAGTTTTGTCACGTCTTAAATATGAAATTTCAATTTCATAGGACTTACCGTTTCCGCCCGAGAGTTACCACACACACACACAGACCTTTTTGCGGGACTTGGTTATTTGGACTCAGGGAACCCTAAAACGTTTATTTCCGTTGAAAACTGGAATTCGAAGATTTTCACGATTGCAATACTTCCCCTTACTATATATAGTAAGTGAAAGTAAAAAGGAATATAGTAAATCTATCAACTAATATTTCTAGTTCCCACTAAAATAACGCTTATGGTGCCCCCTACATTACTCAGTATATTCAAAAATAAGTATGCAAGAGACAAAATAGATTATCAGAAATGCATTTATCAGTTTTGATCAAATAATAGGAGGTTAAATGACATAATGAATAGAATAGAATAAAATAAACATAATATCTCCTTTCTACGGGCACTTTTCGTTACTATGAACTTCTAATTCCAAAACGAAAAACTCTAAATGGACAACAGTGATTTTTTTAACATAAATGACACCATATTGGTAATGGACTCGTGAAAATTAGGGGCAGGTCACTAGTATTTAATAAAAGCTTATTGTACTAATTATCTCATTAACTATTTTTCGAACGTAATTTCTTTCCATCTATACATATTACAAAAAGCGATGGATGAATGTGTTTGGTGATACAATTACTTGGTTCATCACATCCCATTTGAAATACTCCTCTTTTTGGAAGTGGCGGTGCTTGGAGAAATACTCCAATTAGCAGAAGAGACCATTGTAAGACAAGCACAACGCCCGAGCTTTAAGGAAAGTGGGCCATTATTCTAAGACCCTCCTCCAACCCACCATTTCGGATGATTTTGTCTTTGACGAAGCGTGAAAGATGGGCTGGAGCTTTGTCTTTAATATCACTTTATTCCGATTGCCTGAGCAGAATACTTCTCCACTAAAACTTGAAATTATTTGGGACCTCTGCGTCATATAATTGCTATCCGGAATCTACCCAGAAGTGCAAAAAATCCTTTAACATCAGAAAACTTCGAAATTAGCATATGAATTTACTTAAATTGGAAAATTAGCATTCGTAAGTTTCGGGTAATTCAACTCTTACTAGACAAACACTTAATCCTTCACTAATTAAATAAAATGGCTCGTTTACATAACTATCATAAGGTCCACATCTAAACATACGCAGTTGGGCTTTGGGTCTCTTCTAAATCAACGAGTTCTTTTCATAACCAGTCCTAACATTCCATAATCCTTCGAATAACCTTTAATACTTTTTACTATGCTACGAATAAACTTATCTATAATGACTTAATGTTCCAAATATTGCTGATCGGATCGCTGATATTGGAGTTTGAAAAGAGTATCCGATAAATAGTTTCTTTATTTTTCCTTCTTGTTTTATATTCAGCTAAAATTTACTTTATGTATTTAACAAAAAAGTTTTAATTTTCATTAAATATACATATTATTTTTAAATTAACATCACCTGCACCACATGGCGTTATTAAATGGAACGCTTGAAAACATTAAAAGTTGAGAAATAGGGTAGTTTTAAGATTCGTTTAAACTAAGGTAATTACAAAAGTATGTTTGATTAGATAATCTCACTATAAAAAAAAAATTATAACGCGATTTTGGTTTTCGTGAACTCCTTTTAAACCACAAGACGAATTTTGATACGATTTTGACCATCATTTATGGCGTTCATTCCTTAAGGTTTGAAAGTAAAATGCATTGCAGTTGAACTCTTACTTAAACGGGAAAAATAAATTGTCTGTAACCAAGTCATCAAATAATTATTTCTGAAATTTAACTAATAATTTAGACGCATAATATACCGTTGGCGAGACCAAGATTTCAGGAAAGTTAATTTGCAATAAAATAAATCATACGAGTTAATATAAAGTTGTTGTAAGCCTATAAACTTATGAACATTTGTTAGGGGGGAAAAGGGAGGTTATAATAGTTCAAATATTGCCAACGTCGTACAGGATCGTGCAAATTATATTCTTCTATTTAGTATGCAAAATTTTAGAAACAATATTACGTACCGAACTGTAAATACGTTGTTAACATAAATGGTATGTTGTTATAAATCTATAAACTAACATTGTTATTAAATTTTTTCAAATTTAATAATATTTCATGAAAACTGATGTTTAACTGTTATTTCTGTAGTTCTTGAATACATAGGTAAATAGCAATCAAGTTTTCTTTATATGGGAGAATTAAATTTTACGTTATCTGAACTTCACTTCAAAATAAATAAAACAAATAAACTTAACAAATTTTGATTTATGTGTTTCATTTCTGCCGTGAATAAATATTATAACAAATATACGTTTAAATAAACGCTTCCTCTAAAGTACCTTCAATTTTATATATTCAGAGATATGCCTACATCATCTTATTATGATTTTTATAAAACGGCTATATATAAAATTTGTACGAATTTAATAACCAACTTTTTTTACTTCAACAACAATTTTTTATTGAGTAGAATTACAGTCTGTCCCAATATGTACATCAATAGTAGTGGTGAAAGTAACACATACAATATTTACACAGCATAAAATTACAATGAAACATACATTATAAAGTCTATAAATCACTCATACCTATATACACGTCATACATACATCACATTGAGTGGAGAATCTAGCCAGTGCTAGAACTCCAATATATACATATTTACAAGAGTCGCGGGACCACTGCCGTTTCAAACTTCTAGGTGGATGGGTGGTATGGATGAGTGGAGCTGGATAGGGATTGAGCTAGAGGATTAAGATGATTAATGAGGTTCTGGTGGAATTTGGAAAATTTAGTAACCAACTAAAGAAGAAAAAAAAACGAAAATCTTTTTTTAATGTAGTTTTTGGTTTTCTGAACATAAGGAGAGCAACATAGATGTATAATATACCGTTGGGAAGCTAAAGATTTTAGAAAATATATTATCTTATTCAAAAAGTAGTAAAATGCAATATAAAGGGACAAATAGGGCATACATTAATTATACGTAACAATTTGATATTGCTATATTATTTAATCTAAATCATATTTTTCCAACGATACTGTATAAACGTTTTATTTAAATTAACTTCAAAATATGTGGTCATGGGCAATTTTGAAATTTCTTTTTATATTTCTCGAAAAGAATTGGGGGAATAAAATTGAAATTCGTAAGGAAAGCTCAATAAACATTGAGTAGAGAATTTGCAGAAGTGATTCCAAGCTTCCCCGTTCCGGTCCCTAGTTCACTCAACTTAAGCATTGTCATCTGTATTCAATGAGACGGATACTTCCTTATAGCCTTGTATTCGGAAAATAAATGAGAATCCTAAAGAAGAATAGTTGGTGGATGGGAGGGAATGAGGTTAGGAAATGGCTCTAAGATATCGTTTCCCTCTTTCCCCCTCCCTCTGTTGAATGGATGAGGCTACTGCTCAATCTCCACCATGAGGTCTCTCAAGTCCATCATCGTCCTTTTTCCTTCATCAACAACGAATTTTCAAGCCTAGAATTATTTATTTGGAATTTTCAAATGATTCTAAGATTTCTGCCTATGTACATTTAGCTAAAAGTCACGCTTTAACCTTATTTTTCATTAAATCCATTATCATTCATGTTTTTTTTCGTTTATTAATTTCAATTTTAATCGAGCATAAAAAATTACCCCCAATCAAAATTTGGGGATCTACTTTTCAAGATACGTAGAATCCGAATAATGAATAAAAAAATTTGTGTGACCGCCGTCCGCCGCATAGTGGAAAATATGACCGATTTAGGTGGACAAAAATCTGTAACTTTTACATATTTAACCATTGGGGTCCAAGATTACAGAAAAAAAAATAAAAACTAATTAATTTTTTGACACGATTGGTGAGCGCACAGTGCTCAAACATCAATTTATTTTGCTAAAATCTAAAACTTCCCTGCATTTTACGTTTGAAGTTCCAGAATACGGGAAAAATAATACAAACAATCTAATTATTGCTCGGTGTTGCTGAAACCTTCTAATAGATGTTTTTATATCATTTAGGAAACTCTTGTATTGTATTGTAAAACTTTTGATTCGGAGTGTTGTGTCTGAAAAAAATTATGTATCACCCAAAACTCAAAAATTCTTTGTAATATTTAAAGACTAGAAGGATTGGTGAGATAAATCCTTGAGGTAACTTTGGGGTTTTATAGAAATGAAAAAAGGGATATAGAAAAGAAACATCTAACAATAACATCATATATTAATAATTGTATAATAATATTAATGTTATGTTTTTTTGTTTTTCCATTGTTAAGGCATGATTATGAGAACAATAAATTCTCGAAACGTCGCTTAGATAAAATTGTTTATTCATTGACTGAAACCTGAGAACAACAGAAACTTAAACTATCAACAGTCGAGAACTGATCAAACAATATATATATATATATATATATATATATATATATATATATATATATATATATATATATATATATATATATCACCAGTCAAAAATCATACAGCATACTGTGTTATTTTCGAAAAGAATATATATATGGAAAAACAGGACAACTTATATCCACTAGGCTCAAAGAGAGCACAAATCGCAAAATACATTGTAGCATCGTCCGATTAACCGCAGTATCATAGAGTGATGTCAAGTGAATAAACAAAGAAAATATACAAATAAACAAAATAGCAGTACTCAAAACATTTACTTTTAACAAAGAAGGTGGTTATAAGCTATGATCAAGTGAAAAGTGCGTTTTCAGATTTTGTTTCACTTCAAAGCTCAGAGCTTTTTAGTTCGGGGATAAAAAAGTTGGTGTCACGTGGGGAAAAATGTGTAGAAAAAGAAGGTAAATACTTCGAATAAAATTATCTTGTTTTAATAAAAATCCTTTACCTTGAAAACGGACATTTCATGTGACACAACCCAATAGATAAGTGAAACTTACATGTGTTGCGCGTACCAGATTTTTTGTTACCGATACTAATTATTCGAACAATGCTTCCAACAAAATGTTTACTATTTCATTGTTTTAACCGTTATAGAACGATTGTAAATGTTTGTATAAATCAATTTGCCTTGCTATTATTTTGTATTACTCCACTCCATGTATTCCTACCTAGCTGTTAAGATGCATTAGGGTCTAAATAAACCGATGGTATTAAACCTCGTTATCACAATGAAAAACTCTGATTAGAAAATTAAACAAATCTTTAAACGTAGTTCCTAAAAAAATCTGTAGGCCCATGACTAGAATTATAATCCTACAAACACGAAAAGCAGGTTTGAAAAAGCTATTGTCTCGTAATATTACAAAGGAAAAACCAATTATGTCTTTCTTTGCCCAATTACTCTCTTTTCTTATTTTCTTTTTATTTTTCTGGAAAAGAATTGACATTAATAAGAATGCCTTTTAGATTGCACGCTATCGTCTAAAGCTTAACAACCTTGGTAAAAGTCAACGTTCGAGCCTAACAGAGCTTATTCAATTCTAAGATTTTTTTTTTAATTTATTTATTGCAATTTACAACTGTATAATGGAATACAACAAGTAAATTTGAGAAAAATATAATTTTTTCCCGTGAAAATGTTTTCACTTGATGTAATGTTAATTGTTTCTGATAGCAAAATGCTTAAAATTCGACATGATTAAAATTTTTATTCTGGCGATAGTTAAAACTTCTAACCAAGAACTAAGAAACGTTATTATTTATTTATTTTTCTCAATTTCTTTACTTCATGAAGAAAATATTC
Organism: Piezodorus guildinii; assembly: GCA_023052935.1. NCBI lineage: Eukaryota > Metazoa > Arthropoda > Insecta > Hemiptera > Pentatomidae > Piezodorus > Piezodorus guildinii. The sequence goes on along the minus strand of CM041295.1, from coordinate 107,735,093 downwards.
AATAAGATCAAATTCATTAATATAAAAAACTAGCTGTGACACGCAGCTTTGCTCGCGAATATTGCATTTCGTATTAATTTATGTGCGTTTATGGTAAGATTGGCTGTAATAAATATCAACTATCAGCTACTCTTTGATATCATTTAAAGCCCGATCTTGACTTCTTCCTGTCAAATTTACGAACATAATTGAAACGCAATATCCTGTATGTAGTGACCCGCCAGGTGCCCTTAAGATTTTTTAATGAGAGTAAAAAACAACCTAAGTTATGCCCTCCTTCGAAGGGGGCGTAAAATGGTGGTCCCAAGCCTTTGCGATTCCATGAACTCGTTAAAGATGAAAAATTAAACTTGGAGAGGAAAAAAATAGTCATCATACGATTAGCCATAGTAGTATAAAAGTGACGTTAAACGAATAGATAACAACAGTAATATGCTTAAATATATTTGTTATAAAATCTTTGTACCTTTGCTGATACATATCAGATTAAGACAATTTTACAGAACCGGAATTTGATCACCCAAATTTAAACCTTCTTAGTACATATCACCTTTTCTTTGATATATTCTAGAGCGACTTCGTCTGCATCAATTTCTGTTATTATGATTGCTATTAAGAAGTTTTTAAAAGAATATATTTTAAAGTACTTCCGCGTAAATGACATTTTTTAGTTTTATTTTCTTGTGCAGAAGTACATACTGATTTTCTCTGCAACCCGATCTTGACGTAAATCTATTCCTACGTGTTTAAATGGAAAAATATAAATTAACGGGAAGTTAAATTATTTAAAAATAAAAGGTAAATCATTTGGAATCATTGGGATGCAAGTTTTTTTTTCTCCCAAATTTCCCCCGTTTTTTCCCAGATTTTCGATTCTTCGCTCTTATTGGTCGCAGCGTGATGTTTTATAGCCTATAGCCTTCCTCGATAAATGGACTATCCAACACAAAAAGATTTTTTCAATTAGAACCAGTAGTTTCTGAGATTAGCGCGTTCAAACAAACAAACTCTTCAGCTTTATAATATTAGTATAGATTAAAGGATTTGTGATGCAATTTCTATGATCACGACTGTATCTTGTAATTAATAATTCGGTGTAAAATTCCATTCAATGAGTTTGCTCTTATTTAGCGTCAAGGTTTCGCGTAATAAAAACCTGGGTAGAAGAGTTTGGAGCATAAAGTCCCCTTCTGGAAGCTGGAAATGATGATAAATGTTCTCTCCAAAGAAACACCTTCCAGAAGAGGCAGCAGGTCATTATTCCAATGCGAAAAGGAAAAAAAAAAAAAAAAAGCAGAAGTGGAATGAAGAAATGAGGGAACTGCTCATTAGAGAAGGACGGGTCGATAGCCCCCTCCTCTTCTAGCACCCAAAATCCCTTCTCAGCTTTCTTTCAAATAAAAAAATTGTTAAAAAAGTTATCTATCTTGTACTGTTTTCCTAACAGATTAAATTGGTAGCTTTAATATAGCCGACTGGGGATAAAAGACACCAAGAGACAGCAGTTCTTGTTATATGAAAACATATCAATACGATATTATTATTATTTTAATTATTCATTTAATTTATTCAGTAAGTAATATTTCGTTCTGTCTCAGTGAGAACATTGGGAATAGTAACCTGAGGTCCATTCGTACTACTCATTTCTTCTTCTACTTCATCCTTCCTCTCTAGCGCCCAGCAATGTGAGGAGTAGTTTTCAGGCGAGGTCCAGGTATTTTTATCATGCATCTCTCACCCAACCCCGATCAATTTCTCTCCGGGAGGCCTTCTTGATCTCTTCCTCCTAAGCCCTCCCAGGTCTTCTTATTGGTCTCCTTCCTTCCATTACCATATCTCATGGACGTGGATCCTCCCATTATTGGCCAATACGATGTTCTCATCGGCATATGTGAGCATATTGTAGTAGGGAGGCGGCATTTCCTGTTTTCTATGTAGTAGGATCGCATTCATGACTTGGCCTTTAAGAGACAATTTAATTAAGAACAACAGCGGTCTGAGACCGTAACTTTGTCTTAAGTCTTCAGAGATTTTTAATTTTTTGTCACATTGCAAAGGTTCTAATGATGCCTCTCTAGTTCACATAAAACCTTTACATGGCCATTTCTAGTCCTTTCTTAACTCCTCTTTCATTATACTCCCTCACGATATCTTGCTTCCTAACCCGATCGAATGCTTCGGCCAGATAAACAAAGCACGACAGAACACTTTTATTCTTTCCTACAACCTTTTATATAAAAAAATAAATAAGGTATCTTGCGAATTTTCTATTTCCAGAATGCACATTTTAGGGTACCCTAGGTCTATATGGCCAATTCCCGTCATAACATCTATGTGCGTTTATAGTATATCAAGCACAACATAAAAAGACGTACAAAACTGAAGTTTAATAAGTCTGGGATATTACAGCATATTTTTCACCATAATGAATAAACTACAAAAGCCGCATTATATCACGCATTTTGAAAATTACGATTTTCTCCAAAACGGCTCTAATAATTTTAAAAAAAACTTGCTATGGGAATGTAAAATTTAATATCAGGTCAGTTTGATCTTTATTAAAATAGTCTGACAGGGCCTGAATACTTAATTTTTGAAACTGAAGTACCTGATTTAAAAAAAAAAAAAATAAAAGTATTGATAGAAGGATCTTCACTTCTGTAGATTTAAAATAATTCATCATTTCTGGTTGTTTTCATTGATGAGGATTGGTAGATAGGAAGAATTTGATTTCTAACTGAAGGAGAAAACAGCAAAAAAATTTTCAGTTATTTTTTTCCTGTAAATAGATATATAAATATATAATAAACAAATTTTCCAAGATACAAAGTTATAGAAGGTAATGCAGCTAATGATACATTCCTAAGTGATTGTTGAAGAAAATATATTGAGGATGTATAGTCAGTCGACTGTAGAAACTATTATAGGTGGAATAATCAGGAATCAGCCATTTTTTAAATATTTTAATTTTGCCAACGATTCGGCTCAAGCTTGTGAGCCATCATCAGGGCATTACTGAGCCATGTCCAAGCAAAATTTAAAAAAATCAAAAAATGACTGATTCCTGATTATTCCACCTATAATAGTTTCTACAGTCGACTATACATCCTCAATATATTTAAATTTATTTGTTCAATACATTTAAATTTATTTATTTATTCAGTTTATGCTTGGACATGGCTCAGTAATGCCCTGAAGCTTGAGCCGAATCGTTGGCAAAATTAAAAAATTTCAAAAAATGACTGATTCCTGATTATTCCACCTATAGTTGAAGAAAATGATTTCTATTGTTATATTATTTATTTTGTAACAAATGTTTCCATCGAAATTATTCAATGGTATCCTTTTTTCAGTTTTAACACTATTTAAAACTATATTAAAACGTTGATTGTAACAAGGTATATTAGAGGAAGACGTGTATTGTGTGCACGGATTTGTTTTATCCTGGCATAGTCCATCCTTAGGCTTGGGCATAGTTAAATCCAGTCTTGACCAAACAACAAAGTAAAATTATTAGGTAAACCATGTACAATAAACATTTTGCTATAAGTTGCAACGTTTGAATCAAGGAAATTCAAAGAACAGAAAATGCAAAATTGGTGTGAGCCAGCTAATTATAAATCCCGATCACAAGAATTATTTGTTTTCATTGGACGGCATTCAAGCTCCTATTCCTAGGAGGCAAGAAGAGACTAAGCTAGCATTCTTGAGTAACATTAACACTCTACTTGTTATATAACAATTGGACGATAATTTCTAGTGATTTAAAATTTATTCGTTGAAATTTACATTACTACTACGCTTAAATAAGATTTTATTTTCTCTCTAATATGTCTAACAACGGGTGTTTCCCTCGCTTATTTCGATAAAAAAAAAAATTTTGTTTGTCTCTATTATACAAAAGTTGACCTACATTTTTCCGTTTCATCATAGAAGTCAAGAAAAACATGCCGGTGCTGCAGTTCGTGACTCATGTTTTAAAAATGATATCAACATGTTTTTTCCAACAAACGATTTGTTATTAAGAGTATATTAGATAGAGACGAAGATTTTCAAAAGGTGCTATATTCTTTTTAAGAAATTTTAGAGGTAGCTAATAATCTCTGTAAATTTATTATTGAACCATTTTTTTTATTATTTTTTAAATTAAAATCTATAATTATTCATTTACTCTATTGATTGTTTTATTTTTACCTCATGGAAGGAAATGGTTTAGTATAATTTGGAATAAAATATTAATGCATACAATCAATAATAACAATTTAATAAAAAAAAAAAAAAAAAACGAAAAATAAATATTGTATGTATCTTCTGTAAAGAACTGTAATTTTCAGACTTCTTTTAAAGCACTTAACAGTAAATTAGATTAATATTTTTAAAAAAAATATTTTTACCGTTTTTTTCTTCAGTTCCTTATTGAATCATTGCCTATTTTATAGATGAAGTCACTTTTTATCAACGCTTAAAACAAAAATGTTTAAAAAAAAAATATTATTTCTAATTAACAAAATAAAATGTACTTTTGAGGAAAAAGATTTTTTTAAATTCTAGATTTTAGCCGTAAGACTATTTAAATGGGGGATAAAACTTACATGAATTTAAATCCCATTTTTTCTTATATTGATATAGGGAATATAATCAAAATTGTAAAAATCGTATTTGAAAAGTTAAATGTATCATATAAGAAGTGTCTTCTATTACGCTAAATGCAGTAAAAACATTGTCATAACTTTTTAGCCGTGTATCTATCTTAAATATTTATTTTCAGAGTTTTACGACATTTCGCTTTCGTGCTAGCCTTACCACATTTTCGCAGATCATTTTGTGAGGCGTGATTATTTGAACTTAGGGGACTTCAAAACATGTATTCCCGTTAAAACCTCGAAATAAAATATTTTCACAATCGCAATACTTCATATTTAAAAAAAAAAGTAAGTGAAAGTTTAAAAAAAAAGAGAGGAAGTCATTTGTCGAACAGCATTTTAGCCTAGAGAGAAATGCTTTAGTTATTTGGCAATACACCGGGTTGCTTATATAACACAGCATACTTATCAATCACTTGGACATATTTTTAATTTTTTTCCCTATTCCTATACAAATTTATAATATTTACAATTTTTTTTTTTTTTTACTCTTTTAGCCATTTACATTATTTTATTTTGTTTCTCTCTACCATTATATTGTCAATTTAGACCTTTGGTGCGCACATTACATAATCAAAATATAATCACATTCACCATTTAATTGCCATACAGGTGATGGTGGATAATCCCCAAGGAGTCCAAAATCACATTTTCTGCTTAAACCGCTATATCTCCTATATCGACACCCAGGGGTCTTCCAAAAATCTCCTTGTGCTTCCAGGGATTGCTCCGTGAGACCCAAACCATAGACCTCTAACGGAGAACTGTCTCTCACCAAATATCTCGCGGAACTTTTCTTTTAGGAAAGGGATGCATTTCTCGTAGATGGCTCTTTTCTCCCTTTCCACTCCACCTGCTTGATCGAGGTCATTAGTCTCATATCGAACGGTAGGGTCCAGGATCATTGCACTAGTTCCGTTGTTCGGGAATGCAACGATGTCTGCGTACCTAACTGATCCGTCCGTATCAATGCAGTAGACCTCTTCAAAACAGGTGAAATCTTTTTCCCTGAGGAGCTTTGTTAAATCGTAACAAAAAAGTTCGTATTAAAAAAACAAAAATCAAAGTGTTGGAAAATTCTAAACAAAATCCTTAAGTCTATCAAAACGTTGTAAGGACTAGTCACCACTTCCCACATTGTTCTATGGTAGAAAACTCCTCAACAGTAATACTTACCCTTATTGTTTATTATGTATAAGTAAAAGTGAAATCAATTGTAAAAGTGGCGCCAAGGATCAGAATTTTGATTTTTTTTAAATATTTAATCTTGACAATCCAAACACATAGACCATTTTGCGAGACTTAATTATTTTGTTAGGACTATTTTCTCTATAAAAGATACCCTAATTGCATATTTTATATGAAAATAAGTTAGAGCAAAAGTTTTATTATGGAATATATGAATGGTATCCGTAGCAGGCTTGTAATGAGCATGGAACACGGGTGGGTGTATTTCCCCGCCAAAAGTTTTCTTAATGACCCGACATAGTTTCATTAATTAAAAGTTTTATAACAATTTTAATTAGCCTAAGTTATGGGTAAGGTTAATTAGATGATCCCTCCATTGAGAAAGTTACCCCTCGAGATAATTAATAAGGAAAATGTGGTAGCAAGTTTCTGTTCTAACTAAGAGCTTTATGGTTTGCTAGCACCTTCAATGCTACGATAACTTTAGCCTCGTTATGAATTCATTGGAGGCAGTCTGTAATAAATAGACTATTTGGAATAACATATGTCATGACATAGTAGTTTACCTGACATTTCAATATACCTTTGGGATCTGAAGCTTCTGTGAGGCATGTCGAATATTGTAGTGATCCTGTTTCACTAATTATAAATTTATATCTCATGGATTCTTTACACGATATACAGGTTGTTTCGTAATTTCACGGCGCTATTTTGGGTATGTGTTCACTAACAGAAAATAAACAAACAAGTTCAATTTAAAATATATCTCAAACTCATTTATTAAACAGATACCGAACGTTAAAGATTTATAATTCATTACTACTATTTATTTATTATTATCACAACATTTTAAGTAACTATTCAAAGGGGCCTCGCTTTAGTTAAATGCAACATTCAGCACGACGAATCCATGCTTCTTACCTTGAAACGTTATTAAGGATTTATTATTGTAAAAATAAATTTAAATAAAAAATTAAGAGAAAGATTCAAATATTTTATTTATAATAAGTGTACTATTCAATAGTATTAATTGATATTATAATAAATTGAACCGTGTCACAGTATTCACTCCCACTAAAACACAGAATTCGACTAATGATCATAAATACAGCGATAATACACTACAACACAAAGAGCTATACAATTATATGAGCAACTACTGTCATTGCTTATGATTCATTTGTTTATAAGGTGATTAAAACACTTGTTATATAGTATTAAACTTTGCACAGTCAGTCTTACTGTAGTAAATTAATTATAATTCTTTAACCGTTGATATTTGTTTAATAAATGAGTTTGAGATATATGTTAACATGAACTTTTTTGTTTATTTTGCGTTAGTGAACACATACCTAATAGTGCCGTGCAATTACGAAACACCCTGTATACAGTTGATAGTCCAACTTATCTACCTATACTGATGATAGTTGGGCGTTATAAGTTAGTGGCGGTTTAACTATTGCCACGTAAACTTAAACTTCACTTCCATATAAGAGACCTTAAGGTATAGGGTCAGAATTGGTGAATTAAAATAATTCCGACTAAACCCACGAAATTAACCTTACCCTTCTTCGTATTCCGCTAGTTCGTCGTCGCTCACACTGACTAGACAGACGCTCCAACCTTCCACTTGACCAAAAAAAGCTCATCTACTTGTCCATCATAAGGACCTAAGACGTTTGGAGTTAGGCTTTGGGGCTTAACTAAACTATCAAATTCTTCCCGTATCCAATACTTACAATCCGACATCCTTTCTAAAATCCTTAACACCCCTTCACGAATAAACTCATCCATTAAGAGCTTAATGTGTCCTTATGTTACTGATTTGGTCTAAACCTGGTATCACTCCTTCCATGACACACTCCACTGCCACTCTAACCAACTAGTCCAATCCTTCCTCCTCTTAAATTCCTGATATTCCTACGAGGCGTCTGAAAAGAAGATGGCCTCGAGACCATCTTGTTCAGATTACCTACTGAAGTGCTGCCGATGGGCAGTTTCTCTACATGTTTTATCAGATGGAATATTTACTTTAATTATCAAATACAGTTTTAAATAAAAAAAAATAATTAATACATAATGGACATTCACAAAACCATAAAATTTCACTCGCATGCAATCCTTGCAATCTAAAACCCTTTGAAATATCCTCAATACTCCTTACTAATAAAATCATTTATAAATACCTTATCATTTCATTAGGTGAAGACAGCCGGAAGTATACCTCTTTTCATTCTAAACTGCCTAGCTTATTCATATATATATTCCTGACAATCCTCCAAAGCGACTTAAAATAAGATGACTAAGGGACCTCCTACCGTAAATTAGACATTTGAGTACTACCTATGGGTTGTTTTTTCACAAGACTAACAAGTATCTTAACCGCTTATTTATCTTAATTATTAAATGGAAGAAGCACATAAGGTCTGTAAGATTTGGATTTTAAAGAGGGATGTCAATGCTTAAAACATACTTAAAAATCAAAATTACTGCTTTTTGTCTTATTTTTTTTTTACCAAACTCTACTCTACTGGGCTACCTATTACAACAAAACAAATTTAGCATAATATAATTAACTTAATAATCTAAGTTAATATTCTTTAACAGTTTTGGAATAGTTGGAAAGTGTGTGTTGAGGGAAGATTGGTTGGTTTGAGTTGATCTGATATCGCCTGACTGGTGTATTGTTGTCTCCAATCTCCGCCACTTTTCCTCTGTCAAGGAATCTAGCTATTATTCAGTAACAACAATACCAAAATTGTTTATTATTTATTCATCGCAAATTTAGGCACAACTATAGATCCTATATATATATATCAATATTAGGTTTTTTTTTCTTTTATTTCTCCATAATCTTTATTTTTCTACAACCTCCCCATTTCTTTCCTCTGTCCATTTCATACTTTCTTGCTTATCAGCATACAACTATCTCTTTTGTTTTAGAAACGTATTAATTAAAGTTACAACTTTATTTAGAAACATATCGAGTAAATTATAATAATAATATTAAACAACAGTGTATAATATTAAACACTGGCATTTCAGCAATTTCGAAAATTATTCCAAATCTAAATAAATTAATAACTAAAGGAGAAAACAGCAGAAATATTTCGGGTTAATTTTTTTTCCCTAACATATAACAATAGCAATATATTGGGTAGTAAAATAAGTTCATTACGTTTTTTTTAATATTGCAATTTAATCATCACACTTTTTATAAAACTATGTTTATTTGGTCAATAATGTTTAACGTATTCTAGAAAAAGATTAGTTAAGATGTCTGCATTTATGCATCAGTTTCAGTCCAGACTTCTTTTCTTTAAGTGGTATTGCTTGCTGAAAATGGAAATAAAAAAATTAATTTTCGTCATTAATGATTTTACAATTCCGAAAACGAAAATGTATAGACGGTAAGTAGTTTTCTCGGTTCAGTACTGGAAATTTTGATTTGGAAGTAGCAAATCGCTCGAGCCGTCCTCCAGCTGTAAATGAAGACCAAATTCAAGCATCCTACCCAACCAGGCAATTAATTCAGAAGTATTCTGTGCCCCGTTAGAACAATTAAAGGCAGCGCACAGTGGACAATATGACCGATTTAGGTGGACAAAATTCACAAACTTGTTTATATTTAACCTTTGGGGTCCCACATTACAGAAATTTTTTTTTTTATAAAAGTATAAGAAAAAATTACAAAAAATAAGTAATTTTTGGACACGATTGGCGAGCGCACAGTGGTCAAACATCAAAGTTATTTGTTAAAATCTAAAACTTTCCTATATTTTACGTTTGAAGTCCCAGAATACGGGAAAAATAATACACAAAATCTAATTATGGCTCGGAGCTGCTAAAACCTGCTAATAGATGTATTTTATATCATTTAGGAAATTCTTGAAATTATAGATTGTAAAACTTTTGATTCGGAGTGTTATGTCTGAAAAAATAATGTAAAAAAAATCACCCAAAACGCAAAAAATCGCAAAAATTCTTCGTAATATCTAAAGACTAGAATGATTGATGAAACAAATCCTACAAACAAATACTTGGGGTAACTTGGGGGTTATATAGATTTTCGTTATTGGATAGGGGCATACATAAACAAATCGCTAAATTAATTCTACAGGTGAGATTGCAATGTATATTCAATAAGGAATTTGGAAATATAATGTCTTACCTGTCTCAGCAATGTCCATCCTTAAATAAAAGCAAAAAGACTTTGCTCTAAATACACCTTGAACACAATAAATGACCATCGAATAAAGATAATCCCGAAAAAAAAAACGAAAAATAAATATTGTATGTATCTTCTGTAAAGAACTGTAATTTTCAGACTTCTTTTAAAGTACTTAAGAGTAATTTAGATTAATATTTGAAAAACAAATATTTCTATCGTTTTTTCTTCAGTTCCTTATTGAATCATTGCCTATTTTATAGATGAAGTCACTTTTTATCAACGCTTAAAACAAAAATGTTTAAAAAAAAAAAAATATTTCTAATTAACAAAATAAAATGTATTTTTGAGGAAAAGATTTTTTAAAATTCTAGATTTTGGCCGTAAGACTATTTAAATGGGGGATAAAACTTACATGAAGTTAAAGCCCATTTTTTCTTATATTGATATAGGGAATATAATCAAAATTGTAAAAGTCGTATTTGAAAAGTTGTAAAATGTCTTCCATTACGCTAAATTCAGTAAAAACATTGTCATAACTTTTTAGCCATGTATCTATCTTAAATATTTATTTTCAGAGTTTTACGACATTTCGCTTTCGTGCTAGCCTTGCCACATTTTCGCAGATCATTTTGTGAGGCGTGATTATTTGAACTTAGGGGACTTCAAAACATGTATTCCCGTTAAAACCTCGAAATAAAATATTTTCACAATCGCAATACTTCATATTTCATAAAAAAAGTAAGTGAAAGTTTAAAAAAAAAAAAAAAGGAGAGGACGTCATTTGTCGAACAGCATTTTAGCCTAGAAAGAAATGCTGCCCAAATACATCGGACTGCTTATATAACACAGCATACTTATCAATCACTTGGACATATTTTTAATTTTTTTTCCCCCCTATTTTTTTTATTTTGTTTCTCTCTACCATTATATTGTCAATTTAGACCTTTGGTGCGCACATTACATAATCAAAATATAATCACATTCACCATTTAATTGCCATACAGGTGATGGTGGATAATCCCCAAGGAGTCCAAAATCACATTTTCTGCTTAAACCGCTATATCTCCTATATCGACACCCAGGTCTTCCAAAAATCTCCTTGTGCTTCCAGGGATCGCTCCGTGAGACCCAAACCATAGACCTCTAACGGAGAACTCGCCAAATGTCTCGCGGAACTTTTCTTTTAGGAAAGGGATGCATTTCTCGTAGATGGCTCTTTTCTCCCTTTCCACTCCACCTGCTTGATCGAGGTCATTAGTCTCATATCGAACGGTAGGGTCCAGGATCATTGCACTAGTTCCGTTGTTCGGGAATGCAACGATGTCTGCGTACCTAACTGATCCGTCCGTATCAATGCAGTAGACCTCTTCAAAACAGGTGAAATCTTTTTCCCTGAGGAGCTTTGTTAAATCGTAACAAAAAAGTTCGTAATAAAAAAACAAAAATCAAAGCGTTAGAAAATTCTAAACAAAAGCCTTAAGTCTATCAAAACGTTGTAAGGACTAGTCACCACTTCCCACATTGTTCTATGGTAGAAAACTCCTCAACAGTAATACTTAACCTTATTGTGTATTATGGATAAGTAAAAATGAAATCAATTGTATAACGTGGCACCATGGATCAGAATTTTGATTCTTTAAAATATTTAATCTTGACAATCCAAACACATAGACCATTTTGCAAAACTTGGTTATTTTGTTAGGACTATTTTCTCTATAAAAGATACCCTAATTGCATATTTTATATGAAAATAAGTTAGAGGAAAAGTTTTATTATGGAATATATGAATGGTACCCGTAGCAGGCTTGTAATGAGCATGGAACACGGGTGGGTGTATTTCCCCGCCAAAAGTTTTCTTAATGACCCGACATAGTTTCATTAATTAAAAGTTTTATAACAATTTTAATTAGCCTAAGTTATGGGTAAGGTTAATTAGATGATCCCTTCATTGAGAAAGTTACCCCCTCGAGATAATTAATAAGGAAAATGTGGTAGCAAGTTTCTGTTCTAAGAGCTTCATGGTTTGCTAGCACCTTCAATGCTACGATAACTTTAGCCTCGTTATGAATTCATTGGAGGCAGTCTGTAATAAATAGACGGTTTGGAATAACATATGTCATCACATAGTAGTTTACCTGACATTTCAATATACCTTTGGGATCTGAAGCTTCTGTGAGGCATGTCGAATATTGTAGTGATCCTGTTTCACTAATTATAAATTTATATCTCATAGATTCTTTAAACGATCTACAGGTTGTTTCGTAATTTCACGGCGCTATTTTGGGTATGTGTTCACTAACAAAAAATAAACAAGTACATATTAACTTATGTCTCAAACTCATTTATTAAACAGATACCGAACGTTAAAGATTTATAATTCATTACTATGATTTATTTATTATTATCACAACATTTTAAGTAACTATTCAAAGGGGCCTCGCTTTAGTTAAATGCAACATTCAGCACGACAAATCCATGCTTCTTACCTCGAAACGTTATTAAGGATTTATCATTGTAAAAATAAATTTAAATAAAAAATTAAGAGAAAGATTCAAATATTTTATTTATAAGTGTATTATTCAATTCAAAAACACAACCGGTTTTTAAGCACTTGTGTGAACAGAAATGATTCATTTATTTACTATTTATTTGTAAACACGGCATTGCGGGAAAGTATTAAAGGTCTTGCCAACTAATAATAAAAAGATGAACCACTGGAAAATTCCAAACTTTTGTCCACCTAAATTGCTGATTTAGCCCACTATGCAGCGGTTGAGCAAAAGCGTCCAGGTATTGGCTAATCTCAAAGGCAGACTCGTATTTTTCCATCACGACAACGCCTTTCCTGAGGTTCCTTTGCGGACATGGCAGACATCATTGGAGTTTGGTTGGGATTAGGGATTGCAATCCGAAAAACCGGATCCGGTAATCCGGCGGATCCGGCATCATCATATGTTAACCGAATCCGGCAATAATATACCGGATCCGATTATAGCAATTTTATGCCCAAAATAGTGCAATTTAATACAAAAAAAAGTACACTAAATGCGTTACATTTGGTGTACATGTGTGGTGGTGTCGCCGAATCAGTTCAGCATCATTCGTTCACCTTTTGCATGTTTATTGTTTTTTCGGTGCTTCAACTAAATGTAAGTCAACATATATTATTATCTTGGATATAAGTGAGCTATAGCACTCTATAAGTTGGATGTAAAGGAAATTCTGAAACAACTCTATGATTTTTTTTAGAGAAATTGCTCACTCAAGTACTGACTTACTCAAGTGTTTACCTACTGAGTTATATTAAAAACTGCTTACAAATCTATTGAAATCTTCTTTGAGAGTGACACAAGTAATGTTACAACTAGAGTGATGAGTTTTGAGGATCAAAGGGTATATATAGCAAGGGATTGTAGGGGAGATGAGGAGGCGGCATGGTTACCACAAAGCAAGTGCTTCCAGGTGTTGGGTACTGTGTCCTAAGTACAGGTATATGTTCTTTGTCGGTACTTGGTCAGTCCTTTCTAGGTAGCTGGTTTATGGGTGACAGCTTTAGATATAGAAAAGGAAGTTATTAATAATTACTCTATATTAGCTATTAGTTAAGTCTCATTCCATAACTTATGAAAACTGAGCTGCTTTACTGCTCACGTCTTCCCATACTTCACTTTCTCAGATAGCTCAATTAACTTATTAAGTTACTTTATAAAATCTTATATAATTATCCTTGCGAAATTAACTCAGATAGGAATTGTGATAACAATAATTTTAAATTATTTGAGAATGCTAACAAACAAGTCTTATATTTATGATAGACATCGTCATATTTTGGATGAATATGTCTAATAAATGGCATAATTATCAAAATAATCAGTTCGTATTAGAAATATAAATCTTTAAATCATTCTACTGAAAATATTTGTTTTTCAAATAGTATTGAAGTACTAATTACATTAGTATATATTATAAAAAATCAATTTCGATTTTGGTAAAAGGGTGGTAGAAAACAAGTAGTCTTTATTTTCAGCAAATGGTAATCAATAGCCGACTGTTTTAGTAGCCATTAAAATTTTACTTGTTACCTAAATTACTAAACTTTAATTTTTTGCTCCATATCTAATCCTAAAATAACTTTTATTTTATAAACTTTCAATTATCACTACAATTATAATCCAATAACTCACTAACAGTTCATCTTGGACCGAAAAGTGAAAATCAACCTGATTTTTTCGAGCCATCCGTCCGGATTGATGAAATTTGGGACCGGATCCGGCCGGATTGCAATCCCTAGTTGGGATGTGATCCTCCACCCAGCCTATTCACCAGCCCTTCGAGATTTGTATATTTGTTCAACAATCGACGAGGCAACCGTTAAGAAACTTTTTATAGCTTCTATCCCATTATTTAAGGTATTTGCTGAAACTAAAGAAGCACTAAAACAGAAGAACATTACTACAGCTAAAAAAAAAAAATTTGAATGTTATTTTCGAAGTCGTAAAATATTTACTGTTGACTATTTTTAGTTGGAAAACTTTCAAAATACTCCCCAGTAGATGAAAAATATATACAAGACTAGCTTGGCAGTTCAAAAGTCGCTAGTTTGAACTCCATAAATTGTTTAAATAATTAAATAAATTGTCAAAACACGAATCATTACTAGTCAATAGCTAATAGGTTTTTGTTTTGTAATAGGTTTTTGTTTTGTTTTTTATTTATTATTATTATTTTATTGTATATATATGAATTTATTTATGTTCTATTTTATGTAATTTTACCATTATTATTATTTTCTGTATATATAGTATGAATGTGGTCTCTTATCAATATTATTATTGTTCATTTTGTAACAAATTGTAATATATCTCAATAAAAAAAAAAAAAAAAAAAAAAGTCAATAGCTACTCCTCAAAATCTTGAACATAATTCCATTAGAGAATCATGACATGATAAAAATGATATATTTATATTCTCCTGCTTTAGACCGTGTTTTTTTCCACGGACGTTTCACCAAAAATATTTTAGGTTTCTTTAAGGTACTTTTTTTTTTTTAGTAGTAGTAATAACAATTTTTATTGAGAAAATTTTACAACCTGTCCCAATTTGGACATTAATAGTATTGCTGAATGATATCAAACATACTACATTCATACAATATTTACACAACATAAAATTACAATAAAATATATACACAATAATGAATCAGTTTAAGGTACTAAAGAAGAATTTTTACTATTTTTAAGAGGTGATTCTTGTTCAGAATCCTAAAGAAGCCGTCAGGATATGTGGTAATTGGTGGGAAATTGAAAACACGGTCGAAAACAGATGACGATTATGAAGATAAATATTATATGATGTGTGGAAAGCTTAAGGGGTAAATATGATATTAATATTTAAAAAAAAAAAAACTGTGCCACTACAACCCTAGAAGGGTCTATGGGCTCAGAACATACTGAGATTAGTACTGTTTCTAGGCCAAAGGCCGTGCAATGAGGTGATTTGGCCGAGATCACGCTCAGCCGCCAGGTTTTTTCCCCAATCTTATTGGGTACCCACTTTATAGAGGCTGGGTCTGTCCCAGGAGGGTTTCCATACCCGGGATATTATTATACGGTAGAAAAATCTGTGGCGCGCAAATCACGAATGTTATTTACCTCCGTTGTTAAAATCAATTTAAGAACTTTTAAATAAATTTAGAGTTGAAAAAAGGTAACTACATTGAGTTTAGATAGAAGCTTTTGTTTTACTAAATATTATTATCTGCAACAATCAGTAAATTTTATCCGCTTTTCGTCACTCTCCATTACCTTTCGCAACTTTGTGTTTAAGATATATTTTTTAAATATTTTGCTTCCCAACTGTTATACGTCTATATTACTGTTATTATTAGAAAAAAAATACATAAACTTTTTTTTTCCTCATTTCTCCTTTAGTTAGTTATTAAATTCGTTTAGCTTGTATATTTAGCCGTTCCTTATCAATGCTAATAAGATGATATTGATTTTTTAAATATAAAACATTAAAGGTACTTTTGATAAAGAAAATATAAAACTTCACAATTTAAGCCCTGTCAGACTATTTAGAATGGTACATGATATTAAAGCCCATTTAATTTCAAATCTATACAGGGAGTTTAATCAAAATCGTTAGCATCTTATATCAAAATCGTAAAAAGGTGTAAAGTGGTAATGGTATAAACCTACTGACTGCCGATTTTGGTGAAGAAACATCTCACATTTTATGGTTGACTTAAATAAGAAATTTCAAATACTTATCGTTTTCGTGCTAGAGTTGTATGTGGCTCTAGCGCCCTCGCTCAGCTTCCACTGGCTCTCAAGACCAGTGACGCGACTGAGTGAGAGGCGCTGGGATCTCCTGGCGTTGTGCCTCGGGATCCACTAGTGGATCTCGGGGATCGATACGGTGATCCCAGGGGAAGTTTGTAAATATTGTAAATAGGTACGAATGAGATCAAAGTTGTTATTATTTTCTTTATATATATTATTTATTTTATTTTATACACATATATTTTTTCTTCTTTATTTATTCTTTATTAATTATTCTTGTATTTTTTTTTATATTTTATTTATTTTTTTGTAATTATTTATTTTTTTATATATATTATTTATCTATTTTATATATATATATATATATATATATATATATATATATATATATTTTTTTTTTTTTTTTTTTTTTTTTTTTTTATGATGTACATATGGGATGAATGGTTTCTTCTAGCTGTATTACTCATTGCCCCAGTAGGCGGCAGATTGTATTATCTCTTAATAAATAAATAAAAAAAATAAAAAAGAGTTACTACCACAAACACAGACCTTTACTCGCGGCTTAGTTATTTTGACTCAGGGTATATTTCGCAAAAGTGTATTTCCGTTTAATACAGGAATTCGAAAATTTTAAGGATCTCAATACCTTCCCTTGCTATGTGTTTTATATATAGGTAAGTGAAAGTAAAAATATGGGCTTGTTATAAAAGTTGAATAAGACTTACTTGAATTACTTGTATCCAAAATATGAAATATCCCAATTACCATTTTCCATTGTATCCCAAATAACTTTAGTCGACTTGAATATCCTGAAATATACATTTCATGTATTATTATTTTTTTTTGTAAATTATTTTTTTATATTATTATTATTTGAATTCTTGGATTCCACTAACTTGTTTAATTATTTAACGTCACTTTATGCTACTATGGCTAATCGGACGAAAATCTAAAATCGAAAAAGGACGTGACAGATTTTAATACTTTTTCACTATCGCTTAAGGCATTCCTTCCTAAAGGTTTATAAGTAAAATACATTGAAAACAAGTTTTTCTTTAGATAGGAAAATAACATTTTCTGTAATCAAGACACTAAAAAATCTTTCCTGAAATGTGAGTAAAAAATAACGCTGGAAAGCACAAGATTTTAGCAAAGTTAATGTCCTTATAAGCCCATAAACTTATTAACATATGTCATTTGTTATTTTGTAATGAGGAAGGTTATAGTGATTCATTGTTGCCAACGCATAGTATCATACATGTCATATTTTTCCATAGCATACCCAAGATTTTATAAACGATATTACGTTCCGAATCATAATTAAGTTGTTCTTCTTTTTATTAATTTCTTTATTTCGAGATCGGCTGCTTGAGCAATACATGTTTTTTTTTTAACATAAAAGAATAATTATTACATTATAATTATACATTTATTATAGGTTTCATTCTGATAAAAATAATCTGACAGGGCTAAAATAGCAATTTTTAAAATTTTCTTCCTCTAAAGTACCTTAAATGGTGAAAACTCGAAAGTATTAACCATATCATCTTATAAATATCGATACAAAACAACTAAACATTGAAGTTGAACAAATTTGATAACCAACTAACTATCCAGTAGTAGCACTTCAAAGGTATTTTTGTTTGTGTTTTCTTATCCTTGTTTTATAACCGAATACAAGAATTGTAAGATAGATGTATAATATACCCTTGGAAAGCTCAAGAGCTTACAAAAAAAATGTATTTTATACCAAAAGTCGTATTAAGTAAAGGGAAAAATGGAAAACGAATAACTTTAACTAATTGTTGTAGAGAATAATATCATAGATTATGTAATAAAAGACATGCTTTTATCGATACTTGATGCAATTAATTTTTTAACCAGTTTACTCTCACTTAGCTCATGAATTTCATCTCTAACTTTATTTAAAAATTCTTGAATTGATTTTAACAACGGAGGTAAGTCAATGCCGTGTGTTGTACTCTCTTATTTCTTTCTTTCCTTCTATTTCTAGAATTTTTGATCGGTTAAAAAAAAAATATATTTTTAAAATGTAATTTTTAGTTTTTTGGACATAAGAATATTTTCAACGAAACAAAAATCATTTAAACCTTTTTGAAATCAATTTATTTGTTAAATTGATTTTGACAACGAAAGTAAGATAAAGTCGTGCGTTGCCCGCGCCAGATTAAAATTTCATATTTTAAGATCGTCCATGCCTGGGATGTTACAGTAACTTTTCCATCTAAATCGGCCGAGCCGAAGATCCACTTTATACCGTGCATTTTGTACTTTTTTACGATTTTCTTTAACGATTTTGATTAAACGTTGCTAAATCGATGTGAAATGAGATAGGCTTTAATATTATATATGTTTGATTCAGATTGAAATAGTCTGACCGGGCTTAAATTATTATATTTTAAAATTTCGTCATCTAATGCACCTTAAATTTTGTAGGTTCGAAAAAAGTAGCTATATTATCTCGTCAGAATTGAAAAAAAACGGGGAAGTATGGAAGTTCAAAGAATTTGACCTCCTACTAAAGAGAATAATAGCCAAAATATTTTTGTATGTAATTTTTAGTTTTTTGGACATAAGAATAGTAATATAGACCTATAATATACCGTTGGAAAGCTCAAGAGCTTACAAAAAAATGTATTCTAAACCAAAAGTTGTATAAATTTAAGGGGAGTGATAGAAAACTTTTACTAATTGTTGTAGAGAATAATATCATAGATTATTTAATAAAGACATTTTTCTATCAACACTTGATGCAATTAATTGTTAAACCATTTTACTCTCACTTAGCTCATCAATTTCATCTCTAACTGTATTTAAAAATTCTTAAATTGATTTTAACAACGGAGGTAACTCAATACCGCGTGTTGTACGTAATACGATTTTTTTCTTCTATTTTTATTGGTTTATGTCACATATAATATCCGTTTTCAAGGTAAAGGATTTTTATTAAAAATACGATATGAAAACAAGATAATTTTATTCGAAGTATTTACCTACTTTTTCTACACATTTTTCCCAACGTGACACCAACTTTTTTATCCCCGAACTGAAAAACTCTGAGCTTTGAAGTGAAACAAAATCTGAAAACGCACTTTTCACTTGATCATCATTTTCAAAAAGTTTTCCTTTGACGAAGTTGTCTAAATTCCTGAACAGGTGGTAATCTGTTGGAGACAAGTCGGGAGAATAAGGTGGGTGCGGAAGAACTTCGTAGCCCAGTTCTTTCAATTTTTGCACGGTATGTTTTGAAACATGAGGTCTTACTGCCGCTCAGTGAGATCATGAGGTACCCATGTATCGAGCTTTTTTAACTTTCCCAAAACACTTTAAACGTCTGGAAACGGTAGATGCACTTGCATTTAGTTGTGCTGAGAGTCCTTTAACTGTTTGGTAGGGCTTCCTTCTACTGTATGTTTGAGGACATCGTTGTCTATTACGGACGGAGGTCTTCCTCGGGGCAAGTTTTCCAAGTCGGTATCCCCAGCTGGAAACTTAGTAAACCAACGGCGAATGGTCCGTTCATTAACACTCCCTTCCCCAAACGCCTTGCAAATATTTCTAACGGCCTCAACTGCTGAATGGCCGAGTTTAAACTCGTACAAAAATATTACTCGAAAATCGCGTGTTTCCATGTTCATATTTGGAGGTATACTAAAAAGTGGGTAATTTATTGGGAAGCTAATGTTTATAATACAAAGGTAGAGGACTAGTAACTGTTTACTTTAAATATGTAAACATTCGGAATAAAACAACAGAGACCTGCAAAATCCTTTATTTATTTCAGAAACTATAAAAACGGACATTTCATTTGAAACAACCCAATAGAATTTTTGATAGGTTAGTAATATTTTATTTATCATTTTTTTCAATACTTTTTACGAGGGGAGGGGCCTCAACTTTTGGCCTCCTACCAAATTAAATCAACATTAATTAGTTTAAGCTTTATTTTCCTTATTTACAATAGATGAAACAGTGGTTTTTAAAAGTATTCCGTTAACATTCGTGTTATTTCGAAAAATACTTGCTCTCAAGGATGACAAGATGCCCCAGAAAGGAAAACATATTTATCCAGGACTCTCGGCGACCTAGTGTCAGTCGACAAATACTTTCATCCGTGGAAAGGAAAATTTGTTGACAGGGAAAAAGAGGAAAAGGGGACAGTGCGATGTGACATGGGGTTGGAAACCGGCCAAAGCGGAGGCAAGGCAGCTAGCACAATCCCTTTCCTTCCAATTTCTCTAGTCTTGAAGTTTTTCTAATTTTTCAAAAGTCGAATTTGAAAGGGTTTTTTTTCTTTCTTGCTTTCTATTATTTATATTTGGAATAATTCAACAAATCATTTTAAAATTCGACTTTACAATGAAAATACACGTTTTAAGATCCCCTGAGTCTAAATATGTGAAAGTTATTTTTTGATTAAAGTCCCCATATCGATGTTAAATTAATTAGGATTTAAACGGGCTATCGTGTAGGTTTTATCCTAATTAAAATAGAAAGGTAAGAATTAAATGGCGATTTTTTAACTTTATTATCTAATTAGCTTTATTTTGTTTATTATAAATAATTAACGAGTTTTCTTTGTTAGCAGTGATAAAAAAAGGGTAAATATGAAAGAACCAACTAAAGGAGAAACAGCATATATATTTTTCTGTTCTAAATTTATTTTTCCGCAATCAGAATGGGATTATAGATTTATAGTATACAGTTGAAAAGCGAATGATATTACTAAAAAAATTGAATGTAATGGAAGTAACGAAAAGCGCCTAAACTTAAGTGATTATTGGTGATAATAATTTATATTCTTATAAGATTTAATCTAAAATAAATATTCCCATCGAAACTTAATTTATCTCTTTTTTCAGCTTTAACTTTATCTAAAATTACTAAAATTGAAGGAGTGTCAGAATATCACTCTATTGATTCATTCATTGTTGTGACACTCTCCTTCAAACGCCCTGAAGTAGGCCTATAATTTAGGCCGAAACGTCGGCACCAGTTTACTAAGTTTATATCTTAATTGTGAATTCTTTAGACTCCACCCTTAACTAACTTCTCTCATAGTCAACTATTCTCACTTTACTAAAGTATCTTTAATTTTATAAATTTGAAAAACATATCCATATCATGTTGTTAGCACTGATAATTAACCGAAAACAATATGAAGGTATTTTATAACCACTAAAAGGATTAAAGAGCTAAAATATTCGTTTATGTGATTTTTTTTTTTTCCGAACTTGAGAACTGTAATACAGATTTTTAATATACATTCTAACAGTTAAATATTTCAGAAAAAATTTAATGTTATATACAAAGTTGTATGAGGTAATAGAGTCTGATGAAAAGCGGATCAAACTAAGTAATTGTAGTTGGTAATAATTTCTATTTCAGGATTTAATCTAAAGTAAATGATTCCATTAAAACTCATGTAATTCTTTAAACAATTTTCAACTCTAACTTTATTTAAAACTTCTTAAATTAATTTTAACAACGTAGCTAAATGAAATTCATGTGTTGCGCGCACCAGATTTTTACTCCAACAGGAAAGAAAATACCCGAGGCTAAACCGATGAAACCTGTTCATTCCCTCGGCTACTAGTTGCGTTTCGGCTCTTCAAATGTTTTATTGACCGATCTATTTTGGGTGCAAGGATCCTCTGACCTTCTCATCAGCTTTCGGCACCAAAGTATTTTTAGTGTTTTACAACGTTTCTCCGAAATGTGAGATAGTAAGGTAGTAGAAATTTCTTACGCTTTTCTCATCCTACCGATAAATAACAGTCCACACAAAATAATGAGGTAAAAACTAATTATAACACATGAAAAACCTTTAAAACCAAATTTTAGTGTGTTTAGAACATTTTTACTTTGACTTACTTATATATGAAATATCTGAAAATTTTCTAATTCCAATTTCCACCGGAAATACACGTTTTAGGATCCTCTGAGTCCAAACGACCAACTCCCCCACAAAGGTCTGTGTGTGGGGAATCTAGCACGAAAACGAAAAGTCGTGCGAAACTAAAATTTCATTTCTTATACAACTTTGAGCCCGAGCTGTTACACCAATTTTCTCTTCCCAATCAGCGAACCAGAAGAAATCAAGTTAAACAATGCATTTTGCACCTTTTTACAATTTTATAAAAAACGGGTCTTATTTTAATTAAACTCGCTAAATCAATGTAAAATTATTTATTTTGATTAAATCAGTCGGACCAGGCTGAAATTCCGATTAACTTAATTTTGAATTTTAGATTCATATTATCTTATTATATTATTATCGGGTTCGGTAAGCCTATTATTATTATTATCTTAGCATTGATAAAAAGAACTAAAGGAGAAGAGGGCAAACATATTGTTTTTGGTAGTTTTATTATTTCGAACATAAAATTAGTGAAAAATAGATTAGATTTATAATATACCATTGGAAAGCTGAAGATATTTTTTTCTAAAATCTTTTATAAAAAGTTGTAAAAGGTAATGTAAAGTGATGAATAGGACGTAAACTGGTGATTATTGTTCATAACAATTTTATATTGTTGTATTATTTACTCTAAAACATATGTTTTCAACGAAACTTTTTTACTTCTAAAGTATCTACGATTTTGTAGATTAAAAAAAATTAACCATTTTTTGTCGTTAGCATTGATGAATA
This sequence comes from Piezodorus guildinii, assembly GCA_023052935.1. NCBI lineage: Eukaryota > Metazoa > Arthropoda > Insecta > Hemiptera > Pentatomidae > Piezodorus > Piezodorus guildinii. Next base: position 107,712,134 of record CM041295.1, on the reverse strand, counting down.
ACGTCTAAATACATAAGTAGAACGAATTCGATCTATAGCTTTTTTTTTTTTCATTTCAATTTTTATTAAGTATTATTACAATCTGTCTCAATTTAGACATTAATAATAGTGGTGAAAGATAACATACATACTTCATTCATACAATATTTACACATAAATAAAATTACAATAAAATATATTGATCTACAACTAAAGAAGAAAAAAGCAAACATATTTTTTTAATACAATTTGTGTTTTTTTTTAATATAAAAAGAGTAATATTGATGTTTAATATACCGTTGGAAAATTAAAGATTTTAGAAAAAAAAAATTATCTTATACACAATGTTGAAAAATGTAAAGGAGAGTGATTAATAGCGGATAAAATCAACTGATTGTTGTAAATAAAAATTTTATATTGTTAAATTATTCATTCTAAAACGTATGTTTACAACGAAACTAAATATCATTTAACCTTTTTGAAATCAATTTATTAGTTGTTAAATTGATTTTGACAGCGAAAGTAAGATGTCGTGCGTTGCCCGCGCCAGATTAAAATTTCATATTTTAAGTTCGTCCATGCCTGGGATGTTACAGCAACTTTTCCATCAAAATCGGCCAAGCAGAAAATCCACTTTATACCGTGCATTTTGTACTTTTTTACGATTTTCTTTAACGATTTTGAATAAACGTCGCTAAATCGATGTGAAATGAGATGGGCTTTAATATTATATACATATGTGTGATTCTAATTGAAATAGTCTGACCGGGCTTAAATTCTTATATTTTAATATTTCGTCATCTAATGCACCTTAAATTTTGTAGGTTCGAAAAAAGTAGCTATATTATCTCGTCAGAATTGAAAAAAAAAAAAACGGGGAAGTATGGAAGTTCAAAGAATTTGACCTCCAACAGGATAACAGCAAAAATATTTTTGTATGTAATTTTTATTTTTTTGGACATAAGAATAGTAATATAGACCTATAATATACCGTTGGAAAGCCCAAGAGCTTACAAAAAAATTTATTTTAAACTAAAAGCTGTATAAAGTTAAGGGATGTGATGGAAAACGAATAACTTTAACTAATTGTTGTAGATAATAATATCATAGATTATGTAATAAAAGACATGTTTCTATCGATACTTGGTGCATTTAATTTTTTAACCAGTTTACTCTCACTTAGAATTCATGAATTTCATCTCTAACTTTATTTAAAAATTCTTGAATTGATTTTAACAACGGAGGTAAGTCAATGCCGTGTGTTGTACTCTCTTAATTCTTTCTTTTCTTCTATTTCTAGAATTTTTGATCGGTTAAAAAAAAAAAATTTTTGTATGTAATTTTTAGTTTTTTGGACATAAGAATAGTAATATAGACCTATAATGTATCGTTGAAAAGCTAATGATTTTAGAAATAATATTATCTTATACACAAAGTTGTAAAAAGTGAGATGATGAAAAGGGGACAAAACAAACTGATTGATAGATAATAATAAAATAGATCATTTAATAAAAGACATGTTTCAATTGAAATTCAAAGTAATTAATACTGTTATCTTTTTCCCCCCTAACTGTATTTAAAAATTCTTAAATTGATTTTAACAACGGAGTTTAGTGAAAGTCGTGTGTTGCGCGCACCAGATTTTTTAAAATAATAGATAAATTAAATGTGACCTTTTTTAAAATGCTTTTTAAATTTATAATTTTTGAAATAGTGAGTGAAAACAGACGAAACTGCTGATGAAGTGGGGAAACATTACATGTGGAAAAGTATGCATGACAGGTAAACCTTTAGAAAAATAAAATTAATAAAATAAGATTTGTGAAAGTTAAAAGAGTTGTGAAATAGATACATAGAAAATAATAATTTTCTGGGACTGGGTCTCTTTAGAATAACAGGTTTGTACAGTTTAAATATACAATATGTCTGGCCAACAGACAAGATGAACATGGTTAACTACTATTTACAATAATTGATGAATTTGAATACAACACAAAATAAATAAAATAAAAACAATCTTCAGAAGCTAATTTATGTTAGAAAAAAATGAGAAATATATGAGTTGATAACAGAATCCAAATAAAAAAAGAAACAAACAAAATTAAATAAAACAAAAATAATTAGTAACATTGTACTAGTACTTAGTATTCTTAAAATAACATTAACTCTGACATAATAAAGGATCTATATCAGACCAAGAATTAATGAAAGATAAAACAATTAAAACATAAATAACAATAAAAAATACAAATATAAGAAATGAAATCTTCTAGTAACAAAAATAACGATATAAAAAACTAAACAAATACTGTAAAGATTGAACCAAAGGAAAATAATTATATAAAAATATATTTCATATTTAAAATATGTGTCAGTCAGCGTCATTTTTGGGATGTTAAAAGGGCTGGAAAAGAAGGAATTTAAATGTAGAAAGGGAAGGAACATGACGGATGTTTGATGGAAGGGAATTCCAGAAACTAGTAGAACGGGCCAGAAAGGAGCATTCGTATTTTTTTGTTCTGTGGGAATTGATATAAAGGTTGGAAAAACGGGATCTAGTCTCTAGTGGGTGAATTGAGGGTTTGAACTGTAGGAGATTGTAGATATATGGAGGGTGTTGTGAATTGATGGTTTGGTATAGGAAAGGTCCAAGGAAATATTGCCTACGGGTAAGAGGAAAAAGCCATTTTGATTCGGTATAAAGATGGGATACATGAGACCGCCTCGATGTGCCAAAGATAAATCTTAAAAAACCGTTCATAATTAACTTTAATCGTTTCTCTAGCATCATCGAGAGACCATCATATACCATACATCCATATGTATAGTAATATCATACAAATATATTTTACAGATACTTGAGTATGGCCCTAGAGGCAGAAATGTAAAAATAAATTAATTTCTTAAGGGATTGGCCAAAAAATATATCTTACAAATATCAAACCAAAAGAAAAATTAGTATTATGATGAGAAACTCGCTCCATAAAGCGCCACAAAATGAAATAATTGATCTTATTTCTCGATGCTGGAAGCTGAAGTGCAGTTCCATTAAATTAGTGCCCTAAGAAGGGCATTAAAGCTCTTGAACATGGTAATCTATTTGTGATGCACCCTATATAATGAAGAGGTGAGAATATAATAAGTGTGAGGAGGGAAGGTGATTAAGAGTCGATGAAGGTATGATAAAAACGAGGGAATAGAGAGGCCAACTGTGGATTGATAAGGTGTGCTACAGCCACCGTTACCTCATTCCCGGTCTCCCTTAATATTATTAATAACATTATTTGAATTTAATTTTTTTGTATTACGGGATTGAGCTTTGGAGCTCTACTAAACCATCAAATTCTTCTCTTATTCAATCCTTACAATCCAAAATCCTTCGAAAAATCCTCAATGCTCCTTTTTACTGTAAAAAAAGGTAATTTTTTTATTGTAAGTTAAAGTCGCCATTCTCGTTAAAAGGATTCTTAGCAAGTGAAATATAATTGTAACAAGGATACGATCCAAATTGGAAGAGAACCACTATTTTTGACTCTATTCTCCTTTTAAAAGGATACTAATCGAAATAATTCACCGATAACTAGGATTACCACACTAAAAAGGACACTTTTAATATAGAAACTCTCTTCTTTTTCCTTTTACTGCGCCCATTTATATCAATTAAAGGCAGTAATTAAAGAGAAACGGCTAGAGTTGGCAAATCGGAAAGGAGTGCAACGCAAGGCCTCATCTTTAAGGACTTGGCAAAAGTTATTAAGCTTCAGTTGGGTGGTTTTACCTCACCCGCCGTACTCTCCTGACATTGGTCCTTCGGATTTCAATATTTTCCGTTCCCTCGAAAATTTTCTTCAAGGGAAATCCAGCTGTTCATATGATTACGTCAAAACGGACCTTTCATTGTTCTTCAGGAGTAAGGATATGGATTTTTGGAAAAAAGGGTTAATGGACCTTCCGAACCGTTGGGGAAGGGTAATAGCTAACGGTAGCAACTTTTTTGTAGATTAAATAAATAAATTTTAAGCTGTCCATTAATTAATTTTAATTTTTGTCAAAATTTCTCTACAAACTTTTCGGAAAACCCAATATATAACCTACATCGGTAGTACTGATTTTAACTGACCTGTAGCCTATTGGCCTTTCAATGCGCCACTATATTATTAAATACAACATCAATTAGGTGTTTACTATAAAATCGACTTGTACAGTTCTTTTTTTAATTTCAGTTACCTATATGTGAAATATGTAAAGGAGAGTATTGCGATCTTGAAAATCTTACAGTTCTTTTCACCGAGTGAGCACGTTTTAAGGTGCCCTTTATCCAAATGACCAAGTCCTGCAAAATGGTCTCTGTATGTCTAGCTCGAAAGTTTTTTAAAACTAAAATTTCATATATTTGAAGGATATATGTCTGAGATATTACCGTAACGTTTTCAACGAAATTGGCGAACCACAAAAGCTACTTCAGAGCATACATTTTCCGACTTTTTCCGATTTTCTCAAAAATGGCACAAAGGATTTCGATTAAACCTCCTATATCGATGTAAAATTAAATGTACTTTAATATCATCTAGGTTTCATTCTGATTGAAATAGCAATATTTTTCAAGTTCTTCATCTGAAGTAGTTTTAATTTTGTAAATTTGAAAAAATGGCTATTTGATCTTGAAGGCATATATAATAAAAGAGTAAATAAATATAGTTGTATAACTACGGGCTTGCTATATATATTTACGGGCTAGCCTTATTGGGGTAGTGACTTCTACTTGCACTGTTAAATGTCTGTATTTTGATTTAAATAAAGAGGTTATTAAAAAAAACACCGCTGGAAAGCTAGAGATTTGAGATAAAATTTGTTATATTATATACAAAGTTGTATAAAATAATGGAGGGTGGAGAAAAGTGGATAAAACTAAGTGGTATTTGTAATAATTTCTATTGTTAGATTATTTAAAATAAAATAAATATTCCCAATGCAATTCAATTCTTTAGACTTTTTTTTACTCTTACTTTATTTAAAAGTTCTGCAATTGATTTCAATAACAGTGGTAAGGGAAAGCATATGTATATACGATATAGAGGCGGGAAAATATTGCGATCGTGAAAATTTTCGAATTATAGTATTCAACCGAAACACGGGATGAACGAACCAGATGTGCCTCATTTTATCATGCGTTTTTATTGTTTGAATAATTTATTAATGAGAAATTGTAAGCTATATTACAAATTAAAATACTGATCTACTTTCAGTGCAGCATTTATGTATGCTGCATGATATTATATACTGCAAAACAGTAAAAAATATATAATGCGTTTTACGATTTTACGATTCTGTCAAAAACTGCTCTAACTATTTTAATTAACATCGCAATATTGTTGTAACTTAAAATTATATATATGTTGTTGGTTATTCCAACTGTATATACTTTAAATACAATAAGTAAAATTACTGAATTACAATTATAAATAAAAAAAAATTTTATTATCCTGGGACATGTCTCTTTAGAATAAAAATATACAGAATGTACAAAAAGTGCTTTGGAGTCTTAGAACATATTAAGTACATATAAACAAGTCAATAATTACTTACATAAAATAGGCATATTCAATTGTTAAGAAAACAACAACAAAAATAAAAAAGCTTATTTACAATTTTATTGAGTCTGGATATTCATTAAATGATTAAATATGCGGGACTTGAAGGTAGAAAGAGAATTGGAGTGACGGATGGAAGGAGGAATGGAATTCCATAGGATTGTGGATCGAATGAGAAAGGATCTGTCGAAATGTGCTGTTCGGTGGGCCGTACTGTATAAATCCGAAGGCCTGGAGCGTGTACAACGAGGATGGACAGAGGATTTGAATTGTAGGAGGTCAAAAATGTATGATGGATGGCGGGAATGAATAGCTTGGTAAAGGAATGACGCAAGGAAAGACTTGCGACGATTGGAAGGGTAAAGCCACTTCAACTCGCCATAAAATTGGGATACGGAGGCGTACCTAGGGACCCCGAAGATAAATCGGACAAAGCAATTAATTAAACGTTTAATTTTTACCTCGAGATCCCCAGAAACACCACCGTATACCGTACAGCAATAGTCGAAGTGGGGAAATATTAGAGAGGTAACGAGGAGTTTTTGGGTTTCAAGCGGAATTGGTGACGGATGGAATACTATTATAGGTTTGTATTATAGGTATGAATAGTCATGTAAAGAAGCAACCCAGTGGTAGCACTTGTAAAATTAAATGTCCTTAATATCCTGAATAATATGTTGTTTTTTTTAATTCATTTATTGAAATTTACAACTTTATGTTCATACATCAAGTAAATAGGCTACAATGATAATACACATGAAAAAAACATGAAGAGAAATTGCCCATTGGCAGCACTCTAGTAGTGAATCTACACAAGAAGGTCTCGAGGCCATCTTCTTTTCAGACGCCTCGGCGGATTGTCAGGAATTGAAGTGGAAGCAAGGATTGAAACTAGTGGGTTAGAGTGGGAGTGGAGTTTTTCATGGAAGGAGTGATACCTGGTACAGGCCAAATCAGCAACATATGGAACATTAAGGTCTTTGTGGATGATTTTGTTGGTGACAAAGTAAGGAGCGTTAAGGATTTTGCGAAGGATTTTGGATTGTAAGGATTGGATAAGGGAAGAGTTTGATGGTTTAGTAGAGCCCCATAGCTCAACTCCGTAAGTCCAGATAGGCCTTATGATTGTCATGTAAATTAGTCTTTTGTAGTAAAGAGAAAGGTTAGAGCGTCTGTCAAGTAAATGTTGAAGTAACCGAAATCGGCGAGCAGTCTCTTGTCTTTTCAGTCTTGTGTGCGGATTCCATGTAAGACGTTTGTCAAGCAGGAGGCCTAAATAACGGATCTGTTCAAAAGGGACAAGCGGAATATCATTAAAGGACACTGTAGGGCAGGATGTCATAGGTTTACGACGAAGGGTAAAGGTAATCTGGTGGGATTTATTGGAGTTGATTTTAATTCTTCAATTCCGACACCATACTTCAAGGTCTCTGATGTGGGATTGGAGGTTTTGAGAGGCAATACTAGGATCGTTATTAACTGATAGCACGCAAGTGTCATCGGCATAGGTAGAAAGGAATGTGTTAGGATGGGTTGGGATATCAGCTGTATAGACTGTGTAGAGAATGGGTCCTAGGATACTGCCTTGAGGAACACCAGCAGACTGAGTAAAAGTGGATGAATAGGAACTATTGTGGTTGATTTTAAAGGTTCTATCAGAGAGGTAGGACTGGAGGATGAGGAAGTATGTTGGATGGAGGAATTTACGGAGTTTGTACAGCAGTCCCGGGTGCCAGACTCGGTCAAAGGCCTGTTCCACGTCGAGAAAGACTCCCGTGCAGTACAATCCGCGCTCCAATGCAGAAGAGATAATTTCCAGGAATCAGGAAAATAGGTAGTACGGAGTGGGGCATTATAAATCTATGTGAGGAACAGGATGGCTTTTCTAGGAAGTTGTTTTAAGATATGGGCAGTGATTAGATCGTTTCCAGGAGCTTTTCGGGAAGGTAATCTATGGATTAAGTTTAAGATTTCTGACGGATGAAATGCTTTAGGAGGAAGGGTCAGCTGGAGTGGAACATCCAGTTCTGTTTCAATGCATTCGAGGTGATGCTGGTTAAGGATATCAGGATGCGGATTGTAGGTTTTAAAAAGATGCTGAGCGAATGTTTGGGATTTCTCTTCATCGGTTCTAGTCCAGAATTGAGATTCATTAAGGAGAGGGTGATGAATAATATGTTAAATTTCATTCTCATTGAAATATTATTATCGGGCTTAACTAACGAACATTCAAAATGTTTTCTTCTAAAATATTTTTAATTTTTTTTTTTTTCTGCGTTAGTTGTAGATAATTGTTTAATATAAAATAAATGTTTCCGTCGAAATTAAATGTAATCATTTAAATTACTTAAATTGGTTTAAACAAATTCGTGTGTTGGGCGCAACAGATTTTTAGATATTACTTATTAAAAAAAACAAAAAAAAAAACGCTGGAGCCTGTATTCAGTATTCACATAGCCTCCCCTGTCAAAGAAAGTATTAACCTAATTTTTTATTAAAGGGACAGCGTGAAAGCTGTTTTCAATTTCCCCTAGCCACTTGATGACGCACGCAGTTTTTTCCCTCCTCCGAAAACCCAATTACTTCTTTACCCTCTTCCAGGTTTTCATCAACCTACAGTTGCGGTTAAATGGTGTGAGAAATTGAAAAATTAAACGCTTTTTTGTCCGTCCATTATTAATATTAATATATACATATTAATTGCAATAATTAAAATCTGGTAAACACAAGCCACGACTTTCAGTTAACACCCTAGTTGTTGCTCATTCTTTTAACGTCACTTTATGCTACTGTGGCAAATCGGGAGCCCTAATTTCTCCAACCCAGGTTTAATAAGGATAAAGATTATTAACGCGTGCCTGACATCGCATAGGCTGAGGACCACTATTTTACGTCCCCTCTTTAGAAGAGAACAATTTTAAGTTTAGGGCCCTTTAACCAACCCTGTCCGACCATTTCATTGATACTGAAGCCCATTTAATTTTACATCAATGTAGCATGAGTTAGATGTCAGCCAAGTCAATAAAAATCGTTTGAGCTGTTTTTGGGTAAATCGTTAAAAGGAGCAAAATAAGTGTTATAAGCTGACTCTTCTGGCACACCGATGTTGCTTAAAAGTTGCTGTTACATCTCAGGCAAATTCAATACTAAAATACGATATTTCGGTTTTATACAACTTATGGTTTTCGGGGTTAACTGTAGCAGGGTGGCTAGCATAATAGCCTCTCATGCCAAAGGACCCGGGTTCAAACCCGCAGGTGGCCCTAGGATTTTTTAATGGCAGTAAAAATTCTTTAGTTACGCCGTCATTTGGAGGGGACGTTAAAAGTTGGTCCCGAGCCTGTGCGATGTCAGGTACTCGTTAAAGATCCCTATCCTAATAAAACCTGGATAGGCGAAATTTAGGACATACACAGTGGCATCGTCCGATTAGCCACAGCAGCATAAAGAAACGTTAAATATTTTTTTAAAAAATTTATGGTTTTCAAGGTAGATGTGTAAATCCGGCGAAAACTCGAATTCGTAAATTTTCACAATCGCAATACTTTCCCTTACAGTATATTTCACATGTGGTTAAGTGCAAGTATTGTATAATTAGTGTTATCAATAGTTTAAGAATTTCCATGCTAGGTAAAAGAATGTCAAGTGAAAGACCGCAAAAAAAATTGAAAGTAACAAGTAGAAATGGGTATTTCCCAAAAACAAAATTTTCGGAGGAAGAAATTTTGAATGTTGGGTAGCTAAACTCTATTATACTATTTCAATGGGAATTAATACCACGCAATATATGAGAACACATTTAATTCTACAACAATATTGTTCATTAAATCAAAATCGTTTAAGCGGTTATAGAGAAAATCGTAAAAAGTTGCCAACGGTGTGTTATACATCAATATTAGTATTCCGATCTTGGGTAAAAATGTTTGTTGTTTTTTATCAAATGAGATGGAATGAAGGGTGAAAAATTATGTAGCAATTGTATAATGAAAAAGGAATAAGTCTTGAAAATGGGGAAACAGCCCCGAAACGTCGACTAGCATGAAAAAATGATAAAAGACTTGTGAAATAAAGTGATTGGGTGAGGAATGGAAGGCAGTGTGTGCTTTTTAAATGTTTATGTAATTTCATTTCCGTACGACATTTCGTTTTCGCGATAGACTTACCACACACACGCGCGCATTGACCTTTTTGCGGACTTAATTATTTGGACACAGAGGACCCTAAAACGTTTATTTCCGTTGACAACTGGAATACGAAAATTTTTACGATCGCAATATTTCATATATAGGTAATTAAAAGTAAAAATAATAATAATATGAGGTTCATAAATCTAAATAATAATACTTACAATAGAATGTCTTGTAGAAGGGTTTGAGTCTGCGAGATGAAGTTGGACCACCTATATTGTATACCTAACTGCTGGTAGCTAGGAGTGATGTTTGTTGAAACGGTTTCTGATAAAATCTTCGATGTATTCGATTTGTAGTTCGCGGTGTGGTTAAATAGTTCTGATAAACCATGGGGCATCTACGGCTATTCTTAATATTTTGTCAGAAAATGTTTGAAATTTTTTTTTATTTTCGCTGAGGAAGCGCCACACACTTCACAGCCATACATGAGTAGTTGCCTTTATATAGTTTTCTAAACAAGAATCGTTGTTTCGGTTTGAGATTTGATTTTCTATTGACGATCAGGCACAGTCTTGCATTAGCCTGGGTTAGTTTGAGGCTGATGTGGCGGTTCCTAGTGAGGCTGCGATCGGGCTGAGCACCGAGGTATTTAACTGCTTCGTTGGCAGGGATCCATGGCAGCTTGTTACCGTTGAGCATCAGTTCTGGTGGATCCGATGGTCCTCTTAATGTAAATATTTTCGAGTTGCATCTTTGCACATTTAGACTTAGCTTCCATTTGATGAGATATTTTTTTAATAATTAAACATTTCTCGAGTAAGCGTAGATAGAAATCAATAATACAAATCAATATGAAAGAGTATGATAATCAAATAAATGAGAAAATGGCCAAAATATATATATATATATATATATATTTTTTTTTTTTTTATTATTTTTTTTTTGCGAAGTATGAATAACGATATGTACGTGGAATATATTTTTATAAACCTATAAATAAAAAAATCAAAAATAATAATAATACAAATAGCTGTACAAGGAAATGCGTACACTGAATTGATTATTGTAGATAATTTCTATTATTATTATATTATAAATAATGTTATACTAATATTATTTAATATATAATAAAGTTTTCTGTCGAAGCTCAATTTATTCATTAATCAATTTATCTTCACTCAACTTTAGCTTAATTTTTAAGTTCTCAAAGTTTTACAAGTCTGCTCCCAAATGTTGCTAAAAATATCATTTTAATTTCATTAAGCCTAACATGAAAACAAAAAGTCACACGAAACTGAAATTTCATATGTAAGGTAAACTATATGCCTAGGAAGTTAAAACAACTTTTTCAACAAAATCAACGAGCCAGATGGGCCATTTTATACTATAAATTTTACTTGTTTCTCAAACGGCTTTATTTAAAAAGGGGCTTTATTTTCATATAGTTCTAAATAGTGTAACAGGGCTTAAATGCCAAATCTTCAAAAATTTCTTTTCCTAAAATACTTTTGATTTTGTTGCTTAGAATTAATTTGAGGTGGATTAAGAGAAAATGGATGAATATAAAATATGAAAGAATCTGCTAATCAATTGAAGGAGAAAACACCAGACATAATTTTTTTTGGGTTATTTTTCTTTTTCGTAAAGAACAATAGTAATATAGATGTATGCATCTCGTTAGAAAGGTAAAGATTTTTGAGAAAAAATTTAGCTAACATACAAATTTGTAGATTACCTTCTGCAGAGTGACTAAAGGGCATAAAAATAAGTAATTATTGTAGATACTAATATTTATTATTATATTATTTAATATAAAATAAACTTATTTTAACTAGTTTATCTTTTCTTAATATTTATTTCAAGAACAGAGGTAACTGAAAGTTGTGTGTTGCCCACACCACATTTTTTTTTTTTTAATTTGTGCCAGTCAAGATTCATGGAGTAACCAGATTAAGAACTATTGGCCTATTTATACAATTCTTTCCTCTTGCACTTTCTCAATGTTATCGAGGAAACAACGGTGAATATCAATAATGTTCTTCTATTGAATGTCACGAAGCTTTAAGAAGTAAAACTGAGATTTATGAGAAGAACGGATTAAAAACTTACGTATTGATCCGGTATAAAACCTTCCTATGTACTCTATCCCAACTTTAGCAATAAAAGGTTCAACAAGTCTTGGCATGTAAAACTCCATTAAGGAATGTATGTTTCCATGTTCCATTCTCTTATACCTTGCTCTATTGGACTAGATACATTATACTCTATGTTTACGTTTATTTTATAATATTTTGTCCCCGAGACCCAACTTTAAAAAAATGGCGACCCAATATTGTTCAAAAAGGTATTCTATCTATCAGAATATTTTACAAAAAAATAAATAAATATTAATAATAATAAAAAAAATAAATAACGGGTATCAATCCTAGATTTGTTATTAGACCAATTTACTTGATTATATATTAACTTATTTTATAACAAAAAACTTATTTTTCCAAAATTATTCCTCTTTCCCCATGGATTTTTAACAACATAATATAAAAGATATTTATGTTTGGAATGGAATGTGGATACCTTTTATGCTTTGAACTAAAATGGATAGACTTCTGTTCGGAAGAATAGAACACCAGATACGACGTTACCTCGCCAGGTAGGGGGCGATCCCGCACGTATCGAATAGCAGGTGGGAATAGTTCGAAAGGAATGCCTAGTTAGGTAGAAGCTCAACAGCAGCGGATAGGGTTCCTCATAGGTGGACATGGGTAGAAGCCATGCCCCCCATCCTATGGATAGGAAGGATGAAGGTGAGAAGGCAGTAGAAGGGTGTGAAATAAAGATAGACCACATAAGGAATACAAAGGCAGAGATATTCTGACTCAAGGGGGTTTCTCCTGGTAGAAGAAGGTTGTTGATCTGAAGAGCTGAGCTAACTTTTGGGGATGTTACCCCACCATGTTAATAATTGATTGTGAGAGCTTCTCTGGCAGACAAGTGTCTCTGCTCTGGGTCAATATACCTCATATGGTTTATTTATTCTCTTAAAACAGTATCATGAACAATACTTTTTACAATGCTATTACCAAGTTAAGATATACAATATTATTAAATAGTACGTCTTAACATATTCGGCCGGTGACCCAAGTAGCCGCTAGCACTACCTGTGAGTGAGCGCGTGAAGCATCCGCTACATATTCATTGCCCTAGAAGGTGTATTTACAGATTGTATTATCTCTGAATAAACAAGTTTAAATAATAATGATAATAATAATTGACCACCAGTAATTGGGCCTGTTGGTGGATTCTGTAAAATAAATATTTTACTGAGGTGACTCAGTGTTGGCAGCACGCGGTATACTCTTATATTCTTCTACACAGAACTCTACAACTTTCAGTTTTTACAAATAGCAATGTATTCGATACAAATATATCGAAGTATCGAGAAGTATCGATTATATAAAAAAAATTCCTTTAGCACGTTTCGGAAATCAAGGCGTCAATTATTAAATATGATTCCTCCTCTTTTTCAAAAGATCCTTTCAATAAAAGAGCAATAAAGTAGAGGAGGTATTGTTGCAGCTCAAAGAGGCATTGCTAACTCATTTCAATGCTTCCTTTTGAAATTGCTTCAATCGACCCTTTCCCTTCGAATTTGCTGCTTTTCCCTTTGGAACTAATAAGCATCCTTTGTCCGATTCAACCCTTTTCAAAAACTCCTTAGTTGGGAGAATGGAATATTCCAATCTAAAATGTCACCATGAACTTCTTTTAATGTTACTATAAATGAAAATATCTTTGAAACATTTTTGATTTTTGAACATTGATTTTTCAGGACTTGAAAATGTCCTTATGTCGTTAATTTAGAAGTTGATTTGCAAAATGTGCTACATCCCTCCTAGGAAATTTTACAAGAAGTGCAAAAATCTCTCATTGATTTATTACTAAACAAATTAATTTGATCCTTCTACCTTCAGTATATATATATATATATATATATACATATATAAAATGATAACGCGATTTAGGTTTCCGCAAACTCCTTATAAACTACTGGACTGATTTTTACTATTATTTAGGGCCGTTGTTTCCTGAAGTTTAAAAGTCAAATACATTGGAATTTAGCTTTTCTTTAAACGGGAAAAATAAATTTTCTGTAACCAAGTCATCAAAAAATTATTCCTGAATTATGTGTAGTAACTTTTGATATACCGTTGGAAAGCGCAGGATTAAAAAAAAAAAAGGTGAAAACCCTGGCGGCTGAGTGTGATCTAGGGCTAATCACCTCCTTACACGGCCGTTATATGAATATTTTTTCTTCTTTTTTTTTTTTTACTATTGATTTGAGGGAAACAAAAATTTAACGAAGAAAAGTATATATGCTGTTTTCTCCTTCTCGTTTGGTCATGAAATTCCTTCTTCTTCTTTCTCTTCACCCCTGAAGTCTTCCTATCCCTCGCCTCCATACGTTATCTTGGCACTCGGTCTTCCCTCCTTCAACATACATGCCTATACCATCGGATCTGTCAGTGTTCTATGACTGATTTCACTGAGGGGATCTGAAGCTCTTCTCTTATTCTTTCATGTCTTATTTTTGTCTGTCCTAGTTTTTCTCGATATTCTTCGCAGAAATCGCACTTCAGCAGCCGTAATTCTGTTCAAATATGAATCCTTACATTAGTAAATTGACAATTATTTCAAAACAAAAAACCTAATAGTACTTTAGATGAAGAAATTATAAAAAAAATAAAAATAAAAATCAAGTTTATAAAATTATAAAATCAAGTTTATAAAATAAAGTTTTTTTTCAATTTATTTATAGTAATTTACAACTGTATTAATGAACACAATAAGTAAATATGAGGAATGAAAAAAAAAATCATGAAAATGTCTTGTGAAAGAACTACCCAGTGGTAGCACTTCACTAACTATTTTAACTCAGTAGGTCCCGAGGCCACTTCTTTTCAGTCGCCTTGGAGGGTTATCAGAGATATCTAAGGAAGATAAATTACGGACAAGTTGGTTTGTATGGGCAGGGAGTTAAGAATAAACTGAGGAGTTTCTATCACGGGCTATGTCTGCAACAAATGGGATATTAAGGTCATTATGGAGGAGTTGATTTGTAACAAAATAAGGGGCATTCAGGATTTTGCAAAGGATTTTGGATTGTAAAAACTGGATGCGGTAGGAATTAGATGGTTTCGTAGAGCCCCAAAGCTCGATTCCATATGTCCAAATAGGTCAGATAATAGTGATGTAAATGTTTCTTTTGTAATATACTGAACGTTTGTCTAGTAAGTGTTAGTAGTAATCGACATCTAGCAGTTTCTTGTCGTTTCAGTCTTGTGTGAGGATTAAATAAAGTTAAAGTTTATCCTCGTTGAAAACTTTAATTTGAAAATCCGCTTTTGAGAAAAAGTGTTAAATGCTTGATATTAAGTTGCTCTTCTTGAGGGCCGATTTGGATGAAAAATTTGCTATATATCCGAGCCAGATACTAGTTTTAAATATAAAATTCTAGTGTCGTACAACGTTTTTTTTTTTTTGTTTTTTTTGAGCTAGACTTATCACACCCAGGACATTTGTTTGTAATTTGTTTGGAAATATATTTAAAAAACAGATTTTTGACTTTAAAAACAAAGGAAAACAAAATATAACTGTTTCAGAAAAGGTCAACTAGATTTGAATGAAGCAGATATTAAAGAGGATATGATAAGAAACCTGTAGCCCTGCAACCCATGAAGGTTCTTGGGTTAAGTACACATGGAGAGTCCTAATGTTTGTAAGCCAACAGCCGTGTGAGGATGTGACTAGGCCTTGATCACGCTCAGCAGCTAGGTTTTGCCCTCAATTTTGGTAACCCACTTTACAGAGGCTGGGTGTGCCTCGGGAGGATCTCCTTAAACCAGGGTCACCCCACGGCTGAAATAACAGAATAAACAATTCTGCTAGACTGACCTGATATGATGAAAAAATATAATTTTGAGAAAGTTGTTAAAATATGAGAATTAAATATTCCCAGAAAAACATAAGACTAGTACAAAAATATTAATCTGAGAGGAGAAAAAGGAGAGAATAGAGGAATATTGGAGAAAACGCACCCCCCCCCCCAAAAAAAAAAATAAATAAAAAATAATTTATCCAACGTAACACATAGAGGATTCGAAAATAAATAAAGAAAGAAAGGGTTTGGATGAATCGACATTAACTAAAATTTATTTGAGAAAAAAGTAATTTTCTTCGATTGGAAAAGGAGCAGGAGTTTACTGTGCCTTTTTATTTGCTTTAAATCGCTTAGCAGTTTTATTAGACCCTAAATACGTCCGTATTGAGCTGTTCCAGAAGAGCATTTGCTGTTTTCAGCTCCCCAAGGGGATCTTAAATATAGAGAGTGTTTATCTCAAGGATCAGAGCTTTTAGCAAATAGACAAATATACATATTTTAGGAAAATGTCTGTGCTATACTTGAGTAGCATGACGCAGCCTCAGCAACCTTACTTTTAATTTTTACATTCACTTATCCAACCTGAAATATATAGTAACGGAAAGTTGTGATTGTTAAAAATTTCGACGGAAATACGCGTTTTAGGGTCCCCTGAATCCACAGAGTGTGTGTGTGTGATAAGTCTAGTTCAAAAACGATAAACCGTATAAAACTGAAATTTGATATCTTAGACGCTTATATACCTGAAATGTTACTTTTTCAACAAAATATACGAGCCAGAAGAGCCACTTTATACAGTGCATTTGTACGTAAAGCGTACCTTTTTACGATTTTCTCAAAAACGATTTTGGTTAAACACTAACAATGTTGATTTAAAACTCAAAGAGTTTAATATAATGTAGGTTTCATTATGACTGCAATAGCTTAAATTACGATTTTGGTAATGAAAACAATTTTGGGGTACAAGTTTTTGATAGAAATACACGTTTTAAAGACCATGAGTCCATAAGTAGGATTTATCCTCTTTGAAATAATCTGCAAAACAATTTCTTTTGTTATACTTAATCTAAAATATTTTTTCCATCGAAATGATACAATTATTTTTCAACCATAAAAGTTGATAATAAAGAGTTGAGTGAAAGTTTTGTATCGCGAGCACCAGATTTTTATATATTTCCGATTCGCCTATATTTCACAAAAACCACGGTAAGCCTTACAACTGTATGAAATCAGTAAAACCTATGAGCCCATAATCAACATTTTTCCAATAAAGGCTTTTGCTTAAGTAGTTTACCGTGTTCCTGATAAGGTTAGAGGTTCGACGATGTGCCACAAGGCGTGTCTTGCCCTATGCAATAGCATAGTAGCCAATAAAACAAAACAAAAAAAAACAACGAATTATTCACACTCGTTAGTTTGACATGGGAGGGATGACATATGAAATATATAGTATGGAAAAATATTGCGATCCTAAAAAAATTCTAATTCCAGTTTTCAACGGAAATACACGATTTAAAATCTCCCGCGTCCAAATGACCAAGTTCCGTAAAAAGCTCTGTGTGTCTGTCCGAGTCTATGTGGTATGTCTAGCTCGAAAATGGTTGGTTGAACAAAACTGAAATATCATATTTTACGTTTGAGATGTAACAGCAACTTTTTCATCCAAGTCGGCAAACCAGAAGAGCCACTTTATACCATGCATTTTGCACCTTTTTACGTTTTTCCCCAAAAACGGCTCTAACGATTTAGATTAAACTCGGTATAACGATATAAAATTTAACAGCATGTAGGTTTCATTCTAATTGAAATATTCTGACAGGGCTTAAATGTCGATTTTTTAAATATTCTTTTTCTAAAACACTTTTAATTCTGTATATTCCAAAAAAATTGACCATATCATTACATTAGTTTAAAGAAAAACACTGCTAAATATACAAGTTGAACGAATTTGATCCATTCAAGGAAAGAAAAGTAAAAAATATTTTTAGGAAATTTTAAATTTTTTATGTATAATACACCGTTAGAAAGCTGAAGATTTTAGAAAAAAAATCATCTTATTTAAAAAATTGTATAAGGTAATGTAAACTGACTAATAGGGCATAAACTTCTTTGATTATTTTACGCAACAATTTTAAATTGTTATATCATTTAATCTAAAACATATGTTTTTAACGAAACTGGATATAATTCTTTAAAATATTTTTAACTCAATCTTTATTTCTTAGTTCTGAAATTGAATTTATGAATTGAGGTTTATGAAAGCCGCAACACACGGCTCAGTAGATTTTTCTAGGTAATTTTTCATTTCCGCAAAAAATAATTATAGTTTAGATACATAATACTCGTATACACTTGCAAAACTAAAGGTTTTAGGAAAATTGTTATCTAACACAGACATTTGTAGACTGAAGGGTAACGAAAAGCACATGTTAAGTTTTAGTTGTCAATAAGTTCTATTTGCTTGTTTATTCAATTAATTTATGTTAAGGTAGAACTCTTAAATTTTGCCTATCGAGGTTGATTTTGTATTAGGGTCTCTAACGAGTATCTGAGATCGCATAGGCTCCGGACAACTATTTTACATCTCAGAAGGACGGCATAACCAAGGATATTCTTCTCCCTTTTTAAAATTTGACGGTCATCTGCCGAGTTCGAACCCGTGCACTTGGTATAGAAGGCTCATATGCTAGCATCCACACCACAGGTTACCCCAATAAGTTCTACAGTTAGATTATTTAACGTAAAATGTTTCGATGGAAACTGAAAGGAATTTTTTAAACGTTTATAATCTACCTTTGTTTATAAGTTCTGTAATTGATTTTAACTGAAGGGAGCGGCGTGGTCTAGTGGATAGAGCGCTAGTCTGCTGTGCTCCGGGTCCTGGGTTCGAATCCCGGCTGTGGCGGAATATTATTTATTCTGTTAATTCAGTCGGGGGGCGACCCTAGGGTATGGAGACCCTCCTGGGGCAGACCCAGCCTCTATAAAGTGGGTACCCAAATTAATTGGGGAAAAACCTGGCGGCTGAGCGCGATTAAGGCCTAATCACCTCATTGCACTGCCGTTGGCCTAGAAACAGTACGAATCTCTATATGTACTGAGCCCAAGACCCTTCATGGGTTGTAGTCTGTTGAACAAATCCGTTACCTAGGACTCCATCTTGACAAACGTCTTACATGGAATCCCCATACGCGACTTAAACGACAAGAAACTGCCCGTAGATACCGATTACTAGACAAACGTTCAAAACTTCCAATTTATTACAAAAAGCTCATTTATGTTACCATCATCAGACCCATCTGGACATATGGAATCGAGCTTTGGGGCTCTACTAAACCATCTAATTCCTCTCGTATTCAATCCTTACAATCCAAAATCCTTCGCAAAATCCTAAATGCTCCTTATTTCGTTACGAATAAAATCATCCATAATGACCTAAATATCCCATTTGTCGCAGAACTGGCCCGAAACAGATACGCCTCTTTTCATTCCAAACTCCCAACCCACACGAATCCTCTTGTACGCAACTTATCATTCACATCTATTCCTGACAACCCTCCGAGGCGATTGAAAAGACGATGGCCTCGAGACCTACTTTAATTAAATTGACTTTGAAGTGCTACCACTGGGTAGTTTCTTCACAAGACATTATCACGCCCATAAGTGTCAATTAGCCCATTTACTTGTTGTAAATATTGTATGTACAGTTGTAAATATCAATAAAATATTTAAAAAAAAAAAAAAAAAGATTTTAACTGGGGTGGTATGTGAAAGTCATGTATAGCGCTCAATAGATTTTTTTTAATATTTATTTATTCATAAAATCCTATTTTTCAATTTGTAAAGCTTCACATCTGATTGAATTCATACAACTCCGGGAAAATGTTGGAAAATGGAGATGATGAGATTTTCAAAAGCGTAGATTTCATTTACAAAAGGTTGGATTTGATTCACAAACGAGTAGATTTGATTTGGGAGGGGTGAATTTCATTTGACTCGGGGTGAATCCGATTTGCAGAAGGTCGAATTCTTGTTCGACTTTCCGAGCGCACAACTTTTGCAACAGTTTTGCTTTAATACTTTTTTTTTTTCTTCATCTTCTCTATATATGTAACATGATAAAGTGAGTTCGGTTTCCGCTTACTCCATTTTAACCACAGTTTTTACCATCATTTTGGGCATACTTTCCTGAAGGTTTATAAGCAAAATACATTGTAATTTAGCTTTTCTTTAAACGGAAAAATAAATTCCCTGTAACCAAGTCATCAAAAATTATTCCTTAAATATATGTAGTAACAGATAATATACCGTTGGGAAGTGCAGGATTTCAAAAAAGTTAATATAAAGTTGTTTTAAGGCCATAAACTTAAAAACATATGTTATTGGTAAAGCACAGGGTTATTATAAATATGTACAGGATCGTGCTAAGTTATATTCTTCCATTTAGTACGCAAGATTAAAGAAACAATATTACGTACCAAATTGTTAACATAAATGGTAAGTTTTTATAAATCTATAAACTAATATTGTTATTAAGATTTATAAACCGAATAATAGAGGATCAGTTGCTATTTCTATAATTTTTGAATACATACGTAGCAAGTTTCTTTATGGGAAAATTAAATTTTCCTATATCTTGCTTCACTTTTAAAAAACAAACAAATCGAAACTATCGAAACATTTATTATAAATCAAATAATAGGAAAAAAAAATAGTATTACTTATAATAATCACTTATGGTTATGCACTTAGTGTATGTTTATTTATATTTTATAACTTTTTTTTAAGCTTTTGCTTTCGAACGGGATATCATACATTTATATATAATTTATATAATCTTTTTTTTCATAAAACAAATCTAATCTGTAAAAATGTGTCCTTTTTTTATCATTTATTCGGTTATCTAATTCTTTCATATTTTACCATTTTTATCAGTGTTAACTGGAAGAAGTCATTAATTATTTCGAAGCAAAAAATATAAAAAAACAAATAAACTTTAATTTAAGAGGAACGGATAAAAAAAATATATTCTGTTATTCTGGTCCAATCAGACTATAAAATACAAAAAGCCTTAAAGATGCCTAATACGAGTGGCTTTTGAATTTTACATCAATGCTACAAAGTCGTCGAATTAAATCAAAATCGATAAAGAAGTTTTTGAAAAGTTCTTAAAATTTCGCATAATACATGGTATATAATAAATCTTCAAGTTGGTCGATTTTTATGAAAAAGTTCTCCTAAAATTCCTAGGAGTATACTTGTCTTATGAAATTTCAGTTTGTAGATTTTTTTATGTGGTAAGGCTGGCTTAAAAACGTAAAGACGTACAGAAATGAAATTATATAATATGTTACTAGTGCCTTTGCGAAATTACACACAACGTTTTTATTAAAAATGCTACATTAATGTAAAATTATCTGAGCTAAATGCCATCCTTTAAGGTACTTCTACTTTTATCGATATGAAATAACTAACCATTGCTTATTGTTAGCCATAATAAAAATGGGTGAATATCCAATTCTTTCATATTTATCCATATCTTTAACTGAATATCTTTCACCTGTTTTATTGGGTTTAGCATTAGAATATGTCATAGAAAAGGTGAAGTGTATCGGGAAAGGTTTAAATCTGGGTGATACATTCCGGTTCTGGAATACGAAAATTAATATATGAATTTATTACTGCTAGGGGAAGACGCAGAAATTATAAAATTAATACAAGTATGTTAATAAAAACAGGTAAAGAGGTAAAGGGCTTTTAATAAGTACGGATAAGACGAAATATATGATTAGTAGCAGGCACGGTGGCCATCTTGCTCATACTGGTATATCAGGGCATACCTTTGAACATCTAGAGAGATTTAAGTATCAGGTTAATTAATTTAAGTACTTAGGTAACAAGAAAATATCTGGTGCGGGCAACACGCGATTTTCACTTACCTCGACTTTTAAAATAAATTTAAAAACTATTAAATATACTTCAATTTGAAAAATATTTGAAGTTGTTTTCATTTAAAAGTGTATTCATTTTCGTTGGAGACATATGATTTAGATTAAACAGTATAACTATGTTAAATTTTTAATTCCCTTTTATTCCCTATTCGTCACTTTATATTACCTTTTATAACTCTGTGCATCAGATAATATTTTTTTCTGAAATCTTTCTCTTTCTAACGGTATATTATATGTCTATATTACTGTTATTATTATCAGTAAACCAAAAATTACGTTAAAAATAGTTTCTTTTCTTTTTTAATTTTTTTGGAAGTTTTTCTTAATATAAACACTTAAAAAGTGCACACATTGACTTCCATTCGTCACTCAATTACTTTATTTCATAAGCTTTCATATCTGTCAACGTTTCGGGGCTGTTTCCTCATTTCCAGACTTATTTTTTTTATTATATAAATGCATTTTCATATATAACCCATCACTTTATTTCATAGCACACTGCTATTTGTCCTCATGGGTGTTCATTGGCTTACCAAAAATTACGTTAAAAAATAGTTTTGCTCGTTTATCCTTAAGTTGGTCATAAAATTCGTCCAGCTTATATATTTAGCCCTCCTTCATCGATGTCATTTAGATGATATGGTCAATCTTTTGGAATGTACAAAATTAAAGGTAGTTTAGAGGAAGAAAATTTAAAATGTCGGCATTTAAGCCTTGTCAGACTATTTCAATCAGAATGAAACCTAAACGATATTAAAGCCCATTGACTTTTACATCAATATAGCGAGTTTAATCAAGATCATTAGAGCCGTTTTTGAGAAAATCATAAATAGGTATAATATGCATGGTATTATGTGGCTCTTCTAGTAAGCCGATTTTGATGAAATAGTTGCTGTTTGCTAATTCGGGCGTATAGTTGTCTTGAATAAAATATAAAATTTCAGTTTCATAGGACTAATGGTTTTCGCGCTAGATTTACCACACACACACAACCTTCTTTTGTGACTTGGTCATTTGGACTCAGGAGACCCTAAAATGAAAATTTTCACGACCGCAATACTTTCCCTTACTATATATTTCATATAATATATGAATTAAATACGTCGCGATTAAAGATGGTAAATGCGTGTTATTATTTTGTTGCGAAATTACTTAGTCCCCGGCTTCTATCTAAAAACATAAAGATTAGTTACGGATGTGAAATGTGGCCGCTTCAATAAGGTTCTGCGTAAAATATTTGTTCCAAAGAGACATGAGGCAACTTCAGAACGTTGCAGAACGCGGCATTGCGGAGCTTGTACCCTGAGAGTATAATTTAGTTGATAGCCTCGCGGAGACTCAAATGGGAGTGTAAAGTTGTTGGCCTCAGTGAAGAACAAATTCCTGAAAATTTGGTATTGGCTTCAGCGGTTCACCGAGTGGTAGGCGTCCGAAAGGCAGGCGTTAGCGTCGATGGGAAGATTGTGTCAGGTCTGATCTCGGGGGCTTGAACGGTGATCATTGGACGAATCTGCGTAGGCAGTATTTAGTGGTATCGTGATCCAGGCTTCGGTTCCGTAAGCCTATTATTATTATTATAAATATGAAAGAATTTGATGACCAACAAGAAGAAAACAGCAGTAATAATAGTCCGGGCTAATTTCATTTTTATTCAAAGCTAAAGATTTTAAAAAAATATATTATCCAGCTGTAAAGGGTACTTGATAATGACGAGAAGTTTACAAACTTATGTGCTTGTTGTTGATAATGATTTTATCGTATAACCTATAATAATTTGGCGTATTAAGGTGAACGAAAGAAAATGCACACACGTCACTTTCACCCTTCGACGCAAATCCTGCCCAACAGTTAAATTCAATTTCATACCGCTTCCTTCCTCAGACACAGTCCGGTATCTAGGCTTTTTACTAGACAAAAGACTAACGTGGAACCCACATACAAGCCTTAAAAGAAAAGAACTCAACCGCCGATTCGGCCGGTTATACAGACTATTAAACAGAAAATTTCATCTTACAGTTGACAACAAATTACTAATATACAAGACAGTACGGAAACCTATATGGACCTACGGACTTAAACTGTGAGGGATAGCTAAATATTCTATCATCAAACGCATCCAATCCTTCCAATCCAAAGTCCTACGAACAATAGTTAATGCTCCCTATTATTTTTCCAACTG
The DNA here is from genome assembly GCA_023052935.1 of Piezodorus guildinii. Classification (NCBI taxonomy): domain Eukaryota; kingdom Metazoa; phylum Arthropoda; class Insecta; order Hemiptera; family Pentatomidae; genus Piezodorus; species Piezodorus guildinii. The sequence continues at coordinate 107,688,366 of CM041295.1, read as the reverse complement.
TACCTTACACTACGACCTTAATATTCCATTTATTTTAGACCTGGTACCATGCAAATTTTCCAAATTCCATCAGAACCTTCTTCATCATCTTAATCCTTTAGCTCAATCCCTCTCCAGCTCCACCCACCCCTACAATCCTCCACGAAGATTGAAACGGCAGTGGCCCCGTGACGTTCTGTAAACATTTATACTGGAGTTTTGACACTGCTCAGATCCTCCACTCATGTGCTGTATGTTTGTGGCTATTGCGCCCTAACTCAGCCTCTACTTGCTAAGACCAGTGATGCGGCTGAGAGAGAGGCGCTGGGATCTCTTGGATTCCGCTTTTTTCCTCCACAAGTGGCCCAATCTGGGGTCCCCTTAGCAGTTGTATATAGTTACCATTGTTTGTATGATGTTTATTTATTTGCCAACTTTTTATTTATCTCAATTATATGTTTTGTTTTGTTTTTTATTGTATATATATAAAATATATATATATATATATATATATATATATATATATATATATATATATATGAATTTATTTATTTTCTATTTTATGTAATTTGACTATTATTATTATTTTCTGTATATTTTGTATGAATGTGGTCTCATATCAGTATTACTATTGTTCATTCTGAAACAGATTGTAATAATTCTCAATAAATAAATATTTAATTTAATAATAAAAAAAAACCTATAATAACGTTTTGGGTCGAAATTTAATGTATTGTTTTCAACTCAAAGTTTATGTATTTAAAAGTATTGAAATAACTGATTTAGGTGAAAGTCGACCGATTCATCAAGCATCAAGCTTTTTTCTTATGAACCTGATGGGAACGTAAAGAAATATTGATGTTCGTCGTTGGATTTTTATTTCTCAACAAACGAGTTTGGTTGGCTATGCGTGGTAGAATTTTTAATTTCTCAATAAAAAACCTTTCCTATCCATGGTTCAATTCTGATAGTTCAGTTTAATTAGTTCAATAACAAAACAATTCTGCCAATTCGTAGTGGATTTTTTTTATTCCTCAACAAAGAAGGTTGCCTATTTTTCTATACTTAATATAACAATTGGATTTGATCCCTGTTCAGCTTGTTTCCCCTAATTTGCAGGCTCCCTTGTAGAGGTATTGGATGCCTTGTTGGCTAATGCCTTGAGGACAACAAAAGGGTAAAGCTAATCATTGCAGATAAATTAGATTTGTAAGGGAGAGGGGGTGGAGTGAAGGTGGTGGCGTTTCATTTACAAAAGGTTGCATTTGATTCACAAAGGAGCAGATTTGAATCACAAACGGGTTGATTTGTAAAAGGGTGAATTTCATTGGACGTGGGAATACCCAGCGCTCCCCCTAACTCTCCCTTAATACTCTTCATCCCCTTACCTGAATTAACCTATTCAGTCACTTAGGTCTTGTTTAACTAGATTTGCTACAAGGGCAGCGGCTTGAGCCTTACCAAGTGGCAACAGAGATAATAAGAGGTAGAGACCGGATTTTCGTGCAGTAAAAAGCCTAAAAACGTGAAATATCATGCAGTAAAAATCTCGAAATGTGCAAAATAATGCAGCAAAACCCCAAAATATAAAATTGAGGTTATATACATCTACAACGTAAAAAAAAAAAAAAAAAAAAATTAATCTAAATCTATATGGAAGAGGAACTTAACCTTTAAAAGTTGTTTTCTTCAGAGATCACTTCAGTACAGTTTAAAAAAACATGAATCATGTGAATAAAAGATCTATATAATTTTTTTTTTCCATAACAAGACAAAAAATAATATATAAATAATTGACTAGTTTAATTAAATAATTGATCATTTATCAATTAAATCATTGCTCACCTTCAATATTTAATTAGATTGTGAATTTACCAACAAATAATAAGTCAATCAAGAACAACTCACTGAAAACAGTTTGAAGAATTGATCAGATTTTTTTCTCTGTCACGACAGGCCGTGTAGTCTTTTTTTTGTGAGTGGCCACCATTTGGCTGACGGGTCTCACATACCCGGGGGAGAGGACGTGAGTGAATCCCCATTTAATTATATCCTTATAAAAGCCCCGCCGGGACTGGGATTCGAACTCACAACCTTTAGCATAATATATATATATAAAATTATAATTTTAAATATTATTCAATGGTAATTGACCGCTGTTTTTCTATAGGCCTATTTTTACTGCTTCAATATATGCTTATGTCCAGCTAATAATAAAATAAACAATAATAATTTTTATAAGTTACACAATAAATTATAACAAGGAAGAATTTGTTGTTTAATGATTTACAATAAGCGTTTGTTTGGAATTTTCTTTCACACCCCATAGATGTTGACTGATCACAAGCATTACAAAACAGTTTTTCCTATCAGATCTAAGCTCGGGGTCATTAGATATAAAGGTTTTAATTTTCGACGAGACATTTGTTATTCTCGGCATTATTTAAACATTAATACTTACCTTTTTTAACCACTACAAATTCTGAAGAAAATTCGAGATTTGAAATCGTACTCAAAACTAAATACTCAGAGAGAATTCTGAAGGGTTGTAAATAGAGAATCCAGTTTAATAATAGAGGCTAATTCGAAAGTGACGTTAAACGAATAAAAACAATTAAACGCATTATGTTAGACGGGTGTGTTTATTTACTGAAGTCAGTAGTTTTAATATTTCTGTTCATTTTTTCTTTTATTAACTAATAATTTGATTCTAGATTTAACCAGAGAAAGATGATAAAATATTTTATTTTTATTATACGATGTGTTTAAGTGATATAAATTTGGCCCTTGACACTATGCTGGTTTCGGAGTTATAAAATTCTTTAAACTATTAAAATAACATTTTCTTTGAAAAATATTAAATCCGGAAATTTTGCACATTTAAGAACAAAACCAAAACTAAAATGATTATTAGAGTACTTTATATAATTTTGGTCCTTATAATACATTACCTAAGTAGCTAAGAAAATGGTTTAGAAAAATTACATCAACTGAAACATTATCCTTATCACCTCACTACTTGTTTTAGAAATTTTGATCGTGTAAGACATATCCTTTTTTTCAATATAAATTTTCAACAAAGGATTATTTTCCTGTTTAGTAATATTTATAGTAAAAAATCTCAAAAAGGACTGAGTTAAAACTAATGAACTCAAACAGATTATACCTCTTACGATAAGTACTATAGGATAAACTTTAGTTGCTATACCCTATATGTGTGGTATATCCGCCTTTTTAATTGCTTCCGAAATGATTGATCTACTGATAATTACGAGCAGGAATTAGTAGATGGACTATCATTATATAGTCATTAAAGAATAAAATCTATAAAAAGTAAAAATTTTTGTTCGTTCTTATCTTCGCCTCCCAAAAAGTCGTTCTTATTTTTTAGCGGTTAGAATCGTTTTGAAATATCTTCAGTTCTCTTACAAATCTTGACAACAAGCTTTAATCCTCCACTTCTTTCGTGAATATTTCATTTTTGTTAATTTATATATTTTTATAATGAGAGTAACTATACGTATATATTCGTTATCTTTCTATCATTCAATCTTTTGTCTACATATTTTTTTATGTACAACGGATAAAGTGTAATTATTTAATGCCAGCTTTATTTTATTCGGTGAAATTTGCAATAACATTCTAGCGAAATTAGGTAATGTCATAATTACTTAAAACATTTGGACTTTTAAACATAACCGATGTACGTCATCATAACTTCTTTGCAACTTAAAAGAGTTTTTTCCTCCACTCCTAGGTGAACAATAAACTATAAATACAAATATGTAAATAATTAAATAAAATCCTCAGAAAAATTAAAAACAAAAACCATAAAAAAAGTATACTGCAGAGTATATAAAATTTAAAACCTTAATTTAGAATAAGATGTTTAACGGCAGCATAAAACGGCAATTTTTTATTCAGTACTCTAATAAATTGTTCAGAGACTTACTAACTGTTGTAAATTAATTTTTAACTTAACTTTTATAACTGATTGGATTTCTTACTCCATTATTTAGGTTTAATAATGACAGCTAGAGTCATTAAAAGGTTCAAAATAAAAAAATGTCGGTGAACAGTAAACGAAATAACTTGATGGATAACCGTAAGAATTAAAATGTTTCATAAAATTAAAAAACAAAAACAACATAAGATGTTATTTAATCCTAATATGTTTAATAGGAGCTTTATTTCTTAAGAAATATAAAATTAAAAAGAAAATCTAAGATTAAAAAAAAAAAAATGTTTGAATTGACTTCTCTAATAGATTAATAAATCTGTTGATAAGGTAATTTAATTAATAATTTATTTTTACTTTCACTATTGCTATCCTGAAAATTTTCACATTTCATACGAAAATACACCTTTGAGGTTCCCTGAGTCTAAATAACCAAGTCTTCAAAATCTTTGTGTGTGTATTTGTCTGTCCGAGTTTGGTAATATTCAACAATGCACCTGAGATGAAACAATAAAAAGAAGGAGTAATATTGAAAAAAAACAAATCAAATTAAAATAAGTAAATAAAGAAAAAGTAAATGAGCATCTTAAATACTCGCATACATGTTCACAATAAGCGTGGAAAACTCTGAGCCAGGTTTGTTCCCCCACGTGTGGCGGGAAAAGCATTACTCAAGAGATCCCAGCGCATCTCCTTCAAACGCTTTTATTCTCCAGCGGAGGCTGAGTAAGAATTGCCAATTATCATTAAAGAATGATATACCTTTTCTCTGAAGACATCTTTATAAGTATATTTGCAAATGATGAAAGTTGTGCAAATATGTGAAAAAAAATATTGTTATATGTGTATTAATAAAACTTAAATAACAAGGAAAATGCACACATGTGTGTAAATATTTTCATATTGTTCATACCACTTTTTTAATATAGTTTTTATGAAATATCTTTTCATTTTTATTTTAAATGTAACTGTGGAAGCATATTTCTTTACAATTTTGTTATATATTTTTTTCGTATTATTATTGTTATTATTTTTTCCCATGTGTATGAGATTAAAATATAATTTTTTATCGAAGTTAAGATCAACTGCATTAGGATAGGGGATTTTCCCCTTGACAAATTAATAGAACGATATAATACTTGACGGTAAAAATTTAAGAATAGTGTGTTCATTTATATCATTTCAGTGATCTGTAAACAACCTTAAAAGATTTTTTATATCGCATTTCTTAATAAAATAAAATATTAAAACTAGAAAGAAAAAAAAAGGTGTTAATTGGGTTGAGGTAGCTTAAAAATTACGACAAAGAAAACACCTTCCTTGCTTTGAAAGGTTTGGTTGACCTCTGTAACCTCAGGAAAAAAAAGATCTTTTGTTAGGGGAAACTTTTACAAAACCCTTAAGAACTTTTAAGTGCCCCCCAAACTCCATTCTTTCAACAACCTCAGAAAATTTTATAGCGTTTAAAATTCCATACCGAGCATATTTGAGAAAAGTTTTTTTAATGCTTACAAAAAAGGAAAGAAACAATGATATATCTTCGCTTATTCTTTCTTCAGTGTCATATACAATAGTTATTCACTTACGTGGTAAAAGGTGATGTAAATATTAATTTTATCGTTACTATTGAAAATATAAAAAATTAGTCTTTGCTTCGCACTAGTTCAATTTAAATGCGGTGTCAAGTTCGACCAATTAAGAGTTTATCACTTTCGGATTTTAAGTTCATCTTAATGAAAAGTGCCCATACATGAAAATATTATATAACCTCTATTCATTATTAGAGTTTATCATCGGCACATGTCAAACTTGATTCAGTTTATTTTTTCTTATGGTTTCTATTTTATTCGATTTATAACATTATTTAATATTTCAAATGAGCTTTTTCTTAATATATTTTAAAAGTTTATAGATAAAATAGTAGGTTTCTATTTCTTCTCCCCAAAAAATGTTTATCACAGTAAAACTTTAACGAGTCAACGTTTCGGGGGCCTTCCCCATCATAAGGACTCAATTTTAATATATCTGCTAATTTGTCCACAAAAATTCTTCTTATTTTCTTCATATGGTTGAAACCATCCTCCATATATCAATTCATAATAAAAACAGGTTTAAAGGAAAATTAGCAAATTAAGAAATGAAGAAAATAAGAACAATTTTTGTGGACAAATTAGCAGATATACGAGAAGGATCCCGAAACGTTGACTCGTTAAAGTTTTTCTGTGATAAACTTTTTTTGGGGGAAGAAATAGAAACCTACTATTTTATTTATATTGGGTTGATGCAAAATTAATGCAGGTTTTTAGTAGGTATTGTAAATACTCCATATCTTTACTTTAACCATATATATTTAATCAAAATAATTTCCATCTGAATCAATGCACTTTTGCCAACGTTCAACAAGCTTTCTTATTCCACCAGAAAAAAAATCCGAATCCCTGGACTCAATGAAATCACGAAAAGAATTTTCAATGTCGTCCTGGTTTTGAAAATTTTTCTCCCTCAAAAAGTTGTCCAGATGCCTGAAAAAGTGGAAGTCTGTAGGAGAGAGGTCAGGTGAATAAGGCGGATGTTGGAGAACTTCGTAGCCCAACTCGTGCAGTCGTCGAAGCGTTGGTTGTGCAACGTGTGGTCTGGCGTTATCGTGGAGCAGGATCGGCCCCTTCCGATTCATCAATGCTGGGCAAAGACGTTGCAATTTTTGAGTTCCGAGTTCCGCCGCCATTTCTCGTGTGGTTTTGGTTGGGTCTTCTTCCACTTTTGACCTCAGCTGGTCGCTTTCCAGAGCAAGATGACGGCCCCGACCTTCCTTGTCTTCGAGGTCGAAATCTCCTCTGCGAAACTTCTGGAACCAACGCTGCACCGTGCACTCATTAATAGCCCCCTGACCCCACACTTCATTAATATTACGAGCCGTTTGCGCAGCGCTGCGCCCTAATTTAAATTCGTAAAAATAAATTTGACGAAAATCGCACTTTGACATTTTCGATTCAAGACCTTTGAACACACTGAACAAAACGATTTTACTAAACAAATTCATGGTGAAAGAGAGGGTATTAGATAAGGTTTGTTTTGGTATAATAATGATCAATGTTAGGATTAGCTTTGTTTACACAATTGGAATTAAGATATTGCAATAGAGGAAACCTGCATTAATTTTGCATCAACCCAATACCAATTTGCAGTCTTCCTTTAAAACCTGTTTTATTATGAATTAAAAGCTTAATTTTGTGTCCATGAGAGTCCCATTTTGTTTACAATAGAAAATCTGTTTTCATGAAACGATCAAAAAGTAGAATCAATTAATAACAATGTTAGTTTATGTATTTACAACGACTTTCCATTTATTTTAACAACTTGCGTACGTAATATGTTTCTAAAATCTTGGTATTGATTGGAAGAATATAACTATGATAATGTGACTTTATAACCTCCTCTCTTTTCCCAATGTTCGTAAGTTTATTAGCTTAAAACAAACTTTAAGATTTTTTTATTGCATATTAACTTTTCCAAAATCTTGCGTTTTCAAGGGTACATTATACGATATATGTTAACACATATATATCAGGAATCAAAGTTGTTGATGAGTTGGTTACAGAAAAGGGTATAGCCGGGTTAAGGATGGTAAATTCTGCCCCCGACGTTTTTTTGACTCAAACTTGGGGGAATCAATTAGTTGTCAAATAAAAATAATTCACCCCATTTTTTAGCTTTTTAATTCAAATGGTCTTCGAGATTTTAAAAAAAAACTCTTTTTTCGATTTTATTTTTTTTTTAAATAGTAAAATTTGAAATAAGTTAATGATGATTTTTTCTCTGATTCTTATGAGTCAAGGGCATGAAAAAATGATATGGTCATGATTCTTAAACAAAAAGGCAATTTTTAGCGGAAGAAATAAAACAAAAACATGTATTTTTTTAACCTTTTTGAAAGGTGTCACTCACCGTATTTTTTTTTCAGAAAGTGTCTTTTATGCTCCTCTGTACTGTAGAATGTTTCGAAGTGGTGAAACAATATAAAAAATAAATAAAAACTGTTTTTGCTTTTTTCAAAATCTTGCGTTTTAAGAAACTTATAGTTTTTAAGATGATTGAAAAATGTGTAGACAGCTATTTTTTTAACCGAAAATGCATCCTTCGTGAAGAAATCCATAGAAAATACTTAAACAAGCGAAACCTTATCAGAATTGATTGATAGTAACTAAATAGACGACGTTACAGAGAGCTAGCCTGGTGCGCGTTTGGAAAAACATAGCTTTAATCCAATCATTTTGTAAGAAAATGATTGAAAATGTTTTATATGTATTGTAATTCTGAATTTTTGGTGAGAAATAATTGTTTACACATTGTTCAATAATAATAAGAAACATAAGTTGAATGCGAGATTTAAAAAAAAAAATAAGTGTTTTTTTTCATGTTGTTCGATCACTTCAAAAAATTTATCAAAATTTGAGTGACACCTTTCAAAAAGGTTTAAAAAATACATATGTTTGTTTTATTTCTTCCGCAAAAATTGGCTTTTTGTTTAAGAATCATGACCATATATTTTTTTTCATGCCCTTGACTCCTAAGAATTAGAGAAAAAATCATTATGAATTTGTGGTGAGAAATAATTGTTTATACATTGTTCAATAATAATAAGAAATATAAGTTGAATGCGAGATTTCAGAAAAAAATAAGTGTTTTTTTTTTCATGTTGTTCCATCACTTCAAAAATTTATCAAAATATGAGTGACACCTTTCAAAAAGGTTTAAAAAATACATATGTTTGTTTTATTTCTTCCGCTAAAAATTGGCTTTTTGTTTAAGAATCATGACCATGTATTTTTTTCATGCCCTTGACTCCTAAGAATTAGAGAAAAAATCATCATTCACTAATTTCAAATTTTACTATTTAAAAAAAATTAAAATCGAAAAAAGAGTTTTTTCGAAAAATCTCGAAGACCATTTGAATTAAAAAGCTAAAAAATGGGGTGAATTATTTTTATTCGAAAACAAATTGATCCTCCAAGTTTGAGTCATAAAAGCCTCAGGGGCAGATTTACCATCCTAACCCGGCTATACCCTTTATTTTCCCGTTTACAGAAACGCTAAATTGAAATGTATTTTACTTATGAACCTTTAGGAAAGAATGCTCTAAATGATGGTGAAAACCGGATCAAAATCCAACTTGTGATTTAGAAGGAGTTCGCGGAAACCAAAATCGCGTTATAGAGAGATTAACTAGCAATATATATATATATATATATATATATATATATATATATATATATATATATATATATATATATATATAAGGGCAATATATAATGCATGTGGATGTTAAATTATTTATATTGGAATAATTTATCAAAATACATAAAATTTAGTACTTCCTTTCCTGAAGATGAGGGTGTTTTGTAATTTTATAAAACAAACAATACCGATACCGACATTACCAAGTACTGCCTACACAGATTCGTCTAAAAAGATCACCGTTCAAGTCCAAGCCCCCGGTATTAGACTAAACACAGGCCTCGAATCGACACTTCGGACGCCTACCAGTCAGTTCAGGAAATACCGACAACCTGTCCTTTCCATTTATGATTACTTAATATAATTTATTTATGTTTTAGTATGCATTGAAATTAATTAAATGTGTACTTGATAAATTTGGAAAGAACTGTAACTTTAAATTTTTAGATATCACTGGTAGACGGATATAGATAAAGCTGTACGATTAGAATAAAAATCTGCTACTCACACAACGCAACTTTTACTCACCTCTCATATTGATACCAATTTTTTAAAAAATTTTTTTCGATGTACCATTTATAGAAGACAAAACAATACAACAATAACTAAACTTTATGCCATTTTCATTATCCTGCATTACCTTCTACATCTTTGTATGTTAAGCAATATTTCTTTTCTAAAATTTAGCGCTTTTCAACGGTATATTGCGCAAATATAATACTTTTCTTCTTTGCGTAAAAAAAAATTGGTTATCAATCTCTATAATATTCACTTAGTTATCAATGTCAGCAAGGAAAATTGGTTACCTAATGCAAATCAAAAAAAGTAAAGGTACTTTAAAGAAGAAATTTTGAAAATTTCTAGTATAAGTCTCATAAAACTATTGCAATGAGGATAAAACCTACACAAAATAAAATCGCATTCAAATTTACAAGCATATGAAGAGTATAATTAAAATCTCAAGAGCCGTTTTCGAGAAAATCGAAAAAAAAATTCTAAATTTGTGGTGTAAAGTGCCTTTCTTTTCTGGTTCATTGATTTTGTTGAAAAAGTTGAAAAAATCCCAGGCATATATTAAGAATAAAATTTCGGTTTATCAACTTTTTGTGCCGGACGTACCATATACATTCACAGATAATTTAGCGGGACATCAATAAAGATAAGGCCTATATGACAATAAATCCTGTTTAATTTTATATTAATACAACAAGTTTAACCGAAAACGATCTAATGGTTTTTAAGAAAACCGTAAAAAGATGTAAAACGCATGGTATGAAGTTCGTGAAATTTCAAGAAACAGTTCTTGTAACTTACCTATGCCTATCCTAAATATGTAATACAATTTTTTTTTAAATAATTATAAGTCTGATTATGTCTTACAACATCCACGAATTAATTTTTTTGCGATACATAGTTATTTGGACTCAGGGGGCTTTAAAACGTGTATTTCTGTTGAAAACTCAAATTCGATTTTCATTTCACAATCGCAAAACTTTCCCTTACTTTATTATATTTCAAGTATAGGTAAAAATATGTCAATAAACCAAATTCGTTGAAATGTTTCCTACAGTGCCATTTGAAAATAAGCGTCTCATTTGTGATGTTAACTTTGAAGAATCTTTGAAGTTTTGTAAAATTCACTTTTTTTTTTCTTTTCTTTTTTTGTTATCAAATCTGCTCCTAGAAAAACATTGGAATAATAAAGGAAGAGAACAGGGTGAGCGGAAACAGTATAATATGCGAGTTGATCGCTAAATATAAATACCGAATCCCAAGTTTCCTCTAATTGTATACGTGGGTGGAACTTGTGCAGGGTGTATCCTGGTCCTCCCACGGCGGTAAACAGGAAGAATTGCTCCTCATAAATACATGTTACTGTTAAAGGTAGAAGCTTCTTGAAAAGAACTGAGATCAACTATTAAACCGGTTTGAAATCGTTAACAAGCCTATACTTACATATATATATATATATATATATATATATATATATATTATATAATGATTAAAATATATATATATATATATATATATATATATATATATATATATATATATATTCGTTAAAATCCTACATTCCTTCTTCTCCAGTTTCCATTCCTGATTATCCGTTTGTCCGGCACGATCGTATCGGCAAGAACGGTTGTGTAGGTCTTTATGTGCATAACAGCCTTAAATCCAGAATCCTAGATGACTCATTTCCATATAACTACCCACAGGTTGAATTCCTGTTCATTTAAATTTCTTACAGCTCACGCACTCTCCTATATGCTGTAGTATATCGTCCACCTCAGGTTTCTTTCGATCAATCCTTCGATATAATCTCTGGTGACTTCAACACCAAATTACTATCGAACTCCGACGATAAGCTCTTCCTGGAAAACCTTTTTCTTTTTTTTTCTCTCCATATTTACATCAGTAATTTGACTTTCCTTTTGTTTATATTGTAAATATTGTATGAATGAGATCCTGTAGCACTATTATTATTGTCTATTATGACAAAATGTAATATATACGAATAAAAAAAAAAAAAAAAAAAAAAAAAAAAAAAAAAAAAAAATTACATCGTTTCGTGTGCTCCAACTCACCATACCTTTAGGTCTGACACCTGACTGGACCTACATTTTATCGACTGAAAGCATAACCTTCTTTGCGCTTCACAGCATCCAGTAACATTCCCTTCATCTCATGACCTTATCAAAATATCTTACAATTTTTAAACCTCAGCGTTCCAACCCAAAACCATTAATTTTCGCAACAAGGACGCCCTAACCAAAGAAAACCTGTTACCTGACCTCGAAAAGATGAACTGGAGCGAAATCTATTCCTTTACCTCCATTGATTGCATGGTCGATATCCTCACCTCTAATCTCATCTATATCTATATCCTTGATATCCATCCACTGACCTGGTCCCTGGATGTCTCAAGATAATAAAGATCAACAAAAAAGACGTGAGGCTGCACGCAGGCGCTTTAGGCGTGCCAGACTAAGGTTGAAACTAAGCCATCCAGAAATCCAGTAAGTCCTTCTCTGTATCTATAACTTTTTTCCCCTAAATTCAGTGTTCCATAGCTCTTGGAAAAATGCTTTAGTCCATTCCATCAACAAAACCGGTAACCATGCTCTTCCTTAAGACTATCATCCTATCTCCATCCTCTCAAACCTCTCGAAAGAATAATTCATACTCAAATATTCGAATTCCTCGAAAAATCCAAACTACTCGATCCTCTCCAATCTGGTTTCCGTTCAGGTTTCCCCACTCAATCCGCTCTGGTCAAAGTCACAAGTGACATACATACTGCCATGGACGATAGGAAATTTACTGCTTTAATATTTTTCGACTTCTCGTAAGATTTTGGCTCCTCGGACCACTCTAATCTTTTCTTTAAACTAAAAACCCTATCCTTTTCCAACAGCGTTATTCACTGGTTTTAATCATTTGCTGGATACGGCCGTTTTAAAACATTCTGCAGTGGCTACTGCCGTAGTTTTACTGGGAATAATGATATTCCCAACATAAACCATATAACTAGCCAAATGGCAGCTTGTCTCTATATGGGTCAGTTATACCACTTTTAGTAGGAAGTCAAAGAATTATATTGAATATTCAAGTTACGCCTGAAAGTACGTTTTTGAAACGTTTCAACCAACATATTTTTTGATATTCTCTATTTTGATTTATAATATTCTTTATATCAAATACATATTACGCACCACATAGTTTAAAAAAAAAAGAAGGAAGTGTAGGTTGGATAAATAGAAATAAGTTTTTGCACCATATTATATTTATGTTCGGTAGGTACCTATAATTAAACTGGTGTATTTTATATACATAAATAAAAATGTACATTGGAGAAGTGAATTAGTGAATCAGTTGAAAACCATTTTATTTTCTTAATGGTATGATTGAAAGGAGGATATTTCCTGAGACATCACGTTGAGAAGCTAAACGTTTTAGAAAAAAAATTATCTTATATTAAAATCAGCATAAGATATACATGAGAAGTAATACTAAACGGATAAAACTAAGTGATAGCCTCTCTCGATATAAAATGATATCGCAATTCTCGGTACCCGCGAACTCCTACTAAACCACGAGACGGATTTGAATACAGGTTTAACTATCATTTCGAGTATTCTTTTTTGAAGGTTTATAAGTAAAATACATTGTAATTAATTTTTTCTTTAGATGAGAAAATAAAATTGTCTAAAATCAAGCCATCAAAATATGTTCCTCAATTATGAATAGCAATTTAAAATCGGTCATAATTACTCCGAGAGATTCGAGGTGCGATCGGGTTTGAAACAGGGTGACTCCCTTTCACCGGTGTTATTTAATATAGCTTTAGTCATAGGAAAGGTGATGTGTACCGGGAAAGGTTTAAATATGGGTGACAGGATTCCGGTGTTAGGGTATGCCAATGATTTGGTACTGCTAGGTGAAGACACGGAAACCATACAACTAAATACAAGTGTGTTAATAAAAACCGGTAAAGAAATAGGACTCGAATTAAATACCGATAAGACGAAATATATGATTAGTAGCAGAAACGGTGGTAATCTTGGTGATATTGATATATCAGGGCATACTTTTGAACACGTAGAGAAATTCAAGTATTTAGTTTCAATTATAACCAGAAAAAATGAAATCCAGGAAGAAATAAAGTCCCGGTTAAAGGTGGGAAATGCGTGCTATTATTCAGTTGCTAAGTTACTTAGTTCGCGGCTTCTATCTAAAAACTTAAAGATTAGAATTTATAAAACTATTATTCTTCCAACGGTTCTTTACGGATGTGAAACGTGGCCGCTTACTTTGAAGGATGAACAACGGCTTAAGGTTTTCGAAAATAAGGTATTGCGTAAAATATTTGGTCCGAAGACAGATGAGGCCACTGGGGAGTTTAGAAGGTTGCACAGCGCGGAATTGCGGAACTTGTATCCTGTGAATATAATTGAGTTGATAGCATCGCGGAGACTCAAAGGGGCGAGTAAAGCTGTTGGGCTCGGTGAGGAACGGAGTCCGAGAAAGTTGGTATTCGCTGATCCGAATGGTAGACGTCCGAAAGATAGGCCGAAGCGTCGATGGGTGGATTGCGTTAAGGCTGATCTCAGGGGCTTGGGCTTGAACGGTGAACATTGGACGAGTCTGTGTGGACAAAGTTGGTGGTATCGGCATCGAACCTTCGGGTTCGGTAAGCCTATTATTATTATTATTATTATTATTATTATGAATAGCAATATGGACGTATAATATACCGTCGGGAAGCGCAAGATTTAAGAAAAGTTAATCTGCAATAAAATAATTCGTACAAGTTAATAAAAAGTTGTTAATTGTTATAAGCCGTTATAAGTTGGTGAGGAAGGTACTGGTGATTTAGTGTTGCCACCGTATAGTATCGTACTGGTTATATTCTTACATACAGTACTCCTGATTTAAAAAAAAATATTACATACCAAATCCATAAACTAATATTGATAATAATTATTTCTATTTTTTCATGAGAACAGATGTTCCATTGTAAAAACAATTAAACTCCCATGGAGACTAATTCAAACTGATTTTTTGACTCATTTATGTTTCTGTTTCTACCGATGATTTAATATAATAATGAATAGACGTTAGGTAATAAACAATTTTTTTTAAGTACACTTTTCGTTACAATGAACTCATAATCCCGAAGTGATAAACTCAACTTTTGTTACATAACTGTAAATTGCAACCGAGCGAAGGGCTGATCGTTAGTTGTAGATAATACAAAAGTTTCTATTGTTAGATCACTTAATCTAAAATAAATGTTTCCATCTAAATTCAATGTAATTCTTTAGACTTTTTTTAAACTCTAACTTCATTTAAAAGTTCTTAAATCTATTTTAACAACAACGGTAAGTGAAAATTGTTTGTTGCGTGCTCTCTTAGTTTTTACTATTGGTTTACAAACACGTACACATCTTGTATCTTTCTTCTTATAGATATTTTTGTACTAAAATGCACAAGTTTTAAAACAGAAATAGAAATGAGCGTTCATTTAGTGAATATGACATGGGTTCTATTGTTTCAAAAGCTCTTTCGACTCTAACTTCAGGGGCTGTATTGGCATGCATTCAGAATGTTTGTCTTAATTTTAAAAATAGATTAAAGAAAGACAATATCCGACATCTTTTGTTCATGACAGTCCTAGGAGCATCAATATTTATAGTCTATTTACACTCTTTAACTTATTTCGAATCATTTCAGTATTTGAACATGACGTGGAGAAGACTAAGTTATTTTAAAATGATTATTCTATTTCGTGTCTATTTATCTAGTACTGTGTGATTAATGAAAATTGTTCGATTGGTGTATCATTACAATTATTTACATTTTATTTTTATATTATAGCATTCACCAACAGGCCAAGGCCCAATTACAGGAGTCAAATTATAAATAATCTCATTACATTTACAGATTTAACAATAATAATAACTGGAATTTAAACTTATAGGTAATGTACAATGTACCAACGTATCTTATATAAACAAACAAAAAACAAATCATGATAATATTACTAGAAAAAAAAATTAACTTAAACAATAAATCATAAACATATAAAATATACACACATATAAAATTAAGAACGTAAAGAAAAAGAAAGATATAGAAACAGAAAGAAAACGGGAGGGAAAAGGAAAACCAGCCGCAGTCATATCAATTTAAATATAAGAATAAATATATATATATATATATATATATTAATATATATATATATACAATCTTAAATTTGCATTAATCTAATGATAATGTCTAGGTGGCAGATAGCAGTTATTGTGCACCTATCTATCAGTTTTAACCTTAAATTAAACTCAAGCATTAACTGATTATATGAATTTCCCCAATCAGGATAAAAGGGATATGTAAAAAAAAAAATTAAAAATTTAGAAATTACTACATGTTTTTAAAAAATGCTGATTACATAAATAAATAATATTATATATTGAAAATTAAAGAAAATTTCATAAAAATCAAGAGAAAAATATAGAAGTTTAAGTTCTATTGTACGATGAATAATAATAATTATTTTCAAAACTATGACCACTATCGATTCGGGTCACCAGTGTTTTGTGTGCAAATGGTTCCAATTCATGTAATCTCACAATGATAGCGAAATGCTTGAAATTCGGCGTAAGTAAAAAAAAAAATGTCTAGTATTATTAGTTAGAATTACTATCAAAGAACTGAGAAACATTTTTTTTTTTTTAATTTCTTTAATTCATTAAGCGTATGATATGCATAAGTAGACAAAACCAAAAATATTCGTTTGCATCAAATTCATTACCATAAAAAATTAAATAGGTGATGCAATTTCTATGACCACGACTGTATAACATAAATTACAAATTTAATTATATTATGGAGTGCTACCAATGGGTAGTTTCTTCTCAGGACTACCATGTGTGTAATCATATATAAAGCCTATTTACTTGTATTTATTTAATACAGTTGTAAAAATTTTTTAAATAAATAAATAAAAAATAAAATTATATTATTATTATTTAATTCATATAAGGGAAGAAACCTATACAAACTAATAATGAATAACACCAATATAATTAAAATAGCTGATAATTAATAAATAATAGTTACCAATAAATTCTCTAATTAACACGATAATAGGTAAAAATGATTAAGCTTTAGATGAATTGAAATGCTGAAAACTTTTAAAGGTTGAATTCGACTTGAAAACGGTTGAATTTGACTTGAAAAAGGTTGAATTTTATTTGAAAATGCAATAGTTATGTTTATATGATTTTTATTGATTTATTAATATCGAAATAGATTGAATATGAAATAGGAAAGGCTTATTTTGAAATGGAAAAGGTTGAATTTAAATTGAAAAAGGATGAATTTGATTTAGAAAAAGTTTAAATTGACTTAAAAAAAGGTTGTTATAGGTGGAATAATCAGGAGTCGGTCTTTTTCTAAATATTTTAATTTTGCCGACGTTTCGGCACAAGCTTGTGAGCCATTATCAGGGCATTACTGAGCCATGTCCAAGCATTAACTGGATTAAAATATTTAAAAAAAGACTGACTCCTGATTATTCCACCCATAATAGTTTCTACAGTCGACTATACATCCTCAATAAAAAAGGTTGAATTTTCCCTGAGAATGCAATAAAATAACATTAGAACTCATTTATATAGTCTATGCCTCTATAAAATTCTAATTAATTACATTAATGTACTAAGTGATATAATATGCTTCCAGGTACGGGGACATGGTTCCTGAAACAATCGCGGGTAAGATCGTCGGAGGCGTCTGCTCCCTCAGCGGAGTCTTGGTCATAGCCCTTCCGGTACCTGTCATCGTCTCCAACTTCAGTAGGATATACCACCAGAACCAGAGGGCCGACAAGAGGAAGGCTCAGAGGGTAAGCCGCCGACTAAAATATTTCAAGTCCAAATACTGCAGTTATTGAGTAATCATTCAGTGCTTTGAGTTACGCGACTTATTCATTTAAATTAAGCCGATCAGACAGTGGAGCGTTACACGAGGCGATTTATCGGATGCTACAAAGAGGTGCTTCAAGCAAAGATAGCGGCGCTGCACAGTGTTTCCAAACGCACTTTTTCGGGACAAAAGTATACACCAATCGTTCTATTTAAGATATATCAGCCATTTTAACATCATTTTGTTCCTTATTAAATTCACTTCAATGGTATGATTGGCATGTTTTTTGGTTCATTTTTATATCATAAAAATATATATGTTTTGTCGATAATTTCAGAGAAATGTCTCTTTATCTAATTATTGTTATATAAATCTTTATGTATCTATATTTCATGCATTTAACTTTGTTTAGAATCGTTATCAGATAACGTTAAATAAACTTTAGGTTTCGTAAAACGACTTGGTAATTTTATAAGAAATTTCAAAAACATTTGAAAACATTAAAATTATTTTAAATATCTCAGTATATGCCCAACATAACGAAGTGCTAATTGTTTTAAAAAACTTAGTTTTGTTTCTAGTTTTTACGAACAAAATTTGAAAACCGTAAAAAATACTCTACACAAACATATTTATAATTATATCTCGCTTCGGGCCAGTACCTCACTATGGTTTATCATTTGGAAAAATTAAGTTAGACATCAAAATAATTTTATATGCCATTTTTTTCTGGTCTTCCCATTAAAAAGAAAAACTTATAGCCAACAATGCATTCTACTTTATCAAAAGTGTGGAAATCAATTTACGGTTTTCAAATTTTGTCAGTAAAAGCTAGAAACAAAACTAATTTTTTTTAAAATTGTTTGCACTTCGTTATATTGGGCATATATTGAGATATTTAAAATAATTTTAATTTTATAAACATTTTTTGAAATTTCTTAAAAAATCACCGAGTCGTTATATGAACTCCAAAGTCAACTAAAAGTTATCTAATAACGATTATAAATAAAGTTAAAATTATAAAGTTAAATGCAGGAAATATAGATGTATATAAGAATAATTAGTTACAGCACATTTCTCTGAAATTATCGACAAAACTTATATATTTTAATGATACATTATATATTAAGTGCGTTTAGAACCACTGTGCGCTGCAGCAAATCTGATTACTTCACATTTTTATTTCATCACTTGCCCTTACGAGCTTTCTTTCAACCACACACAAAGAATTTTCAATTTTCTCGTTGAGCCAACTCTATAGTTATCTTTTTCTCATCATTGTCGTAATTGTTCTTTTGTTTGAATATTTGTTCGGTAAATATTAGGCCGTTTTACAAAAGAATTCTTGGATATATTTTTTTAAACAATTTATTTAATTTCTAGTCATCGCAACGTTTCAGCCTCTAGGGCCATTTCAAGCTTCTGTAATCAATTAAAGTTTCATTGCATTTATACATTTTCAAAAATCTAATTACAACACATAATAAATTATTTTTAATAATTATGTCACCTACCATGCATATCCATGTTACATATCATTTCATTTCACCGCTTTTCAGCAGCGGTGAAATGAATTTTTAAAAATATCATTTTTCAAAAAAAAAAAACTGTACTCAAAAATATCATATTATATTTCATCATCAATTAAAAAGGGATCTATTTTATTAAAAAAGAGAAAAGAAACATTTTTTATTAACTTACTCAACAGTTTTCGGCCGTCTTATAGGTGTTCTCTTGCGCGACTAAACTTGGGGTGGGGATGCCAAAGTAGAAAAAACATTTTAAAAATATGATGTAACCGAAATTAAATTCGGGAAAAAAACTGTAAATAAAATAGAAAAACTTTATACTAAAACTAAGGACGAAACACCAAAACAAAAGATGACAAATGTCATATATAAAATAGATTGTAAAAATTGTGAAAATCAATCATATTATGGACAAACGTCACAATGGCTCCAGAAGAGAATACAGCAACATAAACAAAACTGTAACTCGAAATGCACAAAATCAAAATTGGCTACAGGTCTGTCACAACACTGCGATAAATATAAACATAATTTTGATTTTGATAATATCTCAGTCCTACATAAGGAAGAAAACATAAATAAAAGGAGGATCACTGAATCAATTTATATAACAAAATATTTAGAAAAATCAGTGAACCAGCAAACAGACGTTGACAACCTGAACACCTTTTATGCAAGTACTATTGACAGAGTAAATATATAAATCCTTTGGCATCCCCACCCCAAGTTTAGTCGCGCACGAGAACACCTAGACGGCCGAAAACTGTTGAGTAAGTTCATAAAAATGTTTCTTTTTTAAAAAAATAGATCCCTTTTTAATTGATGATGAAATACAATATGATATTTTTAGTACAGGTTTTTTTTTTAAAAATGATATTTTTTTAAAATTTTGACGACGCTGCTGAAAAGCGGTGAAATGAAATGATATGTAACATGGTACATGCTTGGTAGGTGACATAATTATTAAAAATAATTTATTATGTGTTGTAATTAGATTGTTTAAAATGTATAAATGCAATGAAACTTTAATTGATTACAGAAGCTTGAGAATGGCCCTAGAGGCTAAACGTTGCGATGACTAGAAATTAAATAAATTGTTTAAAAAAATATATCCAAGAATTCTTTTGTAAAACGGCCTAATATTTACCGAACAAATCTATAATTATCATTCAATTAAGCTTGGGTTGTAAAATAAGTTCGTAGCCTCTTTCAATATTATAATATATTATAATAGGGGTACTCACTACGTTTGCTATAGCATGCTATTTGTGCTATTGTGCTAAACCCACCAATTTTATACAGGAAATAACTGTAGAAACTCGACGGGTTTAGCAAAATAACACAAATAGCTACACAAATGTTTTCCTACATCAATTTTAACCGAGATTCCTCATCCTTAAGTGTTATTTTGCTCAAAATGGAGAAGAAAAAATGATAATTTTCCTCAATTAATGATTTTTTATTTCCGAAATGTGCAGTGTGTATGAAGATGATGACTTAAGAGAAATCCCCGTCCGTAAGTAGTTTGCTCAGAAATTTTGACATTGGAAGACGCAAAGCGCTCGCCTTGTCCTTAAAGATTCCAACATGTAATAAATCGAAATGGATCATATATAATTGATTAAAAATATTTACAAGAATTTGAAGTTTTTATTGAAACCACCAGTAAAAAAACGCTACGAACTTATTTGACAACCAAATATAATCCGTTAATAGATACTTTTCTCTAATGAATTATCTATTAAAAATAAAAAAAAACCTTAAAATAAATGCAATTATTTTTTTTACAAATAAGTTTAGAGCAACTGGGAACCGAAAAAACTCTGAAAAAAAATGATACCGTCACATTCTACTACAATTTGGTTGTCTGTGTCCAGTTTTTTCAAAATTCAAGGGTGACCTAATTTAATATTTAACTAACAGGACATCATATAAAGGTTTTAAGTAGTTTTATTATTATATTTCCAAGTATTATTTATTGCCTTGCGGAGAGAAATAAATTAATATTAGAATTAGTATTATTAGACCGAGTCTGGCACCCGGGATTGCTTTACAAGCTCCGCAAATTTCTCCCCCCTACATACTTCCTTATTATCTAGTCCTACCTCACTGACAGATCCTTCAAAGTCAATCATAATAATTCCTATTCATCCATTTTTAGTCAGTTTGCTAGAGTTCCTCAAGGCAGTATCCTAGGACCCCTTCTTTACACAGTTTATACAGCTGATATCCCGTCCCATCCTAACACTTTCCTTTCAACCTATGCTGATGACACTTGTGTGTTATCAGTCAATACTATTGCCTCTCAAACTCTCCAAACCCACCTCAGAGACCTTGAGGTATGGTGTCAGAATTGGAGAATTAAAATTAATGCCAACAAATTCAACCAAATTACCTTTACCCTTCGTCGTAAACCTATGACATCCTGCCCTACTGTCTCCTTCAATAATACTCCTCTTGTCCCGCTTGAACAGATCCGACATCTAGGACTGCACCTTGATAAACGCCTTACTTGGAACACTCACACCTGAAACGACAAGAAACTGCTCGAAGTTTTCGACTACTTCAACACTTACTGGACAAACGTTCTAATCTTCCACTTAACTACAAAAGACTCATCTACATGACTATCATAAGGCCGATATGGACTTACGGAGTAGAGCTTTGGGGCTCTACTATACCATCGAATTCTTCCTGTATCCAATCCCTACAATCCAAAATCCTTCGTAAAATCCTCGATGCTCCTTACTTTGTCACGAACAAACTTATCCATAAAGACCTTAATGTTCCGTATGTTGCTGATTTGGCCCGATCTAGATACCATTCCTTTCATGATAAACTCCATTCCCACCCTAATCCTCTTGTTTCAATCCTTTCTTCCTCTTCAATTCCTGACAATCCTGACAAGGGGGGGGGGGGATTCAGTATAGCACAATAACAATGAACGTCTTCGAACCAGTCACTGGAGGGCAAGCTTCGAAAATGACGTAAAATGAATAAAAGTAAAGTTAAACGAATAAAAACAATAAAATGCCTTATTTTAGACGGATGTATTTACTTACTGAATACTGACTTCCAAATATCCATTTTATCTCTTCTTAACTTATAAATTTAAATCTAGATTTAATCAGAGAAAAATGATAAAATTAAACTTTAAATATTTATTATTTCTCTGTATTTTCACTACCAAAACTTTGGTTCGATCAAATGTGATATTAAAATTTAAGTCGAAAGTGTAATAAATGCAATTGAATGCAATAAAAATCAAAAACGTTAAATTATGCCCAAAAAGAGCAAAACATGCAATTTCGTGCTGTATAAGATTGTAATATATTATTCTCGAATACATGAACGGGATAGCTATCCGGGTTTGAATCTGTCACACGCAATGCTAAAAGAATGTGTAAAATAATGGAAATCCTGTTTCTAATAATGATATTATCAGAAATTGTCTATTTATATAATTATAGAGAGTACATTATTAAAAATCATAAATAAAATTATGCTTAAAGATGATCTTTGTTTAATAATTTAAATAATAATATTAATTTACTTCTGAAAGCAATTATTAAAGCTTGGAAATTTAATTATAAATACAACAATTTAAAAACTACAGATAACCTGTGACTAATGAAAAAGCTATGGGCAGAAGACCGTATTTTCGTATTATGTGGCCATTTCCTCTTATTGTGTCGTGACATGTCGGTTTCCAGCGGCTCAATACCCTTTTGTACAAAAATTAATTATCTTTATTTAAAGGCTTTTTATTTTTAATAGATAATGTTTGAAAAAATGTGTAATAAAAGGGTATAACTTAACCCGTTGCCGCACACATTTAATTTGACGATCGTGCTCCGAAACACATTTTGTTTTTATTGTTTATGACTGCCAGATGAAACCGAGTGTAAGTTGTATGTTTTGAAGTGAAAATTATCACATTTTGGCACAGTTTTTCTAAAAAAACTTTCGACGGCTATAACCGTCATTTGCTCATCCCGTCATTTTTTTTTTTCTTCCCGGAGCAAATGACGGCTATGACCGTCGTGACGACTATACGCTATTTGCTTTACTTATTCAAAATTATCCCTATGAATAAAAGAGAGTAAATAGGTGTAAACTTAACACAAGAAAATCAGTTTGAAACAAAGTTATCATTCGTAATTTATTTTGCTTATTTTTTTATTTTTTTTTTTTTGCTGTACCACTACAACCCATGAAGGGTCTTGGGCTCAGTACATATAGAGATTCGTACTGTTTCTAGGCCAACGGGAGTTCAATGAGGTGATTAGGCCTTAATCACGCTCAGCCGCCAGGTTTTTCCCCAATTAATTTGGGTACCCACTTTATAGAGACTGGGTCTGCCCCAGGAGGGTCTCCATACCCTAGGGTCGTCCCCCGACTGAATTAACAGAATAAATAATATTCTGCCACAGCCGGGATTCGAACCCTGGACCCGGAGCACAGCAGACTAGTGCTCTATCCACTAGACCACGCCGCTCCCTCAATTTATTTTGCTTATAAAATAGTAAAAATGAAATCAAATTTAATTCAGAAAACAAATCACATACATACAAGAAAGCATTATAAATGATAGAATTCGAAGCATTCTGGACTGGTGGTTTCTGCGGACAAGTTTTACATCTATATGATGTTTCTTTTCTGGTTTGGTACATATTCTGTCAAATAATTTCAATTTTTTTATTTAATTCAATTTTGAGAAGATTAATTGGTCTAAGTTTACCTAATTTATGAAAAGATACAGAATAAATGGTTCGTCTTCACAAAAACACACTTTTCAACTGTATGAACTGAAATGTACTAAACGTGTGGGACTACTACCGAACGCTGTCATTATCGTGAACGACTGTTATAGCCGTCATTTGTCTCTTGATGCCCAAATGTTTCGATTTGGTCAAGGATGAGAAAACGCTTAAAAAAAAAAATTGATATGCTGTCTGACATACTATAACATTTTTTACTTTCACTTACTATATATAGTAAGGGGAAGTATTGCGATCGTGAAAATTTTCGAATTCCAGTTTTCAACGGAAATACACGTTTTAGGGTTCCCTGAGTCCAAATAATCAAGTCCCGCAAAAAGGTCTGTGTGCGTGGTAACTCCCGGGCGGAAACGGTAAGTCCTATGAAACTGAAATTTCATATTTAAGACAACTATACGCCTGAGACGTGACAAAATTTTTTTCATTAAAATGAGCTTACCAGAAGAGGCACTTTATACTATGCATTTTGCACTTTTTTTCGATTTTCTCAAAAACGGTTCCGACGATTTTGATTAAACTCGCTATATCGATGTAAAATTTAATGGGCTTTAATATCATGTAGGTTTTATTTGGATAAAAATGGTCTGACAGGGCTTAAATGCCGATATTTTAAATTTTCTTCCCCTAAAGTACCTTTAATTTTGTAGATTCAATAATAATAACTAGATTGTCTTGTTAACGCTGATGAAAAACAGGTAAATATATAAATTCGATACCCAACTAAAGGAGAAAACAGAAAAAATATTTTTTTAATGCAATTTTTCGTTTTTGAACATAAGAGCAGTAATATACATGTATGATATACCATAGGAAAGCTAAAGATTTTAGAAAAAATATCATCTCATACACAAGCTTTTAGAAGTTAATGGAGAGTGATGAAAAGAAGATAAAACTAACTGATTATTTAAGATAATAATATGATAGATTTTTTAATAAAACACATGTTTCTATATAAATTCAATTTGATTAATTCCTTAATAATTTCACGTATTTTTATCTCTAACTGTATTTGAAAATTCTTTCATTGATTTTAAAAATGGAGGTAAGTGAAAGTCGTGTGTTGCCCGCACCAGATTTCTTCTCGATGTATTACTTAATAATGAACAATTGTATGAGTCAGTACACTGCCCACTAACACTGTCCTTTTTCTTATAGATTAAAATGTGCATGACGGCTATAGCAGTTTGCCTACATATCGCCAAAGATCGGCTATAGCCGTCATTTGCGGCAACGGGTTAAGCGAAATAGAATTTTAGAGGTTGCTCCACGAAAGAACTGAAAATTCATTGTAAAGGGTAGATAAAAAGCTCGTACAGACAGGTGATGGAAATAAAATGAGACGTACTTTAATTTAGTGCGGCGCCACTGTGTAATACAAATTCTTTGCTTGAAGCACTGTTAATAGCATCCAAGGAATGATGCCGTGCAGCTTCGCGCTATTCTCCCTTCCACCTTAACAACTTTGAGGATCTACTAAACCATCCAACTCCTCTCGTATCCAACCCACGATCTTCAACCCCACGTTATCGAAGTTGGTGGGAACGTGAAATAAGAGAAACAATAGGTATTTAGTGGCCAAAATTGATTAAATGAGATAAAGGAAAATTATTTTTTTTTTTATCAGTATGAGATGTCATATTAAAACAGCACAATTTTTTCTTCCATATCTTTTTCATTTCCATTGTTACACAAATTGTCACATGTAGTCAACGTTTCGGGCTTTTTCCCCATTTTCAAGACTTTTTTATCTGTACATACTAATTTTCTATAGTTAACAACTACAACCACTTTTAAGGTTTGACTTTTGGCTCACTGCGTATCAAGCGAGTGTAGCTGTGAGCTATAGAAAATTAGTATGTACATATAAAAAAGTCTTGAAAATGGGGGAAAAAGCCCCGAAACGTTGACTACATGTGACAATTTGTGTAACAATGAAAATAAAAAAGATATGGAATAAAAATTTGTGCTGTTTTAATATGAATAAATAAGTAAATCTTCCTCAAGTCGTACTGATCTAGAAAACTATGAGATGTCCTTTATTAGCGAGAGTTAAGAAATTACAGTCACTGGTAAAATTATCTTCGAAATTACTTATTATATGTATTTTTTTAAATTAAACCAGTGTAGTGTTTAAATAAGTGAATGTTCTAATTAAAAAATTGGAACTTGAAAAATATACTCATGTAAATTTGGCTATAACAGAAAGTAATCTTAGCCTCATTAATTAAGCCTTGTTTTTATCTCCAAAAGTAACAATATATCAATAGAATCCTCTTGAAAAGATATTTGTCACAACAGTGCATCTGCTACACCAGTTTATTCTGTATGGAAAGACACAACCTATCATCATGCCTCAATAGAGATTTCAGCACATAATGTCAATATAAACATAATTACCTTTCTCAGGATTAACTATCTATACAAGATAAATAAGTCATTATTGCTCTAAGAAAAAATTGTACATATACTATGAATAATTTAAAAAAAAAAATTCCGACGGAACCAAAAATTGACAGAGGATTTCATTGACCACCATTCTTTGTAATTTTCTTCCACGTACTCCTTAAAATGAAAACTAACTTTTTTGGTTTATATTTAATTGTAATATATATTTTATATATATAATATGTATATATATATATATATTTATAATATATATATATATATATATATTTTTTAATATTAGGTAAGATTATATTATAGATTGTACATTGTATTATAATATATTATATAATATTTAACAATGTTGAAACGCAACATATGAACTTTTCAGCTAGGTTGACAAAATCTATGAGGTATAATTTGAAGTGTAAGTAAAACGGGAGTATGCAGGAAAAGAGAAGCTTATTGATTTTTGTAACGTTTATATAAATATATTTAAGCTTTAAATAATACCTATAAACCATGAAGCCATATTTTCACTTTAAACGTGTTTAGTAAGAATTAGCTATATGGTTGAATAGACATTCAGTATTAAAGCCATTGAGGATTGTTAGTTTTGGGCTGTTAGGCCTACTCCTATTGTTAGCATTACAATGCATTGATACATGGCTTGTCTTTTCCATCTTTTTTCCAGTTCTCCCGTTCAATGAGAATCGGTTTTTGTAGATTCCCTTCCAAAGGATAGACGATAGCGTCGTTTAATAATAATAGCCTTAGCTAACCCCAAGGTTCGAAGTCGACACCATCAATTAAGACGTTGATTTCCAAAAAGTACTTACTATATACAGTGAGTGTCAAAAGTATTCGGAATTTACTACCATTCCGTAATTTACTTGATTTTAACTTATTTTTTATGTCTTTAAGGAGTTGTTAACGACTTTATTATGTTAGAAGGAAGGTATACAATAGCTAAAACCAAAAATTAAGACAACAATTACTTTATTTTTAACGTTTTGAACGCTCATTTACGAAAAAATTAAAAATAGTGTATGTCAATGGTGTCAAAAGTATTCGGAATTACGTGGTTTCCTAATCATATTAATGCGGTGATCATAAATAAACACCCACTTGGTAAAACTTTTTGTAAAATTATACATTTTCAACCAACTAGGAATTAATCTAACTAATTAATTAATTGTTTAGTGTGAAAAATTATCCCATTCAAGCCCTTCTTGTTTCTAGAGGACATTTTCATTTTGAACATGGTATTTCCTGATTTTCCTTTTTAGTAGGGCCCACAAATAGTTAATTAAATTTTATATAAATCATGGAAGAGGGATTTCGAGAACTTTTTGAAAATTTTGCAGCAACTAAATCTGAATAGATAACGTATATATGTCTTAAGTCATGATCGCGCGTATGTTAAAAATTTAATTTAAACGTCATTTTTCTTCTACTTTTAATTCTAGCTTTTCATACTTATAAAATACATCAATCTATTAATACTTATGTCCATGAATCCAATATTATTAAACTTTTTCAAAGAAAAAAATACCTAACTATCACTGACCGCTCAAGTTTTTTACTATGACATACTAAATTCTTTATTTGGTTTTGACTAAACCAATATTTTTTTCATAAGAACTATGTATTTTAGTGTGGAAGTCATCTGTTAACATTTTAATACACCAATCTTCTCTTTAAAAAAATGTTACCAAACATTCAGCCAACCCTCTTATTGCCTTGCTTGCTGAAAGACGTTTTCCATACTTCTTGTACAATGTTTTTCTTTACGTCATACTTTTTTAGAACCTAGTGAACAGTTAAAACACTTATTGTGTATCCAGAAGTTCTCAAAAATTCAGAAATAAGCTAAGGTTTACTCATTTGAGGTATTGTTTTCCTATTAGATGAATAATCAGTCTTTCAGTTTTAGCATTAAATATTTTTTGGACACTCAATTTTCTGCTTTTATATTTTATTTTTATATTATCCACACTATACATAGCCATCCACATATTCTCTTCAATTTTTGTAACATTTAAACTATTTCTCTTTAAAAAATTATTCGAAGGCGTGGTTCGACTGTTGCGTTTTTATTTTAGGGCCTTATTTTAAAAACAATTCTTCGAAAGATTGGGTATATGTTACATGAGGGAGAAGAATAGCTTACAACATAAAATTATATCGAAGATTAGTGAGGTTATTAACTTTTGAAATCATTAAACAGCAGGATATTACGATTTCCGAATACTTTTGACACTGAATGATCTTGTAATTTTACATAATTAATCGGATATTTTATAAAACAGTAAACTTTTCGGTTATCTGGTCAGTGATGTTCCTTTAAGAGGGTCTCTTTTAAAGATTTATGAATCAAAAAGAATTATATAAATTCATATTTGTGAAATTTACTTATTAAATGAAAAGGAATACGAATTCCGAATACTTTTGACACTCACTGTACAATTTAGGAATTTTTACAGGAAGGGTGAATATCTCTCCTTAAATTATTACCAAACAAATTTATTTAAGCCTTTTGCACACTTTTTTTTATTTATAAATAATACAATCTGCGGCCATGACTATTAGAAATCATCCATTCATACGTACGGTAAATAAATTCCACTGAAAGATAATATAACGACCAGGTAGACTTTTGTCCCGAAAAGTGACTTTGGAACCCTATGCGCCGAGCTGCTATCAACAGGTCAAAGGTCCGCAATTTCGCCTTGTCTAAATCCCTTTGTAAATTCACAGCCCCCCCTTATAGCGTGGGTTAAGATGGATTATTTCCTAGTTTTATGAAGGTTACTCCACCAGAAAGGATAAAATTCATCACCCTCTCCTTGATTCGTTTATCTTTATTCAAGTGGAAGCAAAGATTCTGTTCTGTTCCAGTTTTTCTGAAGATGAGCCACAGAGTTGGCTGGTGTTCATCCTGTCATGTAGGAGGTAAGTGTTACAGTGTCCGTAATAAGGCGTTCCTAACAGCCCAAAGACTAACATTAACTATAAGTTTATAATATTTATATTGTAATTTATAGTTTCACAACTGGCGACAACAATTATAATCAGCTTATTAAGCTAATGAGTCTGTGTTGATCGTGAAATAAAAACATTAAATATTTTTTCTAAGGATAGTTTTTTATCTACCAGCTCTACACTTAACTTACATTGCTTGACCAATAGAAATGATAACACCAGGCAATAGCAAGAACGTTATGAAAGTAGCTATTTTCCATTTTGGTGGCAAACAAACTTATCCAACCCTTTGTTAGCATTTATTCCAAAGATATATAAAATTGTAACAAAAAAACATTAGAAAATAGTGTTAAAATTGAAGCAAAAAGGTATTGAAAGAGAAAAGATTTTGAATAAGGATAGTATGAGGAGCACAGGGGAGGATGTTTGGGGAGGGCAAGTAGGTTAAACATCGTTAAAAGATATACATTGTCTGTGTGCATATAACTAAAGAAATTAAGTCCGTGGTTGGAAGTTAAAACAGTTGCTAACCATAAAGTATGCCATAATATCTCATTTTGGTTGTTTATCTTTTATTTTTAACACACCGACCCGACAACTTTTAGGGGGTCGCCCCCCCCCCTTCCCTGCTCCGTTCTGGCTGTGGAATATCTTAAAATTTGAGTTATTGAACTTGGTTTAAACTTGGTGAAAAACAAAGCTAAACTCTCAGTATCTTAACATAAGCGGTAGAAATGTTTTGTCACGTGACCTTAGATTATGATGTTACTCAAGCGACAAGGATATGGAAACTGAAAAAAAGGGCTGAAAACGATTAATTTTACTGACATTATGATCATTTTAAATCTCGATTCATTTATTTATTTTGGAGTTTCCACTGAGGTGGGTTCCTTTAAATTGTTTTGATGGCTTCTTTCCGTAATGTCCTATCTAAGATCCAATCTTCTCGTAGAGCATGACCCATCATAGACTCCTCCGTTTCGTCATCCCAGAGGCCTTCCTTGGTCTTCCTTGCCTTTTTTCCCCCTTAATTTTCTACAAATAGACTTGTTTGTGTAATTTTCCTTTCGGCATTCTTTTTAAATGACAATACCAAATCAGGCGTTTTTCTCCCAGAATGGGTCTTTCACCCTCCATCTTTTCTCTGATGGTTGTATTTCTTATTTCCATTTTAGATATTCCCACCGCACGCCTCCAGTAGTCCTCTTCTGTGGCTAAGAGTTTCTTCCTAAGGTTTCCTTTTGAAGTCCAAGTTTCTGGCCTATACTATTGTATATATTTTTTCCTTTTTTTTTTTTTTTTGGGGGGGATAATGTTCCGGTTTCACAAAACCGAGTTGAGCATTGATGGGTTTTTTTTTTACCATCTGAAATTTTCTTTTTGATTTACACATCCCATGACCTGGTCATCTACGAAGGATAAGTTATATAAAAATCTTTAACAGTTTTTACAAAATATAAATAAGCTTTAAAACCAGAGCTTACAGACGCTTTATATCAACTGTTCAGATAACTTGTTTATATAAATCTTTAGCCAGAATAAGTTCATTATTTGTGAAACATACTTAAACATCGAATTCTTCTCGTACTTAATCCTTACAATCCAAAATCCTTCGTAAAACCTTCTATGCTCCTTACTTTTTAGGAAACAAACTGATCCATAAAGACCTGGATTTAGTTCTGTTTCCTCATTGTTTAATGACATGTGTTCCGTTCTCTCAGAACTAATAACTAGCCCCCATTGCTGGTATTCCTCATATATTGGGTTGTTTCACATGAAATGTCCGCTTTTATAGTTTCTGAAATACATAAAGGATTTTGAAGGTCTCTGTTGTTTTCTTCCGAATGTTTACATATTTAAAGTAAACAGTTACTAATCCTCTACCTTTGTATAACAAACATTAGCTTTCCAATCAATTACCCACTTTTTAGTATACCTCCAAATATGAACATGGAAACACGCGATTTTTTAGTAATATTTTTGTACGAGTTTAAACTCGGCCATTCAGCAGCTGAGGCCGCTAGAAATATTTGCAAGACGTTTGGGGAAGGGAGTGTAAATAAATGGACCATTCGCCGTTGGTTTGCTAAGTTTTCAGCTGGGGATACCGTCTTGGAAAACTTGCCCCGAGGAAGACCTCCGTCCGTAATAGACAACGATGTCCTCAAACATACAGTAGAAGGAAACCCCTACCAAACAGTTAAAGGACTCTCAGCACAACCAAATGCAAGTGCATCTACCGTTTCCAGACATTTAAAGTGTATTGGGAAATTAAAAAGCTCGATACATGGGTACATCATGATCTCACTGACTGCAGCAAGACCCCATGTTTCAAAACATACCGTGCAAAAACTGAAAGAACTGGACTACAAAGTTCTTCCGATCCCACCATATTCTCCCGACTTGTCTCCAACAGATTACCACCTGTTCAGGAATTTAGACAACTTCGTCAAAGGAAAACTTTTTGATAATGATGATGAAGTGAAAAGTGTGTTTTCAGATTTTGTTTCACTTCAAAGCTCAGAGTTTTTAAGTTCGGGGATAAAAAAGTTGGTGTCACGTTGGGAAAAATGTGTAGAAAAAGAAGGTAAATACTTCGAATAAAATTATCTTGTTTTCATATCGTATTTTTAATTAAAATCCTTTACCATGAAAACGGACATTTCATGTGACACAACCCAATATTTCATTCTCCTGGTATTTAATTGTCTTAACTTATAACCAGCTCCTTCTATGTCCTGTGCAATAATGACTTGGTCATCTTAGAAGGATTAGTTAAACAGAAAAACATTTTCTTTCAACTGAATCCCCATGGGTTTGCATTGGATTCTCAATGCTTTCAAACAAATGTCAAGATACCTGACCATATAGGATTTGGATTCAAATCTCGACGGTTATTTGAATAATCAAAAAAAAAAATGTCAAGATAAATCTTTAAGTTAAATATTTTAAAGGCAATCCATTGGTAAGTTAGTTTATTTGTGTTGTATAAAGTTAAATGTCCAAATGTTAATTCTTATCCTGGATAATTGATAATGGGTAATTTATAAACTTTTTTTTAAATATTTATTTATTGAGATATATTACAGTTTGTTTCTAAATGAACATTAGTAATATTGATATGAGACCACATTCACACAGTATATACAGAAAACAATGATAAAGTCAAATTACAGAAAATAAAATATATATACAAAAAAAAAAACAACAACCTATAATTGAGATGAATACAAATAAATGTAATAAAGAAGTGAGAAATACATAAATATCATACACACAATCATAACTATATACAATATTTACAATTTGCTAAAGGATCCCCAGACTGGGCCCTTTCCTCCACTTGTAGAGGGAAAAGCGGAGTCCATGAGATCCCAGCGCCTCGTTCTCAGCCGCGTCACCGGTGTTAGCCACAAACATACATTACTTGAGTGGAGGATCTGACCAGTGTCAGAACTCCAATTTAAACGTTTACAATACGACTCGCGGCCACTGCCGTTTCAATCTTCGAGGAGGATTGTAGGGATGGGTGGTACTGGATAGGGATTGTGCTAGAGGGTTAGGATGATGACTAAGGTTCTGATGAAATTTGGAAAATTTGGATGGTACCAGGTCTAAAACAAATGGAATATTTTTTTTTTACTGAGATATATTACTATTTGTTACAAAATGAACAATAATAATATTGATATGAGACCACATTCATACTATAAGTATATACAGAAAATAATAATAATAGTCAAATTACATAAAATAGAAAATAAATAAATTCATATATATATACAATAAAATAATAATAAATAAAAAAACAAAACAAATCAAAACAACAACCTATTATTGAGATAAATAAAAAGTTGGCAAATAAATAAACATCTTACACACAATCATAACTCTATACGAAACAAATGGAATATTAAGGTCATGGTGTAGGGTACAGTTGGTAACGTAATAAGGAGCATAAACTATTGTTCGGAGGACTTTATGTTCGAAGGATTGGATGCGTTTGATGTTAGAATGTTTAGCTGTCCCCCACAGTTCAAGTCCGTAGGTCCATATAAGTTTCAGTGCTGTCTTGTATATAAGTAATTTGTTTTCAACTGTAAGATGAGATTTTCTCTTTAGTAATTTGTATAACTGGCCGAATCTGCGGTTGATTTCTTTTCTTTTAAGTCTTGTATGTGGGTCTTCAGTCTTTTTTTTTGTCTAGTAAAAAGCCAAGATACCGAACTGTGTCTGAGGAAGGAAGTGGTATGGAATTGAAATTAACCGTTGGACAGGATTTGCGTCGAAGGGTGAATGTGACGTGTGTGCATTTGCTTTCAATTTATAAACTAAAAACATTATATTAATAAAACATTTACTAAGTAAATTTGATGGTTTCTGAATTTTTTTTTTATGGAAAAATATCCAAATCAGCTATATTTAGTCAGGAAGCAGACGTTTTTCTGGGCTATTACAATTGATAGCTTCAGGATTATAATTTGGCGTAGAAGAACAACTTTAACCACAGTCACCAAATAAAAAAGCCAATTAATCTCTGCTGTCCTATTCACAAGGAAAAATCTGCCACCAGTTCCTAGCTCTTCAGCAAGAAACATATTGGGACGTTGCTGACCTAAGCGTTGGCACCGAGATCAAAACATGAGATCGGTGTCAAGGGACTCATCCTCAACTAAAAGAGGAGATGCTACCCTTTGATATACACCGCTATATATTCAAGCCTCAACCTAGGTCAAGCTATTCTGTCGGTTTTGGTTTACCACAGGTGCACACTAACCGAATATCGGCCAACTAAGTGGTTGGTTACACTTCGTTGGTTATCATCACCAAGATAATGTAAAATAGGTTTGTCTTCTCTCTGTCTCTCTCTCTCTCTCTCTCTCTCTCTCTCTTTATATATATATATATATATATATATATATATATATATATAATGATAACACGATTTAGGTTTCCGCGAACTCCTAAACCACGCGACGGATTTTGATACGATTTTCACCATCATTTAAGGCATACTTTCTGAAAGCTTATTAGTAAAATACATTGCAATTAAGCTTTTCTTTAAGCGGGAAAAATAAATTTACTGTAACCAAGTCATCAAAACATTATTAATGAAATATAAGTATAGACGTATAGTATAATGTATGAAAGTGCAAGAATTTAGAAAAATTAATATGCAATAAAATAAAACATACAAGTTAACATAAAGTTGTTGTAAGCCCATAATCTTATGAACATATGTTATTGATAAAGAGGGAGGTTATAATAGTTAAATCTACAGGATCGTGCAAGTTATATTCTTCCCTTTAGTACGCAAGATATTAGAAACAATATTATGTACCGAATTGTAACATAAATGGTCTGTTGTTATAAATCTATAAACTATTATTGTCATTAATCATTACAAATTTAATACTATTTCATGAAAAGATGAGATGTTTCACTGTTAACTAAATGCTATCTTTATGGAAACTTAATTTAACTCTTAATATATAATTTAAACAGCTTATTTAAAATATTAAATAGTTATAAAACTAATAGGATAGGGACCTTATTTCTATTGTTTCTGTATACATAGCAATTAAGTTTTGTTCATATTGAAAAATTAAATTTTCCGTTACTTGTGATTTACTCTAAAATAACAAACACAAAACTTAAATAATTTTCATTTATGTTTTAATGAATTAAATAAATATATTTTCTGGCTAATTGCACTTTTCATTTCGATGAACTAAAACTTCTAAAGTATAAACTCTAAAATCTGCCAAATAAACTCTAAATATTCTTCTCCGAGCTTGACTTTAATTATTGTATAACTACTTTTCTATTATTCTTTACTTGTTTTGTTTTTTTTTTGTGAAAAATGGTGTGTATATATGTCTTATTATTGTCAGAAATACTTGTATATATATGTTTATTTTCATTTTAAAACCAATGGCAGAAGCACATGTCTCTTAAAATCATACACACATATATCTATATATTATTATTCTTTCTTATTCAAATTTGTTTTTTAATTGTATATACATTTGTACAAATATTTTATTATTCATTTTACAATAATTCTCTCAATTATATAACTTCATCAAGATAATGTATTACTTTTTATTACAAAAAAATGACCAGCTGTATTTGTATGGGAGATTTCTCTAAAGACAAAAAAATAAATAATTTATAATAATTAAATTTTGGTGCGGTCCGCATTTATCAAGTCAAATATTTTAAATAACTTGTGTTAAAGTCTACTTGCTGGAAACATTTTGGGAGTTTCAAGTCTGGTGAGAGGGTGAGTGGGCTCAAAACAACTTTGTAATGACTCTTTTTCATAAAAGCTGAGTATACCTGTTTCTCATTGGCCAATTAAAATTACTTCCGGGCTAGTTCCAACCCCTTTACACCAGCGAGGAGAGTTGCTCCAAAACTTTTTAACTACCGGCCATATTCCGACAAAACTTCCTACTGAGTTCTTAATAAATATTTTGAATAAATAATTCTTAATATCTTAAATTAAAGTTAACCTTAAGTACAAGAAGATGGCCTCGAGACCTTCTAGTTTAGATTACCCAGTGGAGTGGTGCCAATGGGCATTCACCCTTCAAGTCTTTTTCATGTATTTCTGTTAGCTAATTTACTTGATGTATTAACTAATACAGTTGTAAATGTCCATAAATGATAAAAAAAAAAAAAACCTTAAGTGCCTATATGGGTTGTAAAGATAAAGGTTTTTATCCTTTAAAACTAAGATTCGTGTTGTTTCTACTATAATTATTTATCATTTGTAATGATTAATTTATTTAGCAAAACTTTTAAATTTAACAGTAAAAAGTATATTAGGGGTACTCACTACGTTTGCTATAGCATATTTTTTGTGCTATTGTGTTAAACCTGCCGAGTTTCTACATTACCATGCTATGCGGGTTTACCAAAATAGCACAAAAAATGTGCTATAGCAAACGTAGTGAGTACCCCTAGTGATGGTATTTTCAGATTCTTCTAATGTTTACTTTCCCTTCCTATTTTTAAACTATATTGTAAAGTGATCGTGATAACTTTCCTATCCAAGTTTCCAATTGTAACGCACGTATTATTATTACTTAGGTTATTATTTGATTTATTCGTATTTATTTATTACAGTGAATAATTGATATTTATAGTATAAATTTCGTGAAATGATTAATTCTAAAACCATTATAAATGTTACATTTTGATTTTTTTTTATTACAGAAAGCTCGATTAGCAAGAATCCGAATTGCTAAAGCGTCATCAGGTGCAGCATTCGTAAGTAAAAAGAAGGCAGCTGAAGCTCGGCTGGCTGCGCAAGAATCAGGGCTAGAAATTGATGATAATTATAAAGAAGAAGATATTTTCGAACTTCAACATCATCATTTACTGCGGTGCCTAGAAAAAACTACTGTAAGTCAAAAATGTTTGTAACGAAACAAGGTTTTCATAATTTTTTTCTGATTTATATATGAGTATTGGATAATATAAAAATTATAAACAGCGTTTACAAGATATAAACAAGCTTTCAAACCAGAGCTTACAGACGCTTTATATCAACTGTTCAGGTAACTTGTGTATATAAATCTTTAGCCAGAATAAGTTCATTATTTGTGAAACATTTTTATAACATATGACTGAGTAGTTCTCTCCTAAACCATCAATTTTTTCTTGTATCTAATCCTTACAATCCAAAATCCTTCATAAAATTAACAATAATCCTTACTCTTAAGGAAACAAACTGATCCATAAAGACCTTAATGTTATTTTTGTTGCTGATTTAGCCTGGCCAGGTACCATTCCTTTAATGACAAACTCCATTCCCACTCTGACCCGCTAGTTTTAATCATTACTTCCCATTTAATTCCTGATAATCCTCCAAGTCTGAAAAGAAGATAGCCCTGAGACCTTTTAGTTTAGAAATTTTTCTAAGTTCTGCCAATGGGTAGTTTCTCTACATGTATATCATGACTTTTTATAGTTACAGTCACAGTTACTTATTTGTGTTAAAGAATACAGTTGTAAATTGCAATAAATATATTTGGAAAAAAAATAATAGCACATGGAAAATATATTAATAAATATTTGACTGCCCCATTCTTGATTTAATAGGTTCATAACCTTTACTTTTATGATCATATACTGCCTTAAAACAAATCAAAAACAATAATATACCTTAAACTAGTCAATATTGCTTGTCATTGTTGTTTATGCATCTCCTCTAGTTTATTATTTTATAAATTATTTTTCTAAACTACTCAATATCAATCTCCTCACTCAGTTGCTTATCTCTACACTTTCAATCTGGTTTCAATTCAAGATACAATAAAAAAAGCAATGACTTGCTTTATCTTCTACTCACACACCTACCATAAAAATCCACTTCATACATAACACATTCTTTAAATCCAATTATTACAGTATGATAATAGAAACATTAGAGCAATTGTGTTTCTTGCATCTGACAGTCTCTGCTGTAGACTAGAGCATTGGATTGACTTAAAATTGGGTCAAAAGTGATTATTGGTAGATTTAGGAATAATTTTTGATTTACACTATTAAAATATTAAACAGTGATCTCAATCAGATTTTTTTTTTTCAACAGCAGACTTAAAGTATGGGAAAAATATATTGGCTAATCACACATTTCCTCTTCTTTTTTATTTCCACATAGCTATTCTGAAATCAATAAGACACTCTTTTTTAAATGTATGTGATTATATATTTTACTAAATGTTTTGTTCTAGCTGTTTCAGTGGTGAAATCGAAAAACACCTCTCTACTGGAAGAGAGACTAGCCTTCTTATAAGCTATTATACAATTAAGCTTTTTATGAACATTACATTTATTTTTTTTAGGATAGAGAATTTGTTGAACTGGAAGTACCATACAATGGACAACCTAAGAGGCCAGGTTCACCTTCCCCCCTGATAAGCCCTACACATTCAGCAGGCAGCAGAACAGGACTTCTTCAGTCTTGCTGTGGTCGCTGTTGCACTCAGAGATACCAGGTATGTCATCATTGAACATCCTCTACAGCTTTTGGGGAAATATTTCAGCCATTTTTCATCATTAGCTATAGTATTATCATCTCTTTTTCGAACAACAATAAAAAAGAATGTTTCCAAAATTATCTCACTCAAATTTCATATTTTGTTGAATGTTAGTTACCTTTTTTGAATAGTTAGAGCATATTTTTTTCTTTATATAGACTAATGTTATTGGATATCCTTTGTTTTTATATTTTTATATTTATTTTGTTAATTTGATTGAAGAAAACAGTAGAGCCCCAAATATCGACTCTCAGGGAAAAGAACATAATGTGTTTTTATGTATCAAAAACACCATTAGATCAGCTTTATAAGTTTAGGAACTAATAAATAACAACAATTATTTATATCCACATTTGTTTTTTACCAAGAATTTCACCAGAAAAAAAAGTATAAAACATAGTTTGGTTATAGTAAATACATGTGGTACAGTGACTTATAAAATAAATAACCAGCAAATACTATTTAATTATTCCATTTTTTTAAATAAAATAAATAAAATATATATATATATATATATATATATATATACCTCTAAGAATTTGAAAGACATTTTTAGATAGATAATAATATTTAGATTTTGTTGACAAATGAAACTTATGTTTTTCTTATCAAAATTAGGGTTAGTTAAAAATAAATAAAAATAAAGCCATAGGGGCTCCTACTGAAGACATTGATTGAATTATTCTTATTATACTGTCTAAATTATATTGTTTCAAAAAGGCATTTTTAGATAATAAGTTTTACTTGTTTAAATGTTTGCCAATTTTCAAGCTACACTATCTATTAAAGTGTTATCTATACTTTGTAAAATGAGATTATAGAGCAATAAAATTATTTGAAATATTTGTAATTTAAAAAAAAATCAATAAAATAAGAAAAAAAAATCATTGAGAATTTTGTAATTTTTCAGGAATTTGTTCACTCAATTTCAGCAAATACTTAAAACTCAGACACAAATAAGTTAAAATAAATCTCACATAAGTTGCACACCCAATAATACACACATGCACGCACTGACAAAAACATACATTCAGACATAGAAAGGCAAATACGCACTCAGAAACACCAACCAGATACACACAAAAACAACAGAAAAAACACACACATGGAAACAAACACATACAGGCAAACTCATATCAACCCAAAAAATATTCTCACATGATTCAGATGTATTGATATATTGTGTCGTCCCTTTTCTTTCCTTGTTTATTTTATTTTTACTTTTCTAATTTCATTTATTTTACTTTATTTATTTTTTTTGTAATTTCTTATCTAGAATCCTTAAAATGGGATTAATATTAATAGCCTCATTAACATTTCATTGTTAATTGTTTTAACATTAATTTATGTGATATATTAAAATGAAGAAAACTTGTGCTTTCTGAAATTATGACTTCCTCTGTGTATAGTTGATAGAATATAAATTTGACATAATTTATAGGTAATTATATACATATATACACACATATAAATTAAAATATAACATTAGATATGTGTGCCTTTGTCTGATATATATGTATATACGTTTGACTAGTGTGTACAATAATTATGTACACTTTAGGTTTATTAAGTTGAGATTAACATTACTTCTAGCTATTATATAGATTTTACCCTAGTGTAGCGGTTATAAATGTATTATTACTAAAGTGATAGTTGCTATATTCTAAATACTTTTAACATAATATAAATAATAATTTTTTTGAAATATATATACATATACCTAAAACTTGCATGTAAATTTTAAAATATCTAATTTTTTCTTTATCTAAATTGTTTTGCAGATGGTATCATTTACTAATTAAAGTCTTCCATTATTATATTTTCTTTCGGTTCAGTAAAAATATTCAAAATCAGTAAAATTTGAGTGTTATGGCTGTATGCAAGGATACAATATGCAGCTATAGCTAGAAATAAATGCCGCTGCTGCTGCTGCAACTGTTATTTGAAATACTGTGAGGTCATAGATTGAATTTATGTAGTTTAAAAGACAAACACAAAACATTTAAGATTATCAAATGCTGTCTTCATATTGTTTAAGTTGTTTCAGAAGAAAAAAAATTAAATTTATAAATTATGATTATGTTGATGTGATTCATTTGAAAATTAACTATCATTTTAAGTTGAAAGATAAACTTGAATTGAAGATTCAGAAAAAATTAAATCAGACAAGGAACGAATGGTTGAATTTTGCTCAAAAAGTATAGATGCATATAAATAAATATATACGTGTATATATATACATATGTATGTATATACTTAAATTTACATGCAAACATACACAGGGTGGTTCAGCTAAACCATGCATTTGAATCATTGCATACCCTTTCCTTTGCCAAATGATTAGAAATAAGTTCGTAATTTTCATTTTTTTTTTCTTTATTTATATATTTTTTTTTTTTTGAGGACGGGGGGCTTAAATTGAACATGTTACTGAAATTATATAATGTACAATCCTTTACAACAAGTTTCCTAACTTGTTTTTTTAGTTGTTTTTTTCAATATGCCAGAGGAGTACAGGAAAAGACAGAAAACAACTTGCGTATGATGGTTGTTAATAAAGACATGTAGGAAAATATGTTATTTCTATCTATTTTAGTATTTCACTTTACAAAATATATGTATTCATGACTTAAGAAGTCAAAAAGGGTAAATGCACCCGGACTGTGTTCAAAGAATAAACTATCATGTGGAAGTAAAGGCTCTATTGGGATTGCAGTCTGTGCCTCTTGTTACTCCTGCGTTGCTAAGGCTGTGTTCACAACGTCCATCTTTCATTAGCTGAGGCATCTCAAGGTTAAAAGAATCTCATTTCTTTGACGCTCCTGCCAGGATTCGCTCAGCCCCACTTTGTGGTATATTATCTACATCGATTTAGAATTATAGTGATCAATATCTAATTACAATACATGATCTCATTTGTTCGACAAATGAACTTGTTCCCGAATAAAATACGCTTTCATTGTATGCATAATCATACTTCAGAAATTTCATGTCAGATTCGTTGAGGCATTATTTTAATTCGCTTAGAAAAAATAATCAATAGTGTACCATAGACGAATGTAATGGTGTTTTTTTATTCTTCTTCTACCCCTACGATCATTTTAAAAGTATGGACCATCTTCTGGACAACCACATCA
This sequence comes from Piezodorus guildinii, assembly GCA_023052935.1. NCBI lineage: Eukaryota > Metazoa > Arthropoda > Insecta > Hemiptera > Pentatomidae > Piezodorus > Piezodorus guildinii. The sequence continues at coordinate 107,646,900 of CM041295.1, read as the reverse complement.
TAATCTTATAATCCGTTTGTTCATTACTTTCAACGCTTAAGGCGCTTATACCTAACAAAAGTGAATAGCTTCAGTTTTCCGTACAAGGATAAGGATGTTTCGTCGTCTTTCTTAACTATAAATTTATGTTGCTTCATTACAATCCATTAGTTATGAGTATTTAATTTTGTTTTCTACTAAAATCCACAACTCTCGTCTAGCCTATGCCTTTTAATTCCCTAAAACCTGGAAGGCTCTTTCTCACGAACCTTAATTCTTTAAAAAAAAAAAAAAAAAAAAAAAAAAAAAAAAAAAAAAAAAAACTAACTTCCATATGGTCTATCAGACCTCCAAATATCAATTAGCATTCAATATAGAAGAACTGGATAACATGCATGACTATTCTGCAACATATAAACTTTCAAGTCATTTGGTGAAAAACAACTGAAGCTTATCATTATCTCGGTTTCTCCCGTTTGCATAAATACTGATGAGACAATAGGTTGTATTCCCATAATTCATGATTCATCTGAATTTTGTAGGGTTCAAAGTTCTCTATTTACTATGTCCTTGTGCTTTTAAGGACATGTATGTCTTGTTAGTTCCAATACCATTATTGTGATAAATAATTTACTAAAAGTCACGGCATTGTTTTAAACAGAGGAAATCGGTAAGGAAATTAAGGCGGGTCTTCTAAAAATCTCTGTGAGAAAAATTATAAATTTAAATAACAATATGACATATTTTACACCGCATTCTCATTCTGGAATAATATTTGGTCATAAATTAGTGAGGAATCGACCCGATCCTTTGAAATTACTAGGAGAATTTTTTTTTTAATGTCACTATTCCGTAGGCCTATTTATGGAATTAAATACGGCCTTTGTTACAAAATGTTTTGGGTTCATGTTATTTACGTAGACTTTAATAGAAAAGATTTTCAAAGGTGTGTCCTGAAGTCACACAGTGATTATTTGTAAGGATTATTTCGTTCTATACCCCAAATTCTGATACATGCCTCTTATAATTTGATGTTCAAAACCTCAGTAAATGGTAATTTACTATGAGTACTTTCTCAAATTCAATAACTACCATGTTCCGTCCACAAATGTGTGCGTCCTGAACATATCCAATGTTTGCTCTTTGAAAAATGGTACAAATCAGCTGAGGTTTTTACTACATTCCTCATTCTTGACTGTTTACTCCCGACTTCACAACAGCAGCAAGGATTGCCTTTTCGATCATGTTTTAAATTACCTTAGATGAAAAAAAGTTCGTAAACTTCTGTCGACTTACATTACAATGGTATACTCTTCTTTTTTTGTATTCCTCATTTATTTAAAAAAAATAAAATCTTGATTTAGTACAACGTGATTTCTAGTCAAAGCTCGATTGAAGCTGCGAAAATACCATTAAATGGCCTAAATCGTAATAATACATATCTTAGGAAGACCAACCATTCATTACAGAAAAAAATATCTTAAAATAGAAAAAAAAGTAGTGCAACAAATCATCTGCAATACGAATAATTTGTGCATTGCAATGTATTTTGTTTTGTAGATGAACGTAGATATAATTTTTTAATACGTTCTATTATTATTATGTTATAGTTATATTTGTCTCATCATCCTTTATATGTATGTTTATATATGTATATACATATTCAAATCAATCTGTTAATAACCCTTTAAATGAATAATGCACTTTTTCCCTTAAAATATTTTTCCTTTTCTCTATTTAGTGTTACTGTCTTTATGTAATGGTTGATAAAATTTCAAGACAATCCAATAGGATAAAAGATAAAAAATAGTCCAAAATTTTGTAATTGGAGAAGAATAAAAACATTATTATAAGAAATAATTCAGAAAAAATAAAATCCTTTCCGAAATTCGTAGCCTTTTTTAGATACCTCATTGACTTTTACCTTCCATTAAAGTTATAATTGGTGATTTGTTTTTCCAAATAAATTAAAGTATTTATTTATTATACTCAATCATGATCATCAAAACTGATGGTTTTTATCAATTTATATTTCCTAACCAATATAAGCATTTGAATTAATTTTCTTTGATTATAATTTAGGTAAATATCAGTTAATTACAATCACTAGAAAATTATTCAGGTTGAGGCATAGTTTTTAAATCTAAATGTCGAAATTATTGACGGAGCTGGCGAGCGAGGGACGATCTTTAATTTTTTTTTTTTTTTTAAATAATTTACGTTGGTTATAATACATAATCAACGTGTGAATGTGACTGGATGTTGGTATGCGTGGAATTAAATGTTGCTATCCCAATAAAACCATTATATATTATATGTTTGCATTAATCTGTCCTCTTTTCTGTTAATTAATCTTAATCTGAATTATTTCAAATGGTTATGATTTGTATAAAATATCTTTTTTGTTTTCATACTTAATGATTTGTTCTCATTCTAAAGTTAGGACTTAGGAAAATTTGATCGCTTGCGGAAGACGAGACAGATTGAAGGGGTGACCCAGCCGTACCATGCTGCAACTTCTCTTAGACTCATAGGACTACCCATAGCTCCATAGAATCTCCTCCTCTGCTCGATCCGAATATGTCCTCACCGACCCACACAGTTTCAAGAACAGTGACTAATCGATCGAAATCCGCGGATTGTGGCTGTCCAAAGTCATGAGCCCCACTACACTCCTTTCCGCGAAGCAGAGCACCCACGGATCAAACCTCACGGCGGCCATCGACATCTTGGAAGACAACGGGACTGTTGAGTACACGAGGTAGGCCTTGAATACCTAACGGAGGAGGAGGCAATCGCCTGGACTCCAGGCCCTGGATAATCTCGGTTTATCAGGCTTCTCCTAGCAAATGGAGGATTAGATGAAGAAGCAAAGCATCCTAGTGGGTATAGTTTCTATAACTATTAATGAGTCTATGGACTGTTTCTTTATGAATATTATGATTTAAAATTAGGGCGTAAGTTACTCTTTTAGCTCCGATAATCATCCATTTTTGTTGAGTAACTTTTTCTATTTATCATAAAAAAATTCTTGATTAGCGTTTAGAGTTTATATTTCTATTAAATAATCCCATTTTTCCCCACCTTAATGTATGGAGGACACTTTTCAGATGTATCCTACTATATGCTATTATCTACTATGAGTGCCCTATTATCGAGTTGTTTATGTATATATAGTATTCTTTGAATGGTATAAATGAACTTCTACAAAAATAATTACAGGTAGATTCTATCATATTTAAATATTTTTAAAAATCCTAAAATTGTTAAATATAAGATTTATGATATCCCTTCTTGTTTGTTTATTGACGTTTCGGGCTATGTTTTTAAATTTTCTTCTCAATATTGTCCATCAATTTCATTTGTCAAAATCATTTATGTCTATTTATATCATATCAGGGGCGTAATAATCTAGATATTTATTGCCCTAAAACCCCTTCCCTACCTACCTATATCATATCATACGAGTATATTGTACATGCATTTCCAACAGCCAAGCTCTGATATGAAGAAAAATGAATTTTTTTTTTTTCTTTTTTCCGACAGGTTTATCCCTCAATTTCGAGTAACCACTTTATAGAAACAGGGTATGCCACAGGAGGGCCTCCATACTCCAAGGTCACTCCACTGCTGAAATAACAGAATAAATAATCCTACGCAGCCGGCACGCGGAACAGAAGACTAGTGCTCTATCCGTTAGACCACGCCGCTCTTTCCTTAAAACGCTAAGTCTTAAAAGACCAAAAAATATAATTTATTTTGTTTATTTTTTGTTTTTTCTATGGAACTATTCGTGCCAGAATAAGATTTATTTTCATTCGTTCGTTGCCTATTGTTTATCCTAAACTTACAATAAGCAAAGTAATCAGTACGACCTTTTGACTTTGCTTTTGATGCTTACTTGACTTAATTAAGCTAGTAAGCTACTGGAAGTAAGCTCATTAGCGAAGCGCTTTAATTTCTCTTCATTTAAGAGCATTGTAGTTACTTAGAGGGTGTTGAAGAGCCTTGAGCCGCTTCCAAGTAGCCTATAGCTAAGTTCACAATATGAATTGAGGTCTCCTCTGATTAAAGCTTACATCTTCTTGTCCCCTAATTATTATTTGTTAGTTGAATTAATATTGGTTAACATTTTTGGAGTAAGAGTGAAAATAAACAAAAACACGGATAACACATGACTTTTACTTATTCCCTTCATTAAAACTTATTTTATAACAACTTAGACCTGCCAAAAATTTTTGTTGCGCACAACACACTTTTGATTTACCTCCGTTGTTAAAACAATCAAGAAAATTTTAAATAAAGTTAGAGTTGAAAAAAGGTTTAAAAATTACATTGAATTTCGATGGAAACGTGTTTCAGATTAAACAATCTAACAATAGAGATTATGATTTACAACAATCACTTAACTTAATATGCTCTGTTTGTCACTTAGCACTACCTCCCAAAGCTTAATATGTTAGATACAATTTTTTTTCTTTTTTAGTTTTACTATAGGGGTACTCACAACGTTTGCTATAGCATGCTATTTGTACTATTGTGCTAAACCCATCAATTTTATACAGGAAATAACTGTAGAAACTCGACGGGTTTAGCAAAATAATACAAATAGCGTGCTATAGCAAACGTAGTGAGTACGCCTAATAATTACATTTTTTTTAAAAATAACGAAAAAAATATTTAGGCTCTTTTTTCTTTCATCTGCTTATCGAATTCTTTTATACTACATATTTAACCATTTGTCATCAATTCTAACAACATAAAAAGGTTAAATCTTTTTAATATATAAAATTAAAGGTACTTTAGAGAAAGAAAATATCGGCATTTAAGACCATGCCACGCTATTTAAATCAGAATCAAACATATATGAAACTAAATCACACTCAATTTGACATTAATACATTAAGTTCAACTAAAATTTGAGCCATTTTTGAGAAAATCGTAAGAGGGTGCAGAATGTATAGAATAATGTGACTGTTCTAGATGCTCGATTTTGGTGAAAACGTTATTGTGATTTCCGAGGTATACAGCAGTCTTATATATGAAATTTCCATTTCGTACGACTTAGCGTTTTCGAGCTTACCATGTACAGACCGTTTGCGGTACTTAGGACTTAAGGGACTCTTAGACGTGTATTTAGGGTGAAAACTCTAATTCGAAAATGTTTATGACCACTATATTTTCCCTTACTATATATTTCCTATATAGGTATGTAAAAGTGATAACACATTATTTACGAGAATCACATTAGTTTACGTGCTTTTTTGTCACTCTCCATTACTATATTGGATAAAACATGCTTTGTGCTATGTATGTTAGATATTTTTAGAGTCACTCATCACATACACTCGCACATATCATATACCGCTAAAAACTAATATATAAATATATATATATATATATATATATATATATATATATATATATATATATGTGTTATTTTTTTTTTTTTTTATTAGTTTAAGGTATTATTAGTTTGAAAATATTTTGGTTTTCCTTTCTTATTTGAAAACAGTTCTAAGCCTCTGTAAACAACGAAATAAAACATCTTGTCTCACAACTAACTCCCTAAATAACTAACTTTTTTGTTTATCACCTTAAACATCTTTTTTTATTTTTTCCCCTACTTGTCTTAATATGCGTTTTATTGCAACAGTAAAATCTCTACCAACAATTGAATCCGTATATAGTATGACAATGATCAAACTTATAACATCTTTATTTCCACTAAATTAGTTAATTTAAGTTAAAAATAAACAAAAACACAGGACTTTTATTCAGGACTCTTCCGTATGATACCAGCACTAGTCACAAGTTTCTGTGACTAAGAAATACAACTCCATCCGGGAGTTGATAGATGCCACCTTACTAATATTAAATTATTGAGTAATAAAAAAAATCCTTAAGACCATAATCATCAAAACATTTTTGAATATTGTTAGTGAAGTAACAAGATTAAATATGCTGATCTGTTGATAGGATTTCTCGGACTGAAGTGACTTTGGGCACAGTATTCCACACACTGCCTTAAAAACGCTACTTCTGCTAGGGGCTTTTGTGGAAACCAACTTTGTGAACGGTCATACTAAAGGATGTCCTAAAATAAACGCGAGATTTAAATTAAATACGAAACATAGTTCTTTCTTCTTCTTTTTTCATGCTAGTTCAAAATATCGACTTAACCTTATGGACTGATTGAAGCGTGATTGAGAAGTTAAAGGCATCGTCGAAATAGCCGCATTTGGGGTTCTCATTACCGTCACGTGATTGTCAAAAAAAAAAAAAAAAAATACAGCCTCAACGTCAAGATGTTTGGTCTGGATTTGAGCATCAAGCATCGGCGGACCATACTTTTTCAAAAGTGAATGATTATCAAAATGTGAATATTACTGATACTGGATATGGCGACATGAAAATACAGTTCTTTATGTGTCCAAACAGTTCTAGTACTGTGGCTGCAAGTTTTGAAGTTTGAAATAAAACAAAAGATTTTTTTTTTTTTTTTTTTATACATGGAATGAATTTTATTTAATACCAATTACCAGGCTGGTTTCAGAAGAGGAAAGAGCACGACCGATAAAATTTTCATTCTTAAACAAATCTTGAATGTGAAGTAAACCGGTATTCGGTATCTTATGTGTTGACTTTGCAAAATCAGGACAGAGCTGGGTTTTCCTGGAAAATTAGTAAAGCTGAAAAAGGCGATTCAAAGTGACGAGTGCTGATATAGGATGAAGTGAACGACGATTTCAATATTAAGTCGGGATTGAGACAAGGAGATTACCTTCCTCCAATGCTAACCTGGCCATGAAGAAAGCAATTAGGGAGTGCCAAAGGAAGAGTGCATGTCGGAGGAATGCATAAATTCCTTGCTTATTATGCAGTGCTTGGTCGTAAGAAAGTGGCCATTGAGTTCACTGGGTCTCTCGTTACAATGGTATCTTTATCAGTTGACATATTCGCTATGTTTTAAGCACAAACAAAAGTAATGCCAATAAAACCAAAAACGGCAGTTTTAAAACGTGGACTTTGGTCTTTCCTACAACTATCATTATCGCCAGATAAGGCAAAGAGAGCTGGATATATTAAGAAATTGTTCGTACTACAAACAAAACCCGAACGAACTTATGGATCCAGCCAATACTTCTACTTTGGTGAAGGAAAGAAGAGTAGAGGAAGAATAGAGGGAATATTTTACGTCCTGGGTTGTAAAATAAGTTCTTACCCTTTTTTTTTTATGGTGATTTCAATGATAACGTAAGATACTTGTAAATATTTGTAATCAACTATGTATGACGCATTTCGAGCTATTATATCTTGCCATCATTCAGGTAAATTTTGGAATTTGGTCATCATCAACAGTTGAAGGACTACCCGAGCGTTTTGCGCCTTCCAAGTCAAAGTTTCCGGTTCTGAACTGAGTAAATCACTTACGGACGGAGATTTATCCTAAGGTATCATCGCCATAAACACTGCAGATGTTGTTAACCACCTGGGCAGTGGATTTTCGGAAATAAAAAAAAAACATTATATGACGAAAATTAATTTTATTTCTCTTTCATTTTATGCAACCGAAATACCATTTAAAGATAAGGAATCTCGGTTGATGCCTAAAAGCACCTTAACTAATCCTTATTTTTAGATATGTGAAAAAACAACAATGAAGAAACAGGATTTTATAAACATAGAGGATTAAATTGAAATATTGAAAAACACTACGAACTTACATTACAACCCAATAGTTTCCAACCTTAATAACTTAGTATTGAGCCAAACTCAATAACAGGTTTATTATAGGAACTTATTAATATTACTACTAGTTGGTATTTATTTGTTGTACCATTTTCCGTAGATCCATTCCACAACCGATGATCTGGAAACAGTACTGAATTCCAAGACACTGATTTCGCGCTCAACCCTATCACGAAAAACGCCTTCCAAAGCTCATTATATGCTAAAAACAAAACATATTCCTTTCATTCGCATCTAAACGTCATTTATGTTTCGATCTTATTAGAAATCGTTTTATTATTTGTTTTTAAATTAAAACCATCAAAAATATATTAATTATAATTGTTCAGTATTTGAAAAATACCATATATTGGGACTTTTATTTCCAAAAGGTATTTATCCGTTCTCGGAAAATTTATAAGCGCAAAATCTCATATTAATTAATTACTAAACTTTTTTTCCAATATAAATCTAAAATTTGTTGTTAACTATATTATGAATATTTTTACCTTATTGAAAAAAATGTTTTAGTATGATTTTGAACGAAATTAAATGCCTAACTAGTACTTTTTGAAAATACTGGGTACCTTTAGATAAAATCGGGTGGCGGATTTTGATAAAACTAAATAATTAGAAAACAAATACGTCAAGATATCGATTTTGAACAAAACCTCCTTGATTACCTTTTGATAATTGTCTCAGTATAATTAATTTTTTGACTTATTGTTTAGAGGGATATCGAATTTCATTCTCCCATGAAGGTATGGAGGTGTGCAACCTTTTCCCCTATTATCAAAGCAGAAGAACATCATTAGATTTTTCTTTCACATATATATGTTGTTGAAATGATAAAATATTAATTGAAAAAAATAAATATTTTAGAAGTAAATTAAATTAATTTGCTTGACTTTTATTATATTATACCAATATTATAAGGTATAGGAAACAGTTTGGTATTACAAAACTCACAATAGTGAACTACCAGAATTGCAAAATTATTCAAAAATTAGTATGGATGAGAACAGTAAGGAGTAAGCAAGGTAGGTGCTTAATATTTCTTTCTTCTTCAACAAAAAAAAACAACATACTTTTAACACATTTAGCGTAAAGAATAAACTTCTGTACTATATTTACGTCACATCACAATTTAATGTAGTTGATACTTAAAGCTTTTTCAATATTCAGACATTGCATGTTTTTGCAAATTATACGCACTGCAAAACGCATTGCTGTGTAACTAAACATCTTAATCCAGTGAAAAAGATAAACTTTCAAGAGCTTTTTAGAAAACATCACTACCGTTGCTATCATCACTTAGTAAAAACGAGAGTCTTGAACAGTAATTGAACAAGATACAGATAAAATCTGGTGCTCGAAACAGAAAACTTTTACCTACTTTCGTTCTTTAAATCAAGATTTAAATAAACTTAAAGTTGAAAAAAAAATCATATGTATACAGTTTCGATGAAAACATTTATTTTATATTAAATAATGTAACAATATAAATTATTATGGACTGGAATCACTTTTCGTCAATCTTCATGATCTGATAAGGGGATTACACTCCTGGGAGATTACACTCGCGTTTCCCGATGCAATTTGTAAGGTAGGGTCATCACCCTATGCCTAATTTTGTGAGTGACCACCATTTGGCTCACGGGTCTCACATACCCGGGGGAGGGACTGTGAGTGAATTCTCATTTAATTACATCCTTATAAAAGCCCCGCCGGGACTGGGATTCGAACTCACAACTTCAGCATGAGGGACTAGCACGCTAGCTACTCAGCCACGGGCTCCCCTATATATATATTTTAACTAGCTCTAACCCGCGTCTTTGCTCACGTTTATTTCATTTTTCGTTTATTTATATGCGTTTATGGTAATAGTAACTATGATGCATGCAAGCAATCTCTTACTCTTCAAAATTTTTATGCGCAACGAATAAAGTGTTGCATTTAATGCCATATTTTAATTTTATTCAGTCAAATTTACAATAACATACCGATACAAATAGGGATACCCATAATTACTGAAAACTTTTAAGATTTTAGTCCTATTCTTTAGTGAAGCTTCCCACCAGAAAAAAACCGAATTACTTGAGTTTTAGAAATAATTTTGGGGTTTGCCAATTTTCAAGTAATAAATAAAACAATAAAATTCTTTCTCTAAAATCTAGCGCTTTCCAACGCTATATGAGAATAGAAATAAAAAAAAAAAACTTTTATTCTGGGGCTTAGTCCCTTAAGAATAATATAAAATTCACAAATATAAATAGCACATCTGGCCAGAAATCATTAGATAGATTAAATTATTTACATAGGTAAAAGAGATAAAGAATTATATTATATAACTGTATGTACATAAACACATTTATGTACAAAAGAAAAGAAAAAGCATAAAGTAAAGTAAATAAATACAGTAAATGAAAAGTAAAAAACAACTAATTTTGAACACAAAAAAGAATACATAAGATATTCAATTATTTTAATGCTTCAATTATAATAAAAAATCTAATTTAAAATTAAAGATCAACAAGCGTCAGTTTGGGATAATACGAGTAGGTGTTGGAAAGGGTGATATTTGAATGCGGATAAGGAAGAGGCATTACGTATATTGGAAGGAATGAAATTCCAGAATGCAATGGAACGGGCAAGAAAGGATCGATCGAAGGCTATAGTTCTGTGAGAGGGCATATAAAGGTCGGAATGGTCGCGATCTTGCTTCAAGCAAGTGGATTGAAGATTTAAATTGAAGGAGACTGTGGATATGGGAAGGATGCTGGAATTTTATATTATACGTCTATCTTACTACATATGTTTCAGGAAAAAAAAAATTAATGACTTGGTTACAAAAACATTTTTCTCGCATAAAGAAAAAGCCTAATTTCAGTTAATTTTACTTATAAATCTTCATGAAATAATACACTGAATGGTAGTAAAAACCGAATCAAAATCCGTCCAGTGGTTTAGAAGTTCGCGGAAACCAAGAATAGCGGTATCATATTATTTTCATCATTATATATTATAATAAATAATAAGAAATTAATTCTTTATTACCTGGGACATGTCCCTTCAGAATAAAATATAAAGAATGTACAAAATGTGTTTTGGTGTCTTAGAGTAAATTAAATACATATAAACAAATTAAGTGAGAGAAGTTAGTTCAGGGTGCAGTCAAAAGAACACACAATTAAGAAAAACTTAATAATTCCTTCCACTGTTCTGACGCTCTACTTCAAACGCCTTAAGGAAGGCCTATAATTTAGGTCGAAACGTCGGCACCAGTCTATTAATTTTTTCTTAATTGTGTGTTCTTTTGACTGCACCCTGAACTAACTTCCCTCATTTACTCACACAGTCAACCATTCTCACTTCACTATAAACAAATTAATAATTACTTATTTAAAATATTTATGACATATTTAAATGAGAAGAAAGCAACAACCACAACAAAATAAAAAGCTTATTAACGATTCTATTGAGTCTGGATATTCATCAAGTGATTAAATATGGATTTGAAGGTAGAAAGAGAGTTGGAGTCACGGATGGAAGGAGGTAGAATTCCATAGGATTGAGGATCGAATGAGAAAGAATCTGTCGAAACGTACAGTTCGGTGGGACGTACTATATATATATATATATATATATATATATATATATATATATATATATATATATATATATACAGAAATTCTATTTACAGGGAAGAAATATTAACCTAGGAAAGTTTTTCTGCTATTATCTTCTTCCATTGGTTATAAAATTCTTTCATATTTCATATTCACCTTCTTTTATTTTTATTTTTTATCAATTCTAATAAGCAGAAATACTTGCATTGGAGAAAATCAAAGACAATTTAGAGGAAGAATTTTTGAAATATTAACATTTTAGCCCTGCCACGCTGATGTAGTGAGCTCAACCAAAATCTTTAGAGCCGTTTTTGAGAAAATCGTAAAAGGGTGCAAAATGCATGGAATAATGTGGCTCTTTCGGCGAAAACGTTGTAACTTTACAGGAATATAATAGTATTAAATAAGAAATTTCAGTTTCCTACGACTTCTCGTTTACCACATTCAGACCTTTTTGCGGTACTTAAGACTATATCTTATTTCCGTCTAAAACAGGACAAATTTCATGATCGCAATACAGCCCCTTACTATATATTCCATATACACAGGCAAGTGAAAATAAAAGTAAAAATAATGAAATCGACCCCTTGATGTTTCTGTCAATAATTCTTAACATAATCCTTTGTGTCATTTCTGTATTCTTCTTATCTTAATAGGTTTTTATATAGCCTCGCATTGTTGAAATTTCCTATTTATTTAAAACATTTTTTTTTTCTGTCTTAGAGTTTCTAGAGGTATAAATTTAACTATTTTCAGTTTACTGTACTAACTTTATCAGGCAGATTGCTGAAGGGGAAGAGAGGGGATGGGGAGGGACTATCAATACCATAATTACGAGGGATCCAGGCCTTCAGATAACGTTAATGCTTCCCATTAAATTATATTAAGGTTATTTATTAGTAACAAAACTTGCTTACGACATTAATCTACTCAACCAAGCGCATAACCCCTCTGAGATCTTCATTTAGATTTTCCATTTTATGTCGGAATTAATCTAAAGCTTTAATGATATTATTCAATGATTGAGTAAGGAAGTGGATCCTTTATGGATTCATTGTAATATTATAGTTCTACTTGGATAAAAGCCGACTATCGCATTATATACTCCCTCCAAAGATGAAAACTTCTAATGACGTTGAAAATAGTCTGAATAAAAAAATTTAAAAAAAGCGATATCATTCCCTTGTTCTTGCAGATTAATGACTTACAGGATGTTTTTCAAAAACTGACTTGTTCTATTATCCGCGCTAACAGCATATCAAAGTCAGAGGATAAAATCGAAAAAAAAAAATTGTCCATGGCGTATCCTTACAGGAAGAAGTAACCAAAGGAAACTTGGAGGACAAGCGGATGGAAGATGATTCTGGAAACTTTGGCGACTATATCACAGTTGAAGTACAGTTTGATTGGAAAATTCTCGCCCTTGAAAGGCTCAGTAGAGTGGTGCAACGTCTTGTTGAAAAAAAAAAGTTGCTTGAGTGCAGCAGACTCAGACAATTTATAAAGGAGTTATACTCGGTGTCAAGAGATATGCTTCCTCCTTCTGGCTTCGGAAGCTCACCACATCGCCAGAGGAAAAGGTTGGCTTGCACCAGAGAATAGCCCTGCTGCGCGCCACTAGCTCATATAGGTCGACATCACATGGAGCAGTGCAGGTCTTGGCAGAGGCGGTGCCTCTCCAACTTCTTCTGTAAGAAGATGTGATCAAATGCATTATAAAAAGTTCCCCATTAAATAGAAAACGAAAATCCATAGGGACAGTATTGAGAAGTAGAGCCAATGATGGATTACTACCCTACAAAAATATTTTACAAATAATCCCGTCTGGAAGCAAAATGGTTCCTCTCAGACAATTGGATATCACGATTCTTTTCGAAGCACAGGGAGATCCGAGTTAAACTTTACAGTTTTGGCCAGGATATCGATCCCCAATGCTTCACTTGCTTTGTCTGGAGACTGCTGTTCTCGACTTGCACTGTATTTGATGCCCTGACAGCGAAACTAATGGGAGCAAAGTGAATGTTCGTCTTGACTGAGGAGGAATTTCCTAAAGCAGTGAGCTAAACCAACTCCCCGTGGCTTAAAGAGTTTATCTACTGACGGAAGAGCTTTGGGTCCAGCCCATTTCTACATCGGAGCTTGAGGAGGATGGAGAAGGCCAGTACGAGGAAGACCATTGGAACATTGGCAGATTACAATCTCAGGCAGTGCTGTAAAGCACTGATGCCAAATCCCGTTTAGCCATCCAAGCCAGAAAGGGATGTAAATAAAGAAATACGAAAAACGTGCCTCGACAAATATAAATACACCTATTTTCATTAATGTTAGTAGTTGAAGAATAGCCTACACTCTGATACATACACCCTTCCTATAGATCCACATCGACTCCGCAGTATATATATATATATATATATATATATATATATATATATATATATATATTTATCTTTATCATCCAAAATCTCCACAAAATCTTCGTCTTCAAATTCCATTTCGAAGGACTCTGCCCGGAAAAGAACGCTTAGCCGCAAAAAAATCTTGCCACAAAATATTTCGTGATTCAATTCGCTAGAGATGAACTAATACCGATACAAGCACATGACATTTGTATGGTACTTGAGCATACAATTAAGAGATATTAGCCACTGCCGAAGATCAGGTTTCACATTAACCTTTGTCAAGTCGGAAGGATGCAAAAAATGAAACCTTTGGTCAGGATATTTCTGAAAAGGACTGTCTAAAATGTCATGTATTTCACATTAAAGTTTGCATAAATTTTTTTTTATTTAATTTTTTCCAAAAAGCTTGAAAATTGGTATTCATTTATAATAACTAATTAATAATTGCATTATATATTCATCAGCTAAAATATAAAGGCTCATGAATTCTTAAGTATTTAAAATTTCATAAATTACAAGATCTTGGAATATTTAAAAATTCGAAAGTTCTTTCGTAATTATAGGTAGATTTATATACCGGACTACTGTTCTCCGGTTCCTGAGTTCGAATCCCAGCTGTGACCGAATAATCATTTATGCTATCATTTCAGCCGTAGGGCGGACCGGAGTAGAGAAACCTCCTAGGAAAACTCTAGCCTTTATAAAATGGATACCTTTAATCGGGAAAAACCTCCAGTCTGTGTTAAATCACCTTCTTGCACGGCCGTGGGCCTAGAAACAGTATTATTTAACAGTATTTTCGTGGATTATCGAGATACAGGTTTTTGGTTTTTTTTCTTTATATGTGTGAGTGGAGTTCCTAACAGCATTGATTCATACAGATACAATTTAAATAATTATAATTCCTTTCTATAGTCCTATATATATAAACAGCAATAGTTGGCCGTACTCTAAACACACAACAGATCTTCATCAGGGCTAAAAGAAAAGACAAAGTTACCCAAATTCTATTCCTTTTAGTATCTTTTTTATAAGATCTGATGAAGAGTGTGTCGAAACGTCGGAAACAAACATTTAAATCAATTTCATTGTTTCTTCTTGACCGCCAGTTGGACTATCTTCCTACAAGTGATTTTACAGTAGTTTCTTTTCTTTTTATTTACCGAAAACTGGTACCCAATAACAATTCTTCTTTATTCACCACCGTTTTGATGTATAAATCAATTTTATGAAAAGATATAGATAGTAAAAATTTAACATTTGTAACTGTTAAATTCATTATTATATTCCGCACGAATTGTCCGCAATTTTGTACGTTCTCTGATTTTGGCTTTGTCATAGGAAGATTAAATTAATTTAACAGAAACCAATAAAAAGAATTTTTCTTGATTAAAATAATAGTTTTTCTATTGATTTAATTTATTAATAACAGTAATTATTACGTTTCGGTGTTATTATTATCCCATCTTCAGGCCTCTTACTTCCTCGCTTTATTATGATATCTATCTATATTATTTTTACTGATACTGACTAAAGTTTTTACAATTGTTTTTTGTAGCAAAGAAGGTCCTGTTTACTTCCACCGTTATATTAAACCTTATGACTTTCCTTCCTAAAAAGAATAATTATAAGACATATCAAACGTTTTTCACTAACCAATGGAGGTAAAGGTTCAAATCAATTCAAGAAATTTTTAATAAAGTTATAAACTCAACTGCAAAAAAAACCATACATTTCTTACAAAACACTAAAACAACGGACATAATATCTAGCCTAGAGCTGTTGTTGTAGTTGGAAAATGTTAATGATAATATGTTAAATATTTAGGAATTATCATCTCTCAAGGATTAGAGGTAGAAGCCTCTGGGCTTCATGATAAAGTATAAATCAGTATCGACATTGTCTTTGCAAGGCCAGTTCGCACTACCTATACGCCACTCACTCCAATTTTGTTTTCAATTTTTTTTACTAGACTCCTCAAAAGTGATTTTAAGAATTAAAAAACATGGTTTTGGATCAACTGACAGCTGCTCAAATTGTCGCTTTAGCTGAAGATGGAAGAAACCAGCACTACATCAGAAGATACCTGGGTATTTCCAAGACATCTGTTTTAAGAACTGTCCGACGTTATATAGAGACTGGCCGCAATACACGAGGAGACCTGGTTGAGGGCGGCCAATGTTGACGGGACCCGCAGTCGACAGATTTATTGTTATGCAAGCACTAAGAAATCTTAACCAGATAGCTTTTGAGACAGCTTTGTGGCTAACCTCCGCACGGAAAGTAACAGTAAGAGTGAATAAGGTGCGCAGGAGGTTGCATAATGTGGGCCAACATTCTAAGGTTTTGCAATTTGCTTTGAATTATCGCCAATGGTCAGATGAAGAATGGAACCATGTACTCTTCACAGATGATTCCAGATTGTACCTTTATACTCCAGATGGAAGAGTAAGAGTGTGCAGAAGGCGTGGCAAACGGTTTCTTCTTCAATGTAGTATTGCAGGAACGGTACAGTTCGGAGTGTATTGGAGGCTCTATATTGAGGCCCGTACTTGGTGGCGTTTGGCAGGGCGTCAATAAATGCTTAAATTTACATAGCCGGTGTTTTAAAAGATATTTTGGTCCCTTTGTACCGTTTCCCCCTCACAAGACAAATATTGTAAGCGATTACCTGGAACCCTAACCGTCGAGTGACCCGCCCGTGGCCCGGACCTGAAAATTCTATCAAAAATATAGAACTGTATATTTATACAACTTACCGTTTTCGTGTTAGGCTTACTACACGAATAAAGTAATCCTTTTGTCCCTTTGTACCTTTTCCCCCTCACAAGACAAATATTGTAAGCGATTACCTGGAACCCGAACCGTCGAGTGACCCGCCCGTGGCCCGGACCTGAAAATTCTATCAAAAATATAGAACTGCATATTTATACAACTTACCGTTTTCGTGTTAGGCTTACTACACAAATAAAGTAAGTCCCTTTTGTCCCTTTGTACCTTTTCCCCCTCACAAGACAAATATTGTAAGCCATTAGTGTTAGGTTTACTACATACACACACACAGACCTTTTTACTGGTTACCCTAAAAGGTGTATTTCCGATGAAAAATTGGGTTCGAAGATTTTCAGGATCATAATGCTTTCTATTATTATATATTTAATACTTAGGTAAGTGAAAGTAAACAAAAATCTGAACAATGGGCATTAACCTCAATTAGTTGTTAGTAACAATTGTGATTTCAATTAAAAAATAAACTTTGGAAGATTGAATAAAATTGAAGACTGATTTATACTTCACCACTCTTTTATTAAAAATCATTGCACAACGTTTCGGCTAAAATGCCATCATCAGGTGCAAAGGAACAAATTTATCTGTAAGTACAAAATATTGTCAACAATTAAAAATAATCAATCTAACAGTTTTACCATGAAATTATATTGTATAACGATACAGAGGTATAATAAAAAATAAAATTTATACAGCTAAAATTGTTAATAACCTATAAGATTAACGTTAAATTATTAAAAATCTATCGATAGCAATTAAAATATACAATTAAAACATGAAAAATGAGGAGAACATTGAAAATAATTCCACTGTAGAAATAAATTATACAAGGAATTAATTGATGTACTATGATCATCATTATTGAAATTCAATTAAAAAGATTAAATGTTAATTAATAAATATAAAACAATAACTAATTAATTAAAATGTGCACGTTACCTACTGTGAGTGGATGCTTACAACCATAATTTCATAATAAAACTGTTAGATTGATTATTTTTGATTGTTGACAATATTTTGTACTTACAGATAAATTTGTTCCTTTGCCCCTGATGACGGAATTTCAGCCGAAACGTCGTGCATTGATTTTTAATAAAAGAGTGGTGAAGTATAAATCAGCCTCCAATTTTATTCATAGAATTTGACATTCACCTTAAAGAATCTACGGCTTTGAAAGATTTATCTCCACTAATTTTTAATCATGTACCAATTAAATAATGTTTTCTTTAACATTTATTGAGATATAATTTACTACTAATTTATATAATTCAATGAATAGTGGCCGCTTTCACAGTCCTATTTAATGAAACTATGTTTGGTTTTTTAAGAATGAAAAAGTATTTTTCGGCTGTGGAAACGAGATAATTTTTTAATTTGTAATTTCTTCGATGTTATTAGTTAGTATACGTTTTGCATACGAGAAACGTTTCGTCAAAACAAAAAATAAAAAAATAGGAATTAATAATTGTTCTCAATGCTTCCGCAAATAAATTCCATAACAATTTTTTTACGGTTCAACGTTTCGGAACAATCTCTAAGACTCGCTATCAACAAGCAATGGTTTGTTTTCTTCTATTTTATTCATCTCTGAATCCATTTATACAATTTTTTCAAATTGAAATTTCATTTAAAATATTGTATATATAAAATTAAATATTTTATACATAAAAGAAGCACTTCTTTATTGACAGTCTAGTCCTGAATATGTCTAAAGATTCCCGAAACTTTGACTCTAAATAAAATTGTTATGAAATGAATTTGTTGAAGAACTGCGTGTCAATTTATTAATTCTGACTATATGATTCATCAGACAAAATTTTTTAAAAAATCGGAAGCATTGGTCGTCAAGTAATGGTTTATTGTCCTTTGGGTTTGACGGGAAGAGTTAATACACGTAGAAAGACTTGACCCAGGCGCAGCAAGTATACCATAGCGCATAACCTTCAATAACTAATTTACATGATGGTATGAGTGACTGTATGCATGGTTAGTGTGGAATTTTAATATTTCATAAAGTGTTTTAAAAATAACATTACTGTAATCTTTTTAGGTTGTTAAATAAATAAACTATAACATTGACTTTTAAGTTAAATGGCCATCAAATGGATGGCTTCCAAAAAATATTGAACACAAGACGAAGAGTCTGTAAACAATCATAAATTTCAATTTTGACTTTGATCAAGGAAATATTGTGATATATAATTTTTTTTTTTTTTTTATCACACCCCCTCGCTCGCTCCGCCAATATAGAGAGTTAAATTACTGCATCTTATATCACAATTTCACTAAACTAATCCTATGTAAGGTACCTTAATTGCAATGTTAGTGGAAATATATTTCAAAAGCAGAGCAGGAAGGACAAGAGGAATGAGCTACTGGAGATGCAGCAAGAATCTGGGACGACTTGACGCATTTTCAGGAATCGCACCAAAAGTGTAAGTCAATGAATTTTTCTTTAAATTTGGCGGAGCGAGCTGGCTTTGTAGTTTAATTCTTAGAGCTTCTAATGATTTATTTGTTTTCATTCTGTTTTGTTTGAGATTAAAATATTTTAAAAATATAGAGAGAGTTTATATTAACTTTCTTTTCATTTTTTTTTTTTTTTTTTTTTTTTTTTTAACAAATGAATTATTAAATGCGTTTTTCTTTGCTTCCGAAAATAAGCTTCTAAAGTATTGAGCTCAATGTAATATTTTTATATTATGTTGAAACTCAGTATTTGTTTCTAATTAGAATGTTAACATCTTAAATATTAACTTTTGAATTTATCGAAATTTTGAAATATTAAAATATACATTTCTACTCTAATAATAATTATTCGAAACCTATCAAATTTCTTATAAAATGCATGTAAAAAGTATTTCACACTGTTCTAAAAAATTCACTGAATGATTTAAAATACAATGTTATGTACTTTTGAAATTAACTAAGTAGATTGCATGTAAGTGTTTATGTTTCTTTATTTTATTTTTGTATCAATGCCTATTTAATGTCTTATAATTTATTTCAAACATTTCATAAAAACTCTCACTGTATGATTTTAAGAAAAAAGAAAGAAAAATCTTTATTCTGGGACTATTTCCATTAAGAATAACATAATTAACATGAAAAAAGCTCTATATCTGACCAATAAGAGATAACATAATAAAAAAACACAAAAACAAATAAACCCGCTCACTGGTGCCCTGTTGATGGCTCATAAGTTTGAATCGAAACGTCGGCAAAATTAAAATATTCTAAAACGACTACCGATTATGTCTACCTACGATAATTTCAACAGTCGAATATACATCCTCAAAAACAAATAAACAAAAAAAATAGGTAGGACAATAAAATTAAATAAAATCTGTTGATAGAATATAATAAAACTAAATTCAGTTTTATTAAATACACAAAAAGATTAGAAAAAAAAAAAAAAAAAGTATTGTAAAAGTGGTACCTATGAATAAATGTTGATTATAAGTGAGTAGTAAAATACATACTACAGACTAACATAAAGTTAACAGTAAATCTTTTTGTTGTTAAATATCATCATTTTGGAAGGGGAGAAGGTGCTGAAAAAGAAGAACTGAAATGAAGAAAGAGAGGGATCATGGCGGATGATTGAACGGAGGGAATTCCAAAAGTTGGTGGAACGGGGCAAGAATGGAACGTCCATTTGTTTTAGTTCTGTCGGAAGAAATATGAAGGTCGGATAGTCGAGATCTAGTTTCTTATGAATGGATCGAGAATTTGACCTGCAGGAGTTCGTAGGGGGATGCAGGGAGTTGACGGTTCGGTATAGCAACTATTCAAGGAGATATTGCCAACGGGTGTGGGGTAAAACCCAATTTGAATCGCAATAAATATGGGTCACATGTGAATGACTCGAGGTGCCATAGACAAATCTTAAACTACAGTTCATGATGTGCTTCACTAGTTTTTTACTTTAGGGGCTAAAAGGGTTGAGCACATAAGTCCGCTTATAAGAGAATGAGGTTGACTACGTGCAAAAGAATACCGCCGAATTAATCTAATATGCCTGTAGTGTAAAGTATTAGATTCCGGAGTCCCAGAGATTCTGAGATCCGAATTCGTCGTTACGGTGCGTGATGTTGCTGGGCGTATTCCTATTGCCTGCTTGCAGAACGGAGGCCTAGATGAATGCTTTCCATCCAGCTTCCGCTTGGACATCAGGTTCTCGTCTTCTTTCCGTAAGACCTTGCCTTCGATTATTCTAGGAAGCAGACCCATCGAGGGCACCTTGAAGCTCTGAGCAAACCAGTAGATATTCCCTGTTCCTTCCTTAATATCCCTCTGTACCTTTTACTTTATATTTTCTCCCTTTATCTCTTCCTTCAGAGTTTTTTTAAATATTATTTAAATTTTTTGTAAAATATAAATTAGTTTATGTTCTACATTTTCTTGAAAAATATTATATGTATTGTTTATCAATTGTTTTGTCTGTAAGAAAGGGTCAAAGACCCTAAGGCAATGAGAATCCATCTATCTATCTGCTTGAAATACAAACTGTACTGCAAAAAACCTAGAGCCACTATTTCCGATTTCGAACTTGATATAAATTAACATACAATATGCCATAAGCAGTGGTAACGTTGAAGTTTTACTTGTGTTAATATTTGGAAGTAAACTAGCCATAAAAATTGTTATAAAACATTAGTACGTTTCTCTGATTAACTTTATAAGTTCATATTTTAAAAAACATTTAATTTCAATTTTACTTAAATCCTTATTAGTTGGAGTGCCCTCATTATACATGGTTGTCCTAGCATCATCATCACCGTACGAATTTCCAGCTAACCAAGTGGTAAAACCTCCTCCAGTTCTCAGAAAGAGTGGGGTTGTGGATTCTGGAGAAATATTTTTTTTTAAAGGGTATCCCACATATGGTGAAATGGGGCCTTTTAATGAGGAACACGGATACTGGGGAAGCCATCATTTTTTAAGTAGCGGATCAAAGCTGATTTTTACTTGATCTGATTGTTCATTATAGTTTAAAATATCAAATCAGGACCAATGAAGTGCCTGGTAGATAGTATGGCACTCACTGATAATCCCCCCAAATGAATTTTTACTCAAATCTCCTCCGAAACCGCCACAGAACAGCGTGTTAAGGCCTAATTCGTTGGCTATGTTCCATGAATTCTCTTTGAACTGCAGAACCGTTTCTGAGATAAAATTAGAATATTGTAAATATTTTAATAAACTTACTTGCCTTATCCGAAGCCCTCTCGGACTACACCAGAAAACGTTTTGTGGACAATTATGTAATTCGCTAGAAAGACCATTGCTTGTACGTCTCAGAGGACAATAAGGTATTGTATTGTATTCCCGATGACGACTTTGGATCGATCCATCGGTTTTCGACGCTCGATATCGATATCGGTTTTATATATATAATATCTGGTGCTCGCAACTCCCGTTTTAAAATATACTTTAGAACTATTGAACAAAGTTAACGTTAGAACAACATTTAGCTTCCATAAGAATATTTATTTTATATTTAAGAATATGACAATTTTTTTCGCTCTCAATCATACTAAAACATTTCATTTCATAACTTTATGAATTAACTTTATATAGTTATTAATGTAGTAAAAAAATATCTAGATTATAATACGAAAAGAATAATAAGTTGTTTAATAATATAATAATGAGAATTTGTTGCGCTTCCTGTAAAATTTCTTAGAATGGATATAGTAACTTTTGGAAATCTCTTGAAACGTCTCAATTATAAAGGTTAGGTAAGAGGAAGAAATTTTGAAAATTAGGCATTTAAGCCCTCTTAGACTACTTTAATCAGAATGAAATATACATTAAATTACAACCCATGGATTTAGCATTGATATAGGAAGTTTTTTCAGGAAATTGCAAAATGTATGGTCTTAAGTGGGTGTAGTACGTCGATTTGAGTGAAAAAGTCTCTGTAACACCACAGGCATATACTTTTTTTAAATATGAAATTTCAGTTATGTACATTTTTGTGCAACATACACTCGAACAGACCCTTTTGGAGTATTAGGACTCAAATTTTCACAATCGCAATACTTTTCCTTACTATCTATATATTTCATAAATGTAAGTGAAAGTAAAAAATATGTTTCCATACAATGCAGTTTAACATTATTTCCTCTCAATTTTAACATACCAACTCACTTTCGGACATGGGTAATTTGGTAGAATAGATAGAAAATAATTTTTATTCTGGGACTGGGTCCCTTTAGAATAACAGCTTTGTACACTTTAAATATACAATATGTCTGGCCAACAGACAAGATGAACATGATTAACTACTATTTACAATAATTGATGAATTTGTATACAACACAAAATAAAAAAAATAAAAACAATCTTCAGAACCTAATTTATGTTAGAAAAAAATGAGAAATATATGAGTTGATAACAGAATCCAAATTAAAAAAGAAACAAAAAAATTAAATAAAACAAAAATAATTAGTAACATTGTACTAGTACTTAGTATTCTTAAAATAACATTAATTCTGAAATAATAAAGGATCTACATTAGACCAAGAATTAATGAAAGATAAAACATAAATAAAAATAAAAAATACAAATATAAGAAATGAAATCTTCTAGTAACACAAATAACGATATAAAAAACTAAACAAATACTGTAAAGATTGAACCAAAGGAAAAAAAATATATAAAAATATATTTCATATTTAAAATATATGTCAGGCAGCGTCATTTTGGGATGTTAGAAGGTGCTGGAAAAGAAGGAATTTAAATGTAGAAAGGGAATGAGCATGGCGGATGTTTGATGGACGGGAATTCCAGAAACTAGTAGAACGGGCCAGAAAGGAGCATTCGTATTTTTTTGTTCTGTGGGAAGTGATATAAATGTTGGAAAAAACGGGATCTAGTCTCTAGTGGGTGAATTGTGGGTTTGAACTGTAGGAGATTGTAGATATATGGAGGGTGTTGTGAATTTATGGTTTGGTATAGGAAAGATCCAAGGAAATATTGCCTAAGGGTAAGAGGAAAGAGCCGTATTTTCATAGTATACGAACTTTATTTAATTTCAAAGCTTAACAATTATTCTATAAAATAATAAAAACATTTAACATTATCCCTGAAATTAATACTGAGCTGTATAATTATATGTAAGTATATAATAAATATTTTCCCTTGCTACATATTCCATACATTGACAAGTGGAAGTAATAATACTAATAATAAATTTGAAAAAAAAACGGAAATAATAAATACAAATAAAATGATTAAATATAGAATGATAAGTAAATTAAATGACTAATGGTATTTATATAAATAACAAACGTACCAAAAAAATAAATACATAATAGAGTTAATAATAGAATACCTTACATGTGGTACGTCTAAGACTCAGCGCTCTACATTGAGTTGAGCATTTATCATGGCTTATAAAAATGTAAATGCAACAACATTTTTTCTCTCATCATAGCAATGATTAAACTTCTGTTTTAGACTATGTTGATGATTAGAATCGTGTTTAAATTCCTCAATATTAGAGAAATTATTTAATATATTTTCGAATAGAATCTATTCCAGCCTGTCCTAGGATTATACTAATTTTAGATTGCTACGTCATTAGATTGGTCTCGATTAGTAGCACCTGATATTCGAAAACGTTATTATTAGATTTTGAAACTACTGAAATTGAAAACTAAAAGGATTCAGAACAAAGATGAAACTCCTTGTTTTAAATAATGAAGAGTTTAATGAATTTATATTTAGTTTTCTTTTTTTTTTTAACGGTGTGTCAGGATAATAATTTCGAAGACAATAACGAATGAACAGTTTTTTTAGCTTATAGGTTATTGACGAACTGCTTTTTAAGATAAGGTCTATTTTTTTTTTCTTCAGAAAATAAGCTCCTATTAGAAATTTAGGACAATATATCACAGGAAAATTAGATTATATATTTTAGGTTTTAGTTCCTAGGTAACATAGAAAATATACATTTATTCATTAATATTACATTCTGTCTCAGTCAGGACATTGGAAATTGTGATCTGAGATTCTTTTATACAGTATACACAGGAACTATAACTGTTTTATTTCAGTATATAATATTATAGAATGTACATAAAATGTTGTACCAAAATAGACCAGTCACTTAATTTAAATTATTCAACATACGCATAGGATACAAACATTCTCATCAAAAATTATACAATAAAAATTTACTCAATATAAAGGAAGAAAAATAAAAAAGAATCCTAGCCATTTTATTTTTATTTTTGCAATGGGGAAAAAATGAACTTCTTAAAAACATGCATGCCTATTTATGTATAATATTTACAATCAGTATAGGGAATTCCGATACAGGCGTCACTAGTGGAAGGAAAAGAGTGTCCCAGCCCTTCTCTCTCAAAGACATCGCTAGGTCTACGTAACTAACGTTAACAACCATAAATAAAATGATCCATCATTGCTTCAAAAATACATTTTTTTCTTCTTGACAAGTTAATACAGCTTGAAGTGGCACCTAGCGGCGAATATGGAAACTAAATGCATACCTTCCAGCGAACTCTTTGCCCTTTCGTTCTAAGCAGTGCTGCCATTACGGTAATTCTTTCCGAAATTTTAGTCACATTTGGCTTTTAAAATTTTCGGATTCACTGAAACAACAGTAATAGTGTGTTAAATGGCCAATTTACATTATTTGTGGACCTTTCTCGTGATTCTCATAATCAGAATTACTTAATCACTGGAGTCTGGGAGCAAGAATGTGTTGCTCTCGTCAGTGATTTAAGACAAAATTTCGGATAATTCCTTTTGCAGGATTCAACTTTTTAAAATTGTATTTATTTATTTATATTTGTTTTTTGAGGATATATTGTGCTAGTTATAATTTAGCTATTTAATTTTTTTTTTTATCTATGAGAAAGGTTTAGAGATTTGATGACTTCTGGAGCAGAATATTTGGTTATAATTCTGTCTGTTTGAAGAAGTTTTAAAAAACAATTGAAAATGTTTTTAATTTTTTTTTCCCTCAAAGTCCAAAACCAATTATCACGCTAGATCTCCCTTTTAAAGAATATATTTAAACATTGATGAGAATTCGAGTATTTAGATGCTCTGTGGAGCAGATTTCTGTTCATTCTAATTTCACGAAGTCATGCCACATTTTTCATTTTCGTGATCTCACAGCTAATGATGTAGAAGTTTCAGCAACAGCTGCTTTGTTCCCTGAGGATGTCGTGTCTGCTGAGATAAAAGTTTCATTTAAAGCATAATATTCTTGTTAGTTTATTGTTGATTTTTTTAATTTTATATTTGGTCTTGAATGAACTGAAGGCTTTCACCATAAACCAAAGTTGGCTGAGTCATTCCTATAGTATCACAACTGTAATGCTATAATAAGTTTATAATTTACTGTTGAATGCCAATAGATTGTTCAATTTAATAATTAAATTCGAGATTTGAAGTAAAAATAGTCTCTTCACACTTTTTTTTCACGGACCTAATTTTTTTTTTTTTTTTATTCACTATTTCACAATTTAACCTATTTTCTTTTAATTATTAAAGAATTGGGTGGGAGGATAAAACCACTTGACCACATGATTGGAATAAATGAGGGCTTAATTTAACTATTGAAAATAATAAATATACTTTGAAGTGAAGAAGAAATAAAGGATTCGATTTGTTTTTCAAAATAGTTAAATATCATTATAAATAATTAAAATGAAATGGACCCTTATCAATCAAACTTCTGGATTTCTAGTTGCCATTAAATGCTCTGTTGTTGAAGATCTTTTAAAAATGCACAATCATTATGATCAAGAAAAAAAAAAAAAAAAAACAGCATCAGAACAACAAAAGAATAAAAAAAAAAAAGTAGATAAAAAAAGTTAATTAAACAGAATATTAATATTGAAACCATCATATACATTCAAAAACAGGTTTCATTGGTATTAGCTTCTACATATGGAAAGAATCAAACATTTGTAAGATAGGTATGGATTCAATTAGATTATAATAGGGGCTAAAGAATATGTAAGTTAAGATGGGTGGTTTCTGATTGTTTATTTTTTTATAAATTTTAATGACTTACATAATTTATTATGGACTAAATTTTAATTAAAATTTAATTAAAACTTATACATGGCTGTCAGTGGGTCCTGAAGATGGGGAAGGGACCCGAAACGTTGACTCTTAACTGTTGCTTATGTAATAATAAATTAATATGGAAGAGTAAAGAACCATCTATGTATCATGGATTCAATTAGGTTTACACACTCTTCTTTTTCTTTCTAATATGACAAGAAGAGCATTTTCTTTTTAATGCGAGGAATAAACCTTATACATACAAT
Source organism: Piezodorus guildinii (assembly GCA_023052935.1). Taxonomy (NCBI): domain Eukaryota; kingdom Metazoa; phylum Arthropoda; class Insecta; order Hemiptera; family Pentatomidae; genus Piezodorus; species Piezodorus guildinii. Next base: position 107,620,056 of record CM041295.1, on the reverse strand, counting down.
AGAACAAGTTTCAACTGTAATACACTTTTAAAAACCTTTAATTATTAATTTGTTTGGGAATGTGCAATTCCAGATTTTAATAATATTTTAGCATGACTTAATTTAGAAATAAATAGTACTACAATTAGCATAAATTATTCTTAATCACTTCATAAGTAATGATTAAGTATATAATTAATTTATATATTTGTTAACAGAAACATAGACGCTGTGATACTCCTGAATCAACAACACATGGTGAAGAGCTCAATGATATTCAAATTAGACTCCAGTTCACAAGATCCACAGGTGATGGAGCAAGTGATTACGCATCACGAGGTCCACCAAGACCAAAATCAAATGCTTTAGGTGTCAGCTCAGCATCACTTGTTTCCATTAGCAAACCTAATTCTACTACTTCTTCCAACATGACAGCATCTGTTGTTGTTAATCTTCCAACTTCTTATCCAAATTCTGATATTGAATATGCCTCTCCACCAACACCATCTTCTCCAGTGCAATCTGATAAACAGGAAGTGAGGATCTCATTTTTATAATTTCCCTTATCTTTAAAAGAAAAAATTAAACAAAAAGCATGTCTGTTCCAGCATACGAATTAAGTACCTATAAAATTGCATTTGTTATTTAAGTAAAATATCTTTTCAGTTTATTTCATAATTACATTACCTATTCTTTACTTTGGTTATTTCTTCAAATTATAATATAAATAATAATATAATTAAATACTTAAATATTTCACACCATATATGATGTTATATACCAACATTTTTTTTTTAAATAAACATATAAATCATTAATATCTTGATTCAGTCTTGAAACAATTTATTAAATATACAGTATTATTTTTTTATAAGGATCCAAGAAATTCTATTTTTATGAGTATTTTTTTTTAATAATTTCTTTTTAACGTTTAAATTGATTATTTGCCAGGTAATATAATTTTTTGAAAAGGCATATTTATATTGTTACCAATAATCATGAATCCAAACATTGAGATCATGTGCTGTGCAGCTCTTTATTATGACACTTTCTCCATTTGTTTTAATTTTATTGTAACCCTTTATATTCAAAAGTATTTAGTGTCATTTCTCTATACAGAAATGTTATTTTAAACTATTATTTAAATGTTTTTATTTTATATATATATATATATATATATATATATATATATATATATAATATATATATATAATTTTTTTTTTAGCTTAACAAATACTAGTAAACTAAAATTTATTTCTAATGAATATGTACAAAGTTTTTCTTTTTTATTTCTTCATTTTTTGTACATTATTGATATTAACTTTTTAATATTAAGTAAATATGTTTAAAATAAAAATTATTAAAAAACTACAATTGTGATGTAATTTAAATTGAGTAATTTATTTATTGTGCCTCTTGATCGAAATTGTGTACCCTAGGGTTTGGGGCATCATTTTTTTTTCATTTTTTTTTTTTATAATGCCTTTGTAAATAAAATCTAGTGTTTGTCCAATCACTTTCTGGACTTTTAAATCCTTGGCATAAAATTCTAATGATGCAGTCGGTTATATCACAAGAAATAAAACACTGCTTTAAATAAAGTAACAATTTATTATTTTGCAACATGATGTCCTATGATTTTGGGGTATAGAATCACATATATATTTCATTCATGCTTTATAAAATATTTATATCTTAGAGGCTAAATAAATTCTTGAAGCTAAGAGTAATATTTCAAGGTTAAAATAAAGAATCATTTTATAATAGACTATTTTATTTTCAGAATATTGGTTATATTTGTAAAATCCATTTTTATATCCAAGATGAAAACATGTGAATTCTAGTGTGCTATGATAATTAAAACTTCTGATCTCTATTATCCCTTATGTTATAGTTGTTCGCACATGCCAATGAAACACACTTTAACACAAACTGCACCAGCAAAGACATATTTCATTTTGTATTTTCACCTTAATTTATTTCATGAATATAAAGTTTTCATTTTTAATAACTGTGTTAATAGTTTTATATCAGCGTCTAATTATTAATATATAGTTACTATGTCTTGAAAGTGTATATATTAGTGTTTAATTCTCTAGGGCTGCTTAAGTTTACAGCAATAGCTAATTATCATTTATGGACCAAAAAACAAGTGTTCAGCCAGCCTAAGAGAAAATTTAGCTGTATCCATTGATGAAATAAGTTTATATTCCTTTTTGATACTTGTTTAGCAAATCTAATTTTATTTAATTTATCATAACATCATTTAAATTTATATTTATATTTAATGTAGAGATCAGTAGTTTGAGAATATGTACTTAAAAGTATGAGGTTTTGTTGATGGTGTGAAAGGGCAGAAATTTAAATAAGTATCATCTTGTTCTTCCCTAGTAGACCCTCCATAATTTAAATTACTGTTCTAGATAATGCATAATTTTTATGAAGGTTTTTAAATAAATATTATTCTAGAAGACTGTTGTATGTATTTGTATATTAAGATTTTAAAAACAAAAACAATCCAGTTTATCATACCAATAAAAAATAAATAAATAAAACAAAACAAAAAAAATTAATTAGTCAATATAATCTTAACTCTTGGTACAAAAGTTACTCTTGTACTGTTTAGAGTTATAATGTAACTTGAGCAATAAAACCAAATGAAAATTAAGATTTTTTTTGTAAATAAGTAATGTATAAACACTTTCCTATTTTCATTATCAGTCACACCTTAGGTATACTCGAAGTAATGGGTAAAAATTTAATGTATTTTTTTAATTTTGTCTCCTATAAATTATAGTAATTCCATGGCCACTGTCAACTTTATATTGCATCCTAATTATCATCAACAATCTCATCACTCAAAGCTACTATTTTAAATTAAAAAACAGGTATTCTTAGATTCTTTTTTACCCTATGAACTTTACATAGGTACCATCAGTGCTTGTTATCTCTATCAGATTTTAATTGATGTAAACAGAACTGAAACCAGCACAGACCATCATAACAAAGAAGGCAAACTATCATTAGCTTTCTTTTTATAACAAGGAGGAGGGAGATGGAATAAACCTGCACAATAATTAAACTTCTAAAGTATACTAACAAACTCTGATGCCTTGATCCTAAAATCACCAACAACATCATGATTTATTACAGATAAATAAAAGAATCACTTTTTTTTTTTTTTTTTTTTTTACAAACGGAAAATCTTTTTATTTTTATTTTTACCAATATTTTGAACTTCTAAACAATGTCAGTGGTTAAACTTATTATCTTGATAGATATAACAGTATACTTCCAAGTGGAAACCTTATATATTAAATGCTTAGGGATTAGGAACTGCCTGATTGGAAACAGGGTGGGTTTTTCAAATAAATGATAACACAGGTTTTATGATTCTCTAAACATGATGATGGAAGTAATAGCACACATTACTATAACTTTCTTTTGTTGGTGTTTCTTTTTCATTGAATGCACCCTTAATGGTTGATTGATAAATATATTTTTAACATTAGTTTTATCAGTTGAAATCCAAGTAATGAATTGAAAAGAAGACGCTGCATTGATTTTCCCATCTGGGCTGTCAAAGAAGTCTCAAAAAACGAACCTTAATGATATCAGGTTATTACATGGATAAAACTAGATAGTTCAAGGTGTAAGAAAAAAAAAAGTCTAGTTACCAGTCTAGGTCCTCCCCAACAGCAGTGTCAAGTTACTTTTTGTTTTTTCTTTTATTTCTATCACGTATCTTATAATATTAAAAAAGGTATGATTCCAGTTTTTCAAATCGGCCTGAAACAATAAGAGCAACCCTAGTTTGATTTGTAATTGTGTAAGGAATAAAAATTATCAACAGAATGAGGAGGCATAGGGCTTATGCTAGACATAAATGGAGTAAAAATAGAAAAAAGAAATTACTGAAATAACAGCAGGACATGGAAGGTAATTACAACTTGATCATCAATCTTTGCTCCAACTTTCTGCATAGTTGGAGCAAAGAATTGAAAACCTTATTCATAAGGCACAGAACATACATTAGTTTAATTTAACCATGATATGCATAGTTTTTAACTGTGTATGTCAACTTTAATTACACAAAGAGTGTATTTTTATGCAGACAGATTGTCTATAATTATACATAGCTGTTTGGGATGTCCTTCACCTGAGAAAGTCTCCAAACAATTCAATAATTGGTTTTGTAGAACTTGAAAAACCTTAGAATTAAAAAAGGAGAATTTGAATAAATACATATGCAATAAAATTTAATATTATTTTAACCAATTTGAATTATTATAATTTATTGCACTACTTTTATTCTATAAACATTATGATGTTGGTTTTTAAGAGAAAATATAAGAAGTTTAAATCAAGCATTAGGTATTGAAAATTGTATGTCAAATTTATATCAAGTTTCTTATGATTTTCAAAAGTATAATATTTCTTATAAACAACAGTAAAAATGTCAAAAAGTTCCATCATATTTAATAATGGCTAAAACTCCCTAACACTTACTGCTAGTAGTTTCAAAATATTCATCCTTTTATTGGACAATTTGAAAAACGAAAACCAATGAAATAAATTTATCTTAAGTGTTTAGAATACCTATATACACATGTACTGCTGATCAACAATAAACCCCAAAAAGTGAATCAACAATCATACAGCATCAAATATGCTTAATAAGGATGGATGTCCATTTTAACAAGATTCTTCCTACTATTTACATGTATTTATTGTTTAAAGAAGAATTTTTTTACAAGGGTTTATTTTGAATATAAATACCATTTGAACACTTTTGAAAGAATGATTAATAATATCTTAATAAATGAACTTAAACAATATTAAACCTTAATTAGATAACAAATCAAAACATACATAATAAATTAAAATAAACATGAAATAAACGAGCTATAATAATACTCATTTCTACACAAAACTATATTCCCAGAGCTTGCAAACTAAAATATAGCAGCCCATCAGTTGGCCAAACTTTAAAATCAAATTAACAATTGAAAACGCAGTCATGATCTATTTAACATAACAAAAATATAAAAATTTAAAAAAAATCTTAAGAAAAAACAACTTCATGATGTTTTTTCGATTTTATTACCCCACTCTTTCATAGAAGTACACAGAAGTCATCACCAAATACGAGACATGGAATTGGAACATTCTGTTATAATGTACGTCAGGTGAAGTAATTCTATGATAGCCCAATGAAGTTAGTTATCTCTTCGAGCATCGTTGGTGAAGATTCCCTTGAAGGTTTTATATTTCATATATATTGGCTTACTGGTAGATCTCAATTTCTTATATAGTAATAGATAAGTCAACTTCCACAATCCTATTCAAGGAAGCCTGGACAGATAACACTCTTTTTTTTCTTGAATATGCTTTGATCATAACTCATAATAATCACCCTAAGAAAAAGTTATTAATAGTGATGGAAACTGTGAGATCTTTTACAAACGAAAAGCTCGTTGAACATTTAGATGGAACATCGCAAGAAAACGTATCCAAGCATGGTAATATAATGCTAACATTAGGTTTGATCCCTCGTCGCTTATGCTTTTTAGAGATAAGGCAGAAGGGAACGGACCTATTATAAAGTTTAATTAAATGGCATAAAAAATATTTTAAATTTGTTTTTGTTTTGTGAAGACTGACTGCCTAAATTGCTCACAAAATATGCTTAAATAACATTCCTATAATTAAAACAATTCGTTTAATATATATTAACTACGTAAAAATCTCTTTATTTTAAGTATTTCAATATTGTGCTTGTTGGTAAAAACCGAAACATAATTAAATAAAATAGCTTGAGCGTGACCTTCACATAGTATGAAAATGGTTTGCTGAATAATGAGAAAATAAACTTTAGGGTGGTGCCAGAGCCCACCAGAAAAGGGTTTGAAAATGAACTCTGAAACTACCCGTTAGCAAGTGTTAAAACAGTGTTTGTAATACCCAACCTATAAGAATAAATCTATCTGTCTCTACATGGGGTATATCCGACGTGTTCCAGAAATGGAACCGTATGCCATTACCGACAGTCAGGAAGAGATTATCTTGTACATTCGGCTACTTTAGCACGCTGAGATGTTATGCCGTATCCTATTCGATATACTTTCAAACTCCGATAAGACTTCGTACCCTTGTGAAAGCAGCTATGGCTTCAAATATTTTTAAATCAAGGTTATTTGTGACATTTTTGTGACAGTTCAGAACAACCACTGTTGTTCGTCAGTTTTGATCCACCTAGTTTTATAATTTTCCAGTATAGCTATTCTCCGTACTATATAACAACCGTTGGGTCCAGTTTACCTATTCATAAGAAGCACGTTGTGAAAGACATGTAGGAAATTACTGTAATGTAAAAGCTTGATAGATAACAGTGATAAAGATAAAAATAGAATTAAAAAAATTATGGAACGATTAAACACAACAAGGAATACATATAATCATTTCTTTATTTATAATTGGATAAATTGCATTATATACAAATAATAAATGATATCTTGTCGAATTTAACTGTTTTCCAACATTTTACTGGTTCAGAACATTAAAAAAATGCTAAGTGTTTTATCAGCTCGGCCTTAACACACTTTGAAATTACCTCAGAGTATGTTAAAACAGTACTGGAACCTACTTCCTTGTTTTCAACAGTTGCATTGCCTTCACTCCAAGTGCCTTAACGCTCTTTTGTCCAGATTTTATTTTTATAAGGTAGAAAGTTGTTTTTGTATTTTTAGCTTTTTGACTCTAATATATTTTCGCGTGTAATTTCGTTTAAATCTAGGTTAAAACTTGCTCTTTACAACAATTTCTTATACCATCTTTTGAAAAGCTTACAAGGTAAAATGTCAACTTTATACTTTAAGTTACTTTTTAAATTTTACTCGTTTTTTCACTGAATTTATCATGTTTTAATCTTGTTAATGTATCTATTTGTTTAAAACTTATTTTTGCTTACAGATTGTCAGTTTCCAGACATTCCGTAATATTTTTGTATGTAAATATTAAATCTGTGTTTTGTGGTTAACAGTATAGTATTTATTGAGTTTCACTATCTTGTTATCGTTAATCTTTTAAGCAATGTGTAGATTTAAACCAGAAATTGTTCTGTCTCTTATATGTTTTGTTAATATTCCATCTATACTGCTCATGTTCCCTTTTTGATGTACTCATCAATTTTGATTCAGTAGATTTTTATAATTTAATTTTAATAATCTTTAATTATTGATAAAGCTTTAAATTTTTACTGTTTGTTTTGATAATTTGCTGATGCTTTCAGGAATTTAAAACTGCATCAAAGAACTTGTACATATGTAATTAATCTTGTGGACCTATTAACTAAGAATGTATGTACTACATTGATTATTTTTCAGATTGCCTTTACTCTTTGAGTTCTGTTGTACATCTAGATAATATTGGAGCATTACTCATGGAGATGCGTATTTTTTTATCTATGTTTTTCTTAGCTCTATGCTGAAATGTTTTAAGGTTTCTCAAATTTTTAATATTTGTTGGTGAATCAATTTTTTCCACGACCTCTTGGTAATTTATCTTACTAGCATTCATATTGATTAACTTAGTATATGGCAACATATCTATTGATTTCAGTGCAGTTATTTACAAATATAAGTTGACTTCCACAGTTAATGAATGCTATGTTTTAAGAAGATTTTTCTGTTTATTTCCTATTCAAAATTATAAAACATATATTAAGGTCTCTATGTTATTCCGGAGGAGATTTAATAGTTGCCTCTTTGATTTTATAAAGTTTGAAATAACTTTAATAGAATCCATTAGCCTTCATAAATGTATGATACCTTATGTTTTTATATACTTTAAAATCTGAAGAGATAAGTTGAAATGATTTTTGAAATCACAGAGAAGTTATATATTTCACTCCCAATATGAAGTTAAACAATATAAGTCGTCAATGTAAATAAAATTATTTATCAAATAACAAATCCATCCATTAGCTTCTCCCACTTACTATCATAGTGATAAAAATGTGGTTGACCTCTTTGTACAGATGCTGAGTCTTTATTTTATTTTCTATGACTTTTGGTATAACTTATTTATTTTTTACTGTTATCAAGTGAATTTTGTGAGTACTTTTACTTGTGAGTATTAACTAATATTTTAATAGTGACTAACAGCTAGTTAATTACTTGATAAGCTGAATGATATGATATAATATGATGTTATTAATAAGAATATTTGGTAATGATATAAAAAAATTAATGATACAAGCTCACAAGTTAGTGTTTCTGATTATTTTCTATTTAATAAGATTTATTCTAATCAGTGTCAATCTAGCTCACCTGTCAATCATTGTTATTTTCAGAGGTTTCCTACTAGCAGTCCACCAGACTACTTTTTGCGGAGCCTGTAAAATCTTTTTGACTAAAATATTTTATAGCTCATTTTTATATTAATTTTTAAAAAGCCCAAAAGAGAAAAGAACGTTAGTGAAGGATTAATAGTCAGTCATTGTACAATCTATAATTGTATACTACATTCAATAGTTATAAACCTTGGCGAACTACCAACATTTATTCAGTAGCAGACCATACACAAACAGATATTTTTCAAATATACCTTAACTTTTTTATCTAAGTTAATTATTTTCTATGATTAGTTGTCAGTTGTTTGATTTCTTGCCAGTTGGGTTTCGACTTAATGGTCTTTTGCTTCAATTTTCACATCCTCAAATGTTTGAAATGTTATTCCCTTAAAAATGAACCATTTTTTAATAATGCTTTTAGTGAAATTCTAAAGGGTGCAATCAAGTCTGATGGCATCCATATCAGCAAGATTTTCTTTGTTTTGGGAATTGTGTGGCTGGATGTTGGACGGCTGCAGCAAAACATTGTTCCGATGCTCCAAACTGAGTAATGCCTCTCTAAAACTTGGTCCAAATAAAGCACAAAATATCCTCTGAGAAAGTCTTTCCGCAATTGATGGTTTCCAAGCTTCTATCGCCACTTTTGAATTTTGTTTACCACTCCCTCACAGTCAGCTATTAACATTAGGTTCCTCTTCTACTTCCCAAATCAAGCATGTTATTTTGTTTTGGAAGCTACAGATTTTCGTTTTAAGTAATGTTGCAGAATTACTTAAATTTTATACCTCAAGGTTATTTTAACTAAAAGAATGCTAAACAAGTACAGAACCTCAAAGAAATATATTATGTCTACAAAAGGACTCAGTATAGTATATAACAGAATTAAACGTGTGAAAGAATTGTCAATTAACATCTGCTTATTTGAAACAGTGATTTTTTTTTCTCTTCTCCTATCGATATTTACAACTGTGTTACTCTTTTTACATACCATGGTTAAGTAAAATACGGAAACCAGTGGTCTATCCAATTAAACTTTAGAGCTTGCACGATAGTCCAGGACCCTTGGATTTACAGAAACAAATAAATAATAAAAGGACAGAAAATATGTTAATCAATTCATAATAGAATGTATTTAAACTGATTGTGACTTAGTTCAATGAAATCTGACAGGCATGAGCTTTTGCTTAGTGGGCAATAACAGGCAAAAATTACTGATCTGACCTATTGATAAACCTGGGGACTTGACCCTTCTAAACAACTGGACGTGTATGGCAAGTTATTGTTAGATGTTGCTGATTGACTTTTAATGCTCACTTATATCAGTTTGTCCTTGGTTAATTTATTTTTTTATTCTTGATGCTTGTCAAATATTAAGTATAATTTACCGGCAATTTTAAGTAGTTTTCTTTCAAATTATAATTATTTGAGCATATTCGATTTTAAAATTTTCCTCTTATCAAATTCCTATAATATCAAATTCCTGTTATTACAGTATTTCTTTGGAAGTTAAAAATTCTCTTTATTTTGTCCATGTTTGTTTTTTATGTATATATTTTGCAGTTTCATGAGGATGTAACCTGTGTAAAGAGGAATTATTAAAGTTTTATGTATTAGCTTCCAGTCACCATTTTGAAGAAAAGGGAGTATTCTGTTTATACAATTAGTAATAAACTTTATTTAAAGTTAAGTTGTATGATAGTTAGCTATGATCCGTTCGCTATGAGAATGCCATTGATGCATATCCCACTATCAATCTCAACTTGTCACTTTCCACGTGTAAGTGTCTTTTACTTCTTGAATCCTTTTGTATCTTCATGCTTCATTGTAATTTGTCATACTTGTCAAAAAATTTAATGTTAGATATAAAGATAGGTGAGGGCCAGGTTTTGGGTAATTTATGACTGTGATGTCCCACTGCTCAGAGGCATTCTCTTGGCAAACAAAATATATGCATTTAATCATTGCTCAAGTGTTGTATTTAATTATCATGCACTCCTTTGTTTCTAATGTTTCTGTGGCTTGAAAAACTAGTTTATTATCCACAGCTACTTTCGCCATCTTTCACAAAAACTCTATTTAAACTGATCAATTAAAAATTTATAATCTCTTTGTTCAAGTATAAGTCATGAAGGATATGATATAATGTTTTATATTTTTCTCTCATAACACATGGAATTATAATTGTTTTATATTTTGCATCTCCATGTTTCTTTTGTCTGACTGCTTAAGGTTTGTTGCTTTATGCTGAAAGTCTGTTATTTTTTATATAATTACATTAAACTCATTGGTTTTAGATTTGAAAAGGTTTAATTTTTTTTTTTTTTTTTTTTTTTTTTTTTTTTTTTTTTTTTTAATCAAGTTTTGACTAAACGGCTATTAGTTTGTTTTCATGTCATGATTTTCATGTTTATCATATGACATGTTGACATGTCATGTTTCTCCATTAAATACCTAGTGTTTGAATTTAGTTGGAATGGAAGGTAAATTGTTTCTTTATGTTTCATTTATTTCTTTGATGTTCATTATTTTTATTTTGTCAATTCTTCTCTTAAGAATCATTTATCCTATGTCATTTAGTTAAGGAAATAAAATTCAATGCTAAAAATATTTCATTTTTTGCATATAATATACATGAAAATTCAGCATTATGGTTGCCTTTTTGAATGGATTTATAATGTAAATAATCTGGCCTATATCACCTTTGATGTAATTTCTCAAGTATATTGTTTTTTTACTTCTACTCTACTTAATTATCTACTTAACCATATCAAGGATTTTTCATTTCAGTTTAATATTTTCAGTAGTGCTAAAGTATTATCTTTCAAACTTCATTGTTTTGATTTTTAAGTGAGTGTTCTTCCTCCATTGTTCATAATTTTACCAATTTCATCTTTTCTTTCACTTTCTTTGAACCTTAAACTAGATTTTAAGTGAAATATTTAGTTTTTCTTTTTATTTTTTTACCTTAGGTGTTTTGTCTATGAATTTCATCTTTACTGTAATATATAGTATAGTATGATTATTTCGAAAACTCATTTCTTTTCCTTTTACTTTTTATAGATTTACTGGTTAACCTGTCACTGCAGAACTATTTGCTCACTCATCATTTTGGTATGTAAGTGAATAAATAAGTTATTGAAATTTTCACTCTATTTAGTTTTGTAATATTTATGTTACACTCATTCATTTATATTTTCAGTTGTCCACAATTTAATGATTAGTTAAATTTCGTAACACTGTGGTTTTAAGTATGTTAATTATTTTAGTATAAGGTAATCTATAAAACTGCTACTCAATATCCGATTATTCTATGCAACAATTTTTAACTATTTTAATTATCAAATTTTTCACTAATAATAGCAATAAGTAATAGTGGGAACAACTTCTTTACTGTAGTTACACTCTACCTAGGGAATGTAAAATCACTCATATTTAAACCAATGGAGGCTAAGGCTAATTAAGGTGTTATAGCAACAGGACTTTACTATCACGAGAGCTCCAGTGTACTTATTTAAAATAGGTCTCGGGTGTCATAGCTGTTTCAACCTTAAAGAATGATAATAGGAATTAGCAGAGGAAGAATGGGGTTGTATAATGGTTTCAGATGTTAGGAATAAAATTGATAGAATATGTTTCAAACAGTGCCTAAAACAAATGTGATATATAGGCCATTATGTAATGTATTGTTTATTGCATAGTACGAAACATAGAATATTTTTTGAAGGACTATATCATGTAAAAATTTGGTATATTTGATATTTAAGGATTCAGCTTCCCCTATTGTACCATCCCAAAGATCTAATTATGTTGTAGAGTAGTACTTGTTGCCTGAAAGGTGGAACATTCTGTTTAATAATGTTATTCAAAATCAACTCGAATCTATTTATTTAAAAAATTGTGTATGTAATTGTACGTCTCCAAAACTTTGAATCATATTATGATTACATGTCTGAAATGTCTAGTTTATAATCATCCTGACTATTGTTGATCTTATTCCAGGAAGTGAGGCATATATGAATAAGACCACTCTTCAGTATATGAATAATACTTTTACATAGTTTTTTTTATGAATTATCCAGATTATACACATTTTGAATAATCTTTATTAATTCATATAAAAATGTATAATTGCTATAAAAATATATTATATATAGAAGGCAATCATATGTAAATATAAAAACATATGTATATTAAATATATACACGTTCAATTGTAATTTTTGAACTATTTTAAAAGGCCAATTGATTAAATTTTACCTGTGGGTTAATGATATGAACCCAGATTTTCTGCTTCAATCTGAATTCTGTGATTTTGGGTTAAGTATCTCTTTGTCCTCTTTTTTTCTCTTTCTTTTTCAATCTATATTTAATTGTTTCCTGGATTTTATTTTTCTATAATGAAAACCTGGTTTAGAAATGCAGCAGGTCAAGAGTTTTAGCTCTGAAATTAGGTGCCTATGGATTATTTAAGGATGGGATTATTTCCTGAATGTATGGGAAAAGACATAGCTTGCAGAAATATTGAATAACATAATGTTAAAGTTAGTTATACAACTAATGTATAAACATAATAAAATTGGTTTGTAATATAATACATTCCTCTTACATAAATACATTAAAAAATGTGGTTCGTAAATATTCAGAATTAGATCCCTGTGACTTTTGACTTTATGTAATCCATGATATGTACAATATAGTACTAATGGTCCATTGATGATAACAGGCTGCAAGGAGGCCCTATCAAAATCAGTGACTTATATAAATGAGGAGTGAGCTTGAGATGATTGTATATAAATAAATTAACTGTCCTCCATTCATCAATCAATGGTTTTTTGTTGTTTAGGGAACCCATACTGACTGTTACCGGATCATATATATAAAAATAAAAAATGAATGATAAGCCAAGTTCATTGAGAATTATTCAGCATTCCGTAGGAAAAGTGTTCTTGATTGAAATTTACTTCTAAATTATCATACATTCATGTTAAAATTGGTAGAGGGGGTCGCCTGTAGCATAGTTGCTAGTATAACACCCTTCTATGCCCAAGGTTACGGGTTTAAAGCCGCAGGTCGCCCTAGGATTTTTTAATAGGAAGAAAAAAATCCTTAGTTATACTGTCCTTTGGAGGGGACATATAAAGGTGGTCCTGAGCCTGTGTGATGACAGGTACTCACTCGTTAAAGATCCTTATCCTAATCAAAACTGGATAGACAAAATTTAGGACCCCCACTGTTGCTTCGTCCGATTATCCGCAATAGCATAAAGTGAGACGTTAAGTAAATAAACAAAAAAACTTTGTAGCAATTTATCCATTAGGCATTGTAATGAATAAATAAATATTGTAGTACTAAAAATAACTTTACGTTAGGATTTCATTTAAAAATAATGTGTTAAAATGTTGTTATATAATTTTACTAACATCACTTTTTTCCATTTTCTGTTTTATAAGAGCATTACCTTTATCACTTGAAAATATTTTACTTCTCTGGAATCTCAGGTTCTAAAATTTTCTTTTTTCTAAATATGTCTAATGTACTCTCGTGCACTTTTTCATGTGTACTTACACTAATATTATACACAAATATATCTTATTCATGTATGTATATGTAAATTCTTTCATATTCTGTCTTTATGGTGGTGGTAGAATTGTTGCTTAACATAGTATATGAGCTTTATGTTACTAACTTTTCACTTAATATTTTGTCAATAAACTGCTTTGGTGCACTTATTAGAGTAATTGATTGTAAGCTTTATTCTTCCTCTACCTGTTTGCTTTAAGTGCCCAGTGTTTTTGAAGGAAAAATATATGAATGTCATTTGTAAATTATTTATTATTATTTGTTCGGTGTTTTTCAGTCGATTATTCACTTATCAATGTTTTAGGATAGATATTATAAATAATGCTTATTTATCTCTTTTACATAATTTTAATCAAAATGATGATTTGTGATGTGCTTCTTGGTTTCCCTATAAGCCATGATCAGGTCTCATTTTAATTAGAAAACAAATATTAACATAGTTCATAAATGTCCATTTTTTAATTTAATAGATCTTTATAATTAATTAGAAGGCTGAATTGAAGTGAATTTGGTCCTCCAGATGTATAGACTTAAGGTGTCATGTTGGTTTGAATATTCTACTCATAAAATGATCCTGGAAGTTTCGGCTGAAATGTATTTGTGATTTGGATTGCTAATATAGATGAATTCAACATCAAATTCAGTCTGATATTTTTTTCCAATACAGTGAACATATAAATTTAATAGATCATTAAAACTGATTAGAATGCAGGCTAGAAGTGAATATGGCCATCCATATGTGTAGACTGAAGGTGTTATGTTGGTCTGAATACAATACTCATAAAATGAACTTGGAGGGTTGAGGTGAAAGGAATATGTGAGGCTAATTTGGATGTCTCCATATCCAATTCCTTCTGACATTTTGTTTCAATACAGTTTTAAATATATGAGATTGGTAATGTTAGGGGTGTATTCGTTGAAACATCTTAATAAAGTAAATCAGGATTAATCAAATAATTAAATTTATTAGAATTTATTTCTTAAGAATAAATTAAGTTTACTTAATTGAAGTGTTTCAATGACTGCCCCCTCAACTAACTTCTCCCCATGTAAGATATTGATATTCATATAATATTTAAAGCTTTATATTGATACCTACTATTATTTAATTTTTATTCTGTTTAGTCTTCTGGTCTCCTGAAGGTAAGTGTTAGATCTTCATATCTTCTAAAGACTGATATTTAGACTATATATATCATAAAAACAAGAAAAATGTTGGGCTCCTGATTCTATATTAAATTCATATTTTAAATTTAAAAAAAAAAGACATAAATTAAAAATTATACTTAGTGTAAGTATAACTTTAAATTACACTAGATGTTACTTATTATTATTATTTTTTTATATTCATGTTTTTACCACTATGCTTAGGAGTGGAGGGGGAGGGGGCTAGTGTGTAGACAATGTTTGGTTGTATTAGAATTGAGTTTACTGGTTCACTATCCCTCATTATTATCATTTTATTGTAGTATCAGCAGTTGGATTTTTTAAAAGTTAAACTGATTAATCAAGTAGGAAACCATTTTATTAAAGATAAATTGCATTATTGATCAGGGTCCAATACTGAACCAAATTTTTTATTGTTTGGTGTTTATTTTCTTTATTAATTGTTAAGCTATAATTACAATCAAGATAATTTAGAATACATCAGTACTGTATTTATATTGATTTTTCTTTCTGGATATTTTAATAATTATGGATTATATAAAGATATTCTAATTATATACCATTTAATATGATGAAACCAGTAATTACATACTGATGACTCTTCCCCATCCCTAGCTTTGTATTGAATATATTGAATTTTTATTTTTAACTTTTAAGTTAATGGAAGTCTATTTATAATTAATTAAAGCTTTAAAAAAATTGGTACAGACACTGTTATTTTTGGTGGGGGACTAATGTGGCGAATACCCTTCATTGCCAACTACTAGCTATCAAGATTCAATTTTTTGGATCCTCTTTTAATTACATATTAAAGTTAAAGATCAAATCCACATCACAATAACATGGGCCATCTATTCTATCAGCCAGTCTGTACCCAGAAGTATAAAAACATCAATATTTGCATTTTATGACAGTTTCACACAAATTGCAGCTTTCAATTTTAACTTTCTCAACAGATGAAAAAACACCACTAACTATGGAATAGTTTGGCGAGTGGCTATTGAAATTTTAATTTTTTTAAAAATTACCTATTGATGACTTGATAAGTGATAACTTCACTAGGAAATTATTTTCTTTGGTTAGGCTTGAGTTGGCAAAACTTCTTCTCTCTATATAATTGAACAAATGCGTTAATAGCTGCTATCAAATGGTATGTTGCTGATTAAGTCGCTTCTTGGTGCATCCAAGGAGAAGGGATGGTGGATGGGAGGGGTCACCAGTGTGTATTCAATAGTTTTATTCTTTTATTTTATAAGTATCTGCTAGTGTATTATTATTTTTCAAACTTCCTTTAATTGCATAGATACGGATGACTATAATCCACATTAAATGATTTTTTTTTTTTTTTTTTTTTTCACTGAACTGTGAATGCTTACCCAATTCTAAAATACTTATCTTGATAAGTAGCAATAATATTGGTGTTTTCCAGGTCTGTTTGTGAGCGACCAAGTGGGATGAAATTACCTGATATTTTGAAAGAAAAATCTTACATATTATGTTTAAGAGATGTGATGATCTAATTTTGTCATTTCTCATTAAAAAACAAAATGTTTGTTATGTTATATTGATGAGCACACTTCGGTGGGTATTTAAAATCCATATTTTGCGCAAAGTTCTTTTCTTGTCACTGAGGAGTTTCCACTTGAAACATTGTTTGTTTTTTTATAATTAATTTATTGTATTTATATTTTTGTAATTTATTAATAAAATAAAAAGTATTTTTTTATAAAGTAGTTTTATTTGAAACATAGAGTAGTTACTAATTTTATATTCTTTAACCAAATAATTTGAACTAGTTAAAGCTTATTTAATTAGTTTGACAATAATGTTAAAAATTTGATTGAATTTAGATTTTTTTTTTAATTTTCTTAGATGTTTTATATACCTCTCTGTTATAGGTAAATTATTTATTCGATTATAAATAATAAAACTGTTAGTGGCTTATTACAATGATTTTCTTTTTTGATTATCTTAGCAACCATTAATTTAAAAAAAAATGAATATATCCTTTATATAAAATACTTTAATGTTATTAGTATTTTCCCTTATAAGTTAGACTAATAATGTATTTTTTAATAGTATTTATTTTTATTTATTTTAATATAAACTGAAGTGATTGTATAAACCTGTTAATAAAGTTAGCCCAAAATTACTAAACCGATCTTTTCAGTTTTGATTTTATTTTTATTGTTAGTTTTCATTACATTTGATGTTTTCCCTTAAGAATGTTTTGATTCATTATTCAGTGTATACAGCCAACTCTGGTGGTAACAATTGGTTATTTTGACTTGTTAGTGTGAAATTTATTCTGTAGGGAAAAAAAAATCCTATTTTTTTTTTAAACAAAAATATAAACTGAGTTGTGCGTTGTTATAGAATTTTTTTGAATTTTGTAAACCTCATAATATAAAATTTTTGACATATCTTATTTTAATGTTTCTTAATAAGAAGTTAGTTTTTATTTATTATTTGTCTTGAAGTTATAAAAATGTTATATTAACATATAGAACTCATCGAAAATTCTTTTCTGTTTTTTTAATACAATGCTTCCGTTTAGAAATGTTTGGTTTATAATTTTAAGTAACCTAAGAAGTTAGATTCACAAAAGATCTATATGAGTCAAGGTTGAGAAGAGTTTACCACCCATCTTAAGGATATATAGTTTATATTTTCTTTATTTTTTTATTTGGGATTTTATGTCTTTAGGTACATCCAGGTAGAAAGAGCAGTTAATCTGAATAACTATTTGAAAACTGAGAAGGTTGAGATTTATTCTTGAGGTCCAGATCAAATTTAGGATTATGGCCAAAAAAAAAAAACATTTTGTTTTTGGTTAAAATTCTCTTTTGCTTCGTTTTTATTTTCAATAAAAATAAAACAATCAATTAGCTTATGATTTGTTTAGACATATCCATATAAATTTTTTAAAAATTAGTCAGATAGTATTTTTGAGGAAATACTGTAATGGTGTCAACTATATATGGTGTCAATGACATTTCTTATTGGCCTGATGTAGTTAAGAATATTTATATTCTAATCTATAGGTCTCGTATATCTGTCATTTTAGTTGTTTATTTTTACTTGAAACTTTTTTTAACCATTATATTTTTATGTTTATTCTATTTATTATTTTTTTATTTGGGAAGCCTGCATTAGAGAGGAGGATGGCTGGAATCTGCTACATGTAAATGCCTCAAGATTCAATTTATTGATCTTCATTCAACTTAAGTACAGTTCTCACTTCCACCCAACCTCAGGAAGGTCATTATTTATAATTAAGAATTTAGCTTAATAAGAATCCTCAACATCTTATTCCAAAATTAATTTTAATCTGAATGTTATAAGTTGAATTTTAAAATAGAAAATCAACAATATAGGAGGTAGCAACACACAATTAAGCATATAACATATAGGTGAGAGGTTCTAAGACTAAGAAATCTGAATATTCCAGAAAAATGATCTATTAAAAAAAAAAAAAAATATCATTTGATAGTAAATATAATTACCATTTAGTTTTAAAGTATTTAATTTTTTTTTATCCTTACTTTTTTATTAATTGTATTGCTGTTGAATAATTGAAAATAAGTTATAAAGTTTTTATTGAACAATTTTCAATCTTACTTAAAACGCCATGGATCGCTATGCTGTTGTTATCGATTGGCGCTTTCCTCTATCATTTTATTTTGAGTTTTGATATGTGAAGAGTGATGATCTTATTATAATCAATTGTTTTCTTTAATAAGCTTTTCTGACTTATATAATACACTTTTTACTCATTTCATCACCAACTCCACAATGTTATAAAAGCTGTTGAGTTTATAATTTAAAACTAAAACCAGAGTTCTTAAGTTAAAAAAAACTTCCAAAACCAAGTGCAAGTAGTGGAAAGAAATTTTTAGGAATGTCCAGTGGGCATATTTATGTTAAAAAATATTTGTATGGCTTTATGCTGCTGTTATTTTGTTTGCTTTGTATTGTCAGGTCTTAGTTGAAAATAAATGTTTTGTTTTTCTGCTATCTGAATTATTTTAATGATGTAAAAAATTTAAAAATATCCAGTGGTTATATTTACATTTAAAAAAAAATATTTGTATTGCTTAAATTTGCTATGTTATTTTGTTCGCTTTGAATTGTCAGGCCTTAGTTGAAAATAAAGTGTTTTGTTTTTTCTGTTTTCTGAATTGTTTTGAATTATGTACATATTTTTTTTCTTTCAAGACTTCCAACATTGTATTTATAATACGTGCTTATACATTTCACTTACAGTATGATGACCTGATGAGAGTTGGTTATTTTATAAATTGACTAATATTCATAATAATAATATGTATGTATAAATATTTGATTATTGGTGATATAGCTTTCGAACCTGATTTACATTTTCAACTTAATTTTGCTTTTGTTTTATTCTCATATTTTTCCTTCAATGCCAAATCTTTCTATTGTATTATGTATGTTAATGTTTTGCACTAAAATTTACAATTAACCTCTATTTTAAAGTTTATCTTATATGTTAAGTTGCCATTAACATTTTTTCTGTATGCTACTGTTTGGCTTTGCATGCTTAAGTTTCACACCTAGCTAAGACTTATGAATATTTTATTAATTGCATCTTATTTGTTTATTTATTTAATTTACACCATAACACTTTATGTAATTTCATTTAAATATTACAGATTTTGTGAGAGCTTTAATTGTATTATCTAATGCTAGAATAAGCCCTCACTGTGTCTATGTAATATTTATGTATTCTAGAGGATGGGATAGCTTAGTGAAACAGAATTCTCATAGGGCTTCCTTTATATCTACTTTAGAATTAAGTAAAGCATTATGGAAATTTAGGTTTTAATATGTTCCCTCGTTTCATAAAACATTCTAAAATTTTAAGTATCTCATCAATCTGTTTATTAAAAAAAATATATATGTACATAAATAAGACTTACAGTAAAATAGACAAATTCAGGTAAGTTGTGATGTCAGAAGTACTTTTTTTTTTTGTATTAAAAAACAACTCTGAAGCACTAAATTTCCCTTCTGAATCATAAAAAAAAATTTTTTAAAAGACAAATTAGTGTTGGCTTTAAAAAAATTGATTTAATTTTGTATAGAATCGAATCTTACAACTCACTGAACAAACCATCTCACTGTTTTTGGATTCAAGCCTCAGAACGTAATTGAACCATCAAAATCAATTAAAAATTTCGGGGATGAAATTCAATTTTTAGGTAAAACGTAATGAGAATACGAAATGACATATTAAAATGTCTATGATAGACTGTTTTTGGGTTTATCTATTCATATAATGAACTAGATAAAAGTAATGAATACTGTAAAGGAAAGATTTAGGTCTCAACAAACTGAATTATTTGGCAATTATCACATTTGGTTCCCAAAGCTCAAGTTCAACTCAGAAACCGATGTAAGGAACTATCTTCTCTACCTTAATCTGAATCTACACCTTTCTTTCTTTTCTGTTGTAGTTTTGGAAAATTATTCATATTAACTGTTATGATTATAGTTAAGTAACGAAAGTATTTATATTTTACTGCCCCTTTCGTATTCTCGCTCGTTTTTGTTTTTTGGCGCTAGTTGCTCGGTCGTATGATTATGTCATACTCTTATGCGTGTGTCGAAGATACTTGTAATGAAGTCAATGTTTCCTGGGAGCCCGTAAGGCGCGTTAATCGCTGAGTAAGAGTGTATAGAGGCGTATTGCTGACCTACGGAGGTTCTTGGCTTATCGTACAAGGCCTTGGCGATTGAGCAGGTTCAACTTTGTTCATGCGTATTCATTGTCTGAAAAGATGAAATGCACATTTTTATGAGAAATCGAGTATCCTGGGCGTAATTAAGGTTTATCTAAACATAAAATATGTAAATTATCTTTTAACCAATTAAAAAAATAGTTTTTCAAAACCATTTCTGTAGATAATTTTTCTATGTTTAGTTAATTCTAAGTGCTGGTTATTTTTTCCGTGCATGGAGCGTGTACAGAAAATCACTTTATGTTGAAAATGGATCTGTTGATGATGCTAACATCTTTTTAAAGATTTTTGAGTAGACAGAACGAAAATCAAGGATTTTCGTGTCTTCTTGATGTGTTGGCTTTTTGGTTCTTTTTTTATCAGTATATTTCAGCTATAATAGTACCATATTTGACTGCAACGTTTTATTGTTTATAACACTCAGTTTGGATACGAGGCCATCGTCTTTCAGCCCCTAAGAGGATTTTGGGGATGAGAGGTTATGGACAAGTAGATACGTTAAGGTGGTAGGTTGGAGTTATAAGAGGCAGATATATTTTGAGCTAAGTTAGCAATTAATGGGATGTTGTGGCCTTAATGGATTATTTTATTTATGCCAAAAGAAAGAGCAACCTTTTAACGTCAAGTTTCGGACTTTAAGAAGGGATTACATTTTATTAAACCATTAACCGAATTTAATACAAAAATCTAAATGAAAAATAGAGAAAAAGTCAAAACACTTTATGTTTCGGATAAATGTTCAGTTTCAAATGGTTTCTTAACTTCTTTTTGAATGTTATGGACGGGAATAAATTGAATCACCCTTTGCCAAATCGGGGAAAGACAAAATCAAATACTAACCAGCGTTTTGACTTTCAAATACCTACATATGAAATATATAATAAAGGAAAGTATTGCGATACTGAAAATTTTCGAATTCGAGTTTAATGTCTCCCTAAAGTCCAAATTTCATGTTCCTTGCAAGGTCTGTGTGTGTGTTTATGTGGTAAGTCTAAATCGAAAACGAAAAGTCGTACGGAACTGAAATATCATACTTAAGCCTGAGATGTTACAGCAACTCTTTCGACAAAATAGGCCAACCAGAAGAGCCACTTTATACCATGCATTTCGCATATTTTTACGAGTTTCTTAAAAACCGCTCTAACAATTTTGATTAAACTCGCTCGCTGTATCGGTGTTTAGTTTAATGGGCTTTAATATGATACAGGTTTCGTTTGGTTTGAAATAATCTGATATAATGCCGATATATTAAATTTTCTTCCTTTAAAATATCTTTAATTTTGTCGATTCGATAAAAATAACTATTTCATCTTATTAGCTTTGATTAAGAAAACTGTTAAATATATAAGTTGAACGAATCTGAATCACAACTAAAAGAAAGTTGTTCTTTGACGTGAATTGTGCGTTGTTTCAGCTCTTTATTGCAGTTAATCCCATCAACGAAGGGCTGCTGAAATGGAAATCATTCGATATACCACTCCTTATTACAAGACAGAAAACACAAACTGAATAAATATATATATAGGCAAATAGGGAAACCTTTCAGTAATGAAGAATTATTTCATTCCCTGCAATAGAACAACAGTACAGTGAAATTCGATACCTGGGATAAATATGATAAATAATCAACAGCATTTATATAAAAACGCGTTAATAAAGAATTTGAGAACGGGAAATCTCAAGTAGATAGGTTTAAGAATGACATTCTATCAAAATCAACAACAATCTTCTTGAGAACTCTGTGTAGTAGAAGAATGCATACAAATTCCATTTTTATCTCTTGTCCGAAGTTATAAAAGATGATTTTAAAAACATCTGAGTTTAGACAACATAGTAATCCTGAATTCACATGATCCAGGAAGGGATCACTTGCAGCAGGGTTGTTCGCATAACAACCTCCTATGCCAAAGGTCACGGGTTCAAACCCGCAAGTGGTCTTAGGATTTTTTAATGGGAGTAAAACATCCTTATTTATACCGTCCTTGGGAAGGGACGTTAAAAATTGGTCCCGAGCCTGTGCGATGTCAGGTACTCGTTAAAGATCCCTATCCTGATAAAAGCCTGGATAGGAAAAAATTAGGACTCCACTGTAGCATCGTCCGATTAGCCATAATAGCATAAAGTTACGTTAAATAAATAAACAAACATGATCCAGGAAAAGTCTTTTTTACGTAATTTAGAACGTTTGAGGTAGATGGATTATTTTTATTGTGGAATTTAACGATTTGTCTCAATTAAGAACAATACTAATGTGGTGTTAAGGGAGTTCACCACCAACAGAATAAATAAATAAACTATATAACATTAAAAAAAGTAAAATGAAAAAAAAAATTAAATTAATAAGTAGTTTGCCACATACTCTCAACAATTAAATCATAGCAGTTTTAAATTTACTAGTTTTATTTTATATTTTTTATCATTACAGTTTTAAAGTCCATCTTAAACGCAGTCGTAACTTCTATACATTGACATCCTGTCCCCTCAAACATGAAGGTAAAACTGAGTCTCCCACTTCTCAAAAAGATCCCAGTGCCTTCCTTACAAACCACTTCCTCACATCTCAATAACTGGCTTAAAATGAAAGTCTAGGGAATCTAAGTCAGAAGGTCTCGCATCCATCTTCTACGATAGGCGTTTGTCAAGATGGAGCCTTATCTGATCGGTTTGACATGGACAAGCGGAATATGATTAAAGAATATTGTGGGCGCAGGAAGTTTTAGATTTATGACAAAAGTTAGAAAAAAAAAAACTAGAAGCAAAATCTTATTACATTTATTTAATATTGAAATAGCCCATCAATTTCATAATCGTTTACCTAATGACGACAGTAATGAACTACAACGTCCAGCTCATAAATTTCAAATGAATATAATCTTTTTGCTTGGACTCTGAAGCAAGAACTTAAGTCACGAAGAGAACACGTGAACCGAACGGAAATTATTTGATAATAAAATAAAAGAACAAATACCACCTGTCACCGGGAAAGATAAAGTAACAAATGCTTTTTGCATTTTCTAAATAGAACATCTTTGAAATTATAATTATTCCAGATCTAATCATTATTTACTTTACATTTCTTTTCGTGGTCACAATGCACTGTTTTGCACCTCTATGATTTGCGCATTTGTGGTTGTTTTCACAAGGTCATTTGTAATTTTTTTTTGTACTTTCCTTGATCTGTTATCGTTAGATACTTAAGGAATTGTGCACTAATGATTATGAATTGATATGCGACTAGAAAATTGAGGAGACAAAATATTTTTTAATTTATGTCAAATGCCGATGACACTTGCGTGCTATCAGTTCATAATGATCCTAGTATTGCCTCTCAAACTCTCCAATCCCACATCAGAGATCTTGAGGTATGGTGTCAGAATTGGAGAATTAAAATCAATTCCAATAAATCCCATCAAATTACCTTTACTCTTCGTCGAAAACCTATGACATCCTGCCCTACAGTGTCCTTTAATGATATTCCGCTTGTCCCGGTTAAACAGATCCGCTATTTAGGACTCAAGCTTGACAAACGCCTTACATGGAATCCGCATACAAGACTGAAAAGACAAGAAACTGCTCGACGTTTTCGGCTACTCCAACACTTACTAGACAGACGCTCTAACCTTTCACTTGACTACAAAAGACTCATTTACATGACAATCATAAGGCGTATCTGGACCTACGGAGTTGAACTATGGGGCTCTACTGAACCCTCTAATTCTTCCCGTATCCAATCCTTACAATCCAAAATTACTCGTAAAATCCTCAACGCTCCTTACTTTGTCACGAATAAAATAATTCATAAAGACCTCCATGTTCCGTATGTATCTGATTTGGCCCGTACCAGGTATCATTCCTTCCATGACAAACTCCATTCCCACTCTAATCCACTAGTTTCAATCCATGCTTCCTCTACAATTCCTGATAATCCACCGAGGGGTCTGAAGAGAAGATGGCCTCGAGACCTTTTTGTTTAGATTTATTACTAGAGTGCTGCCAATGGGCAGTTTCTCTTCACGCTTTTCATGTACATATCATTTATCAGCATATTTACTTGATGTATTATACAGTATACAGTTGTAAATGTCAATAAAATATTTTTAAAAAAAAATTATGTCAATACAACCTCATTAATAATGATTGGAGGGAATCGTAGGCCACATAAGACAAGTTGCTTAATTTTCGAAAAGAAATGGTTGTTATTGGAGTTATTGTAAGAGACCTGAGAAGAAAAAGAGTGAATGAAGTGACCTAAGAAATAAAAATCAGGATAGAAGCAGATATCTGTACATAAAAGGAAAGCTGTAGTATTTTCCGAGTTTTAAGAGATAGTAAGGGGAAGTTTCAGATCCTACTCAATTGCTTGATGTGGATAGTGGTAAATATTTAAAATTTTAGTGTTGCATATTTCGTAATCTTATAGCTTATTTACAAAGCTTATGCTCGAAAAATACGGTCACACGTCTCTCACTGATATTCTGGTCAAAGGTGGCTCTATCCTGAATCCCGACGAAAACACTTACTTGGCATCTTTTTATTCCAATAATTAAGAAAACCTTCCACCTTACTCCGCCAAACCTAAAGACAAGATCTCAACCTATAGGTTTATGTTTACCCTCACAGAGAACTGCTTCCTTTGAAAAGTCCTTTACCATTCATGCCCTTAAACACACTCTGTAACTCTTTACTTATCTGCCTTCGTAAAGCGTCTAACCCATTTCAAACACCATTTATTTATCCACCTTCTCAAAAATCAATCTTCCTACATATGTGCGGATATATCTTGACTTAATAATACGGAACAATGGTAAATTCTTTTGAAGCTATTTTATGTTTTATTTATGTTATCTCACAAAAAAATAATATTATACATTGAAAATTAAAGAAAAATACATAAAAATCAATAAAAAAATATAGAAATTTACATTTTCTTGTCAAGTGAATGATAATATTAATTTTCAAAACTGTGACCACCGTAGATCGTGTAAGATTCTTGAAGATTCTTCTACTTCACGTAAACACACAATGTTAATAGTTTCTGACAGCAAAACCCTTAAAATTCGACACAATTTCAGATTTTATCCTGGTAGTATTTAAAACTACTAACTAAGAACTATGAAACGTTATTTGTTGTTTTTTTTTAAATTTATTTCATCAAGCTTATGATAGAATTATGTAGAAAAAAACAAACAAAAATATTTGAATGGATCTAATTCATTACCTTAAACAATTAAAGCATAGATGATGACCACAATGTCTATGACCACGACTGTATATAAGTCAATCCATTCGAAATCGTTCAATTTTGATTAATTTTGCCACTCAACATTATTGATTTTTATGATTCTTTTACCAGTAATTTTCTATCCTTCCATGAATAAAAGATCATCAATAGAATATTTTTCTGGCTAATACTTTTAGTGTTGCAGCCATTTTAAGTCAGCTTCGTGGCTGAAAACATGTGTCGGGAAAAACTTTCTAATTCTTGTAATTTTGTAGATATCAAGTCAAAACAAAAACTGACGTGAAGATAAGGATATGTTTTATATTTTTTGTCCTCCATAAATCATTACATAAATTATGAAGAAAGTGGTTTAAGCATTTTTTTTAAATGAATAAAAAATGAGACTTTTAGCGAGTTAAAATTATATAAAGAAGCAAAAGAGACATGCCTTTGATTACATTTCATTATATAGCTTACTCAAAGTCCTACTTCCTGTATAAATTTCGATCTTGAAAATATGGTCAAAAATGGCAAAAATTCGTTTTTCGCTTTGATTACACGGAAATTTCCCAAAGGAGGCTGAGCTGTTAAAATAACGTTTTCTAGAACGATTATTAACTCAGGTAATTTTGCATATTTCAGAAAGAAAAAAAAAAAAGAAATATGACAAAAAAAATGTATGAATATTCTCACTAACTATATCTTTTAGTTTGCTATAAGAAGGAAGGTTAGAAATGATTCTTATGCTTAATTTTTCCCCTTGAATCACCTATAATACATTAATTGTTGTAAAAATTTGGATGGTGTTAGCAATTCCTTTTTTTTTATATACATTTTTTAAGAAGGGTTATTGCCAAGCTCAGCAATTTTAAAAGCAGAATGTCATAAAAGGGATTAAAAAAAAAAAATGATGGAACTATACCGATTATACCTTAATATAATCAGTACTGTAGGATAAAATTTAGTGGCTGAGATTCAACTAGTTCTAGTATTATTAATTTGGTCAGCTAAGATGAGGGAAACTCTTACAAGGCTGAAATGCTTAATCTATATTTATAAAAGAAAGTGCCATTTTACTCGATTTTCTGGTCATCGCAGTTTCTCAAAAACTACTATGGTTGTGAAGTTGTAATTTCTCCTGAAGGTTTGTCCTACCTTCTAGATGTGCAATAAGGGTGGATTTTAGATCAGTAATAGCATAGATACTAAAATACTTATAACAAATATATTTATGTATATTTCGTTCGTTTCAAAGCCATGTTTCGTGTGTAGGTTTCTATCAAATTCATATGTTTCATTATTGTTGGGTTTTTTTTTTTAATGATCAATATGCTGAAAAAGTTTTGAAAAGATAATCGAACTTAGTTCTGATTCCTAAAAAAAAATGCGAGCTAATTCAGTTAGAAAAGTACACCCCCGAGTGGAAAAATACGCATTCATATTACATAGAAGTTACGATGGTATAGGATTACAATGTTATGTAGCAAAAATGTCATAAGGTAATCACGGGTATGGCTATTTGCTACTGGTATGTTATTGTTGGGGAGCCCGTGGCTGAGTGGCTAGCGCGCTGGTCTCTCATGCTACAGGTTCTGAGTTCGAATCCAGTCCCGGCGGGGCTTTTATAAGGATTTAAAAAAATGTTGATTCACTCACAACCTCTCCCCCGGGCATGTGTGACCCGTCAGCCAAAGGGTGGCCACTCACAAAATTAGTCGTAGGGAGTGATGACCCTACACTAAAAAAATGCATCGTGAAACGTGAGTGTAAAACTCCCAAGAGCTTACACCGCGAGGCCCAGGGCCTACACGGCCTGTCGCGCCACTGGAAGAAGAAGATGTTATTGTAGATTAAATTGAATAAAAGTAATATCTGACAATCAACAATAATCATTTATTTGTCAAACATTTACATAGTTCAAAGTTTTAACTCACTGCTATCTCAGGTATATTCCTATTGTATAACCTCACCTAACACAATTATTATAAACAACTTTCTTAATTCATAACAATTTTAAAAAAATAATACAATAGTCGCGAGCAAAGCCGCGAGGTACAGCTAGTGTATTATATTTCTAAAACAAACTGAGTCTCAGCCACTAAATTGTGTACTAGAATACTTTTCAAGTGGATGTTTAATATGTACGCCTTTCATCAGATTTTATTGAGTCCCTTTCACGATATCCCGCTTTTAATTTAGCTCAACTTGGCTACAACCCTACTATGAATAATAATATTGAATAAAGGAAAATGCTAACACCATTGCAATTTTTATACCAATCAGTGCAATCACCAAATTTATATCAATTATATTCATCGTATTGATGCGTAATCTGTATTAGATTCAACTAGTTCTAGTATTATTAATTTGGTCAGCTTAAAGTAGGTTGATAAGATGAGGGCAACTCTCGCAAGGCTGAAATGTTTAATGTATTATATTTCTAAAACAAACCGAGTCTCAGCCACTAAATTTTGTACTAGTATGTTAGAGATGATTCTCTCGTCTAACCCCTCCCCACTATAGCCTTATCATTGCACTATTTGTTATTAAAATTTCGGTCGTGTAAGCATTTTGGAGAACTTTTAAGCCACTTTCTTCACTATTTAGGTAACGAGTTGTGGGGGACAAAAAATATTAAGCATATCCTAATATTATTGTTAGTTTTTGTTTGGATTTCATATCTAAAAAATTACAAGAATTAAAAAGATTTTCCCAACATATGTTTTCACACACGAAAAATATTTTATCTATGTTTCTGTATTCAGGAAAGGATAGAGAATAACTGGTAAGAACATGAAAATAAAAAATGTTAGGTATGGACGATTTTAATAGATTGACCCATGATGTATACAATGATTTATATTTAATATGTATGCATAGAAATTATTCATTATTTTAGGCTAAAAATTATCAATATTTTATTTACTGACCCAAGTTCATAGTAACTTTTTTGTTCAGAGTTATATTTGCTATACAACATGTAAGAGGATTTATTGGGAGGAGGGGGGGGCACCCGTATAATTCAATTATTAGTTTTTATCTTATCTAAAACTGGAGCAGGCGTAGAGGCAGGGATAACAAGGCTCCCCCAAACCAAGAAAGATTCATTGGGTAATGCGAGTTGAGTAAACAGCCGAATGACGCACTTTTGGTAACATTGCCACTAATTCATGTTTTCACCATAGCGTCAATAAACATAACGCACGTCTTATCACTCGTGGGCATGTAAAAAGAAAAAACAATGCAGAACACAATACCGTAAATTGATTCATTGTCTCTTGGTTTAAACTGTATTATTAAAATAAAAATTCTGATTTGGGTAACACATAGCTTTCACTTACCCTCGTTGTTAAAATCAATTCAAAAGCTTTTAAATAAAGTTAAAGTTGAAAAAAGGTTAGAGAATTATATTGAGTTTCGATGGAAACGTGTTTAAGATTAAATAATCTACAATCACTTATAACTTTGTATATAAGGTAATTTTTTTTTCTAAAATCTTTAACTTTCCAACGGTATACTATACATCTTCAGTCGTCGCCATTTATAGTAATCAATTTGAACCAATCGAATATTTTTGTTTTTTCTTCTTATTTATATCATACGCTAAATGAAATAAAAAACGTTTCTTAGTTCTTGGTTAGTCGTAGAACTTAAACTTCTATGGTTTTTTTCATTAATTCTTACGTGCTTTCCTTTAATTTTCAATATATAATTTTATTTTGTTGTGTAATCAGCATTTTTTAAAAACATGCGGTTATGTTTAATTTTGGAAACATTTTAGTTATTGAGTGATTTTTATGACCACGACGGTATATTACTTACTATTTTTAATTTACCTTAAAAATATTTTATGCTCTAGTCTTCTTTAATTGGTTATCAAAGCTAACAAGACAAAATGTATAATTTTTTCGAATCAACAAAATTAAAGATTCTATAAAGGGAGAAATTCTGGTGCGCGCAACACACGACTTTCATTTACCTGTTGTTAAAATCGAAAGAAGAATTTTCAAATTAAAAAAAAAAAAAGGAATGAATTTTTTAGAGATAAAAAAAAGTCAACAAATTAATTAAATTGAGTTTCGATAGATACAAGTGTAGATAATTTTAGTCGAAGTATTTATCTTCTTTTTCTACACATTTTTCCCAACGTGACACCAACTTTTTTATCCCCGATCTGAAAACACACTTTTCACTTGATCATCATTTTCAAAAAGTTTTCCTTTGACGAAGTTGTCTAAATTCCTGAATAGGTGGTAATCTGTTGGAGACAAGTCGGGAGAATATGGTGGGTGCGGAAGAACTTCGTAGCAGAGTTCTTTCAATTTTTGCACGGTATGTTTTGAAACATGGGGTCTTGCTGCCGCTCAGTGAGATCATTAGGTACCCATGTATCGAGCTTTTTACTTTCCCAATACACTTTAAAGGTCTGAAAACGGTAGATGCACTTCCATTTAGTTGTGCTGAGAGTCCTTTAACTGTTTGGTAAGGGTTTCCTTCTACTGTATGTTTGAGGATATCGTTGTCTATTACGGACCGAGGTCTTCCTCGGGGCAAGTTTTCCAAGTCGGTATCCCCAGCTGAAAACTTAGCAAACCAACGGCGAATGGTCCGTTCATTAACACTCCCTTCCCCAAACGCCTTGCAAATATTTCTAGCGGCCTCAGCTGCTGAATGGCCGAGTTTAAACTCGTACAAAAATATTACTCTAAAATCGCGTGTTTCCATGTTCATATTTTGAGGTATACTAAAAATTGGGTAATTGATTGGGAAGCTAATGTTTACAATACAAAGGTAGAGGATTAGTAACAAGAAAACTTCGTCAAAGAACAACTTTTTTAAAATGATGATCAAGTGAAAAGTGCGTTTTCAGATTTTGTTTCACTTCAAAGCTCAGAGTTTTTCAGTTCGGGAATAAAAAAGTTGGTGACACGAGTAGAAAAAGAAGGTAAATATTTCGAATAAAATTATCTTGTTTTCATATCGTATTTTTAATAAAAATCCTTTACCTTGAAAACGGACATTTTATGTGACACAATCCAATATTACTTTTTAATACATTTGTTTGATATTTTATATTACTAATGTTCATTTGATTGCGGTATGTTCCTTTTACAGGGGTTCACCCCGAAACATAACACGATGTTAAAATGAGGGAAAAGAAAAGAAAAGAAAGAACATATGAAAAACAAATCATTATTCAGAAATCATTCAAACAGACTTTATTTATAAATAAAAACCTATGTTTCTACAAGCCAATCCCCACAGAAGACTGGAGCGATAAGAATGAATCTGCTAGCCGATTTCGGCTACTTCACACTTACTAGATAGGCGCTCTAACCTTTCACTTGACTACAAAAGGCTCATTTACATGACCATCATAAGGCCTATCTGGGCTTACGGAGTAGGGCTTTGGGCTCTATCAAACTCTCGTATCCAATCCTTACAATTTGAAAATGGACAAAAACCAAGTACCAATCATTACATGACAAGGTCCATTCCCACTCTAACCCACTATTTTCTATCCTTGCTTTCTCTTCGATTCCTGATAATCCTCAACTCGTTTTAAAAGAAGATGGCCGCGAGACCTTCTAATTAAGCACATTTTTTGGAGTGGTTACAATTGGTTGTTTCTTTACATATAAATAAATGGTTTTTTTTTATTTTTATTTTACTCACATTTGCTTGATTTATTTATCAATAAAGACGTCAATTTCAATATATATAAATATGATTAAAAACAAAAATCCACGACATATTGAGGTCTTGGTTTCAGCTAGTGTAAACAAAAAAGCGAAAAACGAATTTTTGATATTTTAAAAAAATCATAAACAAAAAAGGACTATGTTCTCAAGATCGAAATTTTTACTGCAAGTATATGACTATATTTTATATATAATAATATATATATATATATATATATATATATATATATATATGTGTAATCAAATGTGAATCTCTTTTCCTGTATATACTTTTAACTCACTATAAGCCTCGTTTTTTATTAATTTTCGAGTATTTTTTAAACCACTTCCTCTACTATTTAGGTAATGAGTTGTGAGATCAAGAATATAGAGCATAACCTTATCTTACTATCTGTGCTTGTTTTTTATTTGATATCTACAAAATTAGAAAAATTAAAAAGATTTTCCCAACACATGTTTTCAGCCGCGAAGCTGATTTAAAATGACTGCAACACTAAAAGTATTAATCGGAAAAATATTTTTTCGGGTTTTTAATTGGAAAGAGACAAATGAAATGAATTTTTTTTATTTATTCTGGAATCAAGTCCACTTAGAATAATGAACAATGAACAGAAAGAAATCCTTATTGTCTGATAACTTAAAGAAAATATGTATAAACAAATTATGCTCATAAAAGAAAAAATATGTATACATGTAAAGGATCAAATATTCATTATATCTGTAAATCTTTGCAAATTTATACTATATATATCTATGTTTTACATTGCAACGGAAGATTGAGATGTGAGTAGGTTGTGGAAGAGTTGATATTTGAAGGAAGAGAGAGAGAGGTGGCTTTACGAATAGAGATGAGCAGCGAATTCCAGGAACGAACAAGAAACGATTTGTGAAAGGATGCAGTTTTATGTGATGGGATATAAATATTGATTAATTGGGTTCTAGTATTTAACGAATGGATATCAGATCGGAGGGTGAGGAGCTCTATTATGTAGGAAGGTTTTTTATTTTTTGGAATAATTAGGAACCAAGGAAATATTGTCGTCGAACAGAAGGATAGAGCCATTTTAAGGTGGTATAATAACCAGAAATATGATCACGCCTACGGGCTCCGAAAATGAATCTGATAAAACAATTCATAGGTCATTTTAATTTTATTTCTAGTTCATCAGTTAGTCCCCCGTACACCAGGCAGCCGTAGTCAAAGTTTGGGAAGATAATAGAGGAAACAAGTAGCTGACGGGTTTTTAAAGTTAAGGATTCACGGAATCTATAGAGCTTTTTGAGTATGGAAATGGATTCTGGTTTTGAGATACAGAATACCTGGTAAAAAAATCAAAAATGTTGAGCGGCAAAATCAATCCAAATTGGGCGATTTCAAATGGATTGACCCCTGTTTGTTGTGAAGGCACAGAAAAACAAGTGGTATCATATGAAAGAAGAGAAAACTTCTCAGAAGGTTCAAAAGTCAAACCCTCAAAGCAACAAGGTCTGGACGATTTCATATGGATTGACCCGTAGATATGTTTGAGTTTTTCTAATGAAAACCATGGATAACAAAAGAAAAAACAAAATTTGATTTTCTCCCTAATCGGACTCTGGGTCATATGAACTATTTTGTTCCACTTAACGTCTTGTCAGTATCTGCTCTCACAATATGACGAGACACCTTATATAAATGTCTATCCTTTTTTACTTTTCGGAGTCGCCATGACCACCGACCCTCAGTTTTCACATCTGCCATCCCTCCTCCAAGTCCCACTGATAAGATAAACTGTTAACATTATTGTCAAAGGGTGATAGCTGATGAATCCTTATCCTAGGTCTGATAGTAGCCCTATCGCTATATTAATTATACTTATCGTGCAACCTAGGGTAGAGCATGAGGTCCTACAGCACTCAGGTCAGTACAATAGTTTACTTTTTAATCAGAGTAGTCGTATTGGTGGACAAAAAAAAAGAAACATAAAGCTAGTAATGGAAAACTATAAAATATGCAATATAGTGTATTTCGATTCGCATATTATTTTTTTAAATTAAAGACGTGTTAGGGAAAATATATAGAAGCTAAATTAATGAAATATATCTCTGTTTTTACACAAATACTCATATAAACAATATTTTATGAGTTATTATATTTTACAAAGATATTAAGAATTGTTCAGGTCTTTCGAAAAATAAAAATAGAAAAAATTAAAACGAAATATATTGTGTGATCTATTCATTAATCGGTTAGTAAGAATAAATCTTTGAATTTTAAGAAACGAAATAGTAATATAGAAACTAATACATTTTTTTTTCTAGTTAGAACTGTTGACTAAATTTTCGAAATATGATACAGAAAGAATTCTCATTTTCTTTTTTTTTTTTTTTTAATGAATCATGTGTTAAGAAAAATATGGATAACCGAAATAAATTAAAATATATGTTTATTTTATACACGAATATTCATATAGATTAATATATTCCACTCAGACATAAAGAATTGTCCAGGTCAATCAAAAAATGAAACTAGAAAAAAGTTAAAGCAAATATATCTTGTGAACTACTTATTAATTGATTGGCAAGAATAAATCTCTTTGAATTTTAAGAAATTGGAAATAAGAATAGAAACTAAATAATAATAAGAAAACTAATACGTAATGTAGTTATTTATTTTTTTAGTAGGAAGTATTGGAAAACTTCGAAATATGCTTCAGAAAGTATTTCGATTCTCATTTTTTTTTTTTTTTTTTTAATAAAACATGTGTTAGGGAAAATATATAAAAACTAAAATTTATAAAATACTCATGTAAACAATATTTTATGAAGTATTTTATTTCACGGAGATATAAAGGATTGTTCAGGTCTATCTAAAATTGTTTCTGAATATAGCTAAAATTTTCTGACTTCATACATTATCAAAATTTTACTTTCACTTACCTATATATGAAATATATAATAAGGAAAAATATTGTGATTGTGAAAATTTTCAGATTTCAACGAAAATACGCGTTTTAGGGTCCCCTGCGAATTAACAGACGACTAATATTATTAACGTTTATGATAAAACTTTATGTCTTATCTAACGTATTTTTGTAGCTTAAACAATTGTCTATTATTAACTCATAAGAAAGGTCCCCTAACCATCCCTTTTCTCAGGGTCAGGTCACATTCTAGAGTCATAAAGTTACCGCTGAATTGTCACAGAAGTGACAGAACTTGGATGTTTATGTTTCCGGTCCTATTCATGCTGTCCACTTGCATTTTAGTTTCGATCTAGATCAGAGAGCCCCTGGCCACCACATGTTAGACCACACCGAAGTATTAGCTCCCCTCCTTCCTTCAAAATCCTATTTATACCCAAAGTAAATCCACACAAATTCATTCCCTCATTCCCTCTTGGTGAGTCTCAAGGTAGACTTCACACATGTAATATTTGAAGAAGAATAAAGACTATTTCTAAGCATATACTGTTGTGAGTTCGTTAATTGGCGCTCGAAATAGGAACAGCAAGCATAGAAGACTCACTATTCCTAGGTATCTTCTCATCTTCGCTGTTTTGAACCGAACGACACTGAAGAACTTAGACTGGCAAACCCACTCATCCGAGGTATTTGTCTTTCTACGAGGTTGTCTTACTGATCCCAGATTAACAACATGTCTTCAGCAACCAGCTTAAGAAGTCACTCATCCGAGGTATTCTAAAACTGGTGTCTACCCTCTTGGTCCACTGATCACCAGGTGCTGAGCGAGGAAGACAGCGAACAACTCAGTAAGCTTAGAATTAGATATTATTTTATATTTATGTATTTGTATAATTTCTATTAAATTAATTTTAAAATTTCCATCATTATGGAATCAATTTTATTAGAAAAAGAACTATGCAATAATATCCCATTTTTCAATGGTGAATTAAGTAAAGTAGGGAAATTTATAAACAGCATAGTTCAATTAAAAAATAAATATTGTTTACAAAACAATGCTTATAAGGAATTCAATGAAAAAATAATATTAAATAAAACGTTAGCTCGTCTAAAAGAGGGAGCAAAATATATAAAATTAATTTATTACTATCGGACTATCGATGAGTTATTAGATTGTCTAAAAGAATTATATAGTCATAATAAGTCAATTGAACAATTGACTATAGATTTATATAATACAAAAATAATAGAATCGGAACACCCGTCGGATTTTATTAAAAGATTAGAAAAAATAAAAAATATAATTATTCTTCGTTACCACATAGATAAAATTCACAACAAAGAAATGTGGATCGCCACATTAGAGTGCCGAACTCTTTATCATTTTTATGCAAGCATGCCCTTAAATGTAAGGATTAACTTAATGGGTAAATCTGAGACATTAAACAACTTAGAAGATTTAAAAATTTTGTTGCAAAATGAAAATCAACTTCTGTTTGAAAACTCAGTTTCATTAGGATCCATACATAGAGATAACAAGGGGATAAATCAAAATCATATTTATAAAAATAATAATTCAAATTTTAAAAAGCCTACCGATTTTCGAAACCAATATCATCAACAAAATAATTATAAAATCCCAGATCATATAGAATATTTTCCTAAAAACCAAGAAAATATTCTTTACGAAAAATCCTCCCGCATTCAAAGCAATTACCAGAAACTCAAAATAGATAATCCGCAACCACAAAGTTCAAATTTCAATACGGTATCCAAATGCCACCAACCGACATTAAAAACAAAGTCTTCTAACGAAGAAGATCCAAAAGATAGGAGAATTCGAGAATTGGAAAAACTAATTCAAGAATTGTCCGAATCTAAAAACTTGTTAGAGCTCGATCCAATTAATAACGAAATAGAATACAGCAGATTTTTTAACCCCGATAATCCTAACGGCGATAAGAAATTGCTTAATAACGAAAGTATTGAAATGAAATCTAATGATATTAATATTAAAATTGATAACCATGAAGACAAAATAGTAAAAGAAATTTCCAAAAATACTAAACACGGGCTGGAAAATAAAAAATGTATTAAAAACGATAACAGAGTAAATTATAAAAAAATAACTGAGGATACTAGATCAACAAATATTGATGTAGAAGATTTTTTGGAAGACATTTTCTTTTACACTGATAATAATAATGAATCGATCACTGAAAAAAATATCGATGTATTAAATGTTTCTGGGAAGTCACTGCTTCATGTTAAACATTTAAAAATAATAAATAAAGAACTATCGGAAAATAATACATTAAGTTGCACAGAAATTAAAAATAAAGGATCAAATATAAGCAATTCAACAATTATGAAATATAATGAAATCACTTTAAAAAAACAAAATAAAATAAAGAAAATTAAAAAGAAATTAGAGAAAATAGCGCATTCCTTAGCAGAAATTAGAACTTTTTCAAAAGAAAAAGTTGTCTCAGTAGGAGATGTTGTTAAAAAACTAAAAACAGAAGTAAAGAATAACATTAGAAAAATTCATAAATTGCCTGGCGGTAAGAAAACAATCCACTTATGGATGTTAAGGCCGGATAGCACTTCAAAAAAAAAAAAAAAAACAAAAAAAAAAAAAAACGGACGCGACCAGGACTTTAAACCCAATAGTAAAATTCAGGAAAAAAATAAAGAAGTAAAAGAAAAAAAAAAGTAAAAATAAATAAAATTAACGAAGTAAACAAATAAATAAGAAAGTAAAAATAAATGAGAAAAAATTAAACAAGAAAAATAAATAAGTAAAAAATTTATAAATAAGTAATGATATATAAGCAAACATTAAATTACAAAAATAATGAGTAAAAATAAATAAATTAGAAAAAATTAAATAAGAAAAATATATAATTAAATAAGTAAAAATAAAGAAATAGGTAAAAATTAATAAATAAGTAAAAATAAATAAATGACTAAACAAAAATAAATAAGTAGTAAAAATAAATAAGTAAAAATAAATAAAAAATAAGAAAAAAAAAGGTAAAAATAAATAAGTGAATAAACAAATAAGTAAGTAATTAAAAATAAATAAAAAAAATAAACAAAATAATAATAACACTATCATAAAGTAATGTTGAAAATATTATAAAACAAAAACTCCATTTTATTAATTAATATGTAGTTTTTAATGAAAATACAAATTTAATTTGTATGCTCTAATATTACATGAGTATGATATAATACAACATGACTATACAACGAATATAATAAAATCTTTTATTATTACATTAAATATATTAAAATAACGAACGTTTATAATTAAATTAAACGTAAAACTCATTAGAAAGAAAAACGACATAAAACTAACTTCTTTCATTGACAAAAAAATAATAAATTTTAATTTCTTGAGAAGAATTTATAATTATACACTTATGTTTTGCGATTTTCAATTTAACAGTTGACCCATAACATAAAAATCTTCCTCAAATGGTTTTAATTTAAATATTAAAAAAATTAAATATACTATTTTAAATTTATGAAAATTGTGATTATTATGTTAGTATAATTGCTAGTATACGATACATAATAATGACTTTTGCTCTTAATTGAATTGTTATATTAAAATTGTCATATTAAATTTTAACCAAACAAATATTTAATTGAATTCGTTAAAATGAAATTTTTAAACTTTTAGATAAACTAATTAAATGAAAAAAAATATTCATAATCGAAATAGAAAAAATTTATCTTTGAATATTTAACGATTAAATGATAACATAGTATAAAATTTCTGAATTACCTCATAGTGTGTCACTAGAAAACCGGCAAAAACGGATATTGAATGAGTTGCAAGAAAAATATATATCTTTGAAATTATATTTATAGCTCAAATTAAATGTAAGGATATAAACAAAAACATTTCCGAATTTCCAATATTCATGTTATTAGTACGTATTTTGATGAGTTAATTACATATTTTCTTTAAATAATCGTAATGATTATATTTGAAGAAAACATGAAATAAGTAGTACGAAATTGAATATAATTGACGAAATAATAATAATAAATAAATCCACTCTTACTTCATATATAGCAAGGAAAAAAAAATATATAAAAATAAATAAAATAATTTTAAAGAAAGAAATAATTATGGTATAAACCACATTACTTTACAATAGTATAATATTGTAATTTATTTGTATGTTTATAATATAACTTATAATAATGTTTTAAGAGTTAGATTGAAATTATAATAAATAAATTAAAAAGGGAATGTAAAGAATTAGTATAGAAAATATTTTAAAAGAAAATTATATATATAAAATAGAGAAACGAGAGATAAAGGATTAATTATTTAACAATTCATGCCAATTGTAATTTGTATAGGTAAAATAAACAAATAAATAAATAAATAAAAAAAAAATAAAAATATATATCTATATAATAATAATAATACTAAAAATAAATAATAAAATAAATGAATAAAATAACAATAATTAAAGAAATAAAAATCATTGTCTATCAATGAGTGATTTAACAATTATTTAAGTAAATATATATATAACGAAAAAAAAAAAAAAAATTTATTCACAAGAATAAATAAAGAAAATTATTATAATTAGAGGAACAAAAAAAAAGAAAAATAATTTTCAATCAATCAATCAGAATTGTAATGATTTATTTTACAAAAAATTATTTATATTTATTAATTACGAGCAAATAACAATCGAAATGCAAATTTCTAAAATTGTCTTATTCAGCAATCAATTGCATTATATTAAAAATAAAAAAAAATACTTATAAGGATTAAAATCCAATCTTAGAAGAAATGAACAAATTACTTATTAAAGGTACTTTGATAAATAAATAAAAAATAAATAAAGTTTTATACAAAACAGTAACAAAAAAAAAATAAATAAATAAAACATGAGTTTTAACTTTAATTTAACGTAAATAAAAAAAAAAAAATATATATATATATGTATATATAAATATAGATAAAATAAAATGTTATATTATATTATTTCCCAATTAATGAAAACAATGCTATAATAATACGCTATAACATATA
Organism: Piezodorus guildinii; assembly: GCA_023052935.1. Lineage (NCBI taxonomy): Eukaryota > Metazoa > Arthropoda > Insecta > Hemiptera > Pentatomidae > Piezodorus > Piezodorus guildinii. The sequence goes on along the minus strand of CM041295.1, from coordinate 107,580,319 downwards.
AGAAGAAAAAATCTAAATAAAAAAAAAAAAAATCGTAGGTTTGTAGTTGTGGTTTCGTTTAACAAACAACTAATATTGATTGTAATTATTGTATATTTAACTGGATAAAGCCGTAATAAAAGTAGGTAAAATAAAATGGCAATTACATGGTGGAAATTAAATATAAAGTATAACAAAGTTTTAGTTACATTCTTGTAGTATAGTTAAAGACAGAAAACTTACTTATTATAATTATTGTCCTCAAAATGGGACATGACTATTTAATAAAAAAAAAAACAACAATAATAATATTTTATATTTAAAGTAATGTAAGAATAAATAGAAATAATAAATATTGTATAAGTAGAATATAAGAATTATGAAGGAAACTAGAAAAGTGAAAAATGTGGTTATATAAAATTCAATAAAATAAAATGTATAAATATCAAAGGTATCAATCAAAGCAATATTTAAGGATAGATTAGTAAATGTAAAAATTAAAAGTATGATAAAATATAAATTAATAAGCAGTTAGCTGAATTGGCAAAATGTAAAATCAATGTTTCTAATAAGATTAATTGTGTTTCTGATGTGTTGTAAATTATCGATATATGATTTTGTAACTTATTATTAATGATATTGTATGTTAGTATTCTATCATATTGATTATTATTGTCATAACACGATATTATTTAACCATATTGACTATCATAAATATTGTATGTAATTTAACGATATCGATAATTAGTAAACAATCATAAACTATTAAATAAATTAAGAAAAAAAACACAACAACAAACAAACAATGTTTAATATTTAAGTAATTATTTAATGATAATTATGTTATTATTAATCTTGATATTGGTTATAATCAATATTATATGTTACTATTTAACAGTATCGATGACTAATAAGAAGTAGTTGCTTAACTATTATTATTTTTATTTTATTAATATAAGTTATTATTTTTACAATATGAGTTATAATTTAACAATATTGATTGTTAGTAAATAGTAGCCAATAATTAAATATTTGAAATATATATATATATATATCTAAAATAATGTTTAGTATTTATGTAATTATTTTCAATCTTGATTATTATGTTTTTATTAACCCATATATTAATTATCATGAATATTGTATGTTATTATTCAAAAGTATTGATTAATAAGAAGAAGTTATTACTTAACTATACAAATTATTATTAAACAATATTGATAACAATAACTATTTTATACTTTCTAACAATATTAAATATCATTACTATTGTATGCTATTATTTCTAAATATTGATAACAATTTAATATTATGATTTTAATTTAATAATAATTTAAGTAAAATTGGAAAATTAGGTTTACTTATATTTATAAGTGAAGAAATTGCGTTTAATTTTGTATAAATAACTAATATTAATTTTATAAGAGAATCAAGAAATAAAATATAATAAAAACTTATGTTAGATAAGGATTTAGAAGTATAATTTAACGAATATTTGTTTGTCAAGACAAGTCCCCGTCAAATATACTATGTAAATAGGTTTAGTAACTAGAATACTGGTTTTGTATTATTATGTCTTATCTTATTGTATGTATACATCCATTTTATTTGTTTACACATTTTGTAATTAATATCTGAATATATGTTAGCTATATTTAAGCAAAAAAAACAAAAAACAACTACAATATTACAAAAACAAAGGAAAAATGTATATATGTATTACATGAAATTGTTAATTCTCATTAACGAATGGACTTATGATTTTAATAAGCTTAGATAAGTGAATTCAAATATGTAAATCGATTAATGTATCTAAATATCTCATGTAAACTAAATTTAAGAAATTTTATTTCATAAGATACACAGAAACAAATGTAAAATCCTAAATCCTATGACCAATACCCTTCTTTTTCCTTCCTTGACAAAATGGAAAAACTTAGAGCCCCCCAAATTGATGCGAAGAAAATTATATGTAAACCTGATCTCAAATTATAAGCTCGGAGGCCCTCGCTTTTTTAGGAAAGGAGGAATTAACAGACGACTAATATTATTAACGTTTATGATAAAACTTTATGTCTTATCTAACGTATTTTTGTAGCTTAAACAATTGTCTATTATTAACTCATAAGAAAGGTCCCCTAACCATCCCTTTTCTCAGGGTCAGGTCACATTCTAGAGTCATAAAGTTACCGCTGAATTGTCACAGAAGTGACAGAACTTGGATGTTTATGTTTCCGGTCCTATTCATGCTGTCCACTTGCATTTTAGTTTCGATCTAGATCAGAGAGCCCCTGGCCACCACATGTTAGACCACACCGAAGTATTAGCTCCCCTCCTTCCTTCAAAATCCTATTTATACCCAAAGTAAATCCACACAAATTCATTCCCTCATTCCCTCTTGGTGAGTCTCAAGGTAGACTTCACACATGTAATATTTGAAGAAGAATAAAGACTATTTCTAAGCATATACTGTTGTGAGTTCGTTAATTTGCGTCCAAATAACCAAGTCCCGAAAAAAGGTGTGTGTGTCCGTGTGCGCGTGTGTGTTTGTGTGTGTAGTAAGTCTATCGCGAAAACGAAAAGTCGTGCGAAACTGAAATTTCATATTTAAGACAACTATTCGCCCGAGATGTTACAGCAAGTTTTTCACTAAAATGCGCTGACCGGAAGTGCTTGTATAATGCATTTTGCACTTTCTACGATTTTCTCAAAAACGGCTCCTAAGATTTTGATCAAATTCGCCATATCGATGTAAAATTTAATGGGCTTTAATCTCGATGTTTTAAATTGTCTTTCTTCTAAGTACCTTTAATTTATTTGATTCTGTAAAAATAACCCTATCATATTTTTAGCATTAATAAAAAACGGATCAATATATAAGTTGAACGAATTCTATAAGTAAAGGAGAAAATAGAAAAAATATTTTTAAAAAGTAATTTTGGGTTTTTTGAACATTGAAACAGTAATATAGATGTATAATATACCGTTAAAAAGCTGAATATTTTAGAAAAAATATTATATTATATTCGAAGTTGTTTTAAGTATAAAGAACATGTTAAGTGACAAATATTGCAAATGACAATTAATTATGTACCAAATAAAGCTAGAAAAATTGGACTTCCTCTGTTCACTGTAAATTATTCTTACGGGATGGAATGTCCCAGAATAAAAATTATTTTTCTTTCATTTTCATTCATTTATACAATTATTACTAATTACTCGTATTATAAGTAACAATTTGATATTGCTATATTATTTAACCTACAACACATGTTTCTAACGAAACTGAATAAACGTTTTATTTAAATTTACTTTGAAAATTTTAAATTTATATTTATTTAATAGTTCTTCAATTGATTTTAACAACCGAAAGAAGCGAAAGTCGTGCGTTGTCCGCTACAGATTTTTTAAATTTATATTGATCTTAATACTTTTGTCAATATTTATTAGTCTCTAACTTGTGAAAATCTGATTTTATTGTATATTTTCCTAATATTTTGTTATTAACGAAGTGTAAATTTTAATTATTTTTACTAAGAAATTGTTCGAAAATAAGATTCAACTCAATTTCTGGAATTGAGAAATTAGTTAGCCTGTTTAAGGAATCATTGAATTTTAACTAATTTATTGATTCCAGGATTTTTTCCGTCGTAACCTTAAACTATGCATTTCTAATTATTCACTTCTTTGAATTCCGTTTTGAAATAAAACCTTCACCTTTATTTTATTTTTATATTTTATATATATATACAAACACACACACACACACACACACACACATACATATATATATATATATATATATATATATATATATATATATATATTACCCAATAAATTTAGGGATGTTTCTCCCTTGCTCCTCCACTCCATGTAGAAGACAAAATCCTTTAAATAAATATCACTTGGCTTGGGTTGTTTTTTAAGTCTTTCCTAGGAACTGATTTGTAACATATTTCAAAACGCAATTCATAGTTACAGAATTATGATTGAAAAATCCTGGAATCGATTTGACATCCAATTTCTTGATTACGGAATTGTTTAAATCTTATTTTAAAGCAAATTCTCAGAGATAAAAAAAAGACCTGATTTGTAGATTCCAGAAACTAATATAAAGCTCATTAGAATAATAAATATAAAAAATTAAAATTTGAATAATATGTATGTTTTAGAGACTGTTTTATTTTCTTCAAAGCACGTAGTTAATTTTCAAATTTATATCAATACATGAAGATAGCATTATTAAAATCTAAATTATCCTTGTTTTATTGATTGAAATTTATACCCACCCCCTTAACGAAAATCTTGCTTACGCCCTTGCTCCTGTATGAGTGAAGTTGTTACTAAGTTCGTGGTGTGATCCATTGAGTTTAGAACTGTACCATGAGATTGATTTAAATATAGCAATAATAATAATAGCCTTGGCGAACCAATCTTTGGCTACAAAAGTCAATCCAACGACTACCGTCTAAACACTAATCCCCGAGATGAGACTTAACACAGTCCTCCCACCTTTGCCGCAGCCTACCAGTCAATCCATATTTGATGTTTAGGAATTCGTTCTTTACAAAGCCTACCAATTTTACATGCCGACATCATAATTCCAATTTTTATGAATGGCAACCTGACAAATGTGAGAGCAATATGCCTATCTTCAGTAGTATATAAATTATATACAAGAATATTGGAAAACAGGTTTAGAAGATTGGTGGAGTGTGATCTAGAAGAGGAGCAGGTTGACTTTAGACCAGGGAGGCGCACTCTGAATCACATTTTCTCCCTAAGAATGGTTGTTGAGAAAGTATGGGATAGAGAAAAAAAGGCTATTTTTGGCATTCCTGGGCTTGAAGATTGCATTTGACTTGATTCCTCGCCAAGAGATATGGAATTTTTCAGTTGCCATCCAACCTGATAAGCGCAATCAAATCTGTGTATCAGGGTCTCAAGGGAATAGTACGGCTTAATGTATCTGAATCGGAGCTTTTTACGTTTTATAAAGGTGTCAAGCAAGGTGAAGCTTAAGCCCACTATTGTTTATTATATGCATGGATGAAATATGGAAGGTGTGCAACTGAAGGACACCCAGAGAAAGAGGTGAATTTAATGCCGTTGCAGCAACAAGATCTTCGGTATGCTAATGACGTGGTCCTGATTGCCGAAACCCAAGAAAGGTTTGAGATAGCTTTCAACGAATGGTCAGAAGAGCTCCAGAGGAAGGGGATAGAAATAAATCCTACAAAAAGCAGAGTGATGCTCGTCGGTCAAGATGTCCATGACCCGATTCTCATAAAATGCAATAATGAGCCGTTAGAAAAGGTTGATAACTACCAGTACTTGGGAACAATCTTCAGAGGTTTTGAACAGAATCAAGTAAGCCAATGGTGTGTTCTACTCCATCTGCACAACAATATTAGGGAAACATGAGATCAAGAAGGAAACAAAAATGGCATTGTTTAAAACAGTATGTTTCCTGTCTTTGACATAGATATGGATCCTTGACAAGCGAGCAAGCAAAGTAAGGGCTACTGGAATGAGGTACCTAAAGCTAAATGGCTCCTGGTAGCTAAACCTTGACTATATGGAGAGGCTAGGGCGAGCTAGAGTCGGCACCATGCTAGAGATGAGAAGGAAGGCCAGTGACAGGGATCAGTGGAAGAGATAGGCCGAGGCTGTTCCTCCACGCTGATGGCACTAACGAATTAGGGAAAGAGGGAGAAGATTTGAGGCGTTGCGATCTATAAAGGAGGGTTAGAAACTTCTTAATCCATCGTCGTGTAATCTTCTAACTTCTCCTATTCCCTCTTAAAAACAAAACCTTGTTCTCGAAAAACATAAAGTGTTGTATTGTAAATTCCAGCCTTCTATTTTTTTGACCGAGGCGGCAAGCTAAATAATTTTGCAAGTGAATAATAACTTGCATTTCCTGCCTTTAACCGCAACTTTAGTGCCTTCTGAATTTAGTTATTATATATATATATATATATATATATATATATATATATATATATATATATAAGAGATAAGAGAGAGAGAGAGAGAGAGAGAGAGAGAGAGAGAGAGAGAGAGAGAAGATGGATAAGGACGGGCGAAGAGGGATTAAACAAGATTTCGGATCACGATGCACAGTGATCAAATAGGAAACAAAGAAACTGGGAATTGTGCAGGATTTATATAAAGGTACAGAATGCTAAAATTACCTTTAAAATGTGGTTATTGTGGTGGAAAGTAAAAACCTCCCGTCCTAGAAAACCTGGACGGAAGAAAAGAGGAAAAAGTTTAGGGAAATCCTCAAGCAAAGATTGGCCTAGAGGAAAGGAATGAAGAAGAAAACTGCAACATAGTCACGTAGTTGTTTCGCGGCAAATAGATAAATATAGCACTTAAATAATTGAATTTATCCACTCATTCAAACATATTTTGAAACATCTATCATCACCATTTCTGATAATTTAAATATGCAATATTAAAATTTATTTTCTATACAGACATTCTAGTTCGAATATTCTAGTGCGTGTGCTTACGTCGATATCACACACGACAGTACAAGAACTACATGACTATTACATTATTTCATTCCGTTATGGAAACTAAAGGAAAATTGATTTTAATGAAGGCACTGGGGCAAACTGGACGGTAAAAAAGCGTTCTTGAAGCATCAACCTATGGTAGAAAATGGTTCATAGCGTGAGAATGAAGAGAACTATCTATTTAAATTTCCCCCTCCAAAGTGTTAATGGTACCAAAAATATTGAAGAAATGGTCGAGTTATTATTAGCCTCATTCAATAGCCTGGTGGAGAGAAATGCTGAATCTGGAATAAAGAACTCCGTTGATCAATACCTGCCTGCATTGCTTTTCAAATATTAGCAAGTAGACATTGAATAAGACTGCAACATCTTCAGATCAATGGCCTACATTGAGAATCGTCAGGATCGACGAAACAGCCAACAGTATGGAACCATTATCACCAGGAAACAGAATTAAGTTCTATCAAGAGCAAACAATATAAATTAAAAGAAAAACCTGTATCTTTACAACTTATGAAGAGTCTTGGGTTCAGCACATAGAGATTCTTCTATTTCTTGGCCAACAGCCGTGCAATGAGGTGACTAAACCGAGATAAAGGGTACTCCATACCTCAGGGTCGCTCCACGGCTGAAATAACAATAATAATAACAGAATAAATAATCATCCTACTACAGGGAGGGTTCGAACTCTATCCACTAGACCACGCTGCTCCCTTGCAACCGTGTAATTTTTTTATTTAATCGTTTAAAAACAACATACAACTAAATACAAGTGTGTTTATAAAAACCGGTAAACAAATAGGTCTCGAATTAAATACCGATAAGACGAAATATATGATTAGTAGCAGAAATGGTGGCGATCTTGATGATATTAATATTTCAGGTCATACCTTTGAACACGTAGAGAAATTCAAATATTTAGGTTCAATGATAACAAGAAAAAATGAAATCTAGGAAGAAATAAAGTCCCGGTTAAAGGTGGGAAATGCGTGTTATTATTCAGTTGCTAAATTACAATACTTAGCTCGCGGCTTTTGTCTAAAAACTTAAAGGTTAGAATTTATAAAACTATTATTATTCCGACGGTTCTTTACGGATGTGAAACGTGGCCGCTTACTTTGAAGGATGAACAACTCTTAAGGTTTTCGAAAATAATGTACTGCGTAAAATATTTGGTCCGAAGAGAGCCACTGGGGAGTTTAGAAGGTTGCACAACGCGGCATTGCGGAGTTTGTACCCTGTGAATATAATTGAGTTGATAGCATCGCGGAGACCGTAAAGTTGTTGGGCTCTGTGAGGAACGGATTCCGAGAAAGTTGGTATTCGCTGAACTGACTGGTAGGCGTCCGAAAGGTAGGCTGAAGCGTCGATGGGAGGATTGCATTAAGGCTGATCTCGGGGGCTTGGGCTTGACCGGTGAACATTGGACGATTCTGTGCAGGCGAAGTTTGGTGGTATCGGCATCGAACCTTCAGGTTCGGTAAGCCTATTATTATTATTATTAATCGTTTAAAAATCTGGATTCTGTCAGGTTATTCAGTATTCAATAAATAATAACCAATCAGCTCCACAAAAAAAAACAAAAAAAAAACTTATCAGTTCAATCCTTGGTTTGGGGAATCAAGTAAATATAGTCGATTAAAGGGGAGGGGGGGTGTTGGGATGGAGGGGCTCGGCAAAACAAATTGTGAAGAAAATTGCTAAAATTTCTTAATTGAAAAAAAATGTAGTAACTTTAAAACCTTTGGTCATATTGTCTAGATTTTGTGTAAATTGTGTTCAGCATAAAAAAAAAAAAAAAATATATATATATATATATAATAAATAAAATTAAAAGAATACAAAACGATACCATACTGCCTAGGTTTTCACAAAAAAAACTGTAACTCTACAACTCATGAAGGGTCCCGCGTCCAGTACTTATAGAGATTCGTAGTGTTTTACGGCTAACGGTCGTGCAAGGAGGTGATTAGGCCAAAATCACGCTTGGCCGGCTTATACCGTAATTTAGGGTACCCACTTTATAGAGGTGGGGAATGCTTCAGGATGGTCTCCATACACTAGGGTCGCTCCACTACTGGAAAAACAGAATTGATAATTATGCCTCGCCTCAGCCGAAGTACGAAGTAGCTAAATGCTCTTAACCACTAGACCACGCTGCTGCCACCACTTGGTATACTAGGTCCTGGTATAACGCTGCACAAAAAGTAGACCAGTCTCCTAATTAAACATATAACAACATAAATATAGAATATAATAGAGTTATTATTATAGTTAACTGAGAGAAACTTTAACATAAAGTTCGTGTAAAAACATGGTGGTGTCGTTTATTTTAAAAAAAGTACACTGTTAAACATTTTTTACGAAATAGATATGTTGACATATTTGTATTCATATAGTTTAGTTTTATAAAAATTCCGTCGTCCGATTTCTAAATGTTAAGAACATAAGAGGTCTTGCGAACATAAATCACGTTTATTTTTAATAAAGTACACTGTTAGTCATTTTTTACGAAATAGATATGTTGATATATTTGTATTCATATAGTTCAGTTTTATAAAAATCTGTCGTTCGATTTCTAGATGTTAAGAACATAAGAGGTCTTGCGAACATAAATCACGTTTACTTTTATTAAAGTACACTGTTAGACATTTTTTACGAAATAGATATGTTAAGAACATAAAAGGTCTTTAAGAATGCTTTATTGATATATATGTAATATTTTTATCATGCACTGAAAGATGGGAATAGTAAATGAAATTTATAAATAATACAAACCTAAACTTTTATAAGACCATTGTGATTGGAAATAAAATAGAATTAAATGTTTTTCTGTTTTTCTTTCATCTGATTTGATGAAGTTGGCGTACTCAAAGTTATCCATAGAAATTTCCGGTAATCCTCATACGTTATATACCATTTTTATCTTTAAATGGATGTGATTAAATAACGGAATCAAGCAAATTTGTGTTGGCACTAAAAATTCATACTTTAAAAGCGCATATGTTACAAAAATTTCAACAAAAACGACGTTCCAGAAGAGCCACTTTATACCATAATTAATGAATAACACGCAGTACAGATATTTATAAATTATTGTACTTTTATTGTAAAACATTCATTTTCTGAATATAATATACTGTGCCGAGGGATTTTGGGTGACTACACGTGTACATCCCAGGTCTCCTTTAACGAGATTGACACGAGTAATGTAACAACAAGGTGTTGGGTATTGTGTCTTAAGTACAGGTGAGAATTCCTTTGTCGCTACTAGGTAAGTCCTAGGTAGCTGGTACAAGCAAGTAGCTTTAGGTATTATAAATATTTTAATAAACAATGGAAGTCTTAAATGTTAAAAACGTTATAATTATCAATTTCAATAATTGGTAAGTCAGATTTTGGAAATTAAATTGGTTATTCGAAATGTTTACACCTTGAGATCGAAGGACCAAACCATTCCCGCCAAAATGATTGCCCCTCTTTGAGGAACGTTTCCCTACTTACCCAGTTTTTCAGAATTAACCTCATTGAATCTTCATCAAAATAGGTCGCGGCGTGTCCTTTTGAGTCACCCACTGGTCCATTGTAATGAGTTATTCAACCGTCATAATTTCCTTAGATATTTTTGATTTCAGAAACAAAAAAATCAAAAAGCACCATTATGACTACATAAATATATGATAACTCGTTTATAGGTGAATGCATTATTTTTATTTCAATATATTTTTCCAGAAACAATCTTTATTGAGTAATATTACTGTCCTAATTAGGAAATTTTTAATAGTGATCAAGTATAACATTGATACTACATTCACACAATATATACAAAACAAAAAAATGGACAGAAAACTTGACTTTCACATGCATCCCATGTCAAAATAATGTTTAGAACTTTATACCAAAGCTAAAGATTCTAAAAGAAAAACACAATTACATTGAAAGATTTATATTTTTGGCCCATCCCAAAAGAAAATCATTTTATTTCACAATTTTACGTTTTGGCGTCTAGAGCCAATTTCAAATGTCGGCAAAAAATATTTTTTTGATATTAATATACATTTTATATATTTTTTTTCAATTGACACTTACAAGGAGAGGATCCCAAATGAATCGCACTGATTTTAATGACATTTTTTAGGTAATACTAGACCTTAAACTGTTAGACTCTGCAAAATCTTGGGGGTCTACGCTCCCCAGGACTCGCGTAAAAAAAAATCGGAAAAACACATTTTATTTAATATTCCTGGTTTTAGTGAAGGTAGAAAAATAAGATAGGGGAGCCCGTGGCTGAGTGGCTAGCGCGCTAGTCTCTCATGTTACAGGTTGTGAGTTCGAATCCCAGTCCCGGCGGGGTTTTTATAATGATGTAATTAACTGGGGATTCACTCACTCTCCTCCCGGGTATGTGAGACCCGTCCGCCAAATGGTGGCCACTCACAAAATTAGGCGTAGGGAGTGATGACCCTACACTACAAATTGTATCGAGAAACGCGAGTGTGATCTCACAGGAGATAACACCGCGAGGCTCAGGGCCTGCACGGCCTGTCGCGTCACTGAAAAAAAAGAAAAATAAGTTTGGTGTCAAAATTACCCTATTTCAAAGCGGAATAATTTAAAAAAAATAAACCATAAAAATATTTAAGTTTTATACTTGGTATTAATCTCGTCCAAGCAGTACTTTTAATAAAATTTCTAAAAAACTGTTCTTAGATTAATATTCCTTTTTAAGAGTGAGGAACAGTTTTTACAGTTTTGACGAGATTATTTATATTTTTAGGGTTATTACCTAGCATAAAATTTAAATATTTTAATGGCTCGTTTTTTTTAATTATTCCGGTAATTTTGATTGGGCCAAAAAAATATATCTTACAATTATTATTCCTAAAGAAAAAGTAGGGCTATGATGAAAAAAACAATTATACTGATTATGGAAACATTTAATTCAGATTAAATCACATAACAATAGAAATAATTATATACAATTGCCATATAAGCTAATGTGCATTTTCTCTAACTCCATTACCTTTTACAACTGTGTACGTTAGATAAGAATGTTCTCATGCAATTAGCCATTCCTGCGGCTTTTCAGCATTGTTCAGCACCTTTTACAACTTTGTATATATAATAACGTTATTTTTATTTATTTTTTTTATATTTCCAACGGTATATTATATATCTATGTTACTATTCTTATTAAGAAAACAAAAATTCTCACTTAAAAAAATATTTTTGTTCGTTTCTCCTCTTGTTAGTTAGCCAATTTTACCCGTCACTCTTATATTTACCCGTTTTATATCAATGCTAACAAGATGAATCGGTTATTTTTTATTCAAAATTAATGATACTTAAAAAAAAAAAAATTAAAATATCAGTGTTTAAGCTCTGTCACACTATTTCAATCAGAATGAAACTTACCTCATATCAAGTCCCATCAAATTTAACATTAATATAGCGAGTCTTATCAGAATAGTAAAGGTTATATGTCCTAATTATCTCATTGTGAGCAATACAAAAACATTAAAATGAACTATCTTTTGCCTTAACTTATCTCACGTAGCGTTTTCTGTCGTTATGTAAAAATTATCAGAATTAGATAAAAGTGCACCTTTCCCACTGATAATGAAATGATTGCTCATATTCACTCCTGATATTATGCAATCTTTAAAGGTTTATTAGGTCCTAACATATTTTTATTTATATTTTATTGAATTTTACAACTGTATATTAACATAAATACAATAAGTAAAAGTGTTGAATTAGAATAAAGGGCGTGAAAGGCTTGTGAAGAAATTACCCAGTGGTAGAACTTCGATGTTTATTTAAGTAAGTAGATCCCGATGCCATCTTCTTTTCAATCGCCTCGGAGGCTTGTCAGGAATATGTGAGGTTGATAGGTTGCGGACAAGTTGGTTTATATGGGTTGGGAGTTTGGAATTAAAAGTGATATATCTGGTACGAGAAAAGTCTGAAACAAATGGGATATTAAGGTCGTTATGGATGATTTTATTTGTGACGAAATAAGGAGCATTTAGGTTGTAAACGTATATTGCCGTTGAAAACTGAAATTCGAAAATTTTCACGATCTCGATACTTTCGCTCACTTTATATTTGATCTATAGGTAAATGAATGTAAAAAGAGAGGATCAATAAACGGCTCGTTATAATCTGTAAACATAAGCGTGGTTAACAGCTGAGATCCACTAATCTTACTTTACATTTCTGGAAGGCGTAAAAAACCGCGCAGTTAAAAACGCCTAATCATCATTCCTAATCCCTAATCCCATTTCTGGAATATTAGAAATTTCATATGAAACGAACCAATAAAAAAAGTCTTTTCCTAACATGTAAAGTCGTCGAAGGTGAGTGAAAAACGCAAAATCATATCCGAGAAAAACCGTTTTACACCACAGTTTTTTTCTCTCGTTGAGCAATAGAGCAGACATTTATGTAAATTTAAAATTGAGAGCGTTGTTTTCCTCGTTAGAGATAATGGCCAATTTCATAGTCCATGGTGAAAATTTTGATGTTACGTGTAGGTAGGTGCCAAAACACTCAAAATTAAAATGGGCTTCTTGGTATTCGCATTGTGTCAAACCATTTGAGATTTTTATTTGAAAAGTGGAAAGGCTTTTCAATGCAAGGTATCTTTGTGCCATCTACTTGCGTAACGCGCACGCGATGTATGTCCTAGACTTGTTCAGGTCATTTTTGGTCAAATACGTTGTAGTACTAAAATTTTGCAAGAACCATCAAATTCTTCACGAATGTTTTTGGAAACGGATGTGCTCTGATGACTTTAAAATGACTGTTATGCAATATTATCTAATAGTAAACATATAGTTATGTAGGTACATGACTATTTTTCGAAGTATTTGGAACTGTTCTGCTTGTATAAGGCAAATAGTAAGGCGGTTATCAGCTTCCTTAAAAAGAGATTTTTGCAAGGCATGGGATACCGGAGGTTCTTCTAACTGACAATGGCTCTCAGTTTCGCTGTAAGGGGTTTATAGACTTTGCGAATGAATATAATTTTACTTAATAACGTCTAGCACTAAGCATTCGCAATTTAACGGTTACTACTCGGATAGGCTACTAGCCTCTGGGAGTAGTCCTGTTGAGGGTGGCAATAGTCCAGCGGAATCGCTGTTTGAAAGAGGAATCAGAACTTCTCTGCCTACCGTTAAGTCTCAATTGGAACCTAAGTGGCCGGATTTAAACACGTACAAAAAGATTCTAGAACAAAACAAATCTAACAAGTTCAATTTCCATAGATCTCATCGTGCAAAGATTTGGAGCCCTTGAGAAAAGGGATGAGATTGTGGACGGCATGGAACTATAGCTGATAAGGGTATCAATAACAGAGACTACGTTTTTTATTTCTTTTAGCCTATTATAACGAAAATAGATAGTCATGAGCCAAAATTTTTAAATTTTACAAATTATATTACAGTTAAACATTCATTTTTTCATTCTGAAAAAAAAAAAAAAAACAGTAAATAAAAATTAATATTATGCCTTAGAAAAAATTGTAATTTTTTTATTATTATTAAATTCCTTAATAAGCCTATATTTATGAGACCATGTTATTTCACTATACTCGTACAAAGCCAACCAGTTATTACCATTGAGATAGTTTACCACTCCGTCTTACACTGCTATTTGAACAAAGTCTGTTATAGTTGAGATATAGCATACTTACCGTATATAAACTCGGAAAGAGCTTTACGATCAACAGGTGCAGAAATAAAAAGTGAAATATTTGTCAACGTTGAAAACGAATTTCCGAAAATAAGATTTGTAATATGGATGAATCAAAAATAGATGAAAAATAAAAGATTTTATAAACATTGATATGTAACTTTAAAGTAAAAAAAAATATGCGAGCAACTAAAACTCCATAAATCTATGTAGTTTTTCTAATTAATAATTTCTAGTTTTAGATTACTTTATGAACAGTTGTTTGAAAATTGTTCTATTACTATTACTATGCATTGTTGACTTTCTAAATTTATTTCAAGTTGAGGAGTACAAAGATGCGCGCACCAGATTTTTTCGTTTTAGTAGATTTCTACTAAATGTTGCTATGTTTTTGACCGGCTGTTTTTCTAAGGCAGCGGTAACTTCAAAACAGTAATTAATACATTTTATTTAATTATATATTGTACCTGTTGGAACCATTGGATTTCCTTTCCAAAGGTTTCGTGTTTATCAATTCCAATGGGTGGCAGGAAAAGATTAAACTAACCAGGTTTTAATAAATGAAATTATTGTTTAACACTATCCAATACATATCTAATCTATTTATACAAGGTCCAACTCTATGACTGAGAATACAATATAACATTAAAAGGTTACCTTAAAAACACAGCTACCCACGATGGTGGAATTGGTCACTACTAAGTTTTGTACCCCAGCCACTCGGCTCTGCTCTGGCTGCTCTCTGGTCTCAGACAGACTTCTTTTCGATCTCTGACTCTTATGGGACTAAACTGCTCTGATGGAATTTCTGGGGGATGGGATGGGAATAGGATCTCGATGATAGGAATCGACTCGTCTCTCACTGCACTTCAACTGACTCTTCTTCTTGCTGGAATAAGACTGCCCTTCGAATCTTCTCTCTCATCCTCCTCACCTCGGGTGGGGCTGATATGGGAAGTCCAGCCATTGTCCAGGGTTCTAGAATGTACCAAGTGTACCGCGGGGGGGGGGGGGGGGGGAGGGGGCAGCCCACAGTCAGCCCAAGCCCACGGACAATCCAAAGGGGTTTGGAAAATGTCTTCTGACTTTTGCCGGCAAAGCTTATTAATATTTATTTAATGAATAAAATAAGTAGCCAATCCTAACTTACTCCCCTCAGTATCCTCAATACTTTACAATGTAATTAGGGGTCACCTGTGGCGAGTGGTTAGCATTACAGCCTTCCATTCCGAAGGTTCTGGGTTCGAAAAGCATGTGCAAAATTCAAGTATAAATGTTTGCATAAACCTTCTTTTTCTCTGTCAGCAACCATTCTAGAAGTGCCCTTAAGTAATTTATCATGTCATATATTATCTATTAGTCCATTGCTCAATTATTTAACTTTCTTAATCAGCTGCAGATACTACTTGTTTTTTATAGTTCTTGAACTAGACAGTTTTCCTCTATTTGCTTTTTCTGTAAACAAGGAAAATTCCTCCATTCTTTATGAACTTTATTAATATTCTTGGAAAAATATCGTCTAATGCCACTATGTAGGACAATTATATTAATACATTAATTAAATTTGATAGAATTAATTATCTATATTATAGAACTATTGACAAGTAGTGCGCAGTTTTTGGTGAATTTATCATCACATGTCATTTTTTCCCTTTTACTTATGTATGTAAGAAATAGAAAATAGCAGAAGGAATTGTGATCGTGAAAATATTCAAATTCTATTTTTTGCCATTTTCTAAATGTTTTAATCAGCCGCAGATACTCCTTGTTTTTATAGTTCCTGAACTAGACAATTTTCCTCAATTTGTTTTTTCTGTAAACAAGGAAAAGTCTATTCACCATGAACTTAATTAAAATTCTTGGAAGAACTGTCGTCTAATGCCACTATATACACAATTTTTATTAATACTTTAATTAAATTTGATGGGATGATTTATGTATTATTTTTTAACTATTAAGAGGTAGTGCGCAGTTGGTGGAGAATGTTATTTTCCTTGTCTATATTTGAAATATATAATAACAGAAAGAATCGCGATCGCGAAAATATTCAAATTTGAGTTTTCAACCGAAATACTCGCCCTGATGTCCAAATCAGGCAAAAAAAAGTTTGGGTATATGTGGTAAGTCTAACACAAAATGAAATGTCGTAGAGGAGCGAAAATTCGAGTTAAAAACAAGTATAAGCTTGAGGTGTTACATCATTTTCAGCGGAATCGACCAACTACAAGAATCATTTAATACTATGCATTTTGTACATATTTTTGAAATCCCCTTTAATGATTTTGATTAAACGCGCTACATTTGCAGGATATTTTTTTCTGATTGAAGAAGTTACAGGGCTTATAAGCCGAATTTTCTAAAGTTCTTCAGCTAAAGTAATTTTGATTTTGTTGATTACAAAAAATTCACAATTTTTACTTTTTAGGATTGATATAATACGAGTGTATATTAATTTTTTTTTTAATCATTTTATTGCTATTTAAAACTGTATTAACAAAAATACATCAAGTAAATGTGATGTGTTATATAATACAATGACTTGATATACATGTAGAGAAGCTTCCCATTAGAAGCAATCTAAAAATATTCTAAACTAGAAGGTCCCGGAGCCATTTCCTTTTCAGGCGCCTCGGAGGATTATCCGGAATTGATGAGGAAGAAAGGATTGAACCTAGTGGGTTAGCGTGCGAATGGAGTTTGTCATGTTTGGATTGATACCTGGTCCGGGCCAAATCAGTAACAAAGGGAACATTAAGGTCTTTATGGATGGATAAGTTTATTCGTGACAAAGTAAGGAGCGTTGAGGATTTTACGAAGGATTTTGGATTGTAAGGATTGGATGCGGGAAGAATTTGATGGTTTAGTAGAGCCCCAAAGATCTACTCCGTAAGTCCAGATTGGTCTTATAATAGTCATGTAGATGAGTCTTTTGTAGTTAAGAGGAAGGTTTGATCGTTTGCCTAGTAAGTGTTAAAGTAGCCTAAAGCGGCGAGCAGTTTCTTGTCGTTTTAGTCGTGTATGTCGATTCCAAGTTAAGCGTTTGTCAAGATGAAGTCCTAAAAAAATGTGGAACGCTTCACGATTTTGCGTGACATCCTTGCGCAGGGGTCATGCTAATCTTCTCTGTATCGTTCCAATTTTAGTATATGTACCGCCGAAGCGATTACATATTAAATATGAAAAACAAATATCATCTACTTAAAGAGGAAACAGCCGAAAGATTTTCTAGCTTAAATTTATTTTCCCAGAAATATATATGTATAATATACCGAAAGCTAAAGATTTTTGACAAAAATATAAAGGTTTAAAAAGTAATTGAGAGCGACAAATAGCGCATAAAGCTATTTGTATATATTAATTTAATTAATTAATAATCTATTGCTCTATTATTTTTTATAGAATAAAATTTTCCATCGAAACTCAACATTAATCTTTTTCAACTTTATTTAATAGTTCTAAAATAGATTTAAAAAGGGAAGTTAGTGAAAGTCGTGAGTTATGCGCACCAGATTTTTTTTTTTATAATAATAGTATTTACAAATATTACCGTTGGAATTTCATTTCGATCTTGTCAAGTAAATGCTTCTGGTTTATAATGGTTGTAGAAAATGTTAATTATTCTTATTTAATGAAATGACCTGATTCTAGAAAGGTCTTTTTATAGCTAAGTGTTTAAATAAAATGATCATTAATAGTTTTAAGTGGCAAACATAATTGGAGATTTTTATGTATTTTTTATAAATGTCGTATAAACAATTATAAATTTTTAACTATGATTTACGTAATTATAGGTGGAATAGTCAGGAATCAGTCATTTTTTGAAAAGTTTTTAATTTTGCAAAATTAAAAACTTTTCAAAAAATGACTGATTCCTGACTATTCTACCTATAATAGTTTCTACAGTCGACTATACATCCTCAATATGATTTACGTAATTTTATTTGGCGTCATCTGTAGCGTAGTGGCTAGTAGAATAGAATAGAATATATATTTTATTTGTCTTTGGGGTATTCCCTTACAATTAGAGCCTGGCTAGGCTATTCACAATACATTTTTTAAGTTGTGTATATATATACACATACGCTTTTAAAATAATAATTCATCTGTTTAAAATAATTTTAAAAAATAAATAAAATAATAATAATTTAAATAAAAAATAATAATAAAATAAGTAAAAAATTAAAAATACATATTGATAAGGATAAATTAAGTTCTTTATTCATTTTATTTTTTCTTCAATGCCTCACTGTATAAACAAAAAGCAAATACATATGATTTTAAAATAATAATGCATCTGTTTGAAAAGATAAAATAAATAAATAGGATAAAGATAAAGATAAATTAAATTTTTTTTTCTGTTTTTCTTCAATATAATAGAGATAAAATAAATAAAGAAAAAAAAAATACAATGTTTTTTAAAATCATAATACATCTGTTAAAAAATAAAAATAAAATAAATTAGTATATCGAGTGGTGGCTAGTATAACAGCCTTCTCTGCCCAAGGTCACGGGTTTAAACCCGCAGGTGACCCTAGGATATTTTAATGAGAGTAAAATATCCTCAGTTGTGCCGTCCTTCGGAGGGAACGTTAAAAGGTGTTCTCGCGCCTGTGTGATGTCAGGTACTCGTTAAAGATCCCTATCCTAATTAAACTTGGATAGGCACATTTTAGGACTTCTACTGTAGCATTGTCCTACTAGCCACAGCAGCATAAATTGACGTTAAATACATTAATAGATTAACGTAATTTTATAACCATCTGATCTAGATAGCGTGAAATAGTTCAGCTCCAGCTTCTCATGTTGGGAGAATTTTTACTGGAAGATATTATATCTTGTTAAGCTTCAAGCCATACGATTTTACTAATTCGATTAAAAGTTTTTTTTTACCATCTGAGTTTTCAATATTTAATTTATTTAAAAAAAACCTAATGAAAAAAATTATAATGAAAAACTCTTTAATTTACAAACTGAGAAAGGTTCTCTTCACTTACTTGTGCTTCCAATTTCTGCCTGAACCTCCTGAAATTGCCAATTATTTCTCTTATCCTTTAACAATGTTAATTTATTTCTTCAATTCAATGTGTTGATTCTTGAGATCCCTCCAGTAAGTTATCCAGTCTTGACTTTTACAAACTGCATGTATTGATTCAAATTTATCCATCGTCGCCAAAACTACATCTCATTATGTCAATTAAATAAGTACACACTTCATGAAACGTACGATCATATCTTTTATTTATTTTCACACTCTTTAACTGATTTATTTAATATTTAATAGTTCACAATTTAACATCTGTTGTATTTAACAAATAATAGGAGAACACATAAATTCTATCACTAATATATACGATTTATTTTGCGATCAATGTTTAGAATCACTATTATAGATTTTTTAAATTTACTTTAACGTTGTTGATTAAAATGTTTATATCAAAGGTAATATTTTTCGAAATATTGGCGAGAAACGTTCTAAAAATATTTATTACGACTTCCCTGTCTCCTTACAAAACACGACGCGGAAATGTTCCGAGATCTTTACCAGTTATAAGGATAATGAAAAATTCGTAATAAGTTTCAGCTTTCTTTGTAAGTTGAGATTATTCTACATGCATTATTCCTAAATGTCCTCACGAGGTGTTCCTCAAGGTTCTTCCCTTTCACCTACTCTTTTTTTTTTCATTTATGTAAATGATTTACCAGATTCCATTCATCTCTCCTGATGCGATCTTTACGCCGATGATCTGCAAATATACTTTTCTTTCCACCCTGCAAATCTTATAGAAGCATCTCATAAAGTATAGTATGATATAAATCAAATCTGTCAATGGGCAAATAAAAATAAGCTGCAGCTTAATGCAGGTAAAACTAAAGCAATCCTCATCGGCTCCAAACCAACCTTGAACTCCCTTCCATACTACCCGTTGCTCTTTCTCATTAAAGTCCATATTCCGTTCCAGAAAACTGTTAAAAACCTTGGAGTTATCTTTAATTAAAACCTATCCTGGAATAACCATATATCCGAAATATCCCGATAATCCATTTCCATACTTAAACAGCTCTATAGATTCCGTGAATCCTTACCTTTGAAAACCCCTCGGCTACTGTTTTCTCTATTATCTTCCCAAACTTTGACTACGGCTGCCTGGTGTACGGGGGACTAACTGATGAACTAGAAATAAAATTAAAACGACTTATGAACTGTCTTATAAGATTTATTTTCGGAGCCCGTAGACGTTACCATATTTCTGGCTAATATACCATCTTAAAATGGCTTTATCCATCTGTACGACGACAATATTTCCTTGGTTCTTACCTAGTCCAAACATTTAAAAATAGAAAACCTTTCTACATAACTGAGCTCCTCACCCTCCGATCTGATATCCATTCGTTAAATACTAGAACCTAATCAATCAATATTTATACCCCATCACATAAAACTGCATCCTTTCACAAATCGTTTCTCGTTCGTTCCTCATCCTTCTGGAATTCGCTGCCCATCTATATTCGTAAAGCCACCTCTCTTTCTTCCTTCAAACATCAACTCTTCCACTACCTACTCGCATCTCAATCTTCCGTTCAAATGTAAAGTATAGATATATATATATTGTATGAATTTGCAAAGTTCTATAGATATAATGAATATTTAATCTTTTATACGTATAAATATAATTTTTTTTTTTTCATTTCATATCATTTCAAAATGTAACATTCACTTGTACAAAGCTGTAGTAAACAAGTGCCCAGGCATGTGCCATTCTTATCAACATTCAATTTGTAAAGAGATTATTGCTTACTTCTTCACGTAATTTTAATTCATCGACACCTTCATTTATGGCATTTATTTATTTTAGGACCTTGTTATCTGTATATATCCGGTTTTTAGACTATGAAATTAATTAATATGTTGTGTCAATATACATGATGTCTCATAAATGTCTCGTCATAAATTTAAATTTTCCTGAAATCAGAAATACTTCTTCATTTAATTGGATTTAAAATGGTAAAAAACAAACCTATCTTCTTAGGCTATTCAAGGATGTGAGGAGACAATAATAAAAAAAATAAAAAAAAGGACCAAAAAGAAAGTTTGTGTTTAATGTGTGCCTAGTCACATTGTAAAAGCCAATACTAGACCTCAAGAGAAACAATAAAGTTTTTATATTTAAATATTGTCCACGTTTCGGCTCAAATATTCGAGCCATGTCAAGCATAAAATAGTGAAAAACCTCCTGCGAAAAACTTGGGTTTTCCTCAGTCTATGCTTAACATAGCTCACTCGTGCTCTGATGGTAGCTCACATGTTTGAGCCGAAACGTCAGCAAAACTTTTTTTTTTTCTTTATATATATATATATATATATATATATATAATTTTTATATATATTCACAACTGTACAAAGATATACATCAAGTAAATGTGATGAAAATTACATGAAATACATGTAGAGACATTACCCATTGGCAGCACTCTAAAAGTCTAAACTAGAAGGTCTTCTTATCTTCTTATCAGACGCCTGGGAAGATTATCAGGAATCGAAGAGGAAGCGAGGATTGAAACTAGAAGGTTGTAGTGGGAATGAAGTATGTCATGGAAGGAATGGTACCTGGTCCGGGCTAAGTCAGCAACATATGGAATATTAAGGTCTTTATGGATAAGTTTATTCGTGACAAAGTAAGGAGCATTGAGGGCTTTCCGAAGGATTTTGGATTGTAAGGATTGGATACGAGAAGAGTTCGATGGTTTGGTAGAACCCCACAGCTCTACTCCGTATGTCCATATCGGTCTTATGATGGTAATATAAATGAGTCTTTTGTAGTTGAGCACCAGATTTGAACGTTTGTCCAGTAAGTGTTGAAGTAGTCGAAAACGTCGTGCAGTTTCTGGTCGTTTTAGTCTTGTATGAGGATTTCAAGTCAGACGTTTGCCGAGATGGAATCCCAGGTATCGTCAGCATAACTAAAATATTTTTCACTCGACTGACTCCTGGTAATTTCAACAGTCGACCATGCATCCTCAATTTAGTCTTCTAGATTTTAAATTTTCTTTTAATAATTCATTTTCCTTCCAATATTGTACGATAGAAATCACTAACTTTTTAAAAAAATTTGTATCGCTTTATTTATTTTATTTTTTTCTTTTGTTTCAGTTGTAGCCTCCTTACTAAAGAAAAAGATAGGACAGGTTGGGCCGTATTAAGCTATAATCGTCTGCCTCGAATTATTAATCGAAGGCCGAAGCAGGAGGTAAGGCAACATTATTTATGCTTTTTAAATATTTACTAATCATTCGTATTTTCATCTCTCTAAGTGACCTCTACTCACTCATTACTCATTACCTATTTTATATTTTATTTATGTTAAACTCAAAATTCACTATGCTTTTTGCGTGGCCACATCAAATTTATTCTGAAAAATTCATGATTGCATTATTTTTACTTTCACTTACCTATATGTGAAATATATAGTAAGAGAAAGTATTGCGATCGTGAAAATTTTCGAATTGCAATTTTCAAAGGAAATACACTTTTTAGGGTCCCCTGAGTCTAAATAACCAAGTCCCGCAAAAAGATTTGTGGTAAGTCTAGCGCCGGAGCGATTAGTCATACGAAACTTAAATTTCATATTTGAGACAACTATAGGCCTACAGGCTATAGACTAATAACCTATAGGCTTTTTCTACGAAATCGGCTGACCGAATGTGTACTATGCATTTGATATTTAATAAAACACATGTTTCTATTGAAATTCATTTTAATTAATTATTTATTAGTTTCACTCATTTCCATCTTTAACTGTATTTAAAAATTCTCTAATGGGTTTTAACAACGGTGGTAAGTGAAAGTTGTGTGTTGTCCGCACCAGATTTTTTAAAAATTCTATTCAAACAGATAAGAAATAGATCGTTAACTGGAATATTTTATACACTCTATAGTATATTTCGGTGTAAAGTTTTAATTTTAGTTTTTTTTTTTAAATCGCGTCACTATAAAGTTATTGGGGGAGAGAAACAAACTCTTAATTTAGAAATTAGAAATATTTTAGAACCATCTACTAGGTATACATTAGTAGTCGAAAATTCTCAACCGAATTGGTTCAGATTTCAATTACGGATTGGAATTAAACACTCCAATTTTAATAGCTCCTACACACTTCAAACCTTAAGTATGATACCAGAATTGAGAATTAAAATTGATTCCAACAAACCTCACCAAATAACCTTTTTCATTGGCTTTAAACTTATGAATGCCTGCCCCAGAGTATCCTTTAATAGTGTTCCGCTTGTCCCTGTTGACCAGATACGTCGGAATCTATCTTGACAAACTTAAAATAGTCTTAATGATGGAATTTTGTTGACCGTAGAGAAATTAGATGAGGAAGATGGTTGGGGGTGCGGTCATAAATTAAAAACACACAATTAAAAATAAGCGTTATTTTAATTATGTGCCGACGTTCCGGCCTACAATGTGGGCCTTCATCAGGGGTGACGACGTGCAAGCGTTGCCTACAGAAGTCTTATTACTATGGTGCAGAGGTTGGTTGTTATCTGCTTGTGGGCCCCAGGAGAGAGGATTCATAATGATGGAGTTTTGTTGACCGTAGAGAAATTAGATGAGGAAGATAGTTGGGGGTGCGGTCATAAATTAAAAACACACAATTAAAAATGAGCGTTATTTTAATTATGTGCCGACGTTTCGGCCTACAATGTGGGCCTTCATCAGGGGTGACGACGTGCAAGCGTTGCCTACAGAAGCGTTGACTTCTGTAGGCAACGCTTGCACGTCGTCACCCCTGATGAAGGCCCACATTGTAGGCCGAAACGTCGGCACATAATTAAAATAACGCTTATTTTTAATTGTGTGTTTTTAATTTATGACCGCACCCCCAACCATCTTCCTCATCTAAAATAGTCTTAAAATCCGTCTACAAGACTAACGATAAGAAACTACTAGTTATTTTCAACTGCTTCAACACTTACTAGACAGTTGCTCAAATCTTTAACTTTACTACAAGAGGCTCATTGGTTGGACAATCTGAACTTGCCTAGTTGTGATTTGGGATTCTACCAAACTTTTTAATTCTTCTCGTATCCAAAATGCTATGTAAAATCTTCAATGCTCCTAACTATGTAACGAATTAAACTCTTCTATGGATTAAGGTTATTTAATGTTCCATATGTTGCTAATTTGGCCTGAACCAGGTACAATTATTCTCATGATAAAATCCATTTGCCCTATAACCCACAACGTTAAAATTTTACGTCCTATTCGATTTTGACAATTCTCTGCGGTGTCTGAAATGAAGATGGCCGTAGACTTATTTATTTGGAAAGCTGCCAATGGGTAGTTTCTGTACATGATACTGTTGGTCACTATTTTCCCTAAATTTACTTGA
Organism: Piezodorus guildinii; assembly: GCA_023052935.1. Classification (NCBI taxonomy): domain Eukaryota; kingdom Metazoa; phylum Arthropoda; class Insecta; order Hemiptera; family Pentatomidae; genus Piezodorus; species Piezodorus guildinii. The sequence continues at coordinate 107,555,721 of CM041295.1, read as the reverse complement.
TGAATTTTTTTAAATACAGTTCTAAGTTCCAATAAATATTATATATTAAAAAAAAAAAAAAAAAAAATATATATATATATATATATATATATATATATATATATATATATATATATATATATATATATATATATATATATATAGTTGCAGTGTCAGAGACCTATGATACTGGAACGCGTTGTAGAAAAATGTTTCATCGAGAATCTTTAAAATATAGCCATTTCCTATGGTCATGGAAATTCCATCACCTATGCTTTAATTGTTTATGGTAATGAATTTGATGCAATCGAATATTTTGTTTTTTTTTACTTATTTAATCATACGCTTAATGAAATTAACAAATAAAAAAAAAAAGTTTCTTACTTCTTAAGCATTTTGCTATAAGAAACAATTAACATTGTGAGATTACATGAAGTGGAACAATTTTGACGGTGATACAAATCAACAGTGGTCATAGTTTTGAAAATTAATATTATTATTATTCTACCAGATCCCGTCTTTCTGACCTTTACCCTCCTCACCGTACTGCTGCCTTTGAAAAGTCCTTTCTAGCCAAAGCAACCTCTCTTTGGAATTCTATTCCTCCTGAGATCCGTCATGTAAGAACTGCTTCCTCCTTCAAATCCCTCCTTTTCAACCAACTTCTCCTTACACAGTCAAACAGACAATAACCTCAAACTTCAGATGCTATAAATACCATTACATATATATATATATATATATATATATATATATATATATATATATATATATATATATATATAGTTATATATTACTTAAATTATCACGGATGAAGTAGCTATTTCTGTTTGTTTTTTTTTGTTTGTTTTTTCATTCTGAGAGTCTGATTTGTAAATATGTACATATATCACAACCTTACTTATGTTTTTTTTTTTTAGTTTTGTAATTTTTTGTTCAAAGCCTTGACCACATTGTTTCCGGTCATCAATTCTGTATTTTTATTTTATTCTTAAGGGACTTTCGTCCCAGGATAATAAAGAAGTTTTTTTCTTTTCATTTCATTATTAATTTAATGAGAGTACTTAAACGTCTATATTTTTTTTAATGTGTTTTTCTTTAATTTTTAATATATATTTTTTTTAATAACAATTTTTATTGAGAAAATTTTACAATCTGTCCCAATTTGGACATTAATAGTATTGCTGAATGATATCAAACATACTACATTCATACAATATTTACACAAGATAAAATTACAATAAAATATATACACAATAATAAATCAATACAAAAGTCAATAATTCACTTATACCTATATACACATACACACACTCATACATACATCACATTGAGTGGAGAATCTAGCCAGTGCTAGAACTCCAATATATTTACAAAAGGTCGCGGGGCCACTGCCGTTTCAACCTTCTAGGTGGGTTGTATGGATGAGTGGAGCTGGATAGGGATTGAGCTAAAGGATTAGGATGATGAATGAGGTTCTGGTGGAATTTGGAAAATTTGGATGGAATTAGGTCTGAAATAAATGGAACATTAAGGTCGTGGTGCAAGGTATAATTGGAGACATAATAAGGAGCATTTACTATTGTACGGAGGACTTTGGATTGAAAGGATTGAATGCGTTTGATGTTAGAACGTTTAGCTGTCCCCCACAGTTCAAGTCCGTAGGTCCAGATGGGCTTCAGTATTGTCTTGTAGATTAATAATTTGTTTTCAACTGTAAGTTCAGATTTTCTGTTGAGTAGTCGGTATAACTGTCCGAATCGTCGGTTGAGTTCTTGTCTTTTAAGTCTTGTATGTGGGTTCCAAGTCAATCTTTTGTCTAACAGTAAGCCAAGATACCGGACTGTATCTGAGAGAGGAATCGGTAATGAGTTGAAATAAACTGGCGGACAGGATTTTCGTCTAAGAGTAAAGGTTATGTGTTTACATTTGGCTTCGTTCACCTTTACACGCCAGTTATTACACCAGTGTTCGATAAGGAAAAGGTGTCTCTGAAGGTTTAAGGATGCTGTTTCAGGATTGGAACTGGATGATAGGATGGCGGTGTCGTCTGCAAAAGTTGCCAGAAAGGTATCAGGATGTGTAGGAATATCAGCAGTGTAAAGGATGTAGAGGATGGGTCCCAAGACGCTGCCTTGAGGAACACCGGCCTCAACGGGATAAAGGTTAGAAAATTCTTCACCACAGCGAACTCGGAAGGAACGGTTCGAGAGATAGGATCGGAGAATGAGGTATAGGGACTGGGGTAAATGGGTTTTCAGCTTGAAGAGTAATCCAGTGTGCCATACCCGGTCAAAAGCTTGCGCAATGTCCAGAAACGCACCAGAACAATACTCTTTGCATTCAAGAGCTGAGGAAATATGGTCTACAACTCGGAGCCCCTGTTGAACTGTGGAATGCTGAGGACGGAATCCAAACTGATGGGAAGGAAGATTTTGAGATTCTAATATGGGTAGGATACGTTTAAGAAGAAGCCTTTCGAAGATTTTTGAGAGGATGGGGAGTAGACTAATAGGCCTGTAGGATGAAGTGTTGTTGGAAGGTTTACCTGGTTTTAAAAAAAGGATGATGGTGGAATATTTCCATAACAGAGGAAAATAGGTGGTGCGGAGGATGCAGTTATAAATATAAGTAAGGAATATAATAGCTTTCTGCGGAAGTTGTCGGAGGATCTGGGGAGTAAGGAGATCGTGTCCAGGAGATTTACGGAGAGTCAGTTTTTGGAGAAGATATTTGACCTCAGAGGGATATATAGCTTTAGGAGGTAGGGAAAGTGGAATCGGTGACATAAGAAAGTCTTGCACTTTTGCGGTGTGATTGATGTGGGATTCCGGGTGAGGAGTGAATACTTTGGAGAGGTGTGTGGCGAATTCCTCGGCTTTATCTTCATCAGACGCAGCCCAGGAGTCATCACCACGTCGGAGAGGATGGGAAACATGATGGTATTTTAGGATCTTTTTCGTGACATTCCACAGGGAATTATCACGAGCTGATAGAGAGGAGAGGTAGGAATTAAAGGACTGGGAACGGAAGTTCGCCAACTCCCTCTTCAATTGTCTACAATAGAAGTTATAGGAGCGGCGATCTGTTGGGTGTCGGGTGCGCTGCCATAATGATCTTGCTCGGCGTTTGGTGTGGATAAGGTCTATAATAGGTTGTGGAAAATGATTTTGGTCTGGATTTATATTGGAGTGTTTAGGAGAGGAAGCAGTCCAGACAGCTTGTTCGATGGCGGTGGTAAAGGAATAGACGGAATTATCTAGGTCATCTTGGGTTTTGAGGGTTACTCTGAGGTCAATATTATCGGTCAGGATTTGGCGGAAAAGGTTCCAGTTGACAGGGCCTCGGATGAATGATGGTGGAATGGGTTTTGGAATTGGAGTGAGAGATACTTTTAGGATCAGTGGACTATGGTCTGAGGATAGTTCATCAAGGCGAGTTAAAGACAAGTTGAGAGAGCCTAATCCGCTGTGGATAAAGAAGTCGAGGATGTCAGGATTGCGGTTAGGATCGGTTGGCCAATAGGTAGGGGAGTCAGGAGGCAGGATATTAAAATTTCGGGAGTTGAGTGCAGACAGCAAATTTCGTCCCCGAGAATTCGTGGTTCTGGAACCCCACTGCTGATGCCTGGCGTTTAAGTCTGCACCCAGAATGAAACGATTTCCTAAGGAATCCAGGAAGGATACAAATTCAGAATTGGAAATGGAATGTTTAGGAGGGCAATATGCAGATGTGAGGATTACCGGAAAGGAAAAAGTCTTGATTACTATGGATGTGGCTTGTAGGAAATCATAGGTGGGAAGGGGGAGTAAATGATGAGAAAGGGATTGGTGGACAATGATAGCAGAACCGGCATGGGCTTTACCGTCTGGGTGGTCAGTACGGTATGTCATGTATTGCGGTATTTTGAAGTACTGTTTAGTCGTTAGTCTTGTTTCAGTTATAAGTGCAACATCGATTGTTTTGTCTTGCAACAACGCTGTCAGTTCGTCAGTATGATTTCTAACACCATTCGCATTCCAAAGGAGAATGGATAAGGAGTTAGGTGAAGTCATTTAAGGATTTTTCAAGGCAGGGATTAGATTCGATACTAGATTTGTAAGGAGTGATATAAGTGGCATAACAAGAGATTTGATTTCGGAGATGAACGATGTCATTAGACTGGTAAGATCTGTGACGTTTGATGGTGGAGGGATATGAGAAATTTGATGTTGAGGAGTTTTTTGAAGATTAGGTAAACTTTGAGGGATAGATTCTTGTACAATAGATTGAGAATGTTGAGGAAAATGTTGTTCCGGCAGTGCCTCGACTTCATGATTCTGGTTACCACCTCCAAGCAAGTGGGCAAATGACACGTTAGAATTTACAAGTTTTGATGGTTCTCTTCTGCTTCTGGTTGGTACAGCTGTTTCATTCGGATCCTGAGGTTTTTGGTATCTGGTTCTGAGTTTCTTGTAGATTTCACATCCCTTGTAGTTAGCCGGGTGGTCCTTGAGGCACAGAGCACATACAGCGGGTGCTGATCTTGATCTTGTACATTCTTCTGTTTTATGCTGTTCACCGCATTTCACACAGCGTGGTATGTGATGGCAATAACTTTTGGTATGACCATATGCCTGACAGTTATGGCACTGGACTATTTCTTTCTTTGTGTAAGGTTTTTCAACTTTTACACGGGTATAGTACAGTCTGCTGAGGTCATAGATTTTTTCGACTCCTGCTGATGGTTCCAGGTCCACGAAGAATAGAGGCAGTGGACTTTTATCTTTTAGAACGTTGGTGACTTGCCTCACTTGGAATCCTAATTCTGTCAGTTCTTCTTTGATTGCTTCAACGGGTGTTGAGGAATGTAGGTTTCTGATTACGACCCTTAATGCTCTCTCTTGGCGCAGCTGATAAGTATGAAAGTCAGCTTTGGTCTCAGTCAGATATTTTACAATCTTTCTGTAGGTTTCAGCAGTAGTCGGAGATATTTTAGTATCATTGGTTCTACTTATACAATAATAACTATTAGGATCTGTTACTTTGTTTAAATGCGCACACATCAGTTTAAAATTTTTAATATTTTTAACAAATATTGGTGGAGGTAGTGGTTCTCTGGGTATAGGAGAAGATTCCATGGTTTCTTTTTCATTTTGGAGGATCTGAAATGGATTCGGTGTAAAAAACGGAGATTCATCAGTTATTCCTTGTGATGATGTGCTGGGCTGTGGTTCAGAACCTAATGAGGTAGCTGACGCGGTCGCTGGTGGAATCATTTTTTTATTTTGTTCACGGCGGGGTCTCTGTTTTGTGGGAGACGAGTTAGAACCTGCAGATCTAGATCTTTTACTTGCAGACTTTGAGGACATGACTTGATGAAAATATCTCATTGATTAAGAAAATAATAATAATAAATAAATAATGAGATAAGAATTAAAGATAAAAGAAAGATAATTAAAAGAAAAGCAAGCCCGAGCTTGCCGAGCTAGCGGCAATCAGCTGATCAGTGACCCTTCTTTCACTTTTTCGTGATTGTACAAAGTAAATTATAACTTTGCTTACCGAAACTTCTCCAATATTCACTGCCGTAATATTCCTGAGGTCTAGTGATGTTCTCCAGACTGAATTCTAGCGAATTCCTACTGAAAAAAGCAAAAATCTGAGAGACGATGTAACGTATGACTGTTATCATCGAGCGCATCAGCTGATAATTTTTAATATATAATATTATTTTTGTATCAGCATTTTTTAAAAAACATGCAGTTATGTTTAATTTCGGAAACATTTTTTTAATAAGTGATGACATTTTTATGACCACGATTGTGTATATTAGCTTATAATATGTTTTGCTTTCGTTTTTGGTTGTCATTTGTTCTTTATGGAAACCTTCCGCAAAACTTGCATATAACAGTAAATCATTTCCTTATACGATTCTTTTTTTGTTCTTAAGTAGACTGAGTGAAATCGATTAGAGCTGGTTTTGTATCATTTCATTTCATTATTAATTTAATGAGAGTACTTAAACGTCTGTATTTTTTTCATGTGTTTTTCTTTAATTTTTAATATATAATATTATTTTTGTATCAGCATTTTTTAAAAACATGCAGTTATGTTTAATTTCGGAAACATTTTTTTACTAAGTGATGACATTTTTATGACCACGATTGTGTATATTAGCTTATGAGCTTATAATATGGTTTGCTTTCGTTTTTGGTTGTCATTTGTTCTTTCATGGAAACCTTCCGCAAAACTTGCAAATAACAGTAAATCATTTCCTTATACGATTCTTTTTTTTGTTCTTAAGTAGACTGAGTGAAATCGATTAGAGCTGGTTTCTTGTCATTTTTGCCTGATTTCCTGATCTGATACCCTTGGCCACTGTTGGAGTTCAATTCCTTATCTGTCTTCTTTAAGCCTTATATGTTGTATAGCTAATATTAAAATATCTTAAAATCTATTCCGCTAACTTTCAATAATTGTGTTTTACTTTATAAGCAACATTGAAGATCTGTTTAATTACCGATTTTACAAATTTTTTCTTCGGTTTTGATGACTGTATCTTTGTGTTGATTTGGGCTTCAAATTTTCTCCAGATCCTTATCGATATCTCTTTATTTTATCTAAACATCTTGTTTTTACTTTTTCCATGAACATCTTTGTTTGGTTCGTTTTGATTGTCTTCGTTTAGAACATATTATATATTTTAATTTTTGGAGTTTTGTGATTTTCCGTAGTATTGCATTTCGTTAATACAGTTAAGCATTCCCGTTACTTACATATTCATAGTAGTGACATGATTCGCGTACAATACATGGCGGCTGTAGTTGTTTAAAGGTTAGCATTTGATATATTTTTGGTAATCCTGAATGGATAAACAGATGTCAACAGTGTAACTAAAAAACCCGGTACCTCAACAACCCATGAAGGGTCTTGGGCTCAGTACATATAGAGCTTTGTATTGTTTCTAGGCCAACGGCCATGCAATGAAGTGATTAGGCCTTTATCACGCTCAGCCGCCAGTTTTTTCCCCAATTTGGGTGCCCACTTTAAACAGGCTAGATCTGCCCCAGGAGGGTCTCCATACCTAGGCTCGCCCCTCCCTGCTGAATTAACGAATAAATAATCTTCTGTCATAGCCAGGATTCGAACCCAGGACCCGGAGAACAGTAGACTAGTGTTCTATCCACTAGACCACGCCGCTCCCTAGTGTAATTTAAATAAGCCATTAAAAAAATGGCAGGACGAAATTAAGTTCTACTGTAGAAGCTTTATTTTGTAGACAATTTATTTATTTTTGCATTTAACGTCACATTTGTAGTACTCTGACTAATCGGATGCTACAGTGGAAGTCCTTAATTTTGATTAAGATAGAGATCTTTAACGGGTACCTGACACCGCTTAGGCTCGGGAACAACATTTTAATGTCTCCGAAGAAAATCATAATCGTTTATTTTAGAAAAAATCCTAGGGGTACACATTGGGGGTTTGAACCCGCAACCTTGGGCATAGAACGCTCTTATGCTAATCACTACACCACAGGTGACCCTTTTAACAATTTTCTTATAAATTTTATCTATAATAAATTTCAAAACTATATTTTTCAAAGAAAGAAAAATAATTAGTTGAAAGTGTTATTCTATTGAAGAGTGATACTCTAGGTTTGGGTGAGTAATTGCGTGTTTTTTAAGTACTTGGGCTCGATTGATATTAGAGAAAACATTTTTGGGTATCTGTAATATTGATTTACTTATAACTGAATATCTATGATGAACGATTACTTGGACGATGAAGAAGAAATATTAAGTGACAACTAACCCACCATATTTAGGGATAAATGAACTCTTCAAAGGAAACTGCTCTGACCTACTACCAAGCTCAAGATGTATTAAGTACTCGGCCGATTCGCATCTGAGTTATGGATATTGCTGATAATACAGTTAGGTATCAGCTGGATGTATTGCCAAATTCGAAAGAAAGATCATGAGACGTATTTATGGACCTGTGCAGAAGAATAGTTTGTTTAAAAACACCAAGAGTTGTACGGACTGTATACTGGCCTGTCTTTCCCAATTCGTAAAGGTTCTACGAAGAATATGATAGTCAGAAGACTGTAATACGGTTTAAGGCCTGGTTTAAGATCAAACGAAAGTTGGTGTCGAGAATCTAAAGAAAACTGGGATGAGTCCACCAGACATGCTACTGGTAGGTAGTGATTTAGATTGCCCAGGTAAATCATCAGCCCTCATTTTTTTTTTTTTTTTAATTCTTTATTTATTCTGGGAATAATATTATAAAATATACAAAAAAGAACTTTATAACTGTAATAACAAAACTAGACCAAAAAAGAAAACAGGAAAATATGTGCATATATACAAATCTTTAATACAAATTTTAATTAAAATAACTTTACAATTATTGGTGGAATGTTGATGAAATAATATAGTAAAATTTGCAAATGTAACACAAATAAAATTTGACTGCTTTTTATTGAAATTTTCGAATCAATTTAGAGCTCTTTGGGAGTCGGAGAGTAAAGAAATTATTGAGAAGACGGGATTTAAAGGTCGGAAGAGAATCAGAGTGACGAATATATGAAGGAATAGAATTCCATACGGACGAGGAGCGGATATGTATTTATGTCCTTATGAACGTGTGTTGCGGGAGTGGACAGAGGATTTAAATGAAAACATATCTGAGACGTAGGATAGGCGGCGGAATTGGTGGTCAACTTGAAAGAGGGAGGTTGCCAGGAAGGACTTACAACGGTAGGAAGGGTAAAGCCACTTCAACTCTTCGTAGGACCGGGTGACAGAAACGTAGTATCCTAGATATCCCGAAGGTGAAGTGTAATAAGGAGTTGAATACTCGTTTTAGTTTTGCTTCAAGATCCCCAGAGACACCCCCACACACCGCACAGCAGTAGGCAAAGTGGGGGAATATTAAGGAACAAACCAAGGATCAGCGGGTTTCAAATGAAAGAAATTGGCGGTGATAATTAAGGAGTTTTAAGGTAGATATTGTGCGTCGAGAGATATCTTCTGTTAATAGTTTAGCCGAATCCAATTTATTGTAACACTACACAATTTATACACACACCTTTTCAACTTGCATAGCAGAAATGTATTTATGTCCTTTTGATATTTTTTATTCGCCTCGATTCGACGGATGTCAGCTGAACATTATCTCTTGGTTCCGAAGCTAAAAAAAGCACCTAATAATTATCTCCTTCAGATTTATCGTGGAAACCTACCCGCTTGCCAACACCCTAGTTCTATTCCTAGTTCCAGTTGGTGTTGATCTCGTCAATGCAGTCTCGACTCCCTGACGTGAATAGCCTGGACTCAACTCGGACTCCATCTCGTCAGTTCTTCGGGCTCGAGCAAAGCGAACCGTCTCTCTTGTTTCCTTACGGTTTTGGAAACTTAGTCCAAGTCTCTTTGCTATCTCTTCAGTCAACACGATTTCTTTAGAGGTGTTATAATTAAACGCGTCAGTATTTTCAGTCCATTTCAACGGATAAGTCAACCTTGTCGTAAAGCATTACCGTTTCTTTTGCAATAAAAGTGATGAATGTTACGTTCCACATAATCTAGTTAGTGATTATAAATAGAATTATAGAAGTTCATGGATCATACGTTTGCGACCTTTCACCTCTGCGAGTGATATTCGAATGAAACAAGGTTAGTAAAATTGTTTAATGGAAGAGTATTCTGTCTACGAAGGATGTGCATGGCAATTTATATTTGTAAACTAATCGAATCTCGTCAATGAATAGGAGAAGGTATACGTAAAGGCCCAAGCAACTTTTTATTTTGCTTTAATAACACGTGTAACCATCGTAGAAGAATTATTGATTTTTATATCTTGCTTTCAAATATTAATAATGGTTAATGAAGGAGTAAGTGTTGACTGTAGAGAGCATATGATGGAGAAGATGGTAGTTGGGGATGTGGTCATCAAGAAATCACACTAATAAGAAAAACTGTGCCGGCGTTTCGGCCTACATACTGGGCCTTCATCAGGGCTTAGAAAAATAAGATGACAAACTATAAAATCAAAAACAAAAATAATAATAAGTTAACCTAATACATTACGAAAAAAATCTGTTACATAAAATGATAATTTAAAATGTTTGAAGATTATAGTTAAAAACGAAGCAACAATTTTAGCTTTTGACGACTTTGTAAGATAAACAATTTTTAAATGACAATGATATGTGAGGGGACTGGATATTTAATGGTATGGGGTAAGGATAGGAGACAAGGGAGAAATTAATAAGTGGTAATAAAATAAATAATATTCTTTTCTTATTAGTGTGATTCATGATTCCCATCCAACTTCCCCATCATTAAAAAATATTTTATTGTTAGAAGGTAAAATATATATATATATATATATATATATATATTATATATATATATATATATATACACATATATATTATACCCCAATTCTCCGGTACCTATTTTATAGAGACTGAGTATACCCCACCTCATTAAAGCCTACTTACCCTCCCGGATCTCCCGACGCTCAGTTGTTCCAAATTCACTTTTTCTGTACAAAGCTCAGCCCTGTCGTTCCATTCCTCATAGAGCAGCCATTTCAACGTCATTTTGTTCATAACTAAATTTATTATTATACAACTTATAATTATAATATAATTTATATAAATTATTATTATTATTTATATAAATTATTTATATATAACTTAAAATTATACATTTATTATATGTCATTTTGTTCATAGTTAAATTATACAATGTATATAAAAAATAGAAAAATATTAATTTAATTGTTATTTGATATAGTTTTGAAATTGTTACATTCTAAATAAAAATATAGAAAAATATTTTTTTTTAATATCAAATTTTGTTATAAGTAAAAGGATACAAGCCTTTAATCCAGTTGATAATAAGCTGACATGGCTAGTTCACCCTATAATCGATTTTTTTTTTAATATGTGACAAAATGTATTTTATATATGTACAATATAAAAGAATGATTTAAGGTATGTAAAATTTCTTATAACAATGTAAAAATTAATTTTGATTTTAATAAAAATGTTGATGACAGAACTCTTGAAAATGGCAAAGTCCGAAACGTAGGGAGAAAGAAATAAAGAAATGTTGAGTGAAAATGGATCAATTTATTTAAAAAGAACCCAGAAATACATGTATTCACTCAAACGAATTACAATTATAATAAAAAATAATCGTTGATAATTATTTCTACTTTTACATCATCTCATGAAAACAGATGATTTAATGGAAACTAAATGGGACTCCAATTCAAACTAAATTAAACTTCAAACATTTATTAAGAGAAAGTTCATTAGAAAAATAAAATAGTAATAAATCAAATAAAATAGGAACCTTTTAACATAAGACACAAATAAAATGAACCAATTTTAATTTTTGACCGATTTCAATTTTTGATCAACCGGTTTCTAATTTTTGTCATGATGTTTATTTATTTGCGAACTTTTTATTTATCTCAATTATAGGTTGTTGTTGTTTTTTTTATTTATTATTATTTTATTGTATATATATATGAATTTATTTATTTTCTATTTTATGTAATTTGACTATTATTATCATTTTCTGTATATATAGTATGAATGTAGTCTCATATCAATATTATTATTGTTCATTTTGTAACAAATTGTAATATATCTCAATAAAAAAAAAAAAAAAAAAAAATTGTCAATAATTAAATATAATAACGAATATTTTCTTGCTAAGTGCACTTTTCGTTGCGATCAACTCATAATTGCTCAATCAAAGTGATAAACTCTTAATTGCTCCAACTCAACTTTTTTTAACATAAATAAACAATTAATCGCTAAATATATCATAATTTAAATATTCAAATAAAATTTTGTGTAAAAACAAGAACAGAAAAAAGACAGCCTGATAATAAATAGTCAACTTTTACTTATGCCCTTGACGAGAGTTATTCCGGATATTTATTCAGTGCCTCACGCATTAATGTCTAAATATTTATACGGAGATAAATGCATTTTTATTTATAGCCTGGATGAGAGATTGGTAGCTAGGATCTGGTATCTGGTCAGAAATATTCCATACGTCCTTTGCGTTATCATTATCTGTGCACGCCTCCCGAAGGTCGCGGTCAGTTGCAAAATGGTCTATACTATATGTCTCAATCATAGTTGTTTGTGTAAAATTGGTTTTTATAGAAAGAAATATATACATTGTTTTTAAATCTGATTACGTAACTTATTCAAGATCTGGTGGATTATTTTGGACTTCATCTCCCTGGTATGTTAAATGTATACCAATAATAAAGCCTGTTATAAATCAAACTATGATCTTGTTCCATACTTGAGTTTATTCTTGTTATAAAAATAAATAAATTCTATAATGAAACAGAACAGGTGCTGGGAACATTGATTATCAAGTCTCGCTCAAAAAGTGATACGAATTTTTTTTCTCCAAATTTGACTTTTTTACAAGTTATAAAATTGATTTTAGCAACGAAGGTAAGTAAGTGAATGTGTTACGCCCACCAGATTTTTTGAATAGAGAAGAAACATTATTGCCCAAAATAAGGAAGTTTGTCTAGCTTATAATGTCAGTTATTTATTTCTTCATAGAATGATTAATTGCTTTAATATCTAAATACATATTTTCCTGTATCAATAAAAGATAAATTATATATTTACACAAGAATTATGTACTCCATAAGATGAAGTACATACTTAATACCGACTGACGTCACGAATTTGAATTGTGTGCTATGAGTTTAATATTACAAAAAAATATTCCTAAAAAAATTATTACTTATTGTTTGTTTATTTATTTAACGTCTCTTTATGCTACTTATGGCTAATCGGACGATGCTACAGCGGGATTTATTAGTTGTTATCTTTAACGAGTACCTGTCATCGCACAGGCTCGGGATCACCTTTTAACGTCCCCTCCGAAGGACGGCGTAACTAAGGATGTTTTACTCCCATTCAAAAATCCTAGGACCACCTAAATGATTACTTATGATTAATGGCTGAAATATTTTCTTAATGGTTATCATTAAAAAGGGAAAATCTGGTGCGTGCGGAACACGACTTTCAATTACTTCCTTTGTTTAAGAAGCCTTGTTATAATAAACGTTAAACATTTTAAAGTTATAGATTAAAAAAAAATCTGGTCCACGCAACACAGAACTCGCATCGCTTCTTGAAATAAAGTTATTGATAACCGTAAATTTGAAATAAGAATTATATCATTTCGATAGAAACATTACATTTAGATTAAATAATAAAACAACAGAAATTATTATCTACAGAAACCAATTTTACTTTATACCATTTTTTTCCATCAGAATTACTTTCTACCACTTTGTAAGTAAATCATCAACAATTTTTCGCTTTCCAACGATACGTATATATTTATGCTGTTTTCTCCTTTAGTAGATTATCAAAATCATATTGTTCATATATTGTTTATTCTCTCATTTTGTCTCAATACTGACAAGCTAAAATTCTGAATTAATTCTAACTAACAAAATTACAAGTATTTCAGAGAAAGAAATTTTGGAACTAAGGTATTTAAGCCTAGTCACAATATTTACTTCTTTTTTTTGGTCGATTACAAAGGTTCATTATGGAAAATAATAAACCAAAATTAGACACAATCTCGATGAAAATACTTATTTTACAATAAATAATATAACATTAAAAACTATTATTTGCAACAGTCAGTTGAGTTTTTCTTTTGGCTTGTTTGAAGGAAAATGCATTCAACCTGATAAAATTATTTCTGCTGTTTTTTCCTTCAGTTGTTTATCAAATTATTTTAAAGTTATCCATTTTTTATCAATACTGACTACCAGAAATGGTTAATTATTTCAAAACAACAAAATTAAAGGTACTTTAGAGGAATTTTTTTTTATTGGCAATAAAGACTTGTGACTATTTTAGGAAAATCTATAAAGTTTGTGTAATTTCAGGCCCTTATAAGTTACAAATTTTTGTTTTTGAGTTAGAGTTACCATTAAAAAACACCACCTATTTTCCAAGACTTTTCCTTCTGCTTCAGGGGCCCTTAAAATTTTTATTTTCATAAAAAACTCGGATTAAAATTTTCGCGATCTTAACACTTCTCTTTAAAATGTAGTATTTTCCAACTTAAAAAGGAATGAAAAAAAGGAACTCGTATAACTGGTCTGACATGAATATCGTTAACCTTTCTGCAACTGCAGTATAATTTTCATCTTTATTATTATTAATTCAAACAAAGTTAAAGGTATTTTGGAAGAATACTTTGTAAAAATTTACCATTTAGGCCTCAGACTATTTCAGTGAGAATGAAACTTACACGAAGTTAAAGCCTATTTAAGTTGACATCGGTTTAGCTAGTTTAATCATATTCTTTAGAATAGATTTTTAGGTAGCCCTAGGGCCTAAGACAATTATATAATTGTGCCATATGTATAATCTTCTTCTTCCAGTGGCGCGACAGGGCGTGTAGGCCCTGGGCCTCGTGGTGTAAACTCCTCCGAGTTTACACTCACGTTTCACGATGCAATTTTTAGTGTAGGGTCATCACTCCCTCCGACTAATTTTGTGATTGGCCACCCTTTGGCTGTGAGTTAATCCCCATTTTTTTACATCCTTATAAAAGCCCCGCCGGGACTGGGATTCGAACTCAGAACCTGTAGCATGAGAGACTAGCGCGCAAGCCACGGGATCCCCTAAACCATATGTATAGTTTACACTTATAATTGAGCCAATTAGGATTAATATACTATACATATATTACTTTTTTTTATATGTAAACTTAAAACAAAACTATTACAAATTATACAATTAAGTAAAAATAAACAAATAAAGTAAAAGGAACAAAGGGATATTGGAAAGGGAAAGGAAATATGTTCAGGTTTACTCAGAGCTTCAAGCTGTACTCGACGAGTCTGCATCCAAAAAATGCAACCCATTTAACCAAAAATTTTAGTATGTTTTATGCAAAGTATCTATTATATAAAAGCAAAAAATACACATCTGCCAATTTGAAACGGGTGGATTACAAAATGGCGGGCATTCAAAAAGGGAATATCACTCTTTTCTAACACAATTATGGTCACTATCATGGAAACGGCTCATCCTATGAAAATAATCGTTATAAAATAAATCATCAAGTATTGTATAAGCTTTCATTTGAGTGTTAAAAGACATTTTTATGTCTAATATTCAACGATATATAGGTATTACAAAAGAATTTTTTTTTTTTTTTTGCGAAAAACGAGATATCACTGTTTTCTGACATAATTATTATTATTATAATTTTGACTCATTTGACCACGATTTTCCTTTTGACCTCATAATACTAGGCGATAATACGAATCAAACGACGCTAGTCTGCCACACAAAAATAGGTGGGAATCCGCTGCAGACGTGTTTCAAAATTGGATTTTTAGGGACAAGTTCTGGCCCATGTAACCATTGCACTGACATTAAGTCGGTAAGTATTAGACCTACGGATTTCTATTACTACTCACATTAAAGCTAGTTTTATGCCTCGTTAAGCAGTCTATTACCATTATATTATTGGGAACAGCCGTTTCCATGATATTAACTAAATTAATGACAAAAATAAGACGTTTCTCGGTTTCTGTTTTTTTGTAAGAACCATATCTCCATAACTATTATTCATACAGACGTGTTTCACGACTCAAATTAAAGGTTATTAAATTTTCTATACTAATTGTTATAACTATTATCTTCATAGAATGAGCGGTTTTCATGATAGTAGCCTTAAACGTTAGAAAAGAGTGATATCTCGGTTTCCGCAAACTTATTTTTTTGTAATACCTCCATATCGATAAATATTGAACATAAAAATGTCTTTTACCACTCAAATGAAAGCTGATTAAATTCTTGATGATTTCCTTCCTAATGATTATGCTCATAGAATGAGCGGTTTCCATTATAGTAACCATAATATTGTTAGAAAAGAGTGATATCTCGTTTTCCGTAAATTTGATTTCTTTTGTCATTCTTCTATATTGTTGAATATTTAACATAAAAATGTATTTTACCACTCAAATGAAAGCTTATTTAATACTTGATGATTTACTTTATAACAATTATCCTCATAGAATGAGCAGTTTCCATGATAGTAACTATAATTATGTTAGAAAAGAGTGATATCACGTTTTCCGTAAAAAAAATTTTTTTGTAATACCTCTATTTCGTTGAGTATTAGACATATATATGTCTTTTACCACTCAAATGAAATCTTATTAAATACTTAATGATTTACTTTCTAACGATTATCCTCATAGGATGAGCCGTTTCCATGATAGTAACCATAATTATGTTATAAAAGAGTGATATTCTCTTTTTGAATGACCCCCGATAAATACCCGTTTTGAGTTGGCCAGCATGTATTTTTTTGCTTTACCATGATAGATGCTTTGCATAAAACATACTAAAAAGTTTGGTAAAATGGTTTGCATTTTTCGTTGTTGGCTCACGGACTATTACGGAAAGAGGCGTTTTCGAGAAAATAATTTTAAGACCGCATGTAGGTTTAAGACCGTACTAAGAGTATTATTAGGGTGCCCGCATATTGGAGCAGCGAACTAGGAGTTCAGAATGTTTGATTTTGCCGCGCTTCATGATGCATGTTGGAGCAACAGGTTTTAGAGATATTACATGAAATATGAAATATTAATTAGTGTTTTTATTATTATTTTATTATATATGTTATTCGAGAAATCATATATCCTATATAAATTAGTGAGAGTACATTATTATTAATTGTGAATAAATTAAAATTATTTATATTAATGGATTACAGTTTAAGCGAAAAAATATATAGCGTTTGCTCCTCTAACAAACTGAAATTCTTTGTATAAGGGAGAAAGACAGCTTGTAAGGGCAAGTGATGGAATAAAACTAAAACGTACTGATCACCCCTGCACTACCCTATGCTCCCGGTGCATCGCTGCACCCCTATAGTGGTCTACCGTACTATGACCTTAAAAGGAGGTTATTTAGGACGAAACCCTGCTCAGCCACCTAGTTTTTCAAAACATTTTAAATGCCAATTTTTAGAATTTAACTGAGCGGGCCCCAGGAGGGTCTCCATGAACTCCCTACGGCTGAAATAACATAATCATTAAGACGTTGATTTATAAAAGGTGCTAAAGGACATTTTTTTCGAAGTTGGTATTTCGACATATTTGTATTCTAATAGTTTAGTTTAATCTAAATCCGTCATCCGATTTTATCTAAAAACATAAAAATCCTTTAAAAAAATATTTAAAAATTGCATTTCATTCCAAAAGTTACTAAATCCACTTTTTATTTCATTCCAAAAGGTACTGAAAACGTTTCCTTCCAAAACGTACTATATTCTATTTAAACAGATATAACCTTTCTTTTCATTTCCTTCCAAAAGGTACTATATTTTCTACTATACAGCAGAAACACCTAATCCCGTAATTAATTTATTGTTTTCTCAATTTTGTGAATTTTTATTGGTTCATTTAGCACGTCTTGAATCACCGCTATTATTTTGATTAATGGTTTTAACCTAATAATCAGTTTTTAGGTTGTTATAAACAACTTAAATGCCTCGCTTCGGTTCTCGTAGGTTCCCAATTAAAGTAAGTTTTTTTCGTACTATTTCTTCTTGCAGCAACATAAATTTGGTTTAAATTTTTTCAGAAACTCACATTTTAATAGAATAATAGTATTTGATACTGAAATTAGTTGGAATTAGCATTTCACGAACTTGCTAAATATGTGAAGAGAATCCGTGCCTGATCTAACTTAGTAGTCGATTTTTTTATGTAAAATAAGAGCTCAAAAGTTATTATTTATTAGTATCTATGGTTAAATATTGATCACACGTAGTTAATAATATAATTAAATTTCTATATTCACTCAAATAGTTAATACTTGTTCTAAACAAACTTCACAATTACATACTTTCTTATTATAGTGTCATAAATAGGTAAATTGTCCTTTGAATATTCACTTTCTTTATGAATGATATATAATAAATGTAATTTACCAACAAAGAAAGATATTTCTCAGAGACAGAATAAGGAAATATACATAATTAGTAATTAACAACATAAAGACGTTAGTTATCGGTAATGTATCTGGAAGGTTATAGTGACTGTTACCAACATATCTCGCGTTATATTCTTCCAAAAAGTACTATATTCTTTTTAATTCTTTTCAAAAAGTACTATATCCACATTTCATTCCAAAAAGTACTATATCCATATTATATTGTTTAAAAGTCATGGGAAAAGTAAAATAATTTGGAAAAATAAGTTGGCAAGAAACTTAAAAATCAACTTTAGATTTTAATAAAAAAATAATCAGGTAAATTGGTCCAATAATAAATAAGTGACAGATTTTTGCGTTTCCTGTAAAATTGTCTAAAGTGGATATAGTACCTTTTAGAAATCAACGTCTCAATTAATTACCCTGCCATATCCAGTACGAACCTGGGATCCGGAGTAGAGTAGTCCAGTGCACTACTCAATGAGCTGCATCGCTCCTTCTGTTAGAGGTAATACATTGGTATTATGCAAAGATCCATTTTTGCTTCTTTGATGTAGGTACACAGCTTACTAATGGATTGTCCCTACTCTTCGAAAATCTATTCTCGGTCAAGTCACGTCAGCTGCTATCTTTCTTTTAAGTTAGATCTCCTTACACCTCGGTTCTCTTCAAAACTGTTAAACACTTTTATATTCATTCAAGATTAACTCAGGTAAGAATATTTTCTTATGACAAAAAAAAAAAAACTAGTTGTATCTGCAGATGCGTGGTTAGTTATAGTTTTTCTTATATCCCCTAAATTTGGCTTTTCGATTTTTGCTTAAACACTCCAAAAAGGCCCATTGGTCATTTTATAAATTTTAAATTATCCTAACCGAAATCATTTACATTGCTCTACAAATCATGGGGCGCACTTTCATTTTTTTTTCCTGTTAAATTAATGTGCATTACATCAACATTTTTTTTTATTTAATAGTATTCTTTTGGGGTGATTTAGAGGTAAAGTTAAAGTTAAGAAAAAAAAATAAAGATTTATTTGGAAAAAAGAAAAAATTAACGAACATTTATATTACAAAAAAAAAAATGTTTTTTCTCTGTTTAATTCAAATTTCAATAACGGGTATTGCTTCCTCTTGCTTGAATTACTACCTGGAGCCTTGTAGGGGTACTTCTAATGAGGTTTCCTACATCTTGCGGGATTTTCTCCCATGCTTTCCTCTAAAGAAGCTCTTAGCTCCCGTAAGTTTTCATGAGGGTTAATTCTTCTTCTCACACGTCTGCCAAGTTTATCCCAGAGATGTTCAATAGGATTTAAGTCAGGGCTACGAGCTGGCCATCTTAAAGTATGAATTCGTGTATCATTAAGATATTGCTGAGCACAGTTTGCAGTGTGTGGTCGAGCATAAAAATAGAGTTACTCTGTTGAATTCAACTTTCAATAACGGGGTAATGCTTCCTTTTGCTTGTATTACTAATAAACGTAATAACCGCCGAACAAGTGGCCAGTATCGTTGCTTTAGTCGAAAATGGCGATAGTTAGAGTAACGCTGCTCAGGTGTTAGGATTACCTGAAACCACTGTGCGTTGAGCGATCCAACATTTCTGTGACACTGGACTCTACACACGCAGGCCAGGTTCGGGTCACCCAAGAACTACACTGCCATATCGGCTGATATTAATACATACTCTTCGAAATCTCTTTTCAACTGCTTTTGAGACTACTCAAATTTTTTAGTCTACGTTTCGGGGATTTTTCACATCTTTAGGGCTCACTGACAGCCATGTATCAGTTATGTAAATATCCATTTTCTCAAATTTCGTCTATAATTAAACAAATAAAAAAAATCCAAATAGTTACAGGTATAAAAAAAATTTTTTTTTTATCATCATAAAAAAAACCAATTATTTATCATTAAGATATGTTTCTTCTGAATAATTAATTGCATTATTTTCAAATAGTGAAATATATCCTTGCAGTATTAAGTATGATTATAAGATCTCCATACATTGTCCAATGCAATTCATTTTTTATCATTCCATTTACTATCACAGAAGGTGGTAGTTCGAACTATTTTACTTTTGTTCCATAAATGCTATTGGTTGAGTTTTTCATTCTAAAATAACTTCTTAGTTATTTTCCCCGCGTTTGTAAATCCAACGTCTTTTGAATAAATAAACTAAACGAATGGTAGTTATTATTGTAATTATGTTTACTAATAGTACTCCTTAAAATTCAAAGCGTCATCCGCGTTGTTGAATGGCGTAACTCCATGAAATCTGTCAAAACGTATACGATGTTTATTTATGTTTGAAGAATGAACTTTTTGGCATTTGTGTATTTTTTGTATATAATTTGCAAACTTTTATGAATCATGAACTTCATGAGAAAATGAAAATAAAAAAAAATGATGCTGGTAACACACGACTATCACTTACCTCGGTAAGTTAAAACCAATCTAAGAACTATTTTCAACTATTATCCATTTAAGTCTTTCAACGTATGTATATAGTTTTTTTTTTTTTTTTTACCAACAAAATTAAAGGTACTTGAGACCAAGAAAATTTAAAATATCGGCATTTGAATCCTGTCCAAATATTTCCATCAGAATGAAACCTACATTATATTTAAGCTCCTTAAATTTTACGACGATATAGCGAGTTTAATCAAAATCAAAAAGTACGTAGCGTTTTTCAATATTTCAATTTAATACTCTCTGTGTTTATAAAATCGTGGTTAATAATGTTTACGTGTAATAGATCAAAATGGGTCATATATAATTAATTATATTTAATAACTCATTAATAGTTGATCTTGGACCGAAAGGCGAAAATCAACCTGATTTTGTCGATCCATCCGGATCCGTCCGGATTGAAAATGGCGCCGGATTGCAATCCCTAGTTATGACTCAGGGGACCGTAAACCTGAAATTCGAAAAATAGCTTTCCTCTCTATGTATCCCATATACAGGGAAGGGAGTGAAGCTAATAAATAAGTATGCTTTTTATGATCCATAGAGAAAGGCATTTTAAAACATCGGCATTTAAACCCTGTCAGTCTTTTTTATCAGTATAGCCAAAAGTATCGTAATAAAATAAACATTACGATCAATATCATTTGAATTAAAAAAAAAAAATGTTTTTGACCGTCTTTTCTAAGTCTGAAAGACAAATAATCCTTTTTTGTTTTAAAGACCATTGTTTTCATTATTTATGATGGCATTATTTCCCCTCATTAAGCTTCTGTGTACAGGTGAATCAAAGTAAGATTAATAGACGATACAAAATATTAATATTAAACAAGTAATTATTATGTTTTCCCCGCCCGTCTCGGTGATATTCTACATTGTCCTCATTATTTTTTATTTTTTGAATTATTTCATAGCTAATATTTATCCATGTTTTATTCTTAGCGATTTTTCCTTGATTTAGAAGAATCTAAGAAATTCCCTTCTGGATTCTAAGTATTTTTTTTCAATTAGTTTTCCATCTTTTCTATGGACATTTGTCTTTACATATAAAGAGTTTCTCATAAATTCCTAGTAGTATAGTCGGAGCTGATATAAGACCTGAAGAGAAACAAAAACGTTCATATGACCCATAGTCTTATAGTTAACAGTTATGGAAAAAAATCTGGTGCGGGAAACACACGACTTTCACTTACCTCCATTTTTAAAATCAATGAAAGAATTTTCAAAAACAGTTAGAGATAAAAATACGTGAAACTATTTAGGAATTAATTAAATTGAATTTATATAGAAACATGTGTTTTATAAAAAAATATATTACATTATTATCTAAAATAATCAGTTAGTTTTATATTCATTTCATCACTCTCTATTAACTTTTAAAGCTTGTGTATGAGATAATATTTTTTCTAAAATCTTTAGCTTTTAATGGTATATCATACATGTATATTACTGCTCTTATGTTCAAAAACGAAAAATTGCATTAAAAAAATATTTTTTCCGTTTTCTCCTTTAGGTGGGTATCGAATGTATTCAATTTATATATTTACCTGTTTTTCATCAGCGTTAACAAGATGATATAGTTATTTTTATTAAATCTACAAAATTAAAGGTACTTTAGGGGAAGAAAATTTAAAATATCGGCATTTAAGCCCTGTCAGACCATTTTAATCAGAATTAAACCTACATGATATTAAAGTCTATTAAATTTTACATCGATATAGCGAGTTTAATCAAAATCGTCGCAACCATTTTCGAGAAAATCGAAGAAAGGTGCAAAATGCGTTGTATAAAGTGCCTCTTCTAGTAAGCTCATTTTGATGAAAAAAGGTTAGTCACGTCTCGGGCGTACATTTGTCTTAAATATGAAATTTCAGTTTCATAGGACTTACCGTTTCCGCCCGGGAGATACCACACACACACACAGACAAACACACACACAGACCTTTTTTCGGGACTTGGTTATTTGGACTCTGAAACGTGTATTTCCGTTGAAAACTGGAATTCGAAAATTTTCACGATCGCAATACTTCTCCTTACTATCATATAGTAAGTGAAAGTAAAAATTAAATATTTAGAATTTTGCTGCACATTAAGTAGATATATCAGTTTTTTCTGATAAAAACTATGAATAGCAGCAAATTAGATTTAGATGCCGAATCTTTGAGAAGCAGAATATGGGTCGTATGAACTTTTTTGTATCACTCGAGGTCAAGTGATCTGCTATCAAAAAATCTGGTGCGGGCAACACACGACTTTCACTTACCTCCGTTTTTAGAATTGATTGAAGAATTTTCAAATACAGTAAGAGATAAAAATGAGTAAAACCATTAAAATATTAATTAAATGGAATTTCTATAGAAACATGTGTTTTATTAAAAAATCTATTATATTATTATCTAAAATAATCATTTAGTTTTATCGGTTTTTCATCACTTTCTATCAGCTTTTAAAATCTTGCGTATGAGATAATATTTTATCTAAAATATTTAGCTTTCCAACGGTATATTATACATGTATATTACTGTTCTTAAGTTAAAAAACAAAAACTTGCATTAAAAAAAAGGTCTGTGTGTGGTAATTCTAGCGAAAAAACCATAAGTCGTACGAAACTGAAATTTCATATTTAAGACAACTGTACGCCCGAGATTTTACATCAACTTTTTTATCTAAATCTGCTAACTAGAAGAGCCACTTTATACTATGCATTTTGCACCTTTTTATGATTTTCTCAAAAACGGCTCTGACGATTTTAATTAAACTTGCTCTGTTCATATACAATTTAATATGGCGTAGGTTTCATCTGACTGAAATAGTCTGACAGAGCTTTAATGCCGATATTTCAAAATTTCTTCCTCTAAAGTACCTTTAATTTGGTTTTATTTATAAAATTGACTATATCATCTGATTAGCATTGCTAAAAATCAGGCAAATATATAAGTTGAACGAATTCGACATCCAACTA
Organism: Piezodorus guildinii; assembly: GCA_023052935.1. Lineage (NCBI taxonomy): Eukaryota > Metazoa > Arthropoda > Insecta > Hemiptera > Pentatomidae > Piezodorus > Piezodorus guildinii. The sequence continues at coordinate 107,532,287 of CM041295.1, read as the reverse complement.
AAGGAGATAACTGGAAAAACAATTTATTAATGCAATTTTGTTTTTGAACTTAAGAACAATAATATACCGTTGGAATGCTAAAGATTTTAGATAAAATATTATCTTATACATACTATAGTAAAAGTTAACGTAGAGTGATAAAAAGCCGATAAAACAAACTGCTTGTAGTAGATGATAATATAATAGATTATTTAATAAAACACATGTTTATATTAAAATTCAATGAAAATAAATCTTTTACAATTTATTTTCGTTTCTAAATTTGCTTAAAAATTCCTTAATTGATTTAAATAACGGAGGTAAATGAAAGTCGTGTGTTGCGCGCACCAGATTTTTTCATGTTCAAATGTGAAAGTAAAACTACTGAATAATCAAGCCATAATTGTCGTTGGGTTTATATAATTAACTTGCACTGAGCAATGGTAGACGATAAGTGGCATATCCTTGTGTTCCGACAACCGCTTCTGACCTCCAAAACATTTGACCACAGCCCTCTTTTCGGACGATATTGAAAAGCTCATTTTTATTTGAGAATGATCATTTTTTCATTCGCCTCCAACTATTAGTAAGGATCAGTATTGGAATTAGGAAAAAAAGTTAATTCCATTATTCAACGAAAATTTTTGTTTCAAGGTTCCCTCAGTTCAAGTTTCGCAAAATGATCTCTGTCTGCGTCCGTGTCCACCTACGGTATTTGTATATATTTGTCTGTTTATTATTTAATGTCACTTTTGTGCTGCTTTGGCTAATTAGATCAATTTTGCTATATTTTGCGTATCCAGGTTAAATAGTATAGGGATCTTAAACAAGTATCTGACATCGCACATTCTGGGGACCACAAGTTTACGTCTACTGCGGAGAACGGCATAACCATAAATTTTTTACTCCCATTAAGGCCCATCTTCCGGATTCAAACCCGCTACCTTATATGCCTAGTGGGCTGTTATACTATCCCCTACTACACTACAAGTGATCATCAAATAACATTTTATTTTCTGATTAAAAAAGTTCTTTTTCTGAAAAAATGAACCTTAAAATACTAAGGATTCATTTATAGCGTTAACTAATTCAAAATCTTATTCACTATAAGTGTCATATCTATGTTAAGTATAATAAATTATGATTAAGTTATGTAGCTTTTAGTTTGCAGAAAGTGTAACGTTATGTCATACGAACTGTAAATTGTAATATTATTCAAAATAATTAAATTAATGTTTTCAAATCGTCTAGAATGAATCTTCCATTTTATTTTCATTTACCGTAAGCAATCATGGGGGAAAAATACCTTGTACTTCTACAACCGATGATGGGTTCAGTTTTTTTTGTTTAGTTAAAAATTCGATCTGTTATTTGGCCAGTTCATACAATATTTCCCTGTAACGAGTAAATAACTCCTTAATCATGGAAAAATCAGCCCTATAAAGTACCAATGACCTTATTTGAAATAAGGTCTTTTTTTTATATGTGGTAAATCAAGCTGTAAAACAAAAAGTTCTATGAAACTAAAGTTTCAAATTGAAATTTTACAAATTATACAACTGTAAAACATACGTAACTCACCGATTCTTTACAAGGCTCAACACAACAAAACAATAAACAATTACTATTATATATATGACAAGTATTATTAAATTATTTTCTAAGTTTGTATCTATATATCCATGCTAGTTTACAATAATTATACCCAGCCATCCATATTTAGCCATTACTACGTCGACGTTCAGAAAATTTTTTCCAAAGCGTGGGAATAAAACGTTTTCTCTATTTCTCTTATAGCGAACATATCGCATTGTTATTTGACCTATATCTATTATAGTTCTGGTATACCAATTCACACCTAAGTTTAATTAATTAAATCCCATTAAAACTTATTTTGGAATCATACAGCTAATGCGTTGCATAATCATAATTTTTCTGGGACTGCAGATTCTTTTCTTTTCGCCCTATAAATATCCACTATCCTCCTACAAAACTGAAACTACAAGAAACTGATCGAAGATATCGATTACTTCAACACGTACTAGAGGACCGTTCAAAACTTCCAGTATATTGAAAAAGACTCATTTACATCTCTATTATCAGACCTATTTGGGCATATGGAATCGAGCTTTGGGGCTTTACGAAACCATCTAATCCTCCCGCATCCAGTCCTTACAATCCAAAATCCTTCGCAAAATCATGAATGCCTCTTATTTTGTCACAAATCAACTCCTCCATAATGACCTAAACATCCCATTTGTTGCAGAAATAGCCCGTGATAGATACTCCTATTTTCATTCTAAACTCCCTGTCTAAACAAAACCACTTGTCCTTAATTTATCTTGCTTAGATATCCCTGATAACCCTCCGAGGCGACTGAAGGTGGCCTCGGGACCTACTTTCTTAAAATAGTTAGTGAAGTCCTACAACTGCTTCTTCTTCTTGCTCAACACATTTTCATGACTTTTTTTTCATTCTGCATATTTCGTCATTGTTTAATACAGTTGTAAATTACTATAAATAAATTTTAAAAAATAAATATCCACTAAAACTATCACTGATTCCTTTATCAGTTTCCCGCTAAGTGAATCGCTACTCTCGACCCTCCTAGCTAATGTAAAAAAGGCTCGATATCTTTGGTAACAACTTTTAAGGCCTTGTGTTGTCTAATAAGACCTTGGGAGACTTATCTTGGATGAGATATCGGCCATCAGGATAACTTTGTTCAATAGATTATCTTTCCTAATTCGATGTCGTAAGCTGTACACACGCCCATTCATTACTATGCGTATTTTTTTCTTATAAAATATTTAAATATTTTGAGAACACGTTTTAAGGCCGCTTGAGTCCAAATAACCGATTCCATCATTACGTATTCTATGTAAATTACCTTCTAAAAACTAAAAGTCACACGATTAACATTAGGGAGAATTGAGAATTTCAGATTGAAGGATTTTATGCGGTTTAGTGCTGTGGTTCCCAACAAAACATTTTCGTGGACCCCTTCAACCAAAATCATTTCAATGGCAATGACACTCTAAATTCTAAAAATCTGGTGCGGACAACACACGACTTTCACTTACCTCGCCATTGCCTGCAATATTTGGCAGGGAGTCCCTTGCCTCTGACTGCCACTGGATGGCGTTGTGCCCTTGATAATGATGCTGTCTGCTAGGGAGCAGCACTTATAATATGTTAAGGGTATATATTTCATATATAGGTAAGTGAAAGTAAAAATCTAAATCCTATATATTAGATGTATCTTTAGATTTTTTGTGCGTAATACCGTACCATGTATATTTCATACGAAATACCACTGCTACCAAAAATCAATAGAAACGCCCAAGTAGGGTAATCGGAATGAAAAAAACAAAAAAAACAAGGCTCTAGAAGTTTGGTTCTGTCCGCGAAACATTTAATTATTAAAATTTAAATCTAATACAAGATAGGTATTTCTTCAAATACTAAAAATAAAATAATAATAATCGATTATGTGTTAATTATATCAGTTAGAATGTTGAATTTCTCTGCGTAGAGCATGTCTAATTTTTATTAAAAGCCAAGGCTTCACAAATATTTCACGTCAAAGTAATTTAAAATTATTCTTCAGAGACATATCGCAGACCCCTAGGACACCATCTGCGGTCCACTAGTTGGCAACCACTAGTGGACCTACTACATCCATATCCCTCCCTCCCCTCTCTTTCTCCTCTCACTCTCTCTCTCTCTCTCTCTCTCTCTCTCTATATATATATATATATATATATATATATATATTATATATATATATATATATAGGCTTGATAATTTTTTTTCGTGAATTGGAAGTTTGCCTAGTGAATAGAGCTATCGGAACCTACTATCGTTTTCTTTTCGTTCAGAATTACAAGTAAGATGCTTGTCCTGATTATAAAGAGTCTAGTTAATCTCAGTTTCGATTAAAATAATCGTTTTTTAGCTAAATAGACTACATATATCGACAAACAGATCATTTTCCGACACTTGGTTTATACTTGAAATTTCTTTTTCCGTAGAAAATAAGGGTTAAAACTTTATATGAAATATATAGTAAGGGAAAGTATTCCATCCGAATTCCAACAGAATCTTCCTGTTCACCCAAATCCTTCAGCACAAACCCTACCCAACTTCAGCTACCCCTACAATTTTCCAGGAAGCTTAAACGGCAGTGATTCCAAGACATGAATCTCAAATCAATATTACCCAAGTCTTCATTGAGACTGAATACAAAGTTACAATATATACAGGGTGTTTCATACATTTCTAGTCATATTTTAGGAGCAGATACTAGACTTAAAGAGGAAAACAAAGTTCATATGGCTCATAGTCCGGTTCTCAAAGGTTAACAGGTAAATCTAATTTTGCTGTTATATATAGTTTTTATCTGAAAAACTAGAATATATATCTACTTGTGCAGCAAACAATATAGATAACAGCAAAAATATTAAGAAATTGTATTCTGTTCCCTAACAAAACTTACCTATATATGAAAGATATAGTAAGGGACCGTATTCCGATCGTGAAAATTTTCGAATTCTAGTTTTGAACGGAAATACACATTTTAGGAACCCCTGAGTCTAAATGAACAAGTCCCGAAAAAGGGGCGTTTGAAACTGAAATTTTATATTTAAGACAAATAGACGCCCGAGATGTTACAGAAACATTTTCATCAAACTCAGCTAATCAGAAGAGCCACTTTGTACCTTGCATTTTGCACCTTTTTACGATTTTCTCAAAAACGGCTCCAACGATTTTGGTTAAACTCGCTATATCTAGGTAAAATTCTATGGGCTTTAATATTATGTCGGTTTCATTCTGATTGAAATAGCCGGATAGGGCTTAAATTCCAATACTTCCAATATACTTTGTATCAATGCATTATTTAATAATCAATGCTATTTTTTAGAGCTCTGGGTAGTTGTAACTGGTGCTTGAAGGAGGTGATACTGTACTTACTTTTCTTCAGGTGATTCTTTGGCTGTGCTGGTAAGTATTTTCTAATTATTACCTATTTGTAAATTTAGTTTAAATTAAAAAAATCTGGTCCGAATAAGATACCTTCTAAATTCAAATTGACTTTAATAGTCCATACTTCGTTTTCAAGGAAATTCCATTCACTTTTCATTAAATAATGAAAAAAAGAATTTTTTTTCTACAAAAAAACTTAAGTTCATGCGCTTTTGGTCACTATTCATTACCTTTTTTTTCATTAGCTTTTGTATTTAAAAAAAAGATAGCTATTACAATATACCGCTAACTATATTAAAGCCGATAAACACAACTAAATTTAAATTATGAATACATGAAAAAAAATAGGTTATGAAAGGACTAAACATTGATAGTTCAATACTATGTATTATAGATAACTTTTTTATTTTTACTTACCTATAAATTAAAAATAGATTGTGACAGAAAGTATCGCGACCCTTCATATTCTTATTTCAGGATACATACTTAACTAGAAAGATATCTATGTTGTTTTCTCCATTAGTTGATGAACAAATTCTTTCATTTTATAAATTTTTTTATATATATATATATATATATATAATATATATATATATATATATATATATATATTATCATTGCTAACATTAGGAAATGTTTAAATATTTAAAACATGCAGAACATACACTTAAAACTTGAGACTTACAAGGAGACTAATATTTCAAGAAAATCCTTAATGTGCGTGTAATTTCAGGTTCATATAACTTCTTTTTTTTTTTTTTTTACCCAGAGTTACCATCAAAACACAACAACTATTTTCCGTGACTTTTTCTTCGGGGGATCTTAAAATTACTGTTGCCGTAGGAAACTGGGATTAAAAATTTGCACGATCTTAATAATTCTTCAAATGTAGGTTCTCCAATTTAAGAAATAAAAAAACAGACGTAAAACTGGTCTGACATGAATATCATTAACCTTTCTGCAACTGCAGTAGAATTTTCATTTTTATTGTTATTATTTATTTTTTGGTGGGGTTGTTGTGGAACGTTACTTAAAATGAATTAAAAATTTCGAAATTTCAAGATCCGTAAGAGTTTGTTTTTCAATAAAAATACCTTATTTGTTATCGACGTACAATTTGTTTTACGTTTCTCCCACAACGTTACAAAACAATCTCTCGGGAGATGATTACAGAAGACAAACGACTTTACATAACTTTACAAATACAAAAGGCTCTTGCTTTGTTAAAACTCGATCAATTAAATTTAGCAAGCCTGTTTTGTAAGAGGACAAGGCCACTAACGATTACGTTAAGATTAAATATCAGTATTAATTGTCTTTCATTCTTTTGCTAACTTAAAATAGAATTCGAGTCACATTCGGTTAAAGACCGTTAATTCCTGATAAAAATTCATAATATTTATGCCTCTCGTCTATTATTAAATGTTTGCTTTGGGATCTCTCGGAGTAATTAGAACATGTCGTTTCACTTGATTGTTTTTTTTTTTTGTTATTATTACTATTATTATAATCGAGATTGAACATAATTGCAATCTATTGTATTATGTCGAGATCAAATTGAACCTTTTTTGATGTCAATAAATAAATAAAAATAGTGTTAACATAATTTTATGATTTCACAGCTTTAATCAATTATCTTTTTAACTAATGTTTCTTGTAAACTGTTCCCGGTGGCCTTTTTTTAATTAAAATTATCCACGATTTAAATGCTAAATATCTATTCATTTTAGCTTTTCAAATATTTTCGATACCGAGTTCCATCATTGAGCTCTGAGGGTTTATGCCTAGTGAATGTGTACTATTGATTTTAAAATTTTAAAGAGATTAATTTTTTTTCGAAAAAGATCGAATTCGACATATACTATTATATATCCAGGATTTTTCAAATTCGACCCTTCCCAAAAATGGGGTTCACCAAAAAACGTTAACAAGCGATTATTTGCTCGTATCCATGCATAAAATAATTAGTGGGGGGTCACCTGTGGTGTAGTGGCTAGCATAAGAACTGGGTACCGTCTATGCCCAAGGTTGCGAGTTCAAACATAAAATCCTTAGTTTGGTTGTTATTAAATTAATGGTTTAAAATTGTCTGTTCATTTTCTCCGACGTATGTATGAATTTTATTGTGATAATTTTAATTCATAAATGTTTCGGATTCCAATTTTTTAAGGAAATTCTTGTTTTGGGTCCCTAGAAAATTGCAAAACGTTCTTTGTGTATGTAGTAAACTTGGTCTAAAATAACTAATGTTGGCAACACTGGTTCCCAGTAACCTTCCCGAGTTTTTACATATGTAATTACTATTTCAATTATAAGGTTGTGTTGATAATTTCTATACGTTCTTATTTACAAAATATATATTCCTTCCATACTTTCCAGTTATAATAAGACATATATTAATAATATACTGTTGGACAGCTAAGGATTTCAGAAAAAGTAATATCAAACTTGTAAACCCGTTGAAAGTAACGAAGAGTGGAGATTGTGGTTGATAATAATTTATATTACCAAATTTAATCTAAAGTAAATATTTCTTCTAAAACTCAATGTATTTTTTTAATTATTATAAGTTAATAAATTCGTAAAACCTGCATTCCTACTATATCAAATTAAACAAATTGTAATATATCACAATAAATATTAAAAAAGTAGAAATGTACTATATCAAATTGATACCGTAGTATTGCCATGTGTCGTACTGATGTCATTCTATTTTTTATATGTTTTATATATATGCGATATATCTTTGGCCGCTCTACAAAAGAAGTCTTTGATACATTTTTTTTATATTTATTTAATTTTTAGACATCATTACTTTTCAGCCTCTAGGGCCATTTTCAAGTATTTTTAAACAATTAAATGTTTTTTACGGCATTTATACATATATTTTTTTTTTAATTTCTCAATATGCATCTAATGTCAAAATTGTACTAAATACGTTACATACCATGCATATCCATGTTATATATCTATTCTTTCACCGTTTCATCAGCGGTGTCGTCAATTATTAACAGTATCAAAATTTTAAAAGCACCTGTTTTTAAAAGGATCATAATATATTGTATCATTTAATCAAAAAATGGAAAAAATCTATTTATTCAAAAAGAAAAAAAAAAAAGTTTGTCGCGAATGTGAACTTGTAGGTGAAATTTTAAGTGAGTTAATTCCAAAAACATTTTTTTTTTTTTTTTAATAAATAGATTTTTTCCATTTTTTGATTAAATGACACAATATATTATGATCCTTTTAAAAACAGGTGCTTTTAAAATTTTGACCCTGTTAATAATTGACGACACCGCTGATGAAACGGTGAAAGAATTGATATATAACACGGATAAGCATGTTAGGAAATTGTAATATATCACAATATATATTAAAAAAGTAGAAATGTACTATATCGTATGTATATAATAGTATTTCCATGTGTCGTACTGATGTCATTCTATTTTTTATATGTTTTATGTATATGCGATATATCTTTGGCCGCTCTACAAAAGAAGTCTTTGATACATTTTTTTTATATTTATTTAATTTTTAGACATCACTACGTTTCAGCCTCTAGGGCCATTTTCAACTATCTTTAAACAATTAAATGTTTTTTATAGCATTTATACATTTTTTTAAAATATTTTTTTCTCAATATACATCTAATGTCAAAATTGTAATAAATACGTTACATACCATGCATATCCATGTTATTTATCTATCTATTCTTTCACCGTTTCATCAGCGGTGTCGTCAATTATTAACAGTATCAAAATTTTAAAAGCACCTGTTTTTAAAAGGATCATAATATATTGTATCATTTAATCAAAAAATGGAAAAAATCTATTTATTAAAAAAAAAAAAAAAAAAAAAAGTTAGTCGCGAATGTAAACTTGTAGGTGAAATGTTAAGTGAGTTAATTCCAAAAACATTTTTTTTTTTTTTTTTTGAATAAATAGATTTTTTCCATTTTTTGATCAAATGATACAATAAATTATGATCCTTTTAAAAACAGGTGCTTTTAAAATTTTGACACTGTTAATAATTGACGACACCGCTAATGAAACGGTAAAAGAATTTATATATAACACGGATAAGCATGGTAGGTAACGCATTCATTAAAATGTTGACATTAGATGTATTGTATATTGAGGAAAAAAATGTATAAATGCCATAAAAAAAACTTTTAATTGTCTACAGATACTTGAAAATGGCCCTAGAGGCTGAAACGTAGTGATGTCTAAAAATTAAATAAATATTTAAAAAATGTATCAAAGATTTCTTTTGTAGAGCGGCCAAAGATATATTGCACAAATATAGAACCAAAAGTAAACTTAGGATAATGATGAGTTTTTTATAGATTTTTTTGTGGAAGGTGGTGTTATTACTGTCTTCTTTTTACCATATTACAATATTCCTTCTTTTTATTAAGGTTTCGTATAATTGTATTCCAGCATTGTGTTAAAAAAAAAAAAAAGTAAAGTAAAAAAATGCAAGGTCCCTGAGAAAATTAGACCTGTATTTTCCATTTTACCGTCGGTCTTAAAGAAACTGACGGCTGTCATATTGTCAATAAAAGTCTTTGAACAATGTTCCTCCACAGTTTTATGTATTTTTTTGTTTGTTTTGTTTTTGTATATCTCGGATTATTTGTGTCATGGTTAGATTTCATTATTACTTTTTTTTTATAACTTTCATCGACTTTTGTAGACTTCTATGATAAACTAGATATATCGTATTATAATTTTATTTATCCGGTTATTTTAAGAATCTTCAAAATTTAATTTTTATTTTCACTTACCTCCCACTGATATATAAAATATATAATAAGGGAAACTATTGCGCTCGTGAAAGTTTTAGAATTTGAGTTTTTACCGGGAATACACTTTTTAGAGAACTTGTAAAACGAAAAGTTATATGTAATTGAAATTTCCTCTTTAAGACAACTATATAGTAGGGGCGTTCCTGCAACTTTTTCACAGATATAAAGGAACCAGAAGTGCTACTTACACCATGCATTATGTATCTTTTTAAGATATTCTCAAAAATGAGCCTAGCGATTTTGAATGAATTCATGATATCGATCTGGGCTTTCATTTAATTGACATTTGTTTGTTTTTTTATTCATTTGACGTCAATTTATGCTAATATGGCTAGTCGGACGATGCTACAGTGGGTGTCCTAAATTTTGCCTATCCAGGTTTTATTAGGATAGGGATCTTTAACAAGTACCTGACATCGCACTGGCTCGGGACCACCTTTTAACGTCCCCTCCAAAGGACGGCATAATTTTTTACTCCCTTTAAAAAATCCTATAACTTCCTGCGGGTTTAAACCCGTGATCTTTGTCACAGTAGGGTAGAGATTTTATTGTGATTGAAATAGTTTGATAGAGATTTATATTTTTTTAAATTTTCTTTCTCTTACCTTTAATTTTGTAATTGCATTAAAGTACCTTCAATTTTGTAATTGCATTAAAGTACCTTCAATTTTGTAATTGCATTAAAGTACCTTCAATTTTGTATTTTATACAAAATTGATCATTTCATATTGTTAGAATTGATAAAAAACGGGCAAATATACAATATGAAAGATTTTATAATCAAATACAAGAGAAAAAATCTGAAATATTTTTTCAGGTTAATTTTTTTTTCTCCTTAAATGAGGATAGTAATCTAGATAGATTACATACCGTTAGAAAGATAAATATTTTAGAAACGCTCTTATTAAACATAAAAATGTTTGAAAGTAATGCAAAATGGCAAATAGTTTATAAACATAAGTGATTGTTGTAAATAATAATTTATTTTTTTATATTACTTAATCAGGGAACGGCGTGTTCTTATGGAAAGAGCACTGGTCTACAGTTCTCGGGGTCCTGGGTTCGAATCCCGGCTGTAGCAGAATATCATTTGTTCTGTTGATTCAGCCGAGAGACGACCCTTGGTCATGGAGAATTTCCTGGGGCAAACCCAGCCTTTATAAATTGGGTAACCAAAAATTCGAGAAAACCTTGCGGCTGGGTGTGATCTCGGCCGAATCACCTGGCCGTTGGCCCAGAAACAATACAAATCTCGAAATGTACTTGAGCTCTTCATGGGTTGTATATGTACAGGTAGTACCTTGGTTCAAACGTGTCAGGTAGTCTAGGAGCTTTTGAAAATCCTTATTCATTAAAGATCCCTATCCCAATTAAACCTTCGTAGGCGAAATTGAGAACTCCCGCTGTCTTATCGTCCGATTAGCCAGAGTAGCATGAAGTGACGTTAAATAAATAAACAAGCAATGTATTTTTCTATTGTATGTTTAAAAATTGATTTCGAGAAGAGATGTAAGTGAATGTTGGGTTTCGGGCACATCAGATGTTTCTATTGCATTAGGATTTCACGTACCTTTTTAGTTGTAGTTCATTGAACTGCAGCTTGGTGTTTTAGAGGGTTCATGAATAGAGAAGAAACTAGTTAAGGGACCCAGGGTAAACAGATAAGGGAGATAGCAGGTTCAGCATTCTTAGCCACTCTAGTCGGTTAACTAAGCGCTCATCTCTAATATTTAATGATCATATAACGTAATTTTTCCTCTGGATTTACCCTCCCCCATCCAGAGGAAAAAAAAAACTCCTATCCTGATATCTAGTTCTTAAAAAAACAAAAGAGAATGTTATAAAAAAAATCTTGTGCGGGCAACACACGACTTTCACTTATCTCCATTTTTAAAATCGATTAAAGAATTTTCAAATATGCAGTTAGAGATAAAAATGAGTGATACCGTTAAATAAGTAATTAAAATTAATTTCTATAGAAACATATGTTTCATTAAAAAATCTATTATATTATTATCTAAAATAATCAGTTAGTCTTATCGGCTTTTCATCACTTTTACAAGCTTGTGTATAAGATAATATTTAAAAATATAAGATAATATTTTTTCTAAAATCTATAGCTTTCCAACGGTGTATTATACATGTGTATTACTGTTCTTATATTCAAAAACTAAAAATCACTTTAAAAAAATATGTTTTCATTTTTTTTTCTTTTAGTTGAATATCGAATTCGTTCAACCTACATATACGCCTGTTTTTTATCAATGGTAACAAGATAATATGGTTATTTGTATATAATCTAAAAAATTAAAGGTACTTTAGAGGAAGAAAGTTCAAAATATCGGCATTTAAGCCCTGTCAGACTATTTCAATCAGAATGAAACCTACATGATGTTAAAGCCTATTAAATTCTACATCGACTTAGCGAGTTTAATCAAAATCGTTACAGCCGTTGTTTAGAAAATCGTAAAAAGGTGCAAAATGCATACCATAAAGTGGCTCTTCTGGTCAGCTGATTTAGATGAAAATTTTTTTGTAACATCCCGGATCTACATTCATCTTAAATATGAAATTTCAATTTCATAGGACTTCTCGTTTACGCGCGGGATTTACCACACCACAGAACTTTTCGCGGAACTTGGTCATTTGGACTTAGGGGATCCTAAAACGTGTATTTCTGTTGAAAACTATAATTTGAAAATTTTCGCGATCGAAATACTTTCCTTTACTATATATTTGATATATAGGTAAGTTAAAGTAAAAAAAAACTCCTATCCTGATATCTAGTTCTAAAAAAAAAACAACAGAAGGTTATAAAAAAAATATATTGTTACGATAGAAACATTTATTTTATATTAAAAATATAACAATCGAAATTATTATCTTCAGCAGTGGTTCCAACAAAATTTTCTCGCGAACCCCTTTATTCAATCACTTCGTTGGCAAGGATCCCCAAAATCCTAAAAATCTAGATCCTAAATATTAGATATATATTTATATATTTAAAGAGCTACATTCATTTACAATTTATGCGAAATATCTCTGCTACCATAACTCTGTATGCAAAAACCAAGTAGGAAAAATATAAATGAAAAAAAAAAAAGAAACGGGAGAAGTTTACATAAATCGGCGCAACATTGAATTACCCAGATTTAAAACTAATACAAGATAAGTACCAATTCAAATGGTCCTTGTTCACATTTACCCTTCGTCGCAAACCGATGACTTCTTGCCCCCCAGTATCCTTTAATAACATTACCCTTACTCCTGTTGAACAAATCCGATACCTAGGTCTCCATCTTGAAAAAGCCTTACTTGGAATCCTCGCACAAGACTGAAACGACAAGAAACTGCTCGAAGATATCGATTACTACAACACTTACTAGAGAAACGTTCAAAACTTGCAGTATATTGAAAGAGACTCATTTACATCTCTATTATCAGACCTATTTGGACATATGGAATCGAGCTTAGGGGCTCTACGAAACCATCTAATTCCTCCCGCATCCAGTCTTTACAATCCAAAATCCTGAATGCCCCTTATTTTGTTACAAATCAACTCCTCCATAATGACCTTAATATCCCTTTTGTTGCAGACATAGCCCGTGATAGATACTCCTATTTTCATTCTAAACTCCCTGTCTACACAAATCCACTTGTCCTTAATTTATCTTCCTTAGATAACCCTCCAAGGCGACTGAAAAGAAGGTGGCCTCGGGACCTACTGCCTTTAAATAGTTAGTGAAGTGCTACCACTGGGTAGTTCTTTCTCAAGAAATTTTCATGACTTTTTTTTTTTTTTCATTCCTCATATTTACTTATTGTGTTCTTTAATACAGTTACAAATTACTATAAATAAATAATTTTTTTTTAAAATGGTCCTTGTTGTGAATTCGACTAATATATAACGGGTACCTAAATTAATATAAGTATTACGTAGGAAATTAGAACACCATGTGCGTGAACAGAATATCTCAACTAAGGTTATACAAAAAAGTTCCATGACAAATACCAAGACAAAGAGCTTATGAACACTAGCACTAATTCTAAACATGTAAACCTATGGAGACGTCACAACTTTCCTGAAATGAAACAAATATTATAAATTATCTTTAGGTAAATATTCGGGCTGAATAATTTATCCCATAAAGACTTAAATTTTTTATTAAATCAACATGACGTTTCGGGATCTTCTCCCATCTTCAGAAGTCTACAAAGGAAAATTACCAATTTCCATTACATTAATAAAACACTATAGTGAAGTGAATAGTTTAATAGTTAGTGAAAATTCTGGTAGGAACAATTAAAGTTCAAAATATATAACTAGGTAATTTTAAAATATTTATTTATTGCATTGACTTATTACTATGTAACATTGTTAATTATTGTTTTTAATACCTCCTATTGAATTTAAAATATCTTTTTACTAAACGTTTTTAACTATTCACTTCACTATAGTATTTTATTAATGTAAAGGAAATTGTTAATTTTACTTTTTAGTCTTCTGAAGATGGGAGAAGAGAGTAGATTTAATAATAAATTTAAGCGTTTATGGATGAAATTATTTAGCCCGAATATCTACCTTAATATTTATCCGAAATCTTCCGGTGTTTTAGAATATATTGATATAAAGAGAAATTTTATGTTTGTAGCGTTCACTACTATTATAATCACTAGCAATTATAACACTTAGAATGTTGAATTAGTCTGTGTAGAGCATGTGTGATTCTTAATAAAATCGAAGCTGTCACAAAAATTTTACTTCAAGGTAATTTAAAATTATTTCCCAATTATATTTTGGTGGACCCCCTTGACATTGCCTGTGGCCCTCCCCCCAGGTGTAAACGGACCTAGTTTGGAACCACTGATCTATTACAATCACTTAGTCTTATCCATTTTTTTATTACTATCCATTTTCTTATACAACTTTGTAAATATGATTTTACATTTTTTCTAAAATCTTTACTTTCCCAACTTTTATTCATACGTTTATTTCAATTTTTTGTTTGTTCGGAAATTGGGAATGAAGTAGAAAGGAAGTGATTGAATAGACGGGATTTAAAGGTAGGAAGAGTATCAGAGTGACGAATATATAAAGGAAAAGAATTCCATACGGACGAGGAGCGAATAAGGAAAGCTACGAACGAGTGTTGCGGGAGTGGACGGAGGATTTGAATGAAAACATATCTAAAATGTAGGATGGGCGGCGGAATTGGAGAACTTGAGAGAAGAACGTTGCCAGGAAGTACTTACTACGGTAGGAAGAGTAATAGTCCGTGAGCCTGCAACCAAAAGTGCTACCCATTTTACCAAAATGTTTAGTATGTTTTATGCAAAGCATCTATCATGGTAAAGCAAAAAATACACGTTTGCCAACTCAAAACGGGTGGATTACAAAATGGCGGCCATTCAAAAAGAGAATATCACCAGATATCACTCTTTTCTAACATAATTATGGTTACTATCATGGAAACTGCTCATCCTATGAAGATAATCGATATAAAGTAAATCATCAAGTATTTAATAAGCTTTCATTTGAGTAGTAAAAGACATTTTTATTTAAATATTTATCTATATGGAGGTATTACAAAAAAATAATAATTTTGCGGAAACCGAGATCACTCTTTTCTAACATTATTATGGCTACTATCATGGAAACCGCTCATTATATGAGGATAATCGTTATTAAGCAAATTATCAAGAATTAAATAAGCTTTTATTTGAGTAGTAAAAGACATTTTTATATTAAATATTTATCTATATGGAGGTATTACAAAAAAATAATAATGTTGCGGAAACCGAGATCACTCTTTTCTAACATTGTTATGGTCACTATCATGCAAATTGAAAATTTTGAGGAATATTATTGTAAACAGTAGCAATGGAATAACAGGTCTGGTGTGTCGTCCAGTTATGTTTTAGTATTTAGCTTTAGTAATTTTTCACTCTTGTAGAAAAACGGTGGTCAATCCCGACTTACTCATCCCGTCTAAAATGCAGCTTCTTCATAATTGAGATTATGTATAATTTTTTTGCAGACATTACATTAAGGTCCGAGAATATATTAATTGATGTGGATCTTTTATTTATACCCAAAATTACCTTGATAATCCTTCTCTGCACAATCGCAAAGCTGAATGAGAGGTGCAGCTAAAGAATTCCCCCAATCGAATCAGCGACTGAATATATGCAAAGTAAATTGCATATATATATATGCAAAAAAAATCTTAGTTATTGGTCGATAAAATACCTCTTAACTTACGGAATACATAAAAATATTTCCTTACCTGAGCAGTGACATTAGAAAGCTGCGCATTCCACCTTAATCGGTAATCAAGAACAATTCCAGGATATCGAGCTTGATGAACTTTCTCAACAACATGGCAATTACAAGGAAAGCTGTAACCACCTCACAAATGGTAAACGGTAAAGGCAAATGGTTTAACGGTACTTTTTCAGCCGTAAAGACTTATGTGGATGACGAATAAATGCAGTTAAAGAAAATTAATGAATAACTGTTCCTAATGTTCCGAGAAAGCGTGTCACATAAATGTCTGAACGTAAATAAATTGTAAGATAAGCGGAAAAAATCATATGACCCATAATCAACCATGTTCACCATAGTTTTCATTGAACAGCGATAATCCCACAATTTGATTTTCCTCCCTAACCGGTGACTATCGGACAATGGGTCATATATATAACATTTTTGTTTCTCTTAAAGTTCTAGTATCTACTATCACATTGTGACGTCACATTTATGGGACACATTAATTACAAATTTTTTTTTTTAGTACTTTTTCATTTTTATTTTGAAGACCTGGGTTTCGATATAAGAGATACAGCGGTGTTAGCAGAAAAGTGATTTTGGACTCCCTGGAGATTATTCACCATCACCTGTATGGCAATTAAATGGTGAATTTGATTGTATTTCGATTATGTAATGTGCGTACCAGAGGTCTAAATTTTAAATATAGTGGTAGAGAGAAATAAAATAAAATAATGTAAATAGATAAAAGATATAAAAAAAAATCTGGTGCGGGCAACACACGACTTTCACTTACCTCCGTTTTATAAATCGATTAAAAAATTTTCAAATACAGTTAGAGATAAAAATTATTGAAACTATTAAAGAATTAATCAAATGGTATTTCTATAGAAACATTTATTAAAAAATCTATTATATTATTATCTAAAATAATCAGTTAGTTTTATCGGCTTTTCATCACTCTTCGTTAACATTTACAAGCTCTTTTGTATTAGATAATATTTTTTTCTAAAATCTGTAACTTTCCAACGGTATATCATACATGTATATTACTGCTCTTATGTTCAAAAACTTAACTTAATTTTTTTTTCAGTTTTCTCCTTTTCTTGTTTTTTAAATTCGCACTACTTACACGCACAACTAACTAGATAATTTGGTTTTTTTTTATAGAATCTACAAAATTAAAATATCGGCATTTAAGCCCTGTCACACCATTACAAAACTACACGATATTAAAGCCTGCTAAATTTTACATCGATATAGCGAGTTTAATCAAAGTCGTCGGAACCGTTTTCGAAAAAATCAAAAAAATTGCAAAATGCATGGTATAAAGTGGCTCTTCTGGTAAGCTCATTTTGATGAAAAAGGTTTTGTAACGTCTCGGGCGTATATTTGTCTTAAATATGAAATTTCGGTTTAATAGGACTTACCGTTTCCGCCCGGGAAACGGTAAGTCCTATTTTCCCTTTTTGCGGGACTTGGTTATTTGGACTCAGGGGACCCTAAAATGTGTATTTCCGTTGAAAACTGGAATTCGAAAATTTTCACGATCGCAATACTTTCCCTTACTATATATAGTGAGTGAAAGTAAATATTATAAATTTGTATTAGAATAGGGGAAAAAAATTTAAAAATGTATGTAAAATATGTCCAAGGGATTGATAAAGTATGCTGTGTTATGTAAGCAACCCGATGTAGTTGGGCAGCATTGCCAAATAAATAAAGCATTTCTCTCTCTGCATCTTCGTATCCTTGATCGTTAAATAAAAAGAGGTTTGTTTTGCACCATTTTAAAGCTAATTAAATGAAGAAATTATTCTGAGATCCGGAAAATTTGAAATCTAGCGATAGGAGAGTAATAGCTCCTTGAAATGTTGGAATATTCTTAGAAATATTAAAATTTAATTTTCTGCAGGACGTTCTGATACATTTACTTTACTTTCATTTGGTACCACTTGTTTTTCTGTGCGTGCGGATAAAGTATGTATATTTGAATGTTTCTGATGAAAATTATGGATAATATCCATAAAAAACTCAAACTTTGATTTTCCTCCCTAACAGTTGAGAATCGGACTATGTGTCATATGAAATTTTTTGTTCCACTTAAGGTCTAGTATCTGCTCTCGCAATATGAGCCTATGAGCTATGATCATTAAAATACGTGTTTCCAGGAAAAAAAAAATATATATACATATATATATATATATATATATATATATATATATATATATATATATTTATTTATTTATTGAAAGTGTGTAAAGATGTGGTATAAAAGTGAAAGAGGCATGGAGCGGTGTGAACGATGAGGGAATATAAAAATAACAAAACAACAAACATTAGTTTATTCCTTAAAATTATTGGGTTGTGTCATATGAAATGTCCGTTTTCAAGGTAAAGGATTTTTATTAAAATACGATATGAAAACAAGATAA
Source organism: Piezodorus guildinii (assembly GCA_023052935.1). NCBI lineage: Eukaryota > Metazoa > Arthropoda > Insecta > Hemiptera > Pentatomidae > Piezodorus > Piezodorus guildinii. The sequence continues at coordinate 107,513,812 of CM041295.1, read as the reverse complement.
TTTTATTCGTAGTATTTACCATATTTTTCTACACATTTTTCCCAACGTGACACCAACATTTTTATCCCCGAACTGAAAAACTCTGAGCTTTGAAGTGAAACAAAATCTGAAAACGCACTTTTCACTTGATCATCATTTTCAAAAAGTTTTCCTTTGACGAAGTTGTCTAAATTTCTGAACAGTTGGTAATCTGTTGGAGACAAGTCGGGAGAATATGGTGGGTGCGGAAGAACTTAGCCCAGTTCTTTCAATTTTTGCACGGTATGCTTTGAAACATGGGGTCTAGCGTTGTCGTGTAAGAGTATAGGACCCTCCCAATTTACCAATCCAGGTTGTTTTTTTAATAATATTGCGTGCATTTGGTCAATTTCATTGCAGTACGTTGTAGAGGTAATGGTTTCACCTCTAGGTAAAAAGGAATAATGAATTATCCCAGCCATGGACCACCATACTGTAACCATCAATTTTTTGGGATGCAAATTCGGTTTTGGCATTTGCCCCGGGGTTTCGTCGATGTTCAACCACTGCCCTGCCCTTCTTAAGCTAACATTGTCTGGATGGTTTACCCACTCGAGAGCATGCCACGTATCCTGATTTTGCCTCCTAAATGTTGAAAATCTTACTATGGGTCTTACGAACTTTTTTGTCCCACTTGAGGTCTAGTATTTGCTCTCACAATATGACGAAACATTTATGAGACACCCTGAATTGTGAGGGAAAGAATGTATTGCGATCGTGAAAATTTTCGGATTTGAGTTCCCTGAGATCAAATGTCCCACAAATTGGTCTGTTTGAGTATGTGTGTCAAGCACGAAAACTAAAACTCGATGGAAACTGAAATTTTATATTTCAGACAGTATATGGCTGGGATGTAACAGCAACTTTTCCACAAAAGACAAGGAACCAGAACTGCCACTACATCATACATCCTGCTCCTTTTTACAATATTCTCAAGAATGGCTCTAAAGATTTTGATTAAACTCTTACTATATTGAGGTAAAATAAAATAGGCTTTATTTTCATACTGATTTTATTCTGATTGAAATAGTGCGACATGGCTTGGATGCCAAATCTTCAAAATTTCTTCTTTTAAAATACCTTTAATTTTGTTAATTATTACTAATTAACCATTTCAGCTTGTTTATTTTGAGACGAGATGGGTGAATATAAAATATGAAAGAATTTTATAATCAACGGAAGGTGAAGATAGAAATATTTTTTCCAGGTTAATTTTTCTTTTCCGCAACAAACAATACTATTATGTGTGTTCGTTTGAAGATTTTCGAAAAAATGTTAGCTCACTTGGAAAGTTGTAGTCGGTAAAGCAGAGTAACGAAAGGACATAAACGTAAGTGATTGTTGTAGCTGATAATTTCTGTTTTCATCTTCAATATATTTTTCCATCGAAAAAGTATAATTCATTTATAAATTTTATATTTATATAAATCTTGATATCATGATGTGGAAGTTTTATGGTGTTGTCAGCACCAGATTTTTTTGTTCTATTACGTCCAAAATGAAATAAAACTTAGTCTCCTGAGCGATTTTTGCGCAGTGAGACCTTGTAAATTTGTTTCGATCCGTCGCATGGCAATTCGAATTATTGTACTTCAATTGCATGCATTGCTAACTTTCTATTAAAGAAAACTGTGATTGATCGTTGTTTCAATTTAAATGGTGCAATGCCCATGGCGTAAAAACATGAATAAAAATAGAGTAGTTTATCTTAATCAATCAGAATAAAACAAATTGTTTTTTTTTTCGTATTTTCTTCTTACCAATTCCTGACAAAGTATTGTATGATTGAGTTATTAATAGTCATATATTTCTAATTAATGTATGTACTACCGGATTTGTCCTGATAATTGTCTTCGCTGATAAAATAATTAAAATCCTTACTTGTTTTCGGTATTTAAAATTAGTGAAATATGTACCATTGTTTTCTATGCAATATATAGTCAGATTTAGACATCGGAGCACACACGTAAATAAAGTTTTTTTTTTTCAATTGTTTTTTTTTATTTTACTTGATAAATGTTTTTAGTTGAGGGTTGACTAATAACGAAAGAAAGACAAATGACCAAGAAAAGTGGCTGGTAAAAATGATTTATGAATAATGAATGCAATACAAATTTATTATTTATTTATTTTATTTTTAAAGATTCACGTTCTCATTCTATAACTCTTCACGTTTTTATATGTATTTATAAATAAGCGAGCTATGGGCTCATACTATCTCTTATGGACAGCCCTATTGAAAAATAATGGCTGATAGTCATGATTTGAGAATCATTTTGAAACTAAACGTTGACGTACCAAACTCAATAAATATTGGTACGGTAGTCGTGGAGAAAAATTCGGGACTGTAGACGGACAGATTTTGTATTTATTTCTAATAATATTATTCTTTGTTTAACCCCAAATTTTTTTTTTTAAAATATTTTATTGATATTTACAACTGTACATACAATATATACAACAAGTAAATGGGCTAATTGACACTTATGGGCGTGATAATGTCTTGTGAAGAAACTACCCAGTGGTAGCACTTCAAAGTCAATTTAATTAAAGTAGGTCTCGAGGCCATCGTCTTTTAAATCGCTCGATTACATATGTCCAGATGGGTCTGATGATGGTAACATAAATGAGCTTTTTGTAATAAATTGGAAGTTTTGAACGTTTGTCTAGTAAGTGATGTAGTAATGGGTATCTACGGGCAGTTTCTTGTCGTTTAAGTCGCGTATGGGGATTCCATGTAAGACGTTTGTCAAGATGGAGTCCTAGGTAACGGATTAGTTCAACAGGTATGAGTGGGGTATTATTAAAGGATACAGTGGGGCAGGAAGTCATCGGTTTGCGACGAAGGGTAAAGGTAATTTGGTGGGATTTGTTTGGATTTATTTTAATCCTCCAGTTCTGACACCATTCCTCAATGGCTGTGATGTGAGACTGAATGGTTCGGGATGCAGCGGATGGATCATTATGTACAGATAACACACAAGTGTCACCCGCATAAGTTGTGAGGACAGTGCTAGGATGGAGTGGAATATCAGCTGTATATACCGTAGAAAGGATGGGACCTAAGATACTACCCTGAGGTACACCTGCAGACTGAGAAAATATGGAAGAGTAGGAAAGGTTATGATTTACTTTGAAGGTTCTATTAGTGAGGTAGGAACGGATTATCAAGTAGTATGTTGCGGGAAGGAATTGACGGAGTTTATAAAGGAGTCCTGGGTGCCAGACTCGGTCGAACGCTTGTTCCACGTCGAGAAAAGCACCCGTGAACCCCAAATTAAACGTAAAATATGATATCGAAATATGATTATGTGGGAGTCAGTGTTTTCTTGTTTGATTTGATAACAATAAACCAAAAAGGAGAGAATTAAAAAATAGTTTTTAAAGTTTTAATTTTGTGTTTGTGCTCAGCTCCTTTTGAAATTAACTCTACAGGTGAGACTGCAATGTATATTCAATAACGAGTTTGGAAATATAATGTCTTACCTGCCTTTGCAATGTCCATTATTAAATAAAAGCAAAAAGACTGCTCTAAATACACCTTGAACACAATAAATGACCATTGAATAAAGATAATCCCTCTGCCGGTTATTAGGCACTTGTGTGAACATGAATAATTCACTCATTTACTATTTATTTGTAAACACGGTATGGCGGGGAAATATCAGTATTAAGGGTCTTGCCAACTAATAATAAAAAGGTGAAATACTGGAAAAGTTCCAAACTTTTGTCCAAACTTTCCAAACGTTTGTCCCCCTAAATTGGTGATTTTGCCCACTGTGCGGCGCTTTTCGTCATTCGATTGCGAGCCCCCAATTTTGGGGTGACGTAACATTTAGACCAGCGAATCACGAATATGTTATCTATTTACGCAGTACAGACAAATATTTTTCACGACAACGCATTATAATGTGATTCGACGCTTTGATAAGTCTGTATCGTAAAAAATAATTTTGAAAATCTGATGAAATTCCACAAATCAAAATCCACAAACTAACATATATCCCAAAATTGACAGAATCCATAAAAAGTATTTTTTTTTAAATATGATCACCCATACATATCATTTGGTCTATACAATAGTAACAAATTAGAAAAATATTTAAGTAAAATGAAAGATAAAATAGAAAAAATGTATAAACAAAATGCAATATACAAAATAGACTGCAAAGATTGTGAAGGCATATATATAGGAGAAACATCTAAAAAATTAAAATCAAGAATATCCCAACATATATCCAATTGTAAAAATAAAAAAACACAAACGCAACAGCATTATCATCCCATAGTTTAATAAAACAACACAAATTTAACTTTGAAAACACAGTAATTTTAGACACATCTCAAAATACTAGAAATAGAAAACTACTAGAAGCAATCCACATTACCAAAAATAATAGCAGGACAATAAATTATAAAACAGATACAAAAAACTTAGAAACACATTACACAGATATCATAAATAAGATACAATTTTAAAAATAAATAAAACAATAGCCCAAGAACCATAATTAGGACAAATAATTAATAGAGGTAAAAATAAAAATAAATAAAAAGCACAAGGATTACACCGGAATACTGGAAAGGTACAAAGTTTAAAATAGAAAAATAATGGAAACAGTGAGCCAATATAGCCAAGTAGCAGTGTGCTATGAGATGTAGTGAAGGATGAAAAATGATGTAGTAATTGTATAAGGAAAAAGGAATAAGGTAATTAAAGTTAGTTAGTTTAAAATAGTTATGACAAATTGCTGAGCTTCATTTTTCAAAGACAAACATTTAAATAATGTAATTTTATTCAATAATGAAAGTATAAATAAATTGTTTCAGTCTTGAAAATGGGGAAACAACCCCGAAACGTCGACTAGGATGAAAAAATGTTAAAAGACTTGTGAAATAAAGTGATTAGATGAAGAATGGAAGGCAGTATGTGCTTTTTTAAATGTTCCAATTAAGAAAACTTCCAAAAAAATTAAAAAAGAAAAGAATACAGACAAATATTTTTCACGACAACGCATTATAATGTGATTCGACGCTTTGATAAGTCTTTATCGTAAAAAATAATTTTGAAAATCTGATGAAATGATTTATGAAACAAGAAATGTTTGTTTATTATAAGACTTATCACTTGCATCATTCACAATTTTTTTTAAAAAGTTATATGCGTTATACGTTACGTTGTGGATCTTGCTATCGTTATATTCCTCTTGATGATCAATGAATGAAATTGTTTTGAATGAGACACGTCAGGCCTGACACGGACGTTTGTTTATCGCCGAATATTTGATCATGGATCGTCATATTTGTTTGTAATATGTTATTTTTGTTTCTTCTGCATCATTCTTTTTTACTTTTAAATTTAAAAATGTCCTAGCTTCGAGTATCAGTTGTAAAAAAAACAGGACGTTGTTATTTAATAAATTTGGTGCAATATACACTGCCGGTCAAACGTTTGTGACTACCAACATCAATATATCATGAATAAACACTATAAATACCTAATTAAATATGGATTATTATTATTTTTAATTATAAAAAAGGCTGCTAATTAAGTTATGAAAGGTTTGTCGATGTCCTAAAAAAATTTGAATAAATCAAATTATTACTGAGACTTCTAACTTGACAAAAATTAATAAGAATAAACAATGTGATTTTTGTGTCTGGAGCTTTATTTACAGTCTAGTTACCCCCTTAGGGGAATTAAGAAGATAAATTTTATTCTTAGTTTGATTTATTGATTTCTTAACTGCCAAATAGTATAAAATTCACTGCACTGGTAATTTTCATTAAAGAACGGTTAAAAAGAATGAATTTTCAGTTTGATCGCATAACGCAACCCAAATATTACACAAAAAGAAAAAAATTCGATCGCCAAAGTGCCGCAAAAAATTCAAACCTATTAATTAATGTAAAATCTTCCTCAAACTTTTATAATATATCAATATACTACTAGCAATACGATAAATATTTTTTTCTTTGTATTTCATATTCTATCATATCTGAATTATATCATAACTATGTTATTTTTTTAATTTTATCTATTAAGTATACTCTTTAGGAGCGACTTGGTCAAGTTTATAGAGCACTAGATTACTGTTCTTCGGGTCTTGGGTTCAAACTCAGCTGTGGCAGAATAATTATTTTTACTGTTATTTCTGTTAAAAATTCAGGGACACTCCTTGGGCTAACCTAGCCTATTTAATGTGGACACCTGGCGGCTGAGCTTGGGATTCAGTCCATATAAAGATTCGTAGTCTAGGGAAACGGCAGTGCAAGAAGGTGATAGGGGTGACCAAACTGAGATCCGCCCGGTTATTACCGGAGAATATTAGACTAGTGGTTTGTTTATTCATGTAACGTCACTTTCTACTTATCGCACGATGCTACAGTGGGAGTTCTAAATTCTGCCTATCCAGGTTTAATTAATATAGGGGTCTTTAACGTGTACTTGACATCGCTCCGGACCACCATTTCACGTCCTCTCTGAAGGAGACATAACCAAGGATTTTTCACTCCCTTTATAAAATCGTAGGGCCATCTGCTGCGTTTGAACCCGCGACCTTGGTTTGATTGTTTGTTGCCGCTATAACTCAGGTGACCCTGAAATATATATATATATATATATATATATATATATATATATATATATATATATATATATATATATATATATATATATATATATATTTGATTCTATTTTTATTTTCCTTTTCATTCCTGGTAGCACATGGTGCGTTATATCAATTTGCTATAGAAAATACTTCAGAATATTTTAAGATATCATGTGCAATGATTATTCAAATTATTTATAGCCAAAAAAAAATATAATTTTATAATAATTGGAGAGGAAACAACATTTATTAAAAAATTTTCAGAGGGTGTCATATATCTCGTTCTGGAATTTCTCGATCATTGCATTAGGCAACAAACCGTTAGTGCAGAGTTTAATACTAGTGACAATACTTTATGATATGAGGAGTCTTCTCATATTCACTCTTTTTTGCAATGTGATGTTATGTACTTGTCATTTGTTGTGAATAATTTAAAAAACACATACTTTGTTTTCCTATTAGTATGTGTGCATTGTATGAATCATACCTGCATTGTGAAACATGCAACGATTATTGTTTAAATACGTTTACAAATATGCAAAACACTACTCGTATTTTGTTCTATACAGAATCTTGAATCATTCTTCTGTTCAGAACTTTTTTCGCTCTTTTTTTTATGTATTGTATTTGAATAAAGTTGTTTTTATCTTTTTAAAAGGAGAATCGAGGCAAAAATGGAGGTTCTCTTCCATTTTGAACCGTATCCTGGTTACAATAAATGTCAATTGAGACGTTGATTTCCAAAAGGTACTAAAGGACATTTTTTACGAAATTGATTTTTTGTCATATTTGTATTCTCATCATTTAGTTTTATCTAAATATTCTATTTGATGTTATCTAATGAATTCTCAAGTCCTTAAAAAACGTTATTTAGAAATGCGGTCATTTTCTAAAAGTACTAATTACGCATTTATTTTCGTTCCAAATCATTTTAAAAAAAACATTTCATAACTTTAATATGATGTTATTATTATAGTAAAAAAATAATTCTAAATGTTAAGGCAAAAAGACCGAAATTAGCTAGTTTAATAATATAGTAATGAGAGATTTTCGCGCTTCCTGTAAAATTTCCTAGAATGGATATAGTACCTTTTGGAAATCAACGTCTCAATTGTTAAGAATTATTTCAACGAGAATGGCGACTTTAACTTAGAATTAAAAAAATCAAATTAAAATAGTCCTTAAAATATTAAAATCGGGCATATCCTTTGAAATAGTCAAATTAGTCCTTTTCGGGCGTAAGCTATTTCTTTTTTTTTATTTCCTTTACTCTGAAAGTCTGACTTGTAAAGACGTACATAATATATATTTCAGTATATGTAAAAAATAAATAAATAATATACCATTAATTATGCTGTGAATAAATTATTATAAGAATGAACTGTGAAGATGAGACGAGACTTCAAAACCTTGGTTCTAATGTATTCTACTTAATAAAGACATAAGGATGAAACCTGCTTATTTATACTTGGAAAATATAATGGAGATATTTCATTATAAGCATAATTGTTCTGTTAAGATATTAAATTTTAATTACTCGAATCGTCATTAAAAAAAAACTCTAATGTAGGTAATTTAATATATATAATGAAATGAAATGAAATATACTTCAAATAATTTCATATAAAAAAAAATTACATAAAATAAGCCATAAATAATAATTATCTCTAATATTATAACTAATATTACCATGAAAATGATAAATAATATTTATCATTTTTATGGTAATATCTAATATAAAGTTAAAAAACAAACTTGTACTTAGATATTATATTTTTTATTTATTTTATAATTATTTGTTATTGCTATATTACTTTCACTTACCTATATATGAAATATATATTTTATCTTTCTTTCCCTATTTGTTCTTTTGATTTATTTTTCACTTTTTTTGTTTTTTTTAAATGTATAAATGATCATTTTAGACATATTATCTGGATCGGGCGCTAATGACCTAGATATTTTGCGCCATTAGCATATATCAAACAAAAACTTCTCCCTTGGGTACGTCAGCCAACTGGTGGCCACTCACAAAAATGGGCGTATTGAATGATGACCCTACCCTATAACTTAACATCAAGGGTTGCATATCGCGCGGCCAAGTACCATCGTATGGTAAACGTGTTATTTTCAGGTCAATTTTTTTCATTCTTCAAAAATAGCTGAGTTATTGAATTAAATAATTTTTAATCGGTCGCCATTTAAAATATAACTAGCTGATATCAACGTCTGGGTGTTAAGTTCATCTTTGTATGCCCTAGTATTTTTTTGGTGAATTACAAAAAAATTGGTCCAATAGTTTCGGAGAAATGCCGCGGACAAACGAATTTTTTTTTTTCGTTATTCGGGTTCTACGCATCTTAAAACGTAAGCCCTCAAATTTTTTGGGGGATATATATATATATATATATATATATATATATATATATATATATTTTTTATATAACATTCATTTACCATGCACGGCCTGTCGTGACATCCGGCGATACTAAAGATAATGGAGGAAATAAATACAGTGCGGAAATTTGTTAGGGTGATATACTTTTATATAAAGTCCTAATGAATGTTCCTTACCTTGTCACCAATAATACATCCAATGAAGACATCAATATCCTATTAGTTGCATACTCAGCCCGGAATAGATATAAATACAGTTTGTATTATTTTTCTTAAAAATCGTCTCTCATACAAATAACAAATCTTCACAAACGTACGTAGTATCTATATTATATCTATTTGAGATATTTTACAAACTGGTACATCCGATAATATTCTATTAATTAATTCCTTGTTAAGTAAAAATCTCTTGGGCTGTGGCGGCAATGGAATCGATTCTGTTGTATCAACTGCCATTATTGAACCAATTGTCAATATTAGATCCTTTATTCTCAAGGTCTGAGTTTCTGATTTAAATATCAAACAGTCTTGTCATATTTTGCGGTACTGAAAAATCAATTTAAAAATACTATATTAGAAGGAAGTTGTGATATATTTAATTGGTTCTCCAAAAAATCATTCTCATTTCTATTAACACTCACAAAACAAAGCGGCGTGACCTTGACAATTGGGCGCCAGATTACTGTTCTCCGGGTCTCGGGTTCGAACTCGATGGTAGAATAATTATTTATTCCTTTAATTCAGTCATTGAATACTCCTGGGGCTCACCCATCCTCCTTTAAGTGAGTATCATAAATTGCGATAAAACCTGGCGGCAGAGATCTCGGTCTATTCACCGTCTTGTACGGCCGTTGACCTAGAAACAGCTCAATCCCCTAATATGCTGAACCCAAGACCTTGCTGCTCAACATTTTATATTTTTATGATTTTGTTTACCAGTTATTCTCTATCTTTTCGATTATTAACTCCAGTAATTTTGCATATTTCAGTACGAAACAAAAACTAGAACGATGAGTATTAAAACTAGAGTACTTTATACAGTTTTGATCCTTACAACACTTTACCTAAGTAACCAAGACATGTATTTAAATAGTTCATGAAAATTTACATCAACTGAAACTTTTAACGGGTTATAATAAGAAAGGTTAGAAAGGACTTTTATGCTTAATTTTTTATTCCTTGTACAGTCTTATGATTGCGCTACTAGTTGTGGAAACTTCGTCGTGTAAGGATTGTCCTTTTTTAAATATAAAATTTTAAAGATGTGTAATTCCCAAGCTCATCAATATTAAAATCCGGTTGTCGTAAAAGGGATCGAAAAAAAAAAATTAAAACTTATGCAGATTATACCTGTATATAAGTCTTGTTGGAAAAAAAAAATAGTGGCTGTATTATGCACTTTAGACAAAAACTGAAAGTATTATGAATTTTGACCGTTTTCAAATTTACATTAAATTTGGGGTCTCCTGAGTCCATATGACTCGGGACTTGAGTCTGTGTGTATGTGGTAAGTCTAGGGCAAAAACCATAAGTCGTACGATACTAAAATTTAATATTTAAGACAACTATACGTCCGAGATGTTACAGCAACTTTTTCATCTAAATCGGCCAACTAGAAGAGCCACTTTATACCATGCATTTTGCACCTTTTTATGATTTTCTCAAAATCGGCTCCAACGATTTTGATTAAACTCGCTATGTTGATATAAAATTTAAGGGGCTTTAATATGGCGTAGGTTTCATTCTGGCTTAAATGGTGATATTTAATTTTTTTTCCTCTAAAGTACCTTTAATTTTGCAGTTTCTAAATAATTAGGCACATAATATTATTAGCTTTGATAAATAACAGCTAAATATTTAAGTTGAGCGAATTTGAGAAACAACTAAAGGAGAAAAGTGCGACCATATTTTTTAATGCAATTTATGTTTGTTTTTTTATAACAAGAACAGTAACATAGACGTATAATATGCCGTTGGAAAGAGAAAGATTTTAGAAAAATTATTATTTTGTACACACAATTGTTTAAGTTAATAGATAGTGATAAAACTAAGTGATTTTCGTATATAATAATCTAAGAGATTATTTAATAAAACACATGTTTCTATTGAAATGCAATGTAAATAATTCTTTAAAATATTATTTTCATCTCTAACTATATTAAAATTTTCTTAAGAACAATTTAAATTAATTTTAACAACGAAGGAAAGATAAAGTCGTGTGTTGCTTCAACCAGATTTTTTTTTAAAAGAATTATATGATTTAGCAACATTTATTTTACCTTCCAAAAATAAAAAGGTAGGCTCTTTGTGTATTTTGTATTGTATTTCATATGTATTTGTTGCTTATTATTTAAATCTATTTACAAATTTTTGATTTTTTGATGCTTGAACTCTTCACCGAATTCTTAAAAATGAGAGTGACAGTTGTAGATGAAAATTAATAAATAAAATTAAATGAGCCTTCTATTTCCATAATCTTGTAAGTGAATGGAAGTAGAAGCAGTATAAACAAGATTCTATCAATGAAACATTATGTAGGGCCATATTATGCATTCCAGTGTAGTTCTACCTTTTTTTTTTTTTTTTTTTTTTTTTAGGTTCTTTAGGAATATTGGCAATAGCTTACCTAGGAGGAGGTTAGGGTGTGGGACACAACCCCATGTGGCCCGAGCCATAAAATATTTAAATAAATGACTTATGTATTAGAGAAGAATTTATAGTTGTAGAGAAGATTGCCTGCGAGGTCCCGTGCCATTTACAAAAGAAAAAAAAAACATTTACAGAAACAATTTTTATTGAGTAATATTACAATCTGTCATTTATATAACATAACATTCACTACAACACTTACTGGAGAAACGATCAAAACTTTCCACATACCGCAAAAAATTAATTTATATTACCATCATTAGCCTATTTGGACATATGGGATTGGGTTATGGGGATCCACCAAACCATCCAATTCTTCCCGTATCCAAATCTTGCAATCCGAATCCTCCGAAAGATACCAAATGCCCCCAATAAAATAATTCATAAATACCTAAATATCCCATTAGTCGCAGATCTTACCCGATCTAGATATACCTTCTTTTATTCTAAATTATCTGTCCACTCCAACCCACTCGTCCGCTAGCTCTCATTACCATCTATTCCTGATAATCCCCCGAGGTGGCTGATAAGACTATGGCTTTGTGACCTACTACATTAAACACTGAAGTGCTACCAATGGCAGTTTCTTCACATGCCTGTATCACGCTCACTTGATCAATTAACACATTTACTTATTCTACAATACAGTTATAAATTTCTTTTAAATAAAAAAAAAGAATCAATGCACAAAAGTCATTCATACTTGCATACAATCCTCAAGCATCAAGCATACAGCACGTGAGTGGAGAATCTAGCCAATGCTAGAACTCCAATATACATGTTTACAAGAGGCCTCGAAGCCACTGCCGTTACAAAAATTAAATAATGGGATTATAAAGTACTAGCAAGGAGAGGATCCTATGATAATAATTATAGTAATGGGCTGAGCCACGCCGATACCACCATTCTTAGCCTACTCAGTTCAGTCCAGTGACTGCCGCCCAAGCGAGATCTCACCACACACAATCCTCCGAACCACGCCATGGCCTACCCATGTTTCAACTCTGTAGGAATTCGTTCTTTACTTAACTTAACAACTTTTGCATATCCATTTGAACCATTCAGCGATACTTTAACTTCATTCGTAATAGAGGGGTAAAAATCCTGCAATTTAGCGTTGTTTAGTATTCTAAATTCTTTTCTAGGCTCATCCTTCTTCGGACCAATAATTTTACGTAAAACCTTATTCTCGAAATTCTCGAGGCGTTGTTCATCAACCGCTCCCGTGTAACATAATATAAGTTGTTTATGAAAAAATTAATCATTTTCTCGGATCAGTAGAGTATAGATATAAAAAAAAAACCGCAATATTGGTTCCTTATATATAAACTTTTTTTTATTGTAATTATTAGTCTGAAAATCAATTGTATATACTTTTTTATACATTACAGTTTAATTATGCAATTCTACGTTTTAACTTAAAAATCCGTTGTGTTACTAAATAGCTTCTACTAAAAATTTGAACCTTCATAAAATTCTGCTATATTTTCTGTTATAAACAAATAAAATTACGAATACTTTCCTACAGTAAAAATTGGAACTAAAATGTAAAATCAATCATAAGCTCAATAAATCGATTAAGGAGTAAAGAGTCCAATCAATTTTTTTATATTTAAACATTTACTCTTGTAAACTATTAATAATTTATGTTCTAAATGCTAGGAATACATTATTGTTTACTGATTCTCATCCCTGGTGACTTATTATAACTCCAATTGCCCTATTATGTCACTTGTTCTTTTATCTGGGTTCATAAAAGTTGGTTACAAAACTTTTTTCAGGATAAGTGCTTATGAATTTTATTGCGATAATCAGGTTTATAATGGAGGAATTTCCATGAAGGGAAAAAAACGTAACAAGAATGAACTGTAAAATACCATTTGTAATATGGTTGGGATGAGAAATATTTTTAAAATTATTTAAAAGCAACCTTTTCTCCAAAATCGACACGGTTGAAGTACTACTTTATTATTATTATTATTTTTATACTATACGTTTTTATAATTTTCTCGTAAAATATACTAACAATATAATATTGTTAAATTAAATCTTATTTCAAGAATTACTTGTTCATAACTGTATTTTTTGTCTTAATTTTTTTTTATTGCAAATAAATAACCTTATTTCGACGTACTTAGTAAAATATAATAGATAGTATAGATTATACAAAATAAAATAGAAAATAGTGCCGTTACTTAGCCTCCGCTTTTGTCTTAATACAGTGATGCAACTGAGAGAGAGGAGCTGGGATCCCTTGGGTTTGATTATTTCCTTCATACTACATAGGGGGAAATTTTTGTCTTAAGTTCCCACAGATTCTAAATATTTTATATAGGTATGCATTATTTTAGTATTTGTTTTTAATTTTTATATATATTGCTTATATATAGACCTTTTAAAAATAATAAGGCTTATACGATACCGTACAGTGGCAACACTGATTCCTATAACCTCCTTCATTACAAATAATGTTCATAAGTTTATAGGCATATTACGACATTATGTTGACTTTTACAACTAATTTTATTGCATATTACTTTTTCCAAGAGCTTGCGCATTTCATCGGTATATTATACGTTTATATTACTCATATTTCAGTAAAAATGTTTTGATGACTTAATTGCGTACAATTTAATATTCTCATCTAAAGAAAAACTTAATCGCAATGTATTTTACTTATAAAATTTCAGGAAAGAATGTCCGGAATGATGATCAAAACCGTATCAAAATCTATGGCATGATTTAAATAGAGTGATCGGAAACCAAGGATCGCGACATCATTTTATGTATAAGAAAATAAAGACTTACGATTTTCTTTATTGTGAACAGTAAAGAAATTAAAGCTGCCAGAAATATTCCATCTAGTTTATGTGAATTCTAAAAAATTTTAAGTTGAGGTATTCCGATGGAGTATAATAACACATAACACAATGTCACATAATGTGACTTCCCGATACCCTTGGAGTGAAATTCCTTTTCCGCCCTTTTTGAACAGCTTTTGTAACACAACTAATGGTAAAATATGTTTTAAAATAGATTGTTAACCTTGAATAGATCTCCTTTCATTAGTCCGCAACTCTGTTTATGTACTAATATAAACGTATTTATGTATGAAAAAGTTGCTGTTTTTCACAAAAATCGACCTACCAGAAGTGCCATTTTATACCCTACATTTAGCACCTTTTTACGATTCTGATTTTAAATGGAAAGAATTTAAATGGGCCTTCATTTCGTGTAGGTTTTATTGAAATTTAAATAGTGTGATAGGGCTTATCTATCAAATTTCAAAAATTAATCTCTCTAAAATACCTTCAATTGTGTTGATTCGAAATAATTAAATTTTTTAACATGTTAGCAATGACGAACACTGGGCGAATATTAAATATGAAAGAATTAAAATATTAAAAGAGAAATAATTTTCCGGGCTAATTTTTTTATCCGAAGATAAGAATAAGAATTTTTGTTTCTTTATTTTATTATTCAGCATACACCATCAGGCCATAGCCCAATTAAAGGTGGTAAATTATAAATAATTACATTACGTTAAACTAATTTAAATAATTATAATTACCTTTAAGGTTAACCATAACCTTTCTTACTCATCCGTATACACTCAGTCAGCCGGTGTACCGCAAGGTAGTATCCTGGGTCTGATCCTTTATCCGATCCGGTGAGTACAGCTGATATTCCCTTCCATGCAAGCACTATATCCTTACTTCCTACGCCGATGACACATGTGTGTTATCTGTGAATAATGATCCTGTTGCTGCATCCCAAATCCTACAGAACCATCTATCAGCCATTAAAGAATGGTGTCAAAACTGGGGAATTAAAATAAATCCTAACAAATCTCATCAGATTACCTTCACTCTACGTCGTAAACCTATGATCTCCTGCCCCACCGTATCCTTTAACAATATCCTACTTACTCCTGTTGAACAGATCCGGTACTTAGGACTCCACCTCGATAGCACCCAACATGGAATCTTCATACAAGACTGAAACGACAGGAAACTGCTCGTAGATACAGATTACTACAACACTTACTCGACAAACGCTCAAAACTTCCTACTTACTACAAAAAACTCATTTATATAACAATTATCAGGCCTATTTGGAGCTATGGCTATTTCCATAATCTTGTAAGTGAATGGAAGTAGAAGCAGTATAAACAAGACTATATCAATGAAACATTATGTAGGGTATGTTTTTATTTCTTTAAATAAATAAAAAATAATTATAATAATACAGATGTATAATATGCCGTTGGCAAGCTAAAGATTTAAAAAAAAAAATGTTATCTTACATTCAAAGTTGTTGAGAGACGAATAGGTCATACATTACGTTAAGTGATTGTCGTAGTTAAAAAATTCTATTGTTATATTTTTAATTAAAAATAAATGTTTATATCGTGACAATATAATTCTTAGTTCAATTTCACTTATATTAAAAACTTCATTTCAAGAAGCGAGGTAAGTGAAAGTCATAATTTGTGTGCACCAGATTTTTTTTCCATATATGAATAACTTTATTTTAACGTCATGGGTCCCACCAAATTACCTTTACCCTTTAATAATAAATAATAATAATAATAGTATCCTTTAATAATACCCCACTCATACCTGTTGAACAAATCCGTTATCTAGGACTTCATCTTGACAAACGTCTTACCATCCCCATACGCGGCTTAAACGACAAGAAACTGCCCGTAGATACCGATTACTACAACACTTACTAGACAAACGTTCAAAACTTCCAATTTATGAATGGTTAGGGATAGTTATGGTAGATGTTTTTTTTTTTTTTAATAGCTTATTTATGTTACCCATCTGGACATATGGAATCGAGCTTTGGGACTCTACTAAACCATCTAATTCCTCTCGCATTCAATCCTTACTATCCAAAATCCTTCGCAAAATCCTAAATGCTCCTTATTTCGTTACGAATAAAATCGACGAATAAAATGACCTAAATATCCTATTTGTTGCAGAACTAGCCCGAAACAGATATGCTTCTTTTCATTCCAAACTCCCAACCCACACGAATCCTCTTGTACGCAACTTATCATCCCCCCCCCCATTATTCCTGACAACCCTCCGAGGCGATTGAAAAGACGATGGCCTCGAGACCTACTTTAGTTAAATTGACATTGAAGTGCTAGTGGGTAGTTTCTTCACAAGACATTATCACGCCCATAAGTGTAAATTAGCCCAATTACTTGTTGTATATATTGTATGTACAGTTATAAATATTAAAAAAAAAAAAGTGATGGGAGTAAATATTTTCAGTATACTTTGGAATAAAATTAAATATGTATTTCCTAGCTTCTGGAAAGAACTGCAATTTCCAAAAGCCTTTTTTAAAGGACTTAGATGGTTTTTAAATGAAATTGAGATTTCATTAAAGCTAAAATGATAAAATATCAGTTTCGTTATAAATTTCCTATAGTACCTTTTGGTAAACAACCTCTTAATTTTCAAAGAATAAATATAACTGTATGTAACTAAATATTGCAGTATATTTAGGAAAAATAAATATCCATTTAGCGCCTGTAGATAATTATCAAATTGAACTTTAAACAACTCTCTTGACCCACTTCAAAATTCGATATTATTTTTCTAACCCAACTTTTGATTGTTTCTTTAGAGGACGCTTTGGTTAATTAATGGTCGTTGAAATGTATATTTACTTTTCTTCCGATAATGTGTTTATTTTCTGATTAGTATTTTCCACTGTAAATGGAAAATTGCCAAAATCATAATAATTCACAAAACTGTTCTACGATAACCTAAAAAAAATTACGGATTATTTTAGACTAATTGATTTTTTTTAAAAACGGTGCGTGCCACATACCACTTTCACTTGCCCTCCTTTCAAAGTCAAATTTGAATAAGGAACTACACTGAGTCTCGATAGAAACAAAATTTCAGATTAAATAATGTTACAGTAGAAATTATTATCTACAACAATCTCTTAAGTCTTTACGTTTTTTGTCCCTCTCTATTAACTACTTTAACTTTGTATGTTAGATACAACTTCCACCCAAAACCATTACATTCCTCACATATATCTATAATTGTATCCTGCGCATATAATTGTATTTCCCTCTCTTGTGGAAACACTCAACTATCATCCTTTTCCTGAAACCAGGCAAACCTTCCAACAGCACGTCATCTCTTCCGGTCCTCCCGAAAATTTTCGATAAGCTCCTACTAAAACGAATCCAAACCATCTATTAAAATGTTTCCACACATCAGTTTGGATTTCGTTCTCAATATTCCACGGTTCAGCAAGAACTCCGAGTTGTTGACCACATTTCCTCCGCCCATGAGTGCAAGGAGTATTGTTCGGATGCCTTTCTGGACATAGCCCAAGCTTTTGAGCGGGCGTGGTACCCAGGATTGCTCTTTAAGCTCGAAACCCATTTAGCCCAATCCTTATACCTAGTCCTGCGAACCCATCTACCAAACCGCTCTTTCGGAGCTCGCTGTGGTTCAAAATTTTCCTAACATTATATTGTTGGGGCCGTGTTCCCCAGGGCAGCGTCTCATCTCTCTTTTTTTTTTATATATATTATCGATTTTGAAATTAATTATTATACACTCTTCAGATATATTAATAAAGGGGTCTATTATGTTGTTTTTTTACTCGTGCGAAATTAAGTGGCCCTAACGATTTTAAGATCGCTCGCTCGCTTATCGTCTATTTTAAATTCTTAATTTTTAGTGATAAACGTCATGTAAAATGGCCCTCGATAACAGTTTTTTTTTTTTTTTTTTTTTTATTGAGATATATTACAATTTGTTACAAAATGAACAATAATAATATTGATAAGAGACCACATTCATACTATATATACAGAAAATAATAATAATGGTCAAATTTCATAAAATATAACATAAATTCAAATATATACAATAAAATAATAATAATAAATAAAAAACAAAACAAATCGAAACATAAACCTATTATTGAGATAAATAAAAAGTTGGCAAATAAATAAACATCTTACACACAATCATAACTATATACAATATATACAATTGCTAAAGGGACCCCAGCAAGCGCTTTTCCCTCCACTTGTGGAGGAAAAAGCGGAATCCAAGAGATCCCAGCACCTCTATCTCAGCCGCATCACTGGTCTGAGCCAGTGGAGGCTGAGTTAGGGCGCTGTAGCCACAAACATACCGTACATGAGTGGAGGATCTGACCATTGTCAGAACTCCAGTTTAAATGTTTACAATAGGTCTCGTGGCCACTGCCGTTTCAATCTTCGAGGAGGATTGTAGGGATGGGTGGTGCTGGATAGGGATTGTGCTAGAGGGTTAGGATGATGACTAAGGTTCTGATGAAATTTGGAAAATTTGGATGGTACCAGGTCTAAAACAAACGGAATATTAAGGTCATGGTGTAGGGTACAGTTCGATAACAGTTAACTAGCCACATTGGTTAATAACATAATTCCTAATAAAAATATGTTAACATGATTTTTATAAATTTATTTTTTTTAATAATTTTTTATTGATATTTACAACTGTATTAAAAAAAATATATCAAGTAAATGTGATAGATATATAATACAATGGCATGAAATACATGTAGAGAAACTTCCCATTGGAAGCACTCTAAAAATGTTCTAAACTAGAAGGTCCCGGGGCCATCTCCTTTTCAGGTGCCTCGGAGGATTATCAAGAATTGAAGAGAAAGAAAGGATTGAAACTAGTGGGTTAGAGTGAGAATGGAGTTTGCCATGAAAGGATTGATACCTGGTCCGGGCCAAATCAGCAATATAGGGAATATTAAGGTCTTTATGGATAAGTTTATTCGTGGCAAAGTAAGGAGCGTTGAGGATATTACGAAGGATTTTGGATTGTAAAGATTGGATAAGAGAGGAATTCGATGGTTTGGTAAAGCCCCATAGCTCAATTCCGTAACTTCAAATTGGTCTTGTAATAGTCATGTAGATGAGCCTTTTGTTGTTAAGAGGCAGGTTTGACCGTTTGTCTAGTAAGAGTTGAAGTGGCCTAAAACGGCGAGCAATGAATTTATTTAATTCGAAAAAGGTTTAATTTGATGTGGAAAAGGTTGAATTAGGTTTGGAAAAGGTTCAATTTGATCTGAAAATACATATGTATATAAAGAGTTTTAAAAGTCGATACACGAACGTGCCATCTTAAAATTGATATTACCATGTGATTTTACAAGTAAAAAACATAATAATAGGCGATATATCGATCTTATCGAAAGAGTTTAAACTAAACGAAAACGAGCGCGGGATCTTATAATCGATAGTACCATGTGATTCCACGAGTAAAAAAACATAAAAGACCCCTATATCAAATATATCTAGATTTTAAAATCGATAATATGAAAAAAATATCCTAAAAGTAAATTATTAATAAACCTCCAAATGGAGAGAGGCAGTATACTGTGCACTGTGTACTTCAACTGGTTGTTTATTTGAGTACAGTACTCTTTTTTGTGATTTTTTTTTCCATCTCAACTTTAAAGGAAGATATTTTACTAGGTTTAGTAAAATCTTATAAAAGGTAGATATGTATTTTTTTCAATCATGACAAACCCTACATAAAATCCGTTAAAAATGTTGTATAGTGGGGGTCACCTGTATTATAGTGGCTAGCATAACAGCCTTCTATGCCCAAGATCACGGTTTCGAACTCACAGGTGGCCCTAGGATTTTTGGGCCCGAGAGATGGTCCCGAGCCTGTGCGAAGTCAGGTACTTGTTAAGGATCCCTATTCTAATTAAAATTAGATAGGCAAAATTTAGGGCTCCCGCTATAGCATCGTTTGAATAGCCTCAGTAGCATAAAGTGGCGTTAAATAAGTAAACAAACAATGTTACATTGTGGATATAATTAGTTGACCGTTGAGAATTACTGAAGGAATTAGTCCGGGTGGCGGTCATTAAATAAAATAAACGGCAAACAATAAAATAAAATAATAATAAAATAGTTGAAACTATTCAGTTGTTTCATTTAATGACCGCCACCCGGACTAATTCCTTCAGTAATGTTACATTGTTTTTCATAAGAAGTATAAGTTCGAAGCACAGTTTCTGTTTGTTTTATTTTCTTTTTAAATATCTCTTCATTATATAATTTTAGATTCATCTTTAAATTGGAACTTCAGTTATACCAGTTGTACCATTAAATATTTATATGTTTAAGTTAACCCGAATTGCATTTATTTGAAACTGAATGATGCGCTTGTTATGTTTTATCCGTGACAGTGAGACGAATTTTCAAGGTAAGAAGAAACTTAGTCACAGAAATTATAGATATATTGTCTTAGTGATAATATTATTAGTTATGTTAGTCCATTTAAATATAATTATTTTTAATAGGTTCTTTAAAGATAACTTTATGCAATAACAAGTCTGCCATGCTGCTTGTTTATTTTTGGATACATATGTGACATAATATTTTGTAATATATATATATATATATTATATATATATATATATATATATATATATATATATATATATATACACATACATCAAAAGATTTCACGATCAACTTCTTTTCAGACGAATAGAAAGTATGTATATATATTATATATATATATATATAATATATATATATATATATATATAATATATATAAAAGGTTTTAAGGTACTCGAGGTTTATTAGTGGTCTGAAAAGAAGTTGATCGTGAGATCTTTTGATTTAGAAACGGAATCGGAGTAGCGTTTGATAACCAACTAAACGAAGAAAGAGCAAAAATATTTTTTTTAAATGTTATTATGTTAAAATACTGTCATGGTCGAAGAAATTGCACCACTCAATAACAAAAAATGTTTCCAAAATTAAACATAACCTAATATTTTAACAAAATACTGATTGCACAAAAAATAATATTATATGTTAAAAAATTAAATAAAAAAAACATAAAAATCAATGAAAAAAATATCGAAGTTTAAGTCCTCTCGTAAAATGAATTATAACATTAATTTTCAAAACTATGACCACTGTTGATTTGTATCACCTGTTTTCCGTGAAAATTGTCCCACTTCTTGTAATCTCACAATTTTAATTGTTTCTGATAGCAAAATGCTTAAAATTTGGCATAATTACAACTTTTATTATGGTAGTAGTAAAAAACTACTAACCTAGACCTAAGAAACGTTATTATTATTTTTTTTTTTTTTTAATGTATTCATTTCATATGAATAAGTAGACAAAAAACAAAAATATTCGAATGGATCGAAATCATTACCATTAAAAATGAAAGCACATCTTATGGAGTGCAGTTTAATATAAGGTAATAGAGAGTGAAGAAAAGCGGAAATGTTTTTTTAATAAAAAAAGAATGTTCCAATTCAATAAACCTAAATGTAACATTAAAGCTTATCGTAATTCTTTAAACATTTGCAACTTTAGCTTTTTTACAACTTCTTAAATTGATTTTATCAGCGAAGGTATTTGAAAATTGTGTGCTTCGCGCACCAGATTTCTTTCTACAACTATCTTAGTTATTTATTTAAATGGAATCCTGCCATTTTTTTTAATTCTGGGTTCTCCCCAAGGTCTATTCAAATTACCGAATGAAAGATTAAAAAGATGTTATTTGTTGAAGGTAATTTGTAGGATTTAATAATACGTTGGTAGAGGATAATTAACAGCATTGTTTTTCTTCTACTTCACTGCATTATCTTTATTAGTACACTTCAGAAAATGAGTTCAGATAATGAGTGTACCATTGAAAAATTTAATTTTCCAACATTCCACTAGATATGAACAGAACTTTATTTATTCGTATATATAACAATTTGTCATAATAGACAATAATAATAGTGCTACAGGATCTCATTCATACAATATTTACAATATAAAAAAAGGAAAGTCAAATTACATTAAATAAAATCAAAATAAATAAACGTATACAATCACAAAATTTGTAGACAAAATAAATACAAATAAATGAAGTTAACAAATAAATAAACATCACATTTATACCTATGTACAATATTTACAATCAGCTAGGGAACCCCGGACGGGGCTTGTCCCCCCACTTGTGGAAGGACAAGCAGAGTCCAAAGGATCCCAGCGCCTCCCTCTCAGCCGTATCACTGGTGAGAGCCAGCGGAAGCTATGTGAGTACACCACAGCCACAATCACACCGCACATGAGAGGAGAATCGGACCAGTGTCAGAACTCCAGCAAATGTATTGAAAAAACATCTCGGGGCCACTGCCGTTTCAACCTTCTAGGTGGGTTGTATGGATGAGTGGAGCTGGATAGGGATATTGCTAGAGGATTAGGATGATGAATAAGGTTCTGGTGGAATTTGGAAAATTTGGATGGAATCAGGTCTGAAATAAATGGAACATTAAGTCGTGGTGTAAGGTATAGTTGGAGACATAATAGGGAACATTAACTATTGTTCGTAGGACTTTGGATTGGAAGGATTGGATGCGTTTTATTAAATAATCTGTTATATTTTTATCTACAACAATCAGTTTTTTTTATCGGCTTTTCATCACTGGAGAGTATAATTTTTACAATTTTGTGAATAAGATAATATTTTTTTCTAAAATCTTTAGCTTTCCAACGGTATATTATACATCTACATTACTGTCTTTATGTTCAAAAACTACATTAAAAAAATGTTTTGCTCTTTTCTCCTTGGTTATCAAATTCTTTCAATTTGTATATTTAGCTGTTTTGGAGCAATGCTAATTAGATTATATGGTTAACTTTATGAAACCTACAAAATTTAATTTAGGTAATTTAGATAAAGAAAAATTAAAATATCGGCATTCAAGCCCTGTCAGATTGTTTCAATCAGAATGCAACCTACATGATATTAAAGCCCATTAAATTTTATCGTGCCCATCGATATAGCGTGTTTAATCAAATTCGTTAGAGCCGTTTTCGAGAAAATCGTAAAAAGGTGCAAAATTCACGGTATAAAGTGGCTTTTCTTGTTATCTGATTATGATGAAAAAGTTTCTGTAACATAACGAGCCTTTAGTTGTAAATATAAAATTTAGTTTCATATGACTTTTCGTTTTCGCGCTAGACTTACCAGATATACACACATGGACACACACACACAACTTTTTGCAGGAGTTGCTCATTTAGAACAAGGGGAGGACCCTAAAACTTAATTTAAAAATTTTTACGATTGTAAAACTTTCCCTTACTATATATATCATATATATGTAAGTGCAAGGAATAAATCAAAAAGTCTAATATCACAGAAAAACAAAGTGATGAATAAAACAAATCAATTTTTATTATTGGGTTGTGTCACATGAAATGTCCGTTTTCAAGGTAAAGGATTTTTATTAAAAATACTATATGAAAACAAGATAATTTTATTCAAAGTATCTACCTTCTTTTTCTACACATTTTTCCCAACGTGACACCAACTTTTTTATCCCCGAACTGAAAAACTCTGAGCTTTGAAGTGAAACAAAATCTGAAAACGCACTTTTCACTTGATCATCATTTTCAAAAAGTTTTCCTTTTACGAAGTTGTCTAAATTCCTGAACAGGTGGTAATCTGTTGGAGACAAGTCGGGAGAATATGGTGGGTGCGGAAGAACTTCGTAGCCCAGTTCTTTCAATTTTTGCACGGTATGTTTTGAAACATGGGGTCTTGCTGCCGCTCAGTGAGATCATGAGGTACCCAAGTATCGAGCTTTTTTACTTTCCCAATACACTTTAAATGTCTGGAAACGGTAGATGCACTTGCATTTAGTTGTGCTGAGAGTCCTTTAACTGTCCGTAGGGGTTTCCTTCTACTGCATGTTTGAGGACATCGTTGTCTATTACGGACGGAGGTCTTCCTCGGGGCAAGTTTTCCAAGTCGGTATCCCCAGCTGAAAATTTAGCAAACCAACGGCAAATGGTCCGTTCATTAACACTCCCTTCCCCAAACGCCTTGCAAATCTTTCTAGCGGCCTCAGCTACTCAATAGTCGAGTTTAAACTCGTACAAAAATATTACTCGAAAATCGCGTGTTTCCATGTTCATATTTGGAGGTATACTAATGAGTGGGTAAATGATTGGGAAGCTAATGTTTATAATACAAAGGTAGAGGATTAGTAACTGTTTACTTTAAATATGTAAACATTCGGAAGAAAATAACAGAGACCTGCAAAATCCTTTATATATTCCAGAAACTATAAAAACGGACATTTCATGTGAAACAACCCAATACTAATGATTAAAAAAATAAATAAAATATACAATTAACCTTCTGTAGCTGTGCATAGTTGTGATCAAATAAGAAAATATAATGCCTATTTTATTAAAAAACTCAACCGAAAAAATAAGTAACTTCTATAGTAACACTTCTATGATTTTTTTTCTTATTTTTATTTTATTTAAAATTGGATCTGGTCAGGAAGCTTAAAAAATCTGGTGCGGGCAATACACACGACATTCACTTACCTCCGTTTTTAAAATCGATGAAGAATTTTCAAATACAGTAAGAGATAAAATGAGTGAAACCATTAAAACAATAATTAAATGGAATTTCTAAAGAAACATGTGTTTTATTAAAAAATCTATTATATTATTATATAAAAAATTATATTATATTATTATCTAAAATAATCACATAGTTTTATCGGGTTTTCATCACTCTCTATTAAGTTTTAAAAGCTTGTGTATGAGATAATATTTTTTCTAAAATGTTTAGCATTTCAGCGGTATATTATACATATGCATTACTGTTTTAATGTTCAAAAACGAAAAAAAATTTTGGGACTTGGCCATTTGGACTTAGGAGACCCTAAAACGTGTATTTCCGTCGAAAACAGGAATTCGAAAATTTTCATGATCGCAATGCTTTCCCTTACTATATATTTCATATATAGGTAAGTGAAAGTAAAAATGGAATAGATAGGAAGTAATTGAATAGACGGTATTAAAAGAGCGGAAGCATATTAGAGTTACAGATATGAGATGGAACAGAGTTCCATATGGAAGAGGATCCGGACAATGAAAGATCGATCTAAAGCTTTGTTGGATGGGACGTAATATAAAAATCAGATAGTACCTTTTGAAAACGAGCTTTACAATTTAAGGATAAACATTTGTTTTTAATCGCAATCCTGACTCGTCGTTGATTAATATTGTAATTTGATCGGGCGAAGCTAAGATGGCGGAGAAATTGCCAGCTAGCCACTAACTGAGCGACCTTCTACTTACGTAATTCATCTTGCCCTAAATGGCAAACCTTACAAGTACGCCCATTATAAATAAAGCTAATACTCATACCGTTATTATGCATTGAAACACAAGTTGACTCTCGCGGAACAGATCTTGTTAAGGAGCATAAACGTAGGTAGGGAGAACAATAACACCTAAACTTTAGTATTTATTTATTTATCTTCAAAAATAACTGAGTTAAGAGCGTATATATAGGTGATATTTCAATATTTTTTTTCTCTTTTTAATTAATAGCAGTGTACTGATTCTAAAACTCTTTACAGTTTTGTCTATATCTTTGTAAATAACGGAGTTACAAGCGTATATATAGGCAATATTTCAATTTTCGTCATTTAATTTTTTTTTTTATTCTCCGCTGTGTTCTCATCATTAAACTCAATACAAAAGTTATTGGGGTATTTATGGGGAAAAAAAATGTTTTTTCTTTTATTTTTATAATTATTCGCGGTTTCTTGGTCAAAGACTCTACCTTCAAAAATAACTGAGTTATTGAATTGAATCATATTTAATCGGCCGCCATTTTAAATCTAATCGGCGGATATGAAAGTCTAAGTGTTAGAATCATCGTTACATGCTGTATTATTTTCGTGCCAAGCTTAAAGTCAGAGAAAAGTCACGGATGGCGTACGCCAGACAAACGTTTATTTTGTATTCGTTATTCGAATTCTACGTATCTTAAAACATCCCTCACATTTTTTTAAATTAAGGGGAGGGCATTTTTTTAAATTTTATTTATTTATTTTTTTTGATCGATTACAAAGGTTTATTATTGGAAAATAATAAACCAAAACTGAACTTATAACAAGACATACTTTAGAAAGGAAGTTTATGAATTCAATATTTGGAAGAAAAGATCACTGCTGGATAAGAAAAAGTTGCGATCAAATCTATAGCAAAGAAAATGTTTAATGTGCTGGCAAGGACCAGACAAACGTATAAACTAAATCTCTATCTTGGAACATTTAATACAAGCACTACAACTCAAACCAAACTCCACAGAAACACTACCGTTGGGAAAGGGAAAACTAGAATATTTAGGGAATAACAGGAGATAAATCTTAAGGAAAATTATCGGACAAACCAAAAACAGATCAAAAAGTAGCAAAGAAATTAGATCAAACCATCAGAATGAGAATATTCAGGGGTGGAAGGAAACAGGATGTTTAAGGAATTAGCCCACAAACTGTTTGAAATGAAAACGGCTATAAATTGGAGCTATAGAGCTGGAATCGAAAGTGAAGAAATACCGAACATAAAAATATTTTTAAAAAAAACTCATGAAGTGTTGTCGAAAACAATAACGTATGTAAGAACGGGAGCCAAACGGGCGGAAAATCGAGAATAATGGTTTTCTGAACAGATGAAGGCTTCTTGAAAGTAAAAGAAGAAATAAGAAATTGAAATGTGCTTCAAACTAATCTACTATCCTGTTCTCCAAACAGTCTAACCAGAAAAAAAAAATAATAATAATAAGGCGTGGTCTAGTGGATAGAACTCAAGTCTACATTTCTCATGGTTCGAACCTTGGCTGTAACAAAATAATAATTTTTTCTGTTATTTCATCCGTGAGCTGATCCTAAGGTATAGAGATCCTCTTGGGTCATATGCAGTCTATTAAGTGGGTACCCAACATTTAGGGGTGAAAACCTTGGTCATGATCACAGCTCAAATACTTCATGACCCATTAACAGTACGAATCTCAGCATAAACTAAGCCCAAGACCCTTCATAGGTTGTAGAATCAGAGGTTTTGCATATATTTATATCAATGAAACATACAGGACGTTTTCTTTTAGACAGTTTAGACATTAAAACCTATTCGCTCTCTAACCTTCTAGTTTAGCATATATTTGTAATTAAGCAATAATTTGTGCTTTCTTTACATGCATATCATGCCATTGTTTAATATTCAAAAAAATCACTTAAACATTTTGTATATATTGGTAATCTGTATTAGTTTCATAATTTTATACTCAATCCCATTTGGATATTTCCGTGTAAAGATCGCAAAAAAATGAATTTTTGCCAATTTTGAAAATTCATATACAAAAAAGGACTATGTTCTCAAGATCGAAATTTTTACAGAAACTAGGAATATGACTAAGCTATACAAGAAAAAATAATCAAAGGTGAGCTTCTTTTTCTTTTTTTTTTTTCATTTTCGAGAATTTTTCAAACAACTTTTGAACGCTGTTTAGGTAATGAGTCATGAGGACAAAAAATAAAAAAAATTTCCTTATCTTATTGTTAATTTTTGTTTTGATTTGATATTTACAAATTTATAGGAATAGAAAGATATTCCCATTACATGTTTTTGCCCGTGAAGCTGACTTGAAGCAACTACAACACTAAAATTGTTGACCAGATTATTTTTTTTATTTATGGTCTTATATTAACGAAAGGATAGAGAATAACTGGTCTAAAAATCACGAGAATCAAAAATGTCGAGCGGCAAAATTAATGACTTAATTTCAAATGGATTGACCCGTAAGCATTAATTGGTGCTTTCTCTACATGCGTATCATGCCATAGTTTAATATATCCCAAAAAATTACTGAATATATCTATTTCGATACAATTTTAATTACAATAAATATATATTTCTTTAAAAATAACCAAATATTATATAATAATTTACCTTGTTTGGTGGGTTTTTATTAACATAATCATTAATATGTAATTTTTTTTTAAATCTATTAATTTATATATAAAATGTTAAAAAATAAAATCTCCCAAACCTAAATGAAACTTTTATTTATTTTTTAAATATTTATTTAGTACATATTACATTATGTCCGAATAAAGGGCAATGCTAGTACTGATAATTACCTTTTTTTTTATTACCTTTTTTTTATTACATTTTTTTTTTTTTTTTTTTTTTTTTTTTTTTTTATATTGTTATGTCTGTTTTGTTTTTACTCTGTACATATGAAATGAATGACTTCTTTTAGCCCTAATACTTATTGCCCAAGATAGTGGCAGATTGTATTATTTCCCAATAAAGCAATATTATTATTAAAGTACTAATAAGTTGATCTTTACTGTCTGAGGCCCATTTAACTGACAAATAATAATTATTTTAATACTTTAAAATAATCATCATAAGCATGATACATTTACATAGCATAAAAAATAACACTTATAAGATATATAACCTTGTAAAATAGAAATTTATTTTAATGTTACGTGATAAGAGACTGTTTACACATTTTTTTTTAGTTAATAAACTCATATTGACCACTCAGACAACAAAACAGTTTACAATAATAACTCGTTAATAATACACAACATAAAAGTCATAACTTGTTGATCATAACTTTATGCGCGATCCTCGGACCTTGGAAAATCTGGAAAAACGGAATAATCCTTTGTTGAGCACTCTAGAAACTCTCACACTTCCTGCTGTTTAAAATCAGTATTACATGTGATGCTTCTCCATTAGCTGTACTTCTCGTCTTATATGTTAAGAAAAACCGATCTTTCATGATCTGTAAGTATAATTTTTTATTTTATTTTTTTCAGCATAATTTAATTATAATATGCAAATAAGCCGTAATTTGTAAATTACTTCTTTGCAAGTTTAATAATCAAACGATTACATACCGTATATCTATATTTATAAAAGCTTACCATTCACTCAGTTTTGTGGTCATCGCAGTTATTTAAAAATTACTATGGTTGTGAAGCTGAATTTTCAATGAAGGTTCCCCCTCACCGCCTAGATGTACCATACAATAAGGTTGTGTTTGGGAAATTCGTCCTATAAGTGCTTGAAAAAAATTATTTCTAAAATGTCGATATAACATTGATTTTCGCATCTCAAAAATATCAATATAAATTAAAAATAAGCATTTATGTTTCTCAAAAATGGCAAGGGTTGTAAAGCTGAAACTTTTTATGATGTTCCCCTTAACGATGATTTCGGGTAAATTCTTTCTCTAAGTGGTTAAAAAAAAAAAAAAAAAAATTCTAAAACATGATAAAATTGTCTTTCGCATTACTCAAAAATTATAAGTACTCTTTTAAAAGATAATCGAATTTCTAACCTGATAAAAGCAAAATAATCTTTATCGGACCTGCATTTGCAAAGATACTAAATCTGTAGTAAGTATTATTTAAGCATATTGGGCTTTGTATCCATGTTTTATCTGCAGTTTCCCATAGAAATTTGTCCAATTGTTATTGGTTTCTGAAAATTATTTTTATTGGCAAAAAAAAACATAATAAAACTTCAGAATCCTAAAAATACGTTTTTTGGAGTTTTTGTATTTAGTAAAAAGCTAAGTTTACAAATGGGAAAAATGTACGCCAGTTTGCAAACTAGTTGTGACGATGTACAACGTATTTGTTTAAATAAAACCAAAAACGTATTAAGTAATCACTTGTGTGTTATTTGAAATTATAAAATTAAGATCTGATATTAAATAATAACACTTTATTCGTTGTACTTACAAATAGTTGATAGATTTACAGATAACGAAGTTTTATATATATACCTACGGCGTGGTCTGTTGTTCTCTGGGTCCTGGGTTCCAACCCCGGCTGTGGTAAAATATTATTTCTTCTGTTATTTCAGCTGGGGAAGATCCTCCTTGGGCAGACCCAGCCTCTATAAAGTAAGGTATCTGGCGGCTGAGTTTGATTTCGATCACCATTTTGATCACCTCATCGTACGTCCGTTGGCTTAGAAAGAGTATGAATCTGTATATGTACTGGCAACAATATATATATATACATATTGATTTAATAACTTAAATATTTTCCAGTAAAGTTATTACTTTATCTTATAAAATCATCAAAATATAGCTCTTTCATTATATATTTACGTCATATCTCTAAAAACCCTTTATAATTAGAATCCGCTCATAAATTTCCTTCTCAAAATCAAGATTCAAATAAACATGGACCTGAAAAAATAAATAATTTTAAATATGAATATTCAGTTCCGTTCCGTACGACTCTTAGTTTCCGTGCTAGACTTAACAAACACACAGACATTTTTCGGACTTGGTCATTTGGACCCAGGGGACCCTAAAACTTTTCAGAATCGCTATTCTTTCCCTTACTATATCCATCATTAGAATTATATATAAAGAGGTAAGTGAAAGCAAAAATAATTAGTTTCAAAAACGTGTTTTTATTTCCTATTTATCACCAAGAAATCCTTCTATGAAAAGTTTTGTTGAGTATTGTATATTTTTAGCTTATCGAACTTTGTAAACCAGTAATTGGCACAATAACCAAAAGAAATTACAGAATTACGATTAATCCTTGGAAAAAAACAAACAAAAAAACCGCAAGATGTCAAGGCAAACAAAATAAAACTAGTTCTGCTTCAGCTCAGAGCAATACTCTCATTCTATTACAAATATTAAGAACTGTCACTGGAATCTAGCTATGCGGTTATGAAAAATCTTCTTTTGGAATTGTAATATGTATATGTTTAAAATATGTGTATGTTTAAAATATGTATATGTTTGTTTGGACATCGAGGAAATGAACATATTGTAATCATTCATGGAACATTATTACTTATTTAAATGTATTCCTAGTTATAAAAAGACTTTTCCTCTTATTCAACATTTTCTCATATCTTTCATGTGTTTTGGGGCAAATCAATTGTCAAAATTTTAATTCTCTAAGGTGCCTTTAATTTTGTTGATTAAAAATAATTACTAGAGTGCTGCCAATGGGCAGTTTCTCTTCACGTTTTTCATATACATATATTTTATCAGCATATTTACTTGAGCTGTGAATCAATAAAATATAATTAAAAAAAAAAAAATTAAATATTTTTCGTGATTAAAAAAACCTATACCTCTACAACCCATGAAGGGTCTTTGGTTCAGTACATATTGAGATTCGTTCTCTTTCACGGCAGGTGATTAGGCATTGAATTTATAACAACGAATTCGATACCCAACTAAAGGAGAAAAGAGCTAATTTTTTTTTTTTAATGCAATTTTTTGTGTTTTGAACATAAAATCAGTAATATAGATGTAAAATATACCTTTCGAAAACTAAAGATTTTAGAAAAAATATCATCTCATACACAGAATTGTAAACACTAACCGAGTGTCGAAGATAATAACATCATACGTTTAATAAAACACATGTTTTCATTGAAACTCTAAATAATTAATTCTTTAACGATTTATTTTCATATCTTAAAAAAACTATTATTATTATTATTAGTATCAAATAAATTCTTGAATTGATTTTAACAATGGAGGTAAGTGAAAGTAGTGTGTTGCGCGCAACATATTTGTTTCCGTTTCTGCCTGCTGTGGACCAGATTATTGCAACCACTTGCATCCTTCAGCTTTAATCCTTCCGCAGTATTCATGTATTCTTATTCCGTGATCCTCCGTTCCTCCATCAGTCCGCTTCTTGCCCGTTTTCAGCTTTGGTCTTTCTAAAAAGTACTTGTACCCTCCTAGTTTTTTTCGGAGAGGAGTTGGATTCCGGATGTCTTCGAATGTGATTCCTGTTTCTTGAAGGTCTTTTTCAACTTGGATAAACCAGGTTCCCTTGGTTATCCTATCAACTAAGTAGGAAAGGATCTTGTTGGTCTGTCTCTGTAAACTCATGCTAGTTACATGTCAATAAAAATCTGGCGTGCGCAACACACGGCTTTCGTTTACCTCTGTTATTAATATCAATTTAAGAATTTTTAAACAATTTTAAAACAAAAAATAAATTGTTAAAGAATTATTTACATTCGATTTTTATAGAATGGTGTGTTTTATTAAATAATATGTTATGATATTATCTACGAAATTCGGTAAGTTTTTTTTCATCAATCCATGTTTGAACTACTTGGAGCGTCCGGCGATGACAGCGCCATCCAGTGGCCAAGCCGTGAAACAATTGGATTACAAAATATTTTTCAGTTTTCTCCCTTAGTTGGATATGGAATTCGTTCAACTTATATATTTAAATATTTTTTATCAATAGCAATAAGATGATATGGTTATTTTTATAGAATATACAAAATTAAAGATAGTTTAGAGGAAGAAAATTTAAAATATCTGCATTAAGGCCCAATCAGACTATTTCAATCAGAATGAAACTTACATGATGTTAAAGCCCATTAAATTTTACATCGATATAGCGAGTTTAATCAAAATCGTTTGAGCCGTTTTTGAGAAAATCATAAAAAGGTGCTAAATGTATGTAAAGTGGCACGCAGGGTTAGCTGATTTTGATGAAAAAGATTCTGTAACATCTCGGGCGTATAGTAGTCTTAAATATAAAATTTCAGTTCCGTACGACTTTCCGTTTTTGGGCTAGAGTTACCACCCACCCACACACACACACACACACATACCTTTTTGCGGGACTTGGTTATTTGTACTCAGGGGACCCTAAAATGTGTATTTCCGTTGAAAACTGGAATTCGAAAATTTTCACGATCGCACTACTTTCCCTAACTATACATTTCAAATATAGGTAAGTGAAAATAAAAATTAATGCTCCTATTCCGAACGGCATCTGTTATCCTCTCCATATGCTGGTACGTTACCGTATTCTATTTAAAGTTTATTTTAATGCTGATGATAAGAAAAAAACCTGTATTAAGGAAAGCAGATTTTTATGTTATTCTATTATTTAAATTTATTGTTTGTTTAATCATTCAACGCCACTCTATGTGCCTAATCGAAAGATGCTGCGAATTCTACCTTAAAGAATAGCACAACCAAGGAGTTTTTACTACCTTTAAAATTTCTAGGGCCATCTGCTGGACTTGAATCCGCGACCTTAAGCATCGATTGCTGTTATGCTAGGCACTACACCAGAGGTGACCTTGAATTTCAATTTATTTTGTTATTAATTCGTAGAACACATTTTAACTATTCGCTTTTAAGAAACCTATTCCTTAAGAGTGAGTGTATATGTTATGGTTGGATCAAACAAAACTTAACAAACATCAATTTAAAACTATTCTAGAACTGGACCAAATTTTCTTCAAGATCGTTTTTGTTTACTAAGTTTCCAAAATTAGCTTTAAATGACCCAATCATTGTATAATTTTTACATTCTAAATATCCGAATGGCTATGGAAAAACCTTGCCCTAGATACATTATTAAGTGGGACCTGCACATCTGTATCTTGTATTCTGTTATTTTAAGTTATTTGTTTTATCCTTACTAACAGTAAGCCTAATAATGATTATTATTATTTTTTTTTTTTTTTTGTTTTAGACGGGTGCCTTACGGAAAGACTTAGACAATCCTTTTTTAGACGAGGTAAGAATAATTTTTATGGTTTTTAGATGAACAAAATAATTTATAGTTATGTATTATAACTAGCTAAACCCGGCAAACGTTAGTCTGCCATAAAAATTATTTCTTAATATTTTAGCTGTCAAATAAAAAATAACGAATGTATTTTTAGTTTATTGTGATTGGATCAAGAGGAATCGAGCGTTGTTGACGTTTTGTAGATTTTTTTTTTTTTTCAGTGCATAAATATAGTAATATTGTGTAAAATATAGCGTTGGAAAATTTAAGATTTTAGAAAAATATATCATCTCAAATCTGAAGTTGTATGAGGTAATGGAAAGTGATGAAAATTTGTATGATTGTTGTGTATAATAATTTCTATTGTTAGATCAATTAATCCAAAAACATATGTTTCCGTCGAAACATTCTTTTTTTTTTTACCTGTATCTTAATTTAAAAATTCTTACGGAGGTAACTGAAAGTCGTGTGTTGCGCGACGGTTAAATTATTTATATATTGTTCATATCAAAATATTAAAATCATGATTTAAAAATTAGAGGGTGGGGGAAGGAGGGTTATGGGGGTCGAGGCTCGATAAAATAAATTTTTTTAATTTTTTGTTTTTAATTTCTGGGACACCCGTAACACCAAACGATATGAAATAGACTTAACGACCTTTTCCTACACCAACCAAATACATAAAGTATTTCATAAAAATCAGGGGGAGCCCGTGGCTGAGTGGCTAGCACACTAGTATCTTATGCTAAAGGTTGTGAGTTCGAATCCCAGTCCCGGCGGGGCTTTTCTAAGGATGTAAATAAATGGGGATTTACTCACAGCCTCTCCCCCGGGTATGT
Organism: Piezodorus guildinii; assembly: GCA_023052935.1. Classification (NCBI taxonomy): domain Eukaryota; kingdom Metazoa; phylum Arthropoda; class Insecta; order Hemiptera; family Pentatomidae; genus Piezodorus; species Piezodorus guildinii. Next base: position 107,478,844 of record CM041295.1, on the reverse strand, counting down.
GGAGACCCTTTAGCCAAATGGTGGCCACTCAAAAAATTAGGCGTAGGGAGTGATGACTCTACACTACAAAATGCATCTTCAAACGTGCGTGTAATCTCCCAGTAGATTACACCGCGAGGACCATGGCCTACACTGCCTGTCGCGCCATTGGAAGAAGATTTTATAAAAATCGGTTGAGCCGTTTCGGAGGAGTACTACCACAAACACCGTGTCACGAGATTTTTATGTATTAGATTTATATCTTCATTTAAAAACGATGGTTTCCAAGAGTTACTATATCCATTTTAAACAATTTTACAGCAAACGAAAACAATCTCCTATTTATTGGTAATTGAATCACTCTAAGTTATTCTATTAGCATTAAAATCCAGATTAATTTTTTTACCGTATTCATAATTTAAGTTTTTACCGTAACTTGAATTGCTTTAGTATGCTTTAGTATAAAATTAAATGTTTACTTGATACATTTTTTAAATAACTGCATTTCACAAACGCGTTTTTAAAGAATTAAAAATGAATATATATACGTTTTTCAGTGGTGTAGAATTAAAGGAAAAGAGAATTGAAACGATTTTTTTAAAAAAGCCACTCTTATCATTTTTTTAATTCTTGTAAAAAACTGTAATATTTTTTATTGATTAGGTACTGAACTAATTTATATTATATTTTTTTTACATAATGGTAAGAAATATTTCAGGTACGGTTTGCAAAGAAATCAAATATGTTATTTGGAAAAAACTAAAATTTTCAAACATGTTTTTAAAGAGCTGGTGAGTCCTTTAGATAAAATCGGACGACGATAAAACTGAATGATTAGAAATATTTTTACTCCTTTCAAAAAATGGTTAGTTTCAATATTAATGTTACTAAGATAATATTAATTACATTACAATGTTTAAAGACACAATAAAAATTAAAATATGTTAATAAAGATTTTTGGGTTCTTACGGAAAGTTCCGTACACAACTCTTGATTGTATAAGCTAGCCACTTATCACAAGTGGTAAACGATTTAGTTTAAATATGATTAAAATTTGGAATGATTCATCAAGAAATACCAAAATGGCCACAGTAATGCAAAATGCATGGTATAAACTGCTTCTCCTGGTTTGTTGATTTTGGTGAAAATTTTGCTGTAACACATCTGGCATAAACGCTTCTAAAATGTAAAATTTCATCTTTGGTCATTTGGACTTAAAGGACCCTGAAACTTGTATTCTCGGTGAAAACTCGAATTCAAAAATGTTTACAATCGATATTTTTTCCAAGTAGGTAAGTGAAAGTTTTGTATATATTCTTCTTCTTCTTTCAGTGGCGCGACAGGCCGTGTTGGCCCTGGACCTCGCGGTGTAAACTCCAGCGGGTTTACACTCACGTTTCATGATGCTATTTTCAGTGTAGAGTCATCACTCCCTACGACTAATTTTGTGAGTGGCCACAAACGGCTGACGGGTCTCACATACCTGGGGGAGAGGTTGTGAGTGAATCCCCATTTTTTATATCCTTATAAAAGCCCCGCCGGGACTGGGATTCGAACTCAGAACCTGTAGCTTGAGAGACTAGCGCGCTAGCCACTCAGCCACGGGCTCCCCTAAAATATATAAAATAAATTTGTATATATTAGTAATGAAAAAAAATTTAAAAATAAAAATTTTAGTTTAAAAGCCATAAATATGAACAATGACAAAGACTTTATCAATGTAAGAGGGTATTAGTATGAGCGCAAATTTCAATTAGTACCCAATTTTTTTTATATTTCAATAAATAATTGAGATCACGTGATTGTTCATAACAACTAGAGTGATTGATTTATTCTGGTATGCTATCCCGGATCCATACTTGACCTAGTAAACTCTGTGCTAAAAAAAAAAGTGCAAACGTAACGTAAAAGAAATCACTGATATCGGAGCCGAAATCAAAGCTATTTTCCTTTATTGCAACAACCTTTGGAGTAGAGATGCACAGAAGCGATTAAAATACCTCCTGTTTCCAAGTATTAATTTTCTTGATTTAGGCGTTCGGAACAATGGCCTTGGGCTCGGGTTGTGTAACGGATAATAAAGAGTTTAAGGAGATATTACATAAAACAATGAAGTAATTATCGAATTATTTCTACTGTTAATTTTAGTATTTAATGTTTTTTTATTCATGCCGTACAGATCATGTTGGCAACATTGTAGTGTAAATAATAGGTTTTGTTTCTTTATTAGAATTTTCATTTTTCGTATATGTGTTTATATATATATATATATATATATATATATATATATATATATATATATATATATATATATAATCCTTCTATCCGCAGACAATATTTCCTAGGATCATACCTTTACCAAACCATCCACTCCCAGCTACCTCCCTATATCCACAGTCTTCTGCATTTTAAAACGTCAATCCACTCCCTCGAACAAGATCACGCCATTCTGATCTTTATATTCCTATCCAAAGAACAAAAACTTTTGATCATTCCTTTCTTGTCCGCTCTACTACTCTCTGTAATTCCCTACCTACTCATATCCGCCATGCTTCATCCCTACCATCATTCAAGTCTCAGCTGTTCCAGTACCTACTGTCATCCCAAACAGACGCTCAACAAGCCTGATATTCAAATCAACTATCAATTCATAAAGATAATTTATTATTTATTGTTTATGTTAACCATAGTTAATGAATATGTTATTATGAACCAGTTTCAATGTTTTGTTTTATTCAACATTTTAATCTATAAGATGTTATGTATATTACTCATTTATTTGTATTTACTCTTTTTATACTTTAATGCATTTTTTCTGATATCATTGTAAATAAAAATTAATTATAATCCTTTGGTCTTTTGGCTAGACACATCGTATATCTTAATTGTACATATCAATTGTTCTTAAAGGCCGTGTCCCAGAATAGAAAAATTGTTTCTATTCTATTATATATATATATATATATATATATATATATATATATATATATATATATATATATATATATATATTCGTATATATTTCTAATACAAACAGAATTTTTTTCTAACGAACAAACGATTGATATTAATTATAAGAAGAATCCATTTAAACTTACAAAAGTTACACTTCGACGAGCGACGAAATCTTGGTGTTTCGAGGGAAGACCTACTTTTTTTTAATTTATCATTTATTGGCATTAGTTATGAAAGACCCCGCAAGTCGCATTTCGCCATATCAGAAAATGACAGATTAGTATTTTCTTTTATTTTTTTATTTATACTGTATTTGAATATTTTTATACTTTATTATCACTGCTATTATAGTCAAATTTATTAATTATTCAATTAACTTTTTACTTGTACTTGTCTATATATAAAATTTATGCAACACTAAGGGATAGTACTGTAATCGTGAACATTTTCGAATTCAGTCGTTTTAAAGAAGGTAGACATTTTGCGGTCCCCTGTGTCGAATATAACTACTCAAATTGATGTATAATTAGTTGTTTTTTTTAAATCACGTGTTTCATCTTCATTGAATTCGTTTGACAGGGTTTAAATGAAGAGTTTTTAAAAATTTGTGCTCTATAAAGGATTTTCGTTCTGTTGATTCTACTTTAACGTTTTAGCATTTAGAAATGAATGGTAAATAAGGAAGATTACGGTAAACAGCTAAAGGAGAAAACTATAGTAATATATTTCCAGAGAAATATTTTTACTACAAATAAAAGTACTAATATTGATATATAATATACCATTGGAAAGATCAATATTTTAGGAAAAATGTTATCTACCATACAAAGTTTTCCTGAAAATTATCTATTAATTCCAAAAAAAAAAAAAAAAAAAAAAAAAAAAAAAAATGTATCCCTGGAGTTTAGGATTGGTGCTATAGGTTCCAGCTTTGTTTATTTATTTATTTCCGTAAGTACCGTTTTATTTATGTATTATCTTTATTCTGCTGAATTATTGTTTTATCTATATTTTATATTACACATATCTTGTGTTATGATTATCTCTATGTATATAAAATGATAACCCGATTTTGTTTTCCGCGAACTCCTTCTAAACCCCAAATAAGATTTTAATACTGTTTTCACCATCACAAAATAAATTGCAATTTAGCTTTTCTTTAAACGGGAAAAATATATTTTCTGTAACCAAGTCATTAAAAAATTATTCCTGAATTATAAGTATTAACATGGACGGATAATATATCTTTGGAAATCGTACAAGTTAATATAAAGTTTTTTGTAAGCCCATAAACTTATGAACTTATATTATTGGGAAAGAGGGAGGTTATAATAGTTAAATGTACAGGATCGCAAGTTATATTCTTTCATTTAATACAACACAAGGTTTTAGAAACAATATTACGTACGGAATTTTAACCATGTTATTAACATAAATGGTAAGTTGTCATAAATCTATAAACTACCATTCTTATTAATTATTTCAATTTTAATACTATTTTATGGCAACAGTTGTTTCACTGTAAACTAAATGGAATCCCTATGGAAACTTACTTTGACTTTTAATTTAAATGGTTCATTAGAAATATAAAATAGCTTATAAACCTAATAGAATAGTAACTTTTGTTATTTCTATAGTTTTTGAATACATACATAGCTGTCAAGTTTTCTTTTTATGGAAAAATTAAATTTTCCTTAATCTCTCCTTCACTTTAAAATTGCAGAAAAATAAACTTTAAAAAAATGTATTTATGATTTTTATTTCTGCCGTTGATTAAATATAATAAAAGAGAGCCTGTGGCTGAGTGGCTAGCGCGCTAGTCTCTCATGCTAGAGGTTGTGAGTTCGAATCCCATTCCCAGCGGGGCTTTTATAAGGATGTAATTAAATGGGGATTCACTCACAGCCTCTCCCCCGGGTATGTGAGACCCATCAGCCAAATGGTGGCCACTCACAAAATTAGGCGTAGGGGGTGATAACCCTACCCTACAAAATTCATCAAGAAACGTGAGTGTATTCTCCCATGAGAATTCACCACGAGACCCAGGGCCTACACAAGCCTCTGGAAGAAGAAGAAGAAGATTAAATATAATAAGAAATAGGCGTTACTAATGAAACATATTTTCTTGCTCATTTCAATACGATAACCTCTAAATCGGCCCGACGGAGATTTTTATACATAAATGACTCCTCACTCTAATTTCACCCGTGCGATGCAGGGGCGGGTCCACTAGTTCAAGTTATATATTTTTTCTACAATGTTTCGAATACAACCTTTCTGCGTTGTTAAACCCAAGCGTGAAGTGGTTATGATAAAAATAAATGAGGTCTTCTTTAGCAAAAAGTGAAGACGAAGATGAATAAATACGGTGACATCAAAATTGATAAATGCGAAATGCATTGATAGCTCCTGACTTGGCATTAGTAATTATCATTACTCAAGTAGAAATCACAACTATTCTCTTATTCCTCCTTTCAACTCTTCTACGACTATTATAGAATAGAATAGAATAGAATAGAATTTTTTTATTATTCTGGGACAGGGTCCCTTAAGAACAATTGATATGTACAATTAAGATATACGATGTGTCTGGCCAAAAGACCGAAGGATTATAATTAATTTTTATTTACAATGGTATCAGAAAAAAAAGTGGATTAAAGTATATAAAAGAGTAATATACATAACATCTTATAGATTAAAGCGTTGAATAAAATAGAACATTGAAACTGGTTCATAATAACATATTCATTAACTGAGTTTAATATAAACAATAAATAATAAATTTTCTGTATGAATTGAAATTTGATTTGAAATATCAGACTATCAGACTTGTAGTTCAGCGTCTGTTTGGGATGACAGTAGGTACTGGAACAACTGAGACTTGAATGATGGTAGGGATGAAGCATGGCGGATATAAGTAGGTAAGGAATTCCAGAGAGTAGTAGAGCGGACAAGAAAGGAGTGATCAAAAGTTTTTGTTCTATGGATAGGAATATAAAGGTCAGAATGGCGTGATCTTGTTTCGAGGGAGTGGACTGACGATTTAAATTGCAGAAGTCTGTAGATATATGGAGGTAGCTGGGAGTATATTGTTTGGTAAAGGTATGATCCTAGGAAATATTGTCTGCGGATAGAGGGAAGGAGCCACTTTAACTCGCTGTATAAATGGGTCACATGAGACCTTTTCGGTGTGCCGAGGACAAATCTTAAAAATATGTTCATAATTCGCTTAAGCCTGTCCTCGAGCGCAATGGAGAGTCCACCATATACCCCGCAGCAGTAGTCAAAGTGGGGGAAAATAAGTGAGGATACAAGGAGCTTGCGGGTGGATCGCGGAAGAAGATGGCGGGAGCGATGGAAAAATTTAAGGGTACTTATTTGTTCTACGGGATATTTGGGCAATATGGGGTTTCCAGGAGAGGATTTGGTCAATGGCAATTCCCCAGGTTTTTGACAGAGGAAGTGAAGGTGATTGGGTGGTCATTTAGGGTATAGTTACGTTTATATTTTTCAAAATAGGTCTTATAGTTTTTTTAATTCAACATTTTCTATTTAAATGATAAAATCTGACCATTTACAAGAATACGCGATTTAGGGTCCTCTGAGTCCAAAAAAACAAGTCTTGCAAAATGCATGCTTAGGTGTGTGTGCGAGTGTGTATGCATGCATACAAGCTAAAAATTGTTGCGTAACAAACGTTACGTTCTTAGAACCTTAACATACCTAATTTTTTTTCGAAAATGGCTCTTGTGAATATTGCTCAAAGTCTTCTCAGTTATGCGGTTTATATTTTGGTCTGTGTTAATATATAACAGAGATGCGAGAACTGTGAGGAACAACGTTAATGACGAAAAAAAATTTTATTTCTGTTCTAATTTTAAAGGTAATTACATCAAACTCGGTCCAGTATTGTGCAAAGAAACAGCATATTAGATTTTCCTATATATCCCTCGAGCCTAGGTTTTTATGTTTTCCCATTCAGCTACTCCAGTTCTTAACAACACACCCAATAATTATGAACCCACTATAATTATTTTAAGGTCGTAAGTGAATTTTTTTATGATTTGCACACTTCATTTTCTTGTAGTATATAAAATGCTTTCAGAACTGCAGGAAGTGGTCGTGGAGGTGTTAGTTGTTTTATTTTGGGCTCGCGCCCCGAAGACAATAATGCAACACCAATAAAATAAACGGTGATGTTGAAAAGAGCGCATGTGAACTGAACCCAGCAACCTTTTGATGATGCGCAAAAGTGCGCGATTCGCACTCCAAACAAGCCGCGCAACTGCGCGCTTTTTGTCGAAACTTTACTCGGAGCAGTTTTAAACACCTGGTTTGGAGGAATCTTTAACCTTTAACTGGTGAGGTGAAATTTATAGTCAAAATTGGTGAGGTGAGGTCCCTGAGACCCCAGGCCTCATTTTTTGTTGTTGTTTTTTTAATCCTGAAACATCTAGAATTGTTTATTCTTGTAAAATACGTTAATTTAACCTATTTTCGATAGGTATCATACGAAAGGATGCTTATAAAATTGAATAAATACATTTTATTAATTTTTTTTTTTAACGTTATATTCTAAGCAAAAAGAACATTTGTAAAATAATATACAAGCAAGTCCGTATCTTAAAGTTTATGATATTTAAAGAAGGGAAAATGATAAAAAAAATGAAACTTTTATATTGTTAAGAAAGTATGCACAGCTATAATTAGGCTCAGTTTTTGCAATAGGAAACCGAACATTTACCGCAAAATTTTGTTTACATTTAATACAAACTATATATGACTTCCTATTCTTGTTTCTTGGACAAAAATAACATCTCCTTTTCTTCGGAAGGGTCTCCTGACTATAGGTGTTAGATTCTTCTGTCTCACCTCCCTCCCCCCCCCCAAATAATGATTGACATTTAACCGAAGCTCCCTGGGACTTTCTGACCGTCTGGTCATGTGATCCTTTAATAAGGATGATCCCAGCTTCTTAATAAAATTAAAAAGGTGCGTTAAATAACACGATCACTAGAAATTTCTGTCGAGAAATTGTAAAACACAATTTCAATAAATCGGAACACTAATGGTGAGGTGGGGTATGTTGGACCCCAATAACACTTTCCTAAAGCAATGGCGGATAAAAACTGACTAAAAAAGGATGCATTATTACAATCATGCCTCGACATGATAGTGTCAGGTTTTCACAAGCCGATCGGATCGGGAGAATGGGATTCACAAAACTATAAAGGGGCTCTGGGGTCCTGTAGACCCCACCTTACCAGTTAAAGGTAATAATCCGTCTCTTAAATTTTTTTTGGAAAAGTACATTGAAAAAAAAATGCCTGATGAATCCACCTTGAGAAAAAAGAAAACCCTGCAAGGTATGGGTATACCAAGAAACTCTTGCAAAAATATTAAGAAAGGGCCAATTTGGTCGATACTAAAGCCCAATCGACGTAGTTTTACGTTTGAAAATACCTTTAGTTTTTTCATGTTAAAAAAAAGAAAGGTTTTTTATATCATTATATATATATATTCTAAACAAGGAAGAGCTCATTTAATTATTATGGTTGATTTTGGGCTGAATAATTCTTCCATTAATACTCATTTTTTTATTTCATCAGTATGACGTTTCGGGATATTCTCCCATCTTCAGAAGTCTACAAAAATTATATTAAGCAATTTACCATCACATTTTTTTTTTTTTTTTTTTTTTTTTTTTTTTTTTTTTTTTTTTTATTCATTGAGCAATATTACAATCTGTCCAATTCAGGACATTTTTAATAGTGATAAAGTACAACATTCATACTACATTCACACGATATATACAATACTATAAATTTATATAATAATAATAATAAAATATACATATATACAAAATAAAATCAATAAAAATATATACAATAGTCACTCATACCTATATACAATTCACAAGCATACAGCACGTGAGTGGAGAATCTAGCCAATGCTAGAACTCCAATATACATGTTATAAGAGGTCACGAGGCCACTGCCGTTTCAACCTTCTAGGTGGGTTGTATGGATGGGTGGGGCTGGATAGGGATTGAGCTAGAGGATTAGGATGATGAATGAGATTCTGGTGGAATTTGGAAAATTTGGATGGAATCAGGTCTGAAATAAAAGGAACATTAAGGTCGTGGTGCAAGGTATAGTTGGAAACATAATATGGAGCATTTACTATTGTACGGAGGACTTTGGATTGAAAGGATTGAATGCGTTTGATGTTAGTACGTTTAGCTGTCCCCCACAGTTCAAGTCCGTAGGTCCAGATGGGCTTCAGTATTGTCCTGTAGATTAATAATTTGTTGTCAACTGTAAGTTCAGATTTTCTGTTGAGTAGTCGGTATAACTGTCCGAATCGTCGGTTGAGTTCTTGTCTTTTAAGTCTTGTATGTGGGTTCCAAGTCAATCTTTTGTCTAATAGTAAGCCAAGATACCGGACTGTATCTGAAGGAGGAATTGGAATGGAATTGAAGTAAACTGGCGGACAGGAGTTTCGTCGAAGAGTGAAGGTTACGTGTTTGCATTTGGCTTCGTTCACCTTAATGCGCCAAGCATTACACCAGTCTTCGATAAGAGAAAGGTGTCTTTGCAGGTTTAAGGATGCTGTTTCAGGATTGGAACTGGATGATAGGATGGCGGTGTCGTCTGCAAAAGTTGCCAGAAAGGTATCAGGATGTGTAGGAATATCAGCAGTGTAAAGGATGTAGAGAACGGGTCCCAAGACGCTGCCTTGAGGAACACCGGCCTCAACGGGATAAAGGTTAGAAAATTCTACACCACAGCGAACGCGGAAGGAACGGTTTGAGAGATAGGATCGGAGAATGAGGTATAGAGACTGGGGTAAATGGGTTTTCAGCTTGAAGAGTAATCCAGTGTGCCATACCCGGTCAAAAGCTTGCGCAATGTCCAGAAACGCACCAGAACAATACTCTTTGCATTCAAGAGCTGAGGAAATATGGTCTACAACTCGGAGACCCTGTTGAACTGTGGAATGCTGAGGACGGAATCCAAACTGATGGGAAGGAAGATTTTGAGATTCTAATATGGGTAGGATACGTTTAAGAAGAAGCCTTTCGAAGATTTTTGAGAGACCATCACATTAAAAATCACTATAATGAAGTGAATGGTTAATTAAAAATATAATATAAATAATTAATAATAAATGTTTTAAAGAATTTCACAATATGAAATAATAATAACCATATACAAGTTAAAAATAGGTCTAATCCTTAATCCAGTTGAGGACAAAGATCTGAGCAATACTCTTGCTCAGATCTGATGTATTTAGATATTGACTTCGTTTTTACTTTTTTACCTGGCTCAATGTGTGATTAGTGAAAATGTTGGGATTACAGAATATATAACGAGGTAACTTTATAATATTTATTTATTTATTTAACTAAGTGCTATGTAACATTGTTAAATTTTTGCTTTTAATGCCTCCTTATGATTTTAAAATTTGTTATTTAATAGTTTTAAAATTTTTGTTATCCATTGACACCTAATTTATAAAAAAAATTAAACCATTCACTTCATTATAGTGATTTTTAATGTGATGGTAAATTGCTTAATATAATTTTTGTAGACTTCTGAAGATGGGAGAATATCCCGAAACGTCATGAAATAAAAGAATGAGTATTAATAGAAGAATTATCCAGCCCAAAATCAACCTTAATAAAAAAGTTTTTGTATTCTAATAAAAAAATGAAAGTATAGACTGTTTTAGAAGGCTATTTACTGTTTACATATTTCACTAATTTTACATAATTATTTCCTTATTTGCATCAAAATCGATACATATATATTTACATATTTGGCATTTTTAATCACATGAAAATCCTAGCCCTACTCATGACCATTGTCCCAAATTGGACAGGATGTAATACTACTAAATATATTTATGTATATGTTACTTTTGTCAGCTTTACCAAAGGAATGTATGTATATATTTAGCAAATATATTTTTTCTTTTATTGGTCGTGGATGGCATAGATCCGCCCGAGCATTAGTATCATTGTAGCGGCGCCTCTAGGAGAATGATAGATCAATTGTTTAGCAGCCAATCTAATCCATTGCTATTTAGAGGATATTTCCGGCAACTCCCGAAACTGATTCATGTCTCCTATGCATAACTATATCGTTATGGATGTCATATTACTATACTACTCATATTAGACCTCAAGAGAAACAAAATATTATATATACGTCCGAAATGTAACACCAACTTTTTTACCAAAATCGGCTGACCTGAAGTGGTACTAAAACCTTTTTACGATTTTCTCAAAAACGGCTCTATCTATTTTGATGAAACTCGCTATATCGGTGGAAAATTTATTGGGATTTAATATTATGTAGCTTTAATTCTGATTGAAATAGTCTGATTGGGCTTAAATGCAGATATTTAAAATTGTCTTCCTCTAAACTATCTTTAATCACCATAGTTACCGACTCACTGAGTGCCTTAAAAGGTTTACATAGCATGTACTCTCCCCAACCTCTCGTCCTAAAGATACACCGATATATCCATATGCTCCAAGAATTAGAAAAGACAGTATGCTTTATTTGGATCCCAAGCCATGTGGGGATAGTTGGTAATCAGCTGGCGGATAGGGCCGCCAAACAGGCGCTCACCCTCCCGGGTCAAGGCGTACCTATCCTAACACCGCGAGATATGTCTCAGCCGCTCCGAAAGGAAATATCGGCTGCCTGGCAGTCCATGTGGAACGAGAGTCCTGTTAGCAAACTGAAAGTCGTGAAAACAAAAGTGGGGCCTTGGTCCTCATCATGTCGCTCAAGCCGCAGAGAGGAAGTTATCCTGGCCAGATTAAGGATTGGCCACACTAACATGACCCATCTTCATCTCATTACCAAGCAGCCACCTCCTAAGTGCTCACATTGTAACAATATCCTGACTGTAGGCCACATTTTAGAAGAATGCCTTTCTTATAGGACAGGTTTAAACAAATTTGGGCTTATACCTAATATATCCTTCATACTCTCCGATAATGAAAACAACATCTCGGCGCTGTTCAGGTTTCTTAAGAAACACCTACTATTTAATAAAATATAGTCTTTTAATTTAACTTATTTTTAGGAGATGGCCCCGAGACCTTCTAGTTTAAAATAGTTACAGGAGTGCTACCATTGGGTAGTTCTTCTACAAGTCTCTTCCATGTCATTTTTCTAATATCATATTTACTTGATGTATTTTTTTGAGTACAGTTGTAAATTTCAATAAATTATGTTTAAAAAAAAAAAACTTATTTTTATTTAATTTATTTTTTTAATTATTTATTTATTTTTTTACTATTTTATCCAATTATTATACGTCTAGTTTATTAGTTTTGATTTATTTTTGAACATTAAAACAGTAATGTAAATGTATAATATACAGTTGGAAAGCTAAGGATTTTAGAAATAATATTATCGTTTTTACAAAATTGTAAAAGTAAACGGAGGGTGATGAAAAGCCGATTGTAGTAGATAATTATATAATATATTATTTAATAAAACACATGTTTTTATTGAAACTCAATATAATTAATTCTGTAACCATTTATATTTATCTCGAAAAGTATTTAAAATTAAAAATCGTGTGTTGCGCGGAACAGATTTTTTTTTCAAGAATCTCTATCTGTTTCTTACTTAAACCTTCAATTTTTTTTTACAGACATGATGGTATCTATTTTCCATTTTTACTACAGGATTTGGCGTGGAATGGTCCCTATGGGACTGTTTGTCAATAATCTTCTTTTGATGTTTTTTATTTATACTATAGAGCAATTATAGAGAAATTTTAACAGTTATTTATTTTATAGAGCAATAATCTTATAATAAATAAGCTGTAAAGGATATAAAACCTTCTTGTTCCTCTACAATCTTAAACTTCTGGATTTAAGTTACGTTTGAAGTAAGGCATAATACTATCTTTAGGACCGCTTATTATTTATTTACTCTTGGGGGCTACTTATCAACTTTGGCAGGTGTGAATTCATAAATAAAAAAGATACAATAGAAAACTCCCCTGTTGGTCTACTCAAAAAGAGGGGTGATTATGAGGGGGTGAGGTTGCATAAGTAAGGGCTAAGGGTTCTATGAGAAGCTGCATGGAGCCATGTTCTAATCTCCTTTGAGAAGATGTATTTATTGCATCGTAACCGAAAATAAAAACGAGCATATTTTTTTAATTGATATATAATAATAACACTACTTATAAAATACTTTTAGAAAATTTCTACCCAAGAAATTCAATAAATAAAATTTGGTATTCTGATTTTAAATATGAAGCTCTTGAAAAGAACCCTGACAATAGTATGGTTAACAAAATACACCAAACAGTTAGAATGATTAAAGATAATGGTAGGGCTAGGGAGAAAGTTAAAAAACAGAAAACAATTACAGATTTATATAAGAGCGCTGTAAATAGAACAATAACAGATGTTAATAATCCAAATATTAAAGATGTCATAATAAATAAGAGCAAACATATCGAACAATTTTTCAAAATGCAATTTATACCAAAACTTACTAGTGAAATAAATAAAACACTATTAACATATGATTTACCCATCATCAAATTAGCACTTTATAAACATAATAAATTACAAAAATTCCTCACTAGTACAAAGCACCCTATACGGAATGAAGATAAATTGGATGTTGTATCTAAAATAAATTGTTTGGACTGAAATAAATGCTACATAGGTGAAACATCCGAAAAAGTCAGTACTAGAACTAAACAACAAAATAGTAATTGTAACAACAGCAAAAATATAAATACAACTGCACTATCACAACATAGCATGAAATTAAAGCATAAGTTGGATCTCAATAGGCCACAAATTTTGGAAATAGCCAAGAATAAACAAAATAGAAAAACGATAGAGGCTTAGATAACACTTTAAATTTCAAAACTGACCAAGACTGATAAGTTACCATTACTCTGATTTAATTAAAAAATTAAAAATATAATATAAATAGTTTAATAAAAAATGTTTTTAAGAATTTCACACTATTTAATAACAATAACCATATATAAGTTATAAATTGTTCTAATACTTAATCCAGTTGAGGACAACGATCTGAGCAATACCCTGTTCAGATCTGATGTTTTTACCTAATGACTACTTTTTACTAATTTTCCTTTTAATCTGTGTATCAGTGAAAATGTTGGAAGGAACAATTGAAGTTCAAAATGGTATAAACCAGGTAGTTTTATAATATTTATTTATTGAATTACCTTATTATTATGTAACATTGTTAATTATTGTTTTTAATACCTCCTATTGAATTTAAGGAGTTAGGGTAACATCTCGAGCATGACTGTACATAACTTTTTTGTTTCTCATGAGGTCTAGTATCAGTTCACAAAATATGACTAGAAATTTATGGGACGCAAATTGTGGACAATTTTTTTTTTTTTTTTTTTCAATCTTGCCTCCTCATGTCCTTGATTTGCCAATGATGGTAGGTTTGTTCTGCACCATTTTAAACCTTATTAAGTGAAGAAGTTTTCCTGAGATCTGGAACATTTATAGCTTAACGATAGGAGAATAATAGCTCTTGAAACGTCGGAATATCCTTAGAAATATTAAAATGTAATTTTCTGTATGACGTTGTGCGACACTTACTTTCCTATTTTAAAGACTTAGGCTTATAAAACGTTTTTCTTCTTGATTCTGATTTTCTCCTCTTTCATTTGGAAATACATTTTTTTTTCTGTGCGTGCACATCAAGTAGATAGATTTGAGTGTTTCTGATGAAAACCATGGATAACAGTCTAACAACTCAAACTTTGATTTTCTTCCCTAACCGTTGAATATTGGACAATGGGTCATATAAACTTTTTTGTTCCACTTAAAGTCTATTATCTGCTCTCACAATATGACGAGAAATTTATGAGACACCCTGTATACCATAAATAAAACCAGTTCTTTTTTAAAAATATAACTTAACTGGTGGACCCGCCTCTGCTTCGCTCGGCTGTAATTTCAATGCTTTAGGTTTAAAAAATCTCCGACCGATTTAATAATAATAATAAATTCTTTATTTATTCTGGGACTAGTCCCTTAAGAATAATATTGCTAGAAAATTAAAATAAACACTTTAGAGTCTTAGAGTATAAAAACAAACAAAAAACAAAACAATACAATTTCAAAAATATAATAATAATCAATTAATAGCAACTTCAAATAAAAATATTGAAAAGTAAACTAGATAATAAACAAAATAAGAGATATGTACATGTATACAATTTTGATATAAAAAGAAATTTACATTTATTTATTAATTTTTTTTTGGGAGGGGGGTTAATAATATACTAATAACATAACATGTGCATAATACAATATAACATAAAATAGAATACAAGGAAGTAAGGATATTAGTCATAACCGTGGATGTGGCAATCGGGATAATTGTAAAAGTGTCGGGGATTAAGGAGTAGAACAGAGCTAATCCTAAAAATATTAATAATTTATAAGTCCTTGGTATCTGTCAGAAAGGGAAGCAATAGATATTTAAATTGATAACACAAATTTAGACCGAGATTTAAAAAAATAAAATAAAATGTAAGTAACTTAAACATATAAGAAATAATTATTTGAATACTGAATTATGAATGTAAATAGAAATGTATAACAAAAATATTGTAGATAAAAAATTAAAATATTTCAAAACAAAAAAGTCTTCTTTAAGGAAACAATATAAATATTTGACAATAAGTCTGTAAGTTCAAAACAAAGCCCAAGCAAAGTTATCTAAGTCTATTAATTACTATCGCTGGACACCCATCGGCCTTCCGGCACCACACCCGACCACCTCTGAACCACACATATTTCATCTTAGCAGACACCTTTTTCTGCCTGGCAAGCCAATATAGGTGCCTGTCATCGCCTCGCTAATGTAAACGTAAACAGGGTTTAGATTTAACGCTATGGGATTTTTAGGTTATCGAAACGAAAGATTGCGAAGCAGAGGCGGGTCCACTAGTTTAGTTATATTTTTATAAAGAAATGGTTTTCTTTTTGCCCTATAGCTGATTATTTGTAAACAACCAGTGTTTGTTTACTTTGAATTTGCAGGAATTATTTTTTATCTTAACCTATTGGAGAGGGGGGATGAAAGTGGATTGTTGAGGGTGAGCTAAGGATTTGTAGGGGTAGATCTCTTGCAGCTTTGGAGGGTTGCGGACTTCATGTATATATTCATGTATGTATTTAATTTTTATTCACAGTAACATTAAAAAATTGTTGTGTCCCAAAAAACACACGATTGTTACCTTCCTTTTGAAAATACGAATTATAAATAAATTATAACTGATTTAAATTTAAAAATCCGGTGTGCACTGTTGACTTTCACTTACCTCAACTTAATTTTAGAGCTTTACATAAAAGCTTAAGTTAAACTGAAAACAGGAAGGAAATAATTATATTAAGGGTGTTCTTTATGTATTAAAAGATAATTTAAAATTTTACTTTCACTTACCTCTATATGAAATTCGAATTCCAGTTTTCAGCGGAAGTATATGTTTTAGGATCCCCTGAGTCCAAATAATAAAGTCTCGCAAAAAGGTCTGTGTGTCTGTCCGTATTGTTTGGTAAGTCTAGCACGAAAACGAAAAGTCTTACGAAACTGAAATTAAATATTTGAGACAAATAGACGTCCGAAATGTTACAGCAACTTTTTTACTATTGGGTTGATGCAAAATTAATGCAGGTTTCCTCTATTGCAATATCTTAATTCCAATTGTGTAAACAAAGCTAATCCTAACATTGATCATTATCATACCAAAACAAACCTTATCTAATACCCTCTCTTTCACCATGAATTTGTTTAGTAAAATCGTTTTGTTCAGTGTGTTCAAAGGTCTTGAATCGAAAATGTCAAAGTGCGATTTTCGTCAAATTTATTTTTACGAATTTAAATTAGGGCGCAGCGCTGCGCAAACGGCTCGTAATATTAATGAAGTGTGGGGTCAGAGGGCTATTAATGAGTGCACGGTGCAGCGTTGGTTCCAGAAGTTTCGCAGAGGAGATTTCGACCTCGAAGACAAGGAAGGTCGGGGCCGTCATCTTCCTCTGGACAACGACCAGCTGAGGTCAAAAGTGGAAGAAGACCCAACCAAAACCACACGAGAAATGGCGGCGGAACTCGGAACTCAAAAATTGCAACGTCTTTGCCCAGCATTGATGAATCGGAAGGGGCCGATCCTGCTCCACGATAACGCCAGACCACACGTTGCACAACCAACGCTTCGACGACTGCACGAGTTGGGCTACGAAGTTCTCCAACATCCGCCTTATTCACCTGACCTCTCTCCTACAGACTTCCACTTTTTCAGACATCTGGACAACTTTTTGAGGGAGAAAAATTTTCAAAACCAGGACGACATTGAAAATTCTTTTCGTGATTTCATTGAGTCCTGGGATTCGGATTTTTTTTCTGGTGGAATAAGAAAGCTTGTTGAACGTTGGCAAAAGTGCATTGATTCAGATGGAAATTATTTTGATTAAATATATATGGTTAAAGTAAAGATATGGCGTATTTACAATACCTACTAAAAACCTGCATTAATTTTGCATCAACCCAATATAATCGGCTGTCGTGGAACTTAATACCATGCATTTTATACCTTTTTACGAATTTCTCAAAAAACGGCATTAGCGATTTTGATTAAACTCGCTATGTTTATGAAAAATTTAATGGGCTTTAATATTATGTAGGTTTCATTCCGATTGAAATAGTTTGACTAGGCTTAAATGTCGCTGTTTAAAATTCTCTCCCTCTAACGTACCTTTAATTTTGTATATTTGAAAATGTTAACCATATCCTGTAATTATCATTGATAATTAACGGCTAAATATACAAGATGAACGAATTTGATATATAAATAAAGGAGAAATGAGCAAAAATATTTTTTTTTAATAATAATAACAGTAATATAGACGTATAGAGTACTGTTAGAAAAAAATATTATGTTATACACAAAATTATAAAAGTTAAAGGAGAATAATGAAAAGACGATAAAAATAAATGATTGTTGCAGACATTAATATAATTGATTATTCAATGAAACACTTGTTTCTATTGAAACTCAATGTAATTTTTTTTTGTTAAATTTCTTCAATTGATTTTTAAAACAGGGTTAAGGGAAAGTCGTGTAGCGCGTGCACCAGATTTTTTAAAAAGGACTGCTGTTTAAATAAACACGTGATACTTTTTTACAAAAGCTATTAGTTATGAATTTTGTTCAGCTATTTAAAGCTTACAATTATTCACTCACGTGTTCCCATTAACATTCAAGTATGTGAATTTAATTTTTACCTTTCTCAAAATATCAGTGCAATTAATTCGAGAAAAGTGGTTTATTTTCTATTGTTTTATATTGCGAAATGTTGAGTCTTCTGGATCAAGTATTCCTACCTAGTTGGTTGGACGTTTTAACTATTGAAATAAAATGTTATTGCTTCCTTTTTATCAGTCAAAGTTGTAAAAGGTAATGGGGAGTAATGAAAAGGGAACAAAACGAACTGATCTTCAAAGATAATAATACAGTAGATTATTTAATAAAAACACTTGTTTCTATTGAAATTTAAAGTAATTAATGCTTTTACCTTTTTCATCTTTAACTGTATTTTAAAATTCAGTGACAGGTACTCGTTAAAGATCTCTATTCTACTTAAAACCTGGATAGACAGAATTTAGGACTCCCACTGTAGCATTGTCCGATCAGCCACAGTAGCAAAAAGTAACGTTAAATGAATTAACAAACCAAAAACAATTCTTGAATTAAATGAACAGATGAGGTAAATGAAAGTCCTATATTGCGCGTACCAGTTTATGTAATTTTTTTTTTTTGTTTCTACTTTATGTATATTTTTTTCTTAAACTGTCGAAATTAACAGTCGAATCCACCTAAAGCGAGGCAGGTTGAATGACAACAATTCATAGACTTTTTCGGTTTCTCGAAAAAAAAGAAATAGTATGTATATGGTATGTATAATTTATATATATACATATATTCGATAATGAACCCGAGTAATAGACATAAACTACCATCTGACTGGACCATTGGCGTAATTCGTAAATAAGAATGACAGCGGATGTGGTTGAAACTTTTTACACGTTTAAGAGGAGGCTATTTAAAATCTTGTTGAAATTTCAAAGGAGAAAAGCGTATATATTTTTTTAAAATATTAATAATAATAATAATAGGCTTACCGAACCCGAAGGTTCGATGCCGATACCACCAAACTTCGCCTGCACAGACTCGTCCAATGTTCACCGGTCAAGCCCAAGCCCCCGAGATCAGCCTTAATGCAATCCTCCCATCGACGCTTCGGCCTACCTTTCGGACGCCTACCAGTCGGTTCAGCGAATACCAACTTTCTCGGAATCCGTTCCTCACTAAGCCCAACAACTTTACGCGCCCATTTGAGTCTCCGCGATGCTATCAACTCAATTAAATATTACATTAAATATTACATTTTTAAATATTAGAGAATAATAATTAGTGGACGGAAATAAGAGTTTATAAAAAAGGTGGATAATTAAGAAGATATACTTTAACTTTTAATTTGAGTAAGGTAATGCGATGACCCTCGCCTCTCAGCTTCACTTAAATTTACAGATTTTCTTGCACATTAGTCAAATTGTGTATAATTACTCTTGATTGCATATTATGTAACTAGCAACAACATCTAGGCGGTTCAACATCCTCATGATTCCGTTTTAAATCTTTACAAAATGAGTTGAACTGCAATTATAATTACAATAAAGTTTTATGTGAAATTCTTGAAACTCGATTATTTAACGGAAATACACGTTTTAAGGTCCTCTGAGTCCATATGACCTAGTCCCGCTAAATGATTCAGTGATAAGTCGAGCCCAAAAATATTTGTTTATTCATTTGACGTCACTTTATAATAATATGGCTAATTGGACGATGCCATAGTGGGAGTCCTAAATTTTGCCTATCCAGGTTTAATAAGGATAGGAACTTTAACGTAGTACCTGACGCTGTTGCGCGCGCACATGCACGCTGTTGTAACAAGATAATGTCTATCACCTTTGTATATTACTTTATACGAAGCTTCCGTAACTGGTAAACCTTCTGTAACAGAATTAAAACCTGGTAGTGTTGTTCGATTCGTGCGTGATTAATGAAGAGTGGATTATATTGTAGCGTAGCATGTTTACAGTGCATCGGAAATAGTTGCCTTAATACTCTACCTACCATTAAAATAAATAATGTGGAAGAGATTATTTGAAGCAGATCAATGATGCAAAATCCCTAAATAAACCTAAATTTTATTTCAAATGTCAATTGTTTTCCATTATCCTCAAATTAATCCATTTTCCTATTTATGCTTATATAAAAATATACATTATCTTAATTTTGACATAAAAAAACATTTTACAGCCTAATATGCCTCATACTATTTGAATTATTATAATTATCCATTTGTTTTTTTGTAATCAAAAGAACAAATTTTCAATAGGTAAACTTTTTTATTTATGTTATTAGCTAAACGCTCAATTTTTTTTTTCATCCACTGTAACGAAAGTCCGAGGTTCGTATGATTTTTACGCTCCACTATTAATAGTCATGATCATACATATCATCTTTTCATGAGAAAGATGGTTGGGGGTGCGGTAATAAAATAGAAACACACATTTAAAACAAGTGCTATTTTAATTATGTGCCGACGTTTCGGCCTACATTGTGGGCCTTCATCAGGGCTAAAAGAAACAAGATAGCAACCAATGTAATTATAGACTTAATAATGCGTTAGGTATAGAATAATAATATGGTAACAGTAATATAATATGGGAACATTAATAAAATTAAATGTAAAATGATAATAAGATGACAGTTATAAAGTATGAAAATAAACAAAATTAAGATGATAGTTATAATCATCTTTTCATCATCATAGTTAATATCAACTTTTCGTGTCTTTGACTCCTAAGAATCTTGGAAAGGATATTCATTAATTAATTTCAAATTTTACTATTAAAAAAATAATAAAATCGAAAAAAGAGAATTTCTAAAAAATCTCGAAAACTGTTTGAATTAAAAAGCTAAATATTTAGATGAATTATTTTTAGTTGACTCCAAAATGATCTCCATGTTTGAGTCAAAAAAGCCGCGGGGGCAGATTTACCATCGAAAAGAATAAATTTTATTATTGACCTGTTACATTTAGGACCAAACTGGTCCTCTCTTACAATGAATAGGAATTGTATATACATCTATATTTTACCTTGAATCAGGTCTTTTAAGTCAGTATTTACTATATATAGATATTCCTAATATTAATACTATCCAATGGTTACAACATCATCAAAACAAAATAAAATATCCAATTTGAGATTAAAATAAAAATAAATAAACATAAAAGGAAATTTAACTCTCCATCATTCTTTCCATACTTACCCGGCTATACCCTTTTGGTATATTCCTTTTAGCGGTCCCTTTAGGCCTTAGACGCAGACTCAATGTTATCCGATTTTATCTCCGATATAAGATAGCTATCCACACTTCCTTCTCCGATTTAATCTTTAGTCAGGAAGGCTCCCGTTCCGACCTGATCCTTCCAATCCCACCGTTTTTGTAAAAACAAAAATTGGGTTACTCTTACCACATAGTTTGACCTTCCGAAAGCGCTTATAAAAAAAACAAACGAAAATTAGCTAAAGGAAAGATAAAAAAATCACCCATTCGATATCTTTGAAGTTGTTGATTATAAACACGGTTATCGATTTTGATATCATAGAGCAGTGGTCCCCATCAAAGATTTTTCGCTGACCCCTTCATCCTATCAGTACAATGGTAAGGACCTCTAAAATTAAAAAAGAAATCGCAGTTCTTTTCGAAATTTACTAAGTTAATATTTAATTTCAATCCAAACCATACTAAACCATCTCCTTTCATAACGTTAATAATAATTCTATACTTAAAAAAAAAAGAAAAAAAAAAAAAGTATATATATTTATATATATATATATATATATATATTTATTATACCAGCGCAAAAATCTTTGATTGCTATATTGTTAAACCAACTTATTTGATTATTTTCACATTAAAATCTAGAATCGGTTTATTACTATATTAATAACACTATTTTAAAATTATGGAATGAAATGTTTTACTTAATACTAATGTTTTAGGATCAGGAACGAAACTAAGTTTGTAATTAGTACCTTTAGAAAATGATAGCATTTCTAAATTACGTTTTTAAAGGACCAGAGTGTTCATCAGATAAAATCAAATAGAAAATTTAGTTAAAACTAAATGATGAGAATACAATATGTCAAAATATCAATTTCATAAAAAATGTTCTTTAGTACCTTTTGGAAATCAAGGTCTCAATTGGCTCCAAAAATTCATTTTTATCTTTTCCTTGCTCCTAGCGCCTTAGCTTCTTGCGACAGCCTTCCTTCTCTCTATCGGTAGAAATTTGATTTTCTCTCCCCTTCACCATATTCTCTCCTCTCCTAACATCCTACCTTTCCCATCCTATTCTTACTAACATAGAGATTGATTTATATATTTACCCTCTATATTTTTCCATATTCCATATTTTAATGTTTGTATTTCAGCCTTCTTTAAATCATACTCATGTTGATTATACCTTTCTTGATATGCCAGAGTCTCTTTGGGCGACCCTTCTTCATTTTGTTTCCGCTGATAAATCCGTTTAGGCCATCTTCTCTCTCCCTTCCTCATCACATGACCAAACCGCTTGAGCCTCCTCAATAGGGAAGAGGAATTCACTATTTGATGTTTTTAAAAAATTATTTATTGATATTTACAACTGTATTGTACAACACATCAAGTAAATAGACTAAAAGAAATTGTCATGAACAAGACATGTAGAGCAGCTACCCATCGGCAGCACTCTAAAAATATTGTAAATTAGAAGGTCTCGAGGCCGTCTTCTTTTTAGACGCCTCGGGGATTATCAGAAATTGAAGTGGAAGGAAGGATTGAAACTAGAGGATTACAGTGGGAATGGAGTTTGTCATTAAAGGAATGATATCTGGTTCGGGCCAGATCAGCAACATACGGAACTTTAACGTCTTTATGGATCAGTTTATTCGTTACAAAGTAAGGAGCATTGAGGATTTCGGATTGTAGGGATTGGATACGGTAAGAATTTGATGGTTTAGTAGAGCCCCAAAGCTTTACTCCGTAAGTCATATAGACAGTGTGATAGTCATGTAGATGAGCCTTTTGTAGTTGAGTAGATTAGTACGTTTGTCTAGTAAGTTTTGGAGTAGTCGAAAACGTCGAGCAGTTTCTTGTCGTTTCAGTCTTGTATGAGGGTTCCAAGTAAGGCGTTTGTCAAGGTGTAGTCCTAGATATCGAATCTGTTCATCAGCAACTAGCGGAATGTTATTGAAGGACACTGTAGGGCAGGATGTCATAGGTTTACGACGAAGGGTAAAGGTAATTTGGTTGGATTTGTTGTAATTTATTTTAATTCTCCAATTCTGACACCATACTTCAAGACTATTTGATTTATTAAAATAATATACTCACTCTTCCTGAATATGCAAGGTGTCTCATAAATGTCTCGTCATATTGTGACAGCAGATACCAAACCTTGAATGGAACCAAAAAAGTTTATATAAGTCACATATCCGATTCTCGATGGTCAGGGAGGAAAATCAAATTTTGTGTTTTTTGCTGTTATCGATGGTTTTCATCAGAAAAACTCAAATATACCTACTTGATGTGCACGACAACTGGTACCTTACCAAATGAAGGAAGAGAAAATTTCCTAGAAGGTTGAGAAGATGAACCATCAAAATAAGAATATAAGTGCAGCACAATGTCATGCAGAATATTAAATTTTAGTCTTTTTAAATATATGCGCTCATTTTAAGGAGCTATTAACCTTCTATCATTAGGTTTTAGATTTTCCGGATCTCAGAAAAACTTCATGTGAAGTTTCATTAAAGGATACTGTAGGGCAGGAAGTCGTAGATCCTAATATTTAAATTCAAGACAGTGCTGACCGCGACGAGGGGTCAGGCAAAACCAGGAACTGAGCGGCGTACAGAGGCCGAGAGGATGTACCTTGGCGATCTGGGTCAGCGGAGGCCACGCTCCCTTCCTCCACCTTACTGCGGCTTCACCTCACTCTATCTAGCAATATAGGCTATTATATGCTAAATACAACAGATGTTTAAATATAAACAGCTCTTAGAATTGTGAGAATAATAAAGAGTGATAATGTATGGTTCCTGAGTGTCTAATTATTTGATAGCATTAAGATAATATAACATTGGGGACCAGGATGGAATTGGCTAAGCTTGCTAAAGAAAGGCCTCCTCATCCAACCATCATCATCTTCCTGCATATTTACTGAAGAATAAAGGTCAATATGATTCTTCATCCGCTACTTCTTCCTCATCACCTTCTTCTAATAGACCAATAACACTGGTCTGTAATGAAATCCTCCTTTAAATAAAAATATGATAAATATGAAGAGCTTAATAAGCTAAATCGATGTTTGCTTTCCATTTTTTTTTTAAAATTAAGTTTAAGAACGTAATTCTCATAATTACGTGTTTTTTGTCTTATGGCAATAAATAGCCTTCTATTCCTCTTGCACACGCAACAAGCATAAAAGAAAGTTATTGGAAAAGATGGTTATTGTTATTGGACGAACTGAAATATTCACAGTATACGCGGAACATTTGTGCTGATCTGAAAGTTGTTGCAATGTTAACTGGACTGCAAGGAGGACATACCAAATTTTGTTGTTTTTTAAGCGAATGGGGCAGTCGCGCTAGAGAAAAGCATTACATAGTGAAAAATTGGCCACAAAGAATGAGTTCGATCCCTAGAGTCAAGAACGTAAAAGAAGAACCTTTAGTTTCAAGTGATAAAATTTGTCTACCACCTCTCCATATAGAGTTGGGTCTTATGAAAAATTGAACAAGGACAGTGGAGGTTTTTTAATGTCTCAAAACTAAATTTCCTCTAATCAGCGACGCGAAATTTAAAGAAGGAATCTTTGTGGGTCCCCAAATACTAGAGTTTATGAAGGATTCAAATTTTGAAAGTACGTTGAATAAAGCTGAAAAGAGAGTATGGACCACTTTTGTAGAAGTATCTCATAATTTTCTTGGAAACAAAACAAAAAATAGAACTACCCTGAAATCATCTTTGAATTTTTTTCTTCATACAAAGCCCTAAAATGCAATATGTCCCTAAAAATTCATTTCTTGGATTCTCATTTGGACTTTTTTCCCGCTTGGAGCTGTATCAGATAAACACGTCGAAAGGTTTCATCAAGACATATTGCACATAGAAAAACGCTATAATAGAAAATGGTCAGAAGCGATGCTTGCCGATTTCTGTTGGTCGCTTCATCGCGAAACACCTATAGAAAATATGAAAAGGAAGAAAACTACAAATTGTGATAATTATTAACAACCAGCAATGAAATTATCTAATGATTTGTAGGTTTTGTAACTCATTTATTCAACATTTGTATCAGTTGGAAAAAATTATATGTGATACGGAAGATTTAATTCTATGTTTCTATTAAGAATTATCTATTTTATCATTCGTTATACATGAAATTGAAAGGAGGAAAAACAATTTTTTTTTTTTTTTTCGCAAACCAGTGTAATTTACGGTTCCTAAGTGTCTAATTATTTGATAGCATTGAGAAAATATAATATTGGGGACAAAAAATATAATATTGTCTTATATAATATAATAAGGGGTTGGCTAAGCTTGCTAAAGAGAGGCCTCCTCATCCAATCAATTACCTTCCTGCATATTTATTGAAGAATAAAGGTCAATATGATTCTTCATCCGCTGCTTCTTCCCCATCACCTTCTTCTAATAGACCAATAAAGAGTGCACAATAATATATTTTGTTCTTTATAAATATGATGCAAATATTGTGCCAATTATTAATATTTTAATGTATATGTATAAATCTTTTTTTCTAGTGTATATATAAAAACCAATTTTATTGTGTAATATTACAATATGTCCTATTTTGGACATTGATGATAGTGGTTAAAGATAAAATGCATACAATATTTACACAGCAATAAAATATACATACAATAATGAATCAATAAAACGTCAGCTAATGTGTATATATAGACGAATGTATAATTGATTGTATTATTCTGTATATTGCATGGGGAGTGTACTGTAGATACTTTTTAAACAAAGACCTGGAAGAATGTTATTAAATTTCAATTTTTTAATGATATTTGTAAAAATGATGTACAGCTACTAATTCTAATAAGTGTAACATTTAACATCCTGAAATGAATCTAGATAAATTATTTTATCTAAATATTACAAAAATAAGTTACCGAATCCACTTTATAAATAAAAAATATAAAGTTTAGTTTCATGAAAATGTTTTTAAAGAACTTGGCTTCAGCATTACATAAAAAAATATTTTGTATATAGCCTAACCCGTGTGTCTTATTTTTTCCTGAATGTTTTTATTAAATTGTAGTGTGATAGTATTTTAGTTGTTGGTTGTTATTAAATATTTTCATTAAATGATTTATTTTTATCAATATAATATTTTAACAATACACCAACAACTTAAAAATTTGTATCTAGCTCCTCGCATCCTTGATTAGCCAATGAAGGTACTTTTGTTTTGCATCATTTTAAAGCTCTTTAAATGAAGAAGTTTTTCTTAGATCTGGAAAATCTAAAATCTAATGATATATAGTTAATAGCTCCTTAAAATGTCCTAATATATTTAGAAACAGTAAAATTTAATATTCTGCACTGTGCGACACTTATGTTGTTATTTTCATGGTTCAACTTCTCAAACTTCTAGAAAATTTTACAGTTATTATAACAAACAATTATACAGTTATTATAAATGTTATATGTTATTATAACATATAACACAAGGTCTCGGGAAATGATACGTTGCGGACAGGGGGATTTGTGTGGGTAGGGAATTCGGAATTAAAGGAGGTATATCTATTTCGAGATATGTCTGCGACAAATGAGATAATAAGGTAATTATGGATGATTTTATTTGTGTCAAAAGACGGAGCACTTAGGATTTTACAAAAGGGTTTTGGATTGCGAGTATAGAATACGGAAGGAATGATGTGGTGTAGTAGAGGCCCAAAGCTCGATTCCATATAAACAGGTGGGTATGATAATGGTAACTTTTGTAATAGACTGGAAGTTTTGAACGTTTGTAATGTAAGTGTTGTGTGTTGTATTCGGTATCACGTGCAGTTTCTTGTCGTTTACTGTTTGGGATGACAATATGTATTGGAACAGCTGGGACTTGAATGATGGTAGGGATGAAGCATGGCGGATATGAGTAGGTAGGGAATTCCAGAGAGTGGTAGAGCGGACAAGAAAGGAATGATCAAAAGTTTTTTTCATAATCCTTTGGATAGGATTATGACTTTATACCTGATGAAGCTGATAATGATCATGAAATAAATATGAAATATACCTGGGATCTTACTAACAAAAATTTAATACCCTTTCTTTTCGTTGTATGTTTTTTTTTTTTACTTTTCTTTTTTAATTTTTTTGGAAGTTTTCTTAATTGGAACTTTTAAAAAAGCACATAATACCTTCCATTCATCATCTAAACCTTTTATTTCATTAGTCCTTTAACATTTTTTTATTCAAGTCGACGTTTCGGGGTTGTTTCCCCATTTTCAAGACTTATTCCTCGCTAGAACATTTTTCACATCTCATAGCCACTGCTACTTGTCTTATATTAAGAATATGACAAGTAGCAGTGGCTATGAGATGTGAAAAATGTTCTAGCGAGGAATAAGTCTTGAAAATGGGGAAACAACCCCGAAACGTCGACTTGAATAAAAAAATGTTAAAGGACTAATGAAATAAAAGGTTTAGATGATGAATGGAAGGTATTATGTGCTTTTTTAAAAGTTTTTTTTTTTTTTATTGAAATAGTGGAACTAGGCTTAAATTACTAATTTCTTCCTCTAAAGTACCTTTAATTTTAGTAATTAACCATTTCTTTTAATAAATAATGGATAAATATGAAAGAATATGACAACAAACTTAGGGAGAAGAAAGTAGAAATAATTTTCCTTTTAATTTTTTTTTCACGGTAACATGGACTGTAATATAGCAATGGCAAGTTATGTATTTTATAAAATGTTTAGAAAAAAGTTATTATATTTATTTATTATATTTTTGTACATAGCTGTAGAAAGTACGTTAATTCAGTAAGATTATTTTATTTAAAATAAAATTTTCCACCGAAACACAATGTAATACTGTTTGCATTGTTAACTGTGTTCAAAAGCTTTGAACTTTATTATGACAAAGGAGGCAAGCAAAATTCGCTTGTTGCGCGCACCAGATTTTTTTTGTAAATATGCGTTAATCGTGAATATTTAAAAGGTAGTTATACTTTTTTTTTCTACAAAAAAAAAACATGGAAATCGTGTCAATATTAGCAGAGGCTACAACTAACGATTTCTTTCAGGACTTAAATTGTATGCGTGTAGGCAAACCACATATTTCCTTATGGTTTTAATAACTATTACTAAAAAACTAATGGTTAATAATAATATTAACCAAATAATATTAAAGAAGATTTATTATTACAATCCTTCGGGAAACAATGACAAAGGATCCTCAACCAATTAACATTTATGTCAATATACTTTCTAAAACATAATTTAATTATCATAAAAATTTTACCATAATTTATACGTAAAAAAATAATTTGATTAGTATTCAAAAAAAAAAATTAATGCATTAAATTTTCATTGTTGGTTTTGCGGGCACGTCTTAGATTGATTCTTAAATTGAACCTGATAAATATTCATGAGCACGTTTTACCTCAACCTTTACTTTAAAATAAATGTAAAATAACCGAGATTGGCATTGAAAAACAAATGCGATAGCACGGTTTCGCTTCTTTAAAATCGGAATGTTTTGAACGTACACCTATAAGTAACTCATTCCAGCACATTCTAATATAATATTAGAGTAGTCTTTACAGCTGATATCCCAACCCATCCTTCCACATTCCTTTCTACTTATGCTGATGACACCTGTGTATTTTCAGTCAATAATGATCCCACAATTGCCTCTCAAACCCTTCTATCCCACATCAGAGAACTTGAAGTATGGTGTCAGAATTGGAAGATTAAAATAAATTCCAATAAATCCCACCAAATAACCTTCACCTTGCGTCGTAAACCGATGACATCCTGCCTTACTGTTTCCTTCAACAACACTCAGCTTGTCCCAGTCGAACAGATCCGATATCTAGGACTCCATCTGGACAAACGTCTTACTTGGAATCCTCACATAAGACTGAAACGACAAGAAACTGCCCGACGTTTTCGACTACTGCAACACTTACTGGATAATCGCTCAAACCATCTGCTTAATTACAAAAGACTCATCTACATTACTATCATAAGGCCGATATGGACTTACGGAGTAGAGCTTTGGGGCTCTACTAAACCATCAAATTCTTCCCGTCTCCAATCCTTACAATCCAAAATCCTTCGGAAAATCCTCAATGCTCCTTATTTTGTTACGAATCAGCTTATCCATAAAGACCTAAATGTTCCAAATGTTGCTGACTTGGCCCGAACCAGGTACCACTCCTTTCATGACAAACTCCATTCCCACTCTAATCCACTAATTTCAAACCTTGCCACCTCAACAATCCCTGGTAATCCTCCGAGGCGTCTGAAAATAAGATGGCCTCGAGACCTTCTGGTTTAGCATAGTTTTTGGAGATCTGCCAATGGGCAGTTGTGAATCATGACAGTAAAGCTTGTATCACATTTACTGAATGTATTTTAAAATACAGTTGTAAATATCAATAAATATAAATATATATATATATATATATATATATATATATATATATAATAATAATAATAATAATAATAATAATAAAAAGAGTTATAACAGACCACTTTTATGAATCACTATTTGGATATATGAATTGGTTATTTCAGAAACGAAACATGTCCCAGGCTAAACCTATGGACTTCCTGTTTCGTTCCTGAATTGAGCGATTCATATATCATTACGGTTGATCTTTTCTCCTAGCGCTAACATGGAATGATTACTAATAGGGTAGAAGCTAGCATTACCCTCCAACCGCAAGGTGACACAGAAAGGACGCGACCTACAAAACCTTCGGAGAGCACTTTGGATGGTCATCAGGATCTCTATCAATTAATTTTGAAATCGACTCTTATCTTAGATTCTTTGGCTACGGTATAGAGGCAACTTCAACGATTTTTCACATTTCTCTATATATAAAATTATGTTGGTTTCCGGAAACTCCTACACCAGAAGACGGATTTTGATAAGGTTTTCAACATCATTAGTGCATTCATTCCCGAAGGTTTATCATTAAAATGAATTGCAATTTATCGTTTTCTTTAAACAGCAAAAATATAAAGTCTGTAACCAAGTCAAAAAATTCCTAAAATATAAGTAGTAATATAGACGTATAATGCACCGTTGGAAAGCACACGATTTCATAAAAGTTAAAATACAATAAAAGAAACCGTACAAGTTAATATAATGTTGTTGTAAGCCCATGAACTTATGAACATATGTTACTGGTAAAGAAGGAGGTTATGATAGTTATATACCAAAAATGATAGGAACCTTAGTTATTTCTTTAGTTTTTGAAATGCATACATGGCAATCATGTTTTCTTTATATGTGAAAATTAAATTTTACGTTATCTGAGCTTCACTTTAAAATAAGAAACAAACAAAGTTAATCGATTTTGATTTATATTTCATTTTCACCGATGATTAAAAATAATAATGAATAAACGTAATCAATTAAACATATTTTTTTGCTAATTTCACTTTTATTTAAGATAAACTAAAAACCCCAAAGCGATAACTCTAATTCGGTCAGACAGAGATTGTTTATACATAAATGACAACTGATACAAATTGCAGCCGTGCGAAGCAGGGGCGGGTCCGCTACTGTCGAGTACACAACTATATCATGAGACCCAGTGATATAAATTTGGTAGAGACTCCTTAATTTTATTTTATTATATATATATATATATATATATATATATATATATAATATTTCGTTTAACATGATAAAAATAATAACTCAGGCCCGCCCATCCGGAAAATATCACTGTAAATTTTCTCACAAAAACCATTTCTATAATATAAAACCAACAGAAATTTGTACTACATGTAATATGAATAGCTATGAAACCATCTATCATTTACTGGCAGTTTGCCCTATTCACTCCTCCATCAGAAACTACTACATACCCATATCTTAACAATATTTCAGACAATCAGTTCCCGACAATATTCGTAATAGAAGACCGTACAAAATTAAATCAAATATATTATTATATAATTAGCTGCTTAAAATTGAGATTTTTTATTATTAACGAATAAAAATAACTACCGTCTATTATTATTAATAATCACGAGCAGATAATAAGTTAAGAGTCAATATGCTTACATACCAAATCTATATACATATGAGGCAATAAACATTAATAATATTATGCAAATAGTATGATATACCAATGATTGTTTGAAATCATATAAATCTATAATAAACTCATAAACGTTTTTATTATACATAAAGTGAATATTAAGGCATTTGTAAGTGATGTAAGTAAATTAATGAAAAATGCCAATTTATATTCTACATTCCTATATAGTAACCATTCTTGTCAAATGTAATCACTGTACTGTAAAATTTCAATCCAAACAGTCTTAAACAGATGTATTTTTATTATTAAAATAGATGTATATATATTTTTTATTTTATCTCTACTCTATTGAAAAAAAAAAAAAAGAAGTTAATTTACCTTTTCCGATATTTGTATATAATTTACAAAATGTATTGTAAATAGCCAAACCAGTCTCTATTTGCTTGGGGAATTCCCCAAAGACAAATAAATTTATTCTATTCTATTCGAATCAATTTTTTTTTTTCAATTTGAGCTCTAAACACTCGTTTGTAGATAGCTACTTCGACATTTACAAGAAAGCCCAAAGCTTCCACTTGCAAACACTACGAAAGGCTCTTTTACTATTACTATTAACTATCATTAAGCCAATCTGAAGTTACGGAGTTGAGCTTTATGGCTCTACTAAACCATCAAATTATCTAATCCTTACCCCAATATCCTCAATGCTCCTTACTTTGCCAGGAATGTAATCCAACATAGCATCATTCCTTCCACGATTCATTCCTTTCCCATTCTAACCCACTATTTTCAATCCTTGCTTCCTCTTCGGTTCCTTATAATCCTCTAAGGCGTCTGTAAAGAAGATGACAGGACTTCATTCTGATTTAGAATATGTTTTGATATGCTGCGAATGGGTTTTTGATCTACATATGTTTTATGATATTGTTCAATATCCCCCTCAAATTTGCTAGATGTATTTATTTTGATGCATGAAAATGAATCAATATTGTTTGTGTTTATATGAATTTTACTTTCACTAACCTGTGTATGAAATATATAGTTAGAGAAAGTATTGCGTGCATGAAAATTTTCTAATTCGATTTTTCACCGGAAATGCACGGTTTAGATTCCGCTGAGTCCAAATGCCCAAGTCCCGCAAACAAAAATGTCTGTGTGCATATGTGTGTGTGTGTGTTTGGTAAGACTAGCGCTAAAATGAAAAGTCGTATGAAACTGAAAATTTCTTATTCAAGACAACTATTTGCCCGAGATGTTAAAGCAACTTTTTCATCAAAATCCGCTAACCAGAAGAACCTCTTTATTTGCTCCTTTTTTACGATTT
Source organism: Piezodorus guildinii (assembly GCA_023052935.1). Taxonomy (NCBI): domain Eukaryota; kingdom Metazoa; phylum Arthropoda; class Insecta; order Hemiptera; family Pentatomidae; genus Piezodorus; species Piezodorus guildinii. Next base: position 107,446,097 of record CM041295.1, on the reverse strand, counting down.
TCTAAAAATCGGCTCTAACGATTTTGATTAAACTCACAAGAATCGTAAAGGATTTGATATCATGTAGGTTTCATTATCATTAAAATAGTCTGACAGGGCTTAAATGCAGATCTTTCAAGTTTTCTTCCTCTATAATTTTAATTTTCCAGTTTCTATAAAATTAAGGATATCATCATTTTATTATTGATAAGAAAGGATAAATATATAAGCTGAACAATTTCGATATCCAAAGGAAAGGAAAAAAGAGCAAAAATATTTGAAAATTATAAATGTTGACGGAGAGTGATGAAAAAGACGATAAAACTAACTCATTTTCGTAGATAATAATATGATTGATTATTTAATAAAACTCATGTTTTTATTAAAACTCAAGAGGAATTCTGTAACAATTTAAATTATCTCAAACTGTATTTTAAAATTCTTTAATTGATTTTAACAATGGAGGTAAGTGAAGATCGTGTGTTGCGCTCACTAGATTTTTATGTTTGCGAATAATATGTCAGAGGTTCCAAACATTTTTTCCCCTTGAGTATCGGTACATTTGTATCAGTTTATTCATGGTGTATACAGGGGAATGACCTCCCCGCTTTAAAATTATTATACGATTTCCCTCTTTCTCATATTTTTCTGTGGTTAATGCTCCCAAAGTTGAGAACTCCTTGCCTATTAAATATTTTAATTTTAAAAATAGTATTTAAATTAATTACATTAATTACCCACTCGCTCACGGCCTTCGGACATGTATATGATGCCCCATGGAACTGCAGCTTTCGACAGATCTTTCCTAATTCGATCTTCATCCTTATGGAACTCTATTCCTTCTTATATCCGTGACTCCAATACTCTTCCGACATTCAAATCTCGCCTGTTCAATCATCTCCTGTCCCTCCAATTTCTGAAGAATCCTAATTAGTTTTCTAATTTCAATTAAAATTAATAACAAAACAGATAGAAGCGTATATATACCTATTATATTTTATGTTATCTGGTGTTTTGCACTTATTATATTATTAGTATATTGTTAAAAAACAAAAAACACAGAAATGCTTTTTTAATGAAAATATATAAGTACATATTGCTTATTATGTTTATTATCTAGTTTAATTTTCAGTATTATTATTTAAGACTGCTTTTTAATCCATTGTTTGTAATTTCTATTGTTTCTTTGTATTCTTTTTGTATACTCTAAGACCTTAAAGTTTTTATTTTGATTTTCCTGTTATGTTATTCTAAAGGGACTAGTCCCAGAATAAATAAAGATTTATTATTTATTATTAATTATTGCCATTTTGTTTCAGATCCGCGGATTTTAATTTTGTGACGTGTTCTATATCTTGACTGTTCCAAGTTATTCTACGAGATGTAAGTAAACTTCATATCTTGTTTCCACATTTTATTAAACATTGGTTAGACTTCTAACAATTTTATTGAAAGTAATTGTATGTTAATGACGCTTACTGACCAAGATAATATGTTATAAGATGTTTTTATTGTTTTATATCATTATCTAACATGTTATTAAAGTTTATTATATTGTTGTTTCACACTAATTTTTTTTTCTTCAGATTTTATTCTGATAGTAAACATTTTAATAGATTATATTATTGTAATAACAACAATAGTAAAAGCTTTATTATATTCTTTTGGAACAGTAAGTCAAGTTTATAATTATGATAAGATTTCCTCTTCTTCAGTCATTTTGCACTATTTACAATAAATGTTATTGTATTTATATTTTTTTTTTAGTGAATTAATTTAATTATAGATTTATTAATAATTTTGATCCATATTTTCCTTCACCGGAATAGTATTTATTTATTTATTGTTTAACTCTTAAAATATGGATAGATAAAATATTTTCTCAAAGCTTTTACTAAAATTAATTTCTTGCATACCCTGGCACCATTAATTCCACATCACTGACTCATGTATAGTATCCATAGATGTGCGACTTTTTACCACGAATTGATTTTGTACATATCTATTACCGATGCATTTTTTCTTTTAATATTGGGTTGTAGCACATCAAATTTCCGATTTTTATATCTTATTCTTTATAAAGTTTTCACCTGTTTTATTTAATATAGCTTAGAAAAAGTGAAAAGTTTAATATAGTATATAGTAGTATAGTATAAAGTGACGTGTACCGAGAAAGGCTTAAATATGGGTGATAAGATTCCGGTTTCGGGGTATGCTGATGATCAGGTACTAGGTGAAGACACGAAAACCATACAACTAAATACAAGTGTGTTAATAAAAACCGGTAAAGTAATAGGACTCGAAATAAATATCGATAAGACGAAGTATATGATTAGTAGCAGAAACGGTGGCGATCTTGGTGTAATTGATATATCAGGGTATACTTATGAACAAGTCATACTTATGAACTTAAGAACTCGCGGCTTCTATCTAAAAACTTAAATGTTAGAATTTGTAAAACTATTATTCTTCCGACGGTTCTTTTCGGGTGTGAAACGTGGCCGCTTACTTTGAAGGATGAACAACGGTTTAAGGTTTTCGAAAATAAGGTACTGCGTAAAATATTTGGTCCGAAGAAAAATGAGGCCACTGGGGATTTTAGAAGGTTGCACAACGCGGAATTGCAGAGCTTGTACCCTGTGAATATAATTTAGTTGATAGCATCGCGGAGACTCAAATGTGCGAGTAATGTTGTAAGGCTCGGTGAGGATCGGATTCCGAGAAAGTTGGTATTCGCTGATACGACTGGTAGGCGTCCGTACGGTAGGCCGTAGCGTCGATGGGAGGATTGCGTCAAGGCTGAGCTCGGGGGCTTGTGTTTGAACGGTGAGCATAGGACGAGTCTGTGCAGGCGGAGTTTCGTGGTACCGGCATCGAATCTTCGGGTTCGGTAAGTCTATTATTATTATTATTATTATATTTTTCTTTATAAAATATAAAAGTTTTTTAATTGTCTGTTGATTTCAAGAATAATATTTATCATCCGTAATAAACTCTTGTTAACCCTATATTTGCGAACTATGTTTGTTTTTTCCCTTAGTAGGCGTACAGATTTTAGTTTAATTTTAATCTTACTCATGAAAACATGAGATTTCCGAAATATTATTTATAATTTTTTTTATTGGTGTAATATCGTTAATTCCGCTGCCGAAACAGTAGGGAATATTAATCATGCGTTTGTTGTGGGAAGTTCTGATGAAAGAACTATCCGTCGTTGTTTACAATATTCATCTGGAGATACGACGTTACACAATCTGCACCGTGGACGGCCTCAAACATTATTGGAGAACAAATATCAATAGAAAACTGTGGAAGAAGATCCTCATAATGTAATACCAGTGAGATCTAGGCACAAGTCGTATAACAGTTTACAGGCATTTAAAACTGATTGGAAAGGCAAAAAAGATCGAATCCTGGGTTCCTCTTCGACAGTAGAAACATCAGGGACTTGTGTTTCTTTGCTTGTTCGTCAAAGGAACGAACTATTTTTTTAGTGCTGTGCCCCCCCCCCCTCCCCAACAACATTCCGTGGACCCATCATTCATCCAATATGTTGTGGGTCTTCACAAATTTCGGAGGCTGAATGAAGACTGACTCGATAAAATTGTTGAGAGAGGCCCTCATGAAGATGCGCAACGTGGTTCGAAACGTTGAATATTAAATATTTTCTTCACTATTTTTTTTAACTTTTTTTATTTTTTTTATGACCGCCACCCAAACCATCTCTTCCTTCATATCATCTTACAGTCAATTATTGATTTTTCAATAACTATAGTCCCATACTATGTTTTAGAAAAACGGAATAAAATTAAACAAATTGAAAGAGAAGTCAAAAAGGGATGGCCATCCCATCCAATTTCGTTTAATTGTCTACCCAATTATTTCTTAAATAAGTTAGAATGGGTCAATGATCTCCTGATACATTTTGAGACTGTGGGGTTGTCCATTAATACCGAAGAAACAAAGGTTACGACTGATTCACTGCAAAGAGAGGAGAAAATTAAAAAATCAGGTCATCAGTTTTGTTGAGCAATACATCTATTTAGGGCAATCCGTCTCATTCAAAAGCAAGGAAGAAGAAGAAAGAAATAGTAGAATATATATGGGATGAACAAAATATTGGAGTACGAAAAAAGTTTTTATAAGACAGCAACTCCAACATTGAAGGCTTGATTTCTGGAAATGTGTGAATCCAGTAATTTTATGTGGCTCGCAGTCATGGTCTACGACTGGCAAGGACACAACTTCACTTCTCTAGAAATATATTCTATATTGGATTATAACGTATAAAATGACCGTTTTTAGAATCAGACAGAAAATAAAACATTGGGATCAAATCTAACATATTTTTTTATTCAAAGTATTTACCACCTTTTTCGATACACTCTTGCCAACAGCTTACGAAGTTCTTTATCCCACATTTGAAAAGCATTGTATCATGTGTTTGAATAAAATTCAGAAAACGCATTGTTTAATGTATAAATCATAGATGAACAATGTTTCTCGAAAAAAGTTGTCTTCGGTACATCTAGACGGTCACATGTGTCCCACTTTTGTTTTGTTTTTGTTTTTTTGCTTTTTTGTTCACCCCTACCTCGCCTTTGAAGGCTATACGGGGGTTTCTCGGACCAGGGGGTGAGGGCGGGGTATAAATGCTGAGATAAAAGCCCTCCGGTACCGAGAGTCGAACTCATAATTTTTTGGTTTCCAATTTTTGGTTCTCTGTGGTTTCTAGGCAACGCGCGTCAAACCAACGCGCGCTAACCCACTCGTCCACCCCGCCCCCTACATGTGTCCCACCTCTATGATGAGTCAAATTGGCTATTTCTCTCGATTCGAAGGCAATATTTTCTTGGTTCCTTTCTCTATCAAGTCATCCGCCCACTGTAGTATTGTCCAATTAGGCACAGCAGCATAAAGGGATTTAAATGAATAAACAAACATATTAAGTCTAACATTAAATATCATTTTTATTTGCTGAACATAACGTGTTAATCTTACCGGTAACTTAGAACCGATCAAGGTAATAAAATTTCAATCTCAACACTTTCGGACTGCGACGCTAAAGTAACCTGTTATTTATTAAAAATAGCTTGCCAAATCCCGTTTTTGAAAATGTCGGTATGATTGATAAGAATTTCATATTTTCTAAGCAAACATCCTTGTTTCTCCACTTGATAATGAATATTTATTTATTTTATAATAATCAATAACCTGATTAAAGCTTCCTCGGAGGGTTTTGTTTAGTGAACATTAGCGATCCTTTCTCAGGCAACATTACTAGGGCTGGATACTTTTTTTTTTATTTTTATTTTGACTCAACTCATGTTGCTGACTTGCGTAATCTTGTATTTCAGGGCTTCCGTAAACAACAAGAAGGGCTACAGTTCCTTGGCTGCAGGGATCCCTAGGGATGAAGGGACAAGGTCTCAGGCAGGGACGAGGAGGACTGAGCAGGTCATCGACTTCGACAAAGAAGAGGAGTTTCCTTCTTCAGAAACACCTCTCTGCGGCCGAAACAGGTTAGTGAATGATTCAATGTCTCATTTTACATATGCTTACCGTTTTCGGCTTCTTCAACACTTACTAGACCAACACTCAAACCTTCATTTAACTACATGATTATTATAAGACCAATCTAAGACTTAAGGAGCTGAACTTCAGAGCTCTACTGAACCACAGAATATCCAATCCTTAAAATCCAAAGAACTTCGTAAAATCCTATGTCACGAATAAACTCACCCATAATGCCCTTATTATTCCAATTATTGCTGATTTGACCTGAACTAGATGCCATTCCTTTCATGACCATTCCCATTCCCACTCTAATCCACTAGTCCCAATTCTTGCTTCCGCTTCCTGATAGTCCTCCGAGGCGTCTGAATAGAAAAAATGTGGTTGATCTACATTTGTTTCGTGATATTTTTCAATATATCCATCAAATTTACTAGATGTATTTATTTTAATACAGTTTTAAATTTCAATAATTTTTTTTTTTTAACCTTTAAGTATACACTGATATACATGTTAACATCTGTATTACTTGCCGTTTACATTTCTTTGTTGGTTGATGCGGCACCTGTTCATGTGTATTAAGCACCTGCTTTTGGTTTATTATTTTCAATAATGAACCTTTGTAATCGAAAAAAAAACCTATAAATGAAATTTTTTTCCATAAATGCACCTATAACTCCAATATTTTTGAAGGTATAGAAAAAATTCTTAAGAGTTGTAGAATCAGAAATATATTGTTTTGAAATTAGCAGTGGTGACTGGCCATTTTCCTTTGAATTAATTATTGCTTTTCATAATAATAAATTGCCTTTAAACAGTTATACCCTAATATAATTATTTGTAAATAATAATTTTCGGCGTTTTTTCGAATGAGATTTGTAATCTGGGGTTTTCAGCTATTTCTTTCAGGAAATTAATTCCACACCTTATTTTATTTTTTTATCTTTTATTTTAATATATATTTTTAATCAGCATATTATGGAGTGAGGCGGCGGCCCTACGCTTATGCTCCTTAACAAGATCTGTTCCGCGAGAGTTAACTTGTGTTTCAGTGCATAATAAAGGGATAAGTATTAGCTTTAATTATAATGGGCGTACTTATAATTTACAGAAAAGAAATTTCACATTTAAGACAATTATATGCCTGGGATATTACAGCAGTTTTCCCACTGAAATCAACAAACCAAATGTGCCATTTTATACCATGTAGTTTACACATTTTTACGATTTACTCAAAATCATAACGTTTAGGTTCGCTTTAGTGGTGTAAAATTGAATGAGCTTTAATATCATAATGGTCTTATCCTCATTAAAATAGTCTAAAATGGCTTGTATCCCTGTTCTTTCTTTTTTTTTCATGTGTTACTATCATACATTTATTTTTTGTATCTTTTTAATATAGCATTAAATGATCTTCGGTGGCTAGATTCTTTAAAAACCTTTGCATTGTTAATTTATTTCGAAAAATAAATACTTTTTTTTTACTTACCTACATATATATGAAATATATAGTAAGGGAAAGTATTGCGTTCGTGAGAATTTTAGAATTCCCGTTTTCAACGGAAATTCACGTTTTAGTGTCCCCTCAGTCCAGATATGTAGTCGTATGAAAAGATCTGTGTGTCCGTGTTTGTGTGTGTGTTTGGTAAGTCTAGCACGAAAACGAAAAGTCGTATGAAACTGAAATTTCATATTTAAGACAACTATTTGTCTGAGATGTTACAGCAACTTGTTCACTAAAATCGGCTGACAGGAAGAGCTACTTTATACCATCCATTTTGCACCTTTTTACGATTTTCTCAAAAACGGCTCTAACCATTTCGATTAAACTCGCTAAACCGATGTAAAAATTAACGGACTTTAATACCATGTAGGTTTCATTCGGATTGAAATAGCCTGATAGGGCTTAAGTGCCGATATTCTGAATTTTCTTCCTCTTAAGTAATTTTGTATATTTAAACTAATTAATTATATCATTTCTTAGCAGTGCTTAAAAAAACCGCTAACTACACAAGTTGAACTAATTTGATAACGAACTAAAGGAGAAAAGAGCAAAAATATTTTTTCAAAGGAAATTTTGTTTATTCTGAACATAAGAATAGTTATGTAGATGTTGGAAAGCTAACAAATTTAGATTTTTTTATCTTTTATAAAAAGCTCTAAAACTTAATGCAGAAAAATGAAAAGAGCATCACCTTAAACAATTACTGTATATAATAATTTCTACTGCTATAATATTTTATATAAAACATATGTTTCAACTCTATATTGATTTAATGATTCTTAAATTGATTTTAGCAACCGTGGTAAGTGAAAGTCGTATATCGCTCACGATGGTGTGAGCGATACACACCAGATTATTTTAACAACATTTTTTTCTTTCTTTACCAATCGTTATTCCTATTAAATCATTTCTATCATTATAATATCTAATAAATTACAATTAAACAATTACTCTAGTAATGAATACCGCAGTCAAGTTTAAAACCGGTATATTTTATGTCTCCTCGCGCGGATCTCATTACCGCGTATGGGGAGCGTCCCACGGGTGGCGGATGTGGGGATGGTGGGTGGAATTTCCTCGGAAGCTCCTCCCGGCTAAGTCCGATGGACTCGCTGACCAACAATGAGAGCGGCCCCCCAGGCTTGCTGGAGGGTGTGACGTAGGTTCGAACGCCCTACTCACATATTTTAGTTCACAAAATATCACCAAAAGTCATGGATTCCTCTGAGGTAAAACGCTCATTATCCGGAGGTAAACTAGTCCCCCGTTCGGGTCTCCGGGTGGGGACTGCTTCAGGGGAATCATGGCGCAAGATGAAAATTAGAGATCTAACAATAGGGACGTGGAACGTTAGAAGTTTAAATACAGCAGGTGGGTTAAAGTCGGTCGCGAATGAAGTTAAGGGGTACCATTTAGATATCGTTGCATTACAAGAGGTTCGCTGGCCAGGGGAGGGTTCGTTAACAGAAGGAAAGTATACTATTTGGTACGGGGGGAGCGTTAATTATTGTCTAGGTACCGGGTTTCTGATTAGGAATAGATTTCTTTCCGCTTTACGGGACGTACAGTTCTTTAGTGAAAGAATATCGGTTGCTATATTTCAAGGGCGTTGGTTTAAAATCGCGTTTATAAACATTCATTCTCCCACCGAAGACAGTGATGATGAAGTAAAATGCGAATTTTATGATAAACTAGAGTCGGTTTACGATAAGTTACCACGAAATTACATTAAGATAATACTAGGCGACGCGAACGCAAAGGTTGGAAGGGAAGAAGTATATCGTCCTACAATCGGTAAAGAAAGTTTGCACGAATATAGTAATGATAATGGGACCCGACTAATAAACTTTGCCATTTCGAAAAACCTAGTAATCAAAAGTACTACATTTAAACATAAGGATATTCATAAGTATACGTGGACATCGCCGGATGGACAAACACGGAATCAAATCGATCATGTTTTAATACAAAACAGATGGCAAAGTAGCATAATTAACGTGAGATCGTATCGGGGTGCAGAATGCGGTTCTGATCATGAATTAGTAATCGCGAAACTTCGACAAAAACTAAATACAAAAAAGAGAACACCGAACTATATTCGTCCCGAGAATTTTGATTTAGTTAAATTGAACAACCTCGAAATTAGAAAACAATTCGCGATAGAAGTAAAAAATCGGTTCGAAGCTTTGGAATCTTCAGACGAGGAACACAAAGATGTAAACAAAATATGGGAAGGGATCAGGGATAATATTAAAGAGGTCGGTAATTTATGTCTTGGAAAAATTGAAAATAAAAAGAACAAACCTTGGTTCGACAGGGATTGTCATAATATGTGCGAAAAAAGAAAAACCGCTAAACTGAATTCCTTAAATAATCCAAGCGATAATAATGTGGCTTATTTTTGGTTAGTAAAGAATGAAACTTCAAAACTCTTAAAAAATAAGAAAAGAGAGTATCTTAAAGGCAAAATAATAGAAATAGAAAAACACAGAAACGAAAATGACGTAAGAGAGATGTACAAAGGTATAAACAAATCGCGTAAAAGATTTGAACCTCTATTGAATGCGATTAAAGATGCAAATAACAATATAATTGCGGATCCTTCTGAGATATTAAATAAATTTAGACAACACTTTGACGGCATCTTAAATACGGAAAATAATAATCAATCTCCTCTCTCTGAATATCAGAGCGCTGAACCATGGATAGACGCACCGAGTAAAGAGGAAGTCGAAATGGCGATAGGAAAATTAAAACGTTATAAGGCCGCAGGAAATGATAATATCACGAGTGAATTAATCAAGGCGTGTGGAGAAGCGGGCGTTTCCAAAATACATTTTTTAGTTAAAAAGATCTGGGAAACTGAAAAAATGCCCGAGGAATGGAAAGAATCAATACTTATTCCGATTCACAAAAAAGGACCGAGGTCGGATTGTAACAACTATCGTGGGATCTCTCTTCTCCCAGTATGCTATAAAATATTCTCGTCAATTCTAACTAGTCGAATCACGGAATACGCTGAGGAAATTATCGGAGATTACCAATGTGGTTTTAGGCGGAATCGCTCGACTATTGACCAAATATTTTCCCTACGTCAAATATTAGAGAAAAAATTGGAATACAACGGTGTAGTCCATCAACTTTATATCGATTTTAAAAAGGCTTATGATTCAATAGACCGTCAGAAACTATGTAACATCATGATTGAACAGGGAATACCTAGAAAGTTAGTAAACCTAGTAGAGATGTGTTTGTCGGAAACATTCCATAAAGTTAGAATCGGTCATAATTACTCCGAGAGATTTGAGGTGCGATCGGGTTTAAAACAGGGTGACTCCCTTTCACCTGTGTTATTTAATATAGCTTTAGAATATGTCATAGAAAAGGTGATGTGTACCGAGAAAGGCTTAAATATGGGTGACAAGATTTCGGTTTTGGGGTATGCCGATGATCTGGTACTGCTAGGTGAAGACACGGAAACCATACAACTAAATACAAGTGTGTTAATAAAAACCGGTAAAGAAATAGGACTCGAATTAAATACCGATAAAACGAAGTATATGATTAGTAGCAGAAACGGTGTCGATCTTGGAGATATTGATGTATCAGGTCATACTTTTGAACACGTAGAGAAATTCAAGTATTTAGGTTAAATTATAACTAGAAAAAATGAAATTCAGGAAGAAATAAAGTCCCGGTTAAAGGTGGGAAATGCGTGTTATTATTCAGTTGCTAAGTTACTTAGTTCGCGGCTTCTATCTAAAAACTTAAAGATTAGAATTTATAAAACTATTATTCTTCCAACGGTTCTTTACGGATGTGAAACGTGGCCGCTTACTTTAAAGGATGAACAGCGGCTTAAGGTTTTCGAAAATAAAGTATTGCGTAAAATATTTGGTCCAAAGAGAGATGAGGCCACTGGGGAGTTTAGAAGGTTGCATAACGCGGAATTGCGGAACTTGCATCCTGTGAATATAATTGAGCTGATTGCATCGCGGAGACTCAAATGGGCGAGTAAAGTTGTTGGGCTCGATGACGAACGGATTCCGAGAAAGTTGGTATTTGCTGATCCGACTGGTAGGCGTCCGAAAGGTAGGCCGAAGCGGAGATGGGAGGATTGCGTTAAGGCTGATCTCGGGAACTTGGGCTTGAATGGTGAGCATTGGACGGGTCTGTGTGGGCGGAGTTTGGGGGTGTCGGCATCGAACCTTCGGGTTCGCTAAGCCTATTATTATTATTATATTTTATGTCTAAAAATAATATAGTGTATTTTATTTTATTTTTTTAATCTCTCTTTGATAACAATACCTTTTTTAATGAAATATATGAATTATAAATTATTCAAATTGTGGACCTCTACTTCCTTTCCTCAAGCAATCAAAAGTAATATTAAGAAGAGATGTAATAATATTTATGAGCGTATTTTTTTTTTTTTTTTTTTTTTTATAAACTAGGTTATTATCTATCAAATTACTATCTTCTTTTTTCATATAAATATTTTTAGTAGATATCTCATTATTGTTAAATTTTGTTTTATTAATTGGAGGAGAAGTGGGGGATAGACGGAGGTGGGGATTGGTGGATTTAGTCACCCACAATCAGTTGTGTGTCAACTTCTTCAGGGAACCGACGGCTCACAGCGGGCGAAGGATCTCATACGACTGACTCTTCGCGTATTTCTATTTCATTTATTTTGTGATTTTTTATCTTCTTTTGGGATTACCGTCAGCGATTTAGTAACCCGTAAGTGGTTATTTAATTTCAGTGCAAATTATTTTATTATTAATTAATGTCCCCTATGTTTTATTTCCAGATTTTTATCACCGGCGGGAAGAGTGCTTGATCGATATGATAAAATTATTTAGGAACATTTTATGTCTCATTATTTAGCCAACAAGCGTCTTTCGAATTGAAACATTTAAATTAAATAAAGATTGTTCCAATTTCGTATAGATTTTATATCGATTTTTTAATTTTAAAAATGATCTGTGTTCTATTTTTTTAATTAATATTATGTTATTTTATTTTTTATTTATAATGTTCTATAACATTTTTAAAAAATCTGATAGTATTCGGCTATGTTTGTTATGAAGAATAGTATTCAATTTGTCTATTGCTAAATATTAATTAATAGCGAAAAATATTATATTTAATAAATTTATTATTTTGGTATTTGATTTCCATACAAAATATTAAAAGTTAATTTATTAATATTACACTAGAATTCACGATATTTTTAAAATATGTCATTTGTATTATACTCAGATTCGTTAGTTTTATTTATCAATTTTTTTTTATTTATTTTTTTTTTTTTTTATGAGAACCCATGAATAAGATAAATTTAGAGACTTTTTAAATTCGCTGTAAATGTAGTAATACATTTATTATGTGTATTAAATTAACTTATTTCGTTATTAAAGCATTAAAAATGAATGATTTATAATCGCTAATGATGAGTAATAATAAAAGAAAAATTAAAAAAGTATCAATTATTATTAGAAAATGTTTTAATTGCTTTTGGGACTTAGATAGTAGAATGTTTTACCATTTTCCGATAGCGGAATTTTACCGTCATTTTTCAGTAAACTTATTTTTGATCAGATATTTCTGAATAACCTACTTCACATACACGTTTCTTCAAACATTTTTCAACTTCATTAATAATTATTTATTTAAATATTCTTTATTCTCGAGAAATTTTTTATTTCGCTTCCTCGATACTGAAGGTTGGGAAGCTTCATATTCATGTTGGAAGCGAACTAATCTACGTTATAAGAAGTTTTTCTCCCATTTTACGTTATAGACATTGTGGATGAATTCGGTCTTTTTCCTGGTTGTCTGAAGTTAAATCTGTCGGACATAATACTGTTGGTATCTTGATGTTCCGATATCAGCCATCAATATCCATTCGCTACTTTCGCCTACACACGCTAATATTTCGAAAATGGCTTTGTATGATTCTTCCAAAAGACATATATATAGTGAGCGTCGTGGTATAGTAGATAAGGCACTAGTCTACTGTTTTCGGGTCCTTGATTCGAATCCTGGATGTGGCAGAATATTATTTATTCTGTTATTTCAGCTTGGGGGTGATCCCTATGGTATGGAGACCCAGCCTCTATAAAGTGGGTACACAAAAAATGTGGAAAAAACCTGGCGGCTGAGCGTGATATTGATCTAATCACCTCATTGCACGGCCGTTGGCCTAGAAACAGTACGAATATCCAAATGTACTGAACCCAAGACCCTTCATAGGTTGTAGAGGTTTTTTATTATATATATATATATATAAAACTAGAGAATGACAACAGGACAAGGTTTGTTTGATGTATAGATATATACATTCCTGTACCTCTACAACCCATAAGAGGACTTTGGTTCTGTACATATAATAATCTCTAATGTTTCTAGGTCAAACGGTCGTAAAAGGAGGTGATTAGGCCGAGGTCTGGATCGTCCACCAGGTTTTTAACCACTTATTTGGTACCCACATTTACAGGCTGTGTGCACTCCGGCAGGTCTTCCTATCTCAGGGCCCTCAACGGCAGGAGGGAGCTAAGAGACCTGACTTGATTGGCATTCGTCTACTTATATTAATAGTTACATAAACATGCCATTTGAAATACAAATACAGAATAAGAAAAACGATGCTCTAATTAAAAATAATTTATTTTTTAATTACTTAGGTTCTTATGGTTTTGTCTTATCATTTAATAATGTAATATGATTTAAAATGGTTTTTAATTATTATTTTTCTTTTTTATACAATTTATTCCTTTTAAAAAGTTGATTTTTTTATATCAACATATTAACAATTCGTGTGTATTTACCAATCCTCATGTATATTTATTCTTTTACTTTATGATAGTTCTTAGGATTTTTATGGTGGAATATTAACCGTGAAAGCGGTCTAAATTGGTCAAAATTAGTTAAAAGTATTCCAAATCATTTGTGCGATTCATTATTTTAGTTTCCCAAGTGCTAAGTTATGGTCCATATCAATATTGAATTAGAGTATATTTTATCTATGAAAAATTCATCAGTGATTACAAGATATACATAATTTATAACCCATAAAGTTAGGTAGAGCTTTTTTCATCACACATTTCGGTCAGAGGAAAAAAAAAAATTAAGTAGGATTATAGGTGGAATAATCAGGAGTCAGTGTTTTTCTAAATCATTTTAATTTTGCTGACGTTTCGGCTCAAGCTTGTGAGCCATCATCAGGGCATTACTGAGCCATGTCCAAGCATAAACTGGACTGTCATTTGAGGATAAGCTTCGATCTGACATAGTTAAAATATTATAATGTGTAATTAAACATTAAGTATTATCTATAAATGTTATTTATAAATGTCATGGGCGTAGGCAAGGTGAGAAAAATAAAGGAGGTTGTTGGGACTAATAAAATAAAGTATTTAGATAAGTTTTAGTTAAAGAATATGTTTACTTCCAAGCACACAACTTAATTTTCAAATTTCAAATGTGCTTTAAAAAAAAAAAAAAAAAAAATGCTAATAATTCAAATTAACTTGACGACCCCTAACAATGTTCAACCTATTTGCCCCTCTCCCTTTAACGAAAATCCTACCTTGCTAAATGTACCTTTATATAGAGGACATAAAACCGACCCATATTAGGTTATTTAATAAACTGAAAAATCATAAAGTTTGAGATAATAATAATTTAAGAACTGTATACTAAAATCTGGTGCACGCAACACACGACTATCGCTTACCTCCGTTGTTAAATCAATTTAAACACTTTTAAATAAAGTCGGAATTGAATAAATCACATATACCTTTTTTTGGGACTTGGTCATTTGTACTCAGGGGACCCTAAAACATGTATATCCAGTGAAAACTTAAATTCGAAAATTTTCCCTATATATAGGTAAGTGAAATTAAAAGAATTAGATTATTTTTCGGCGAAAACTTTAATTTTGGATTAAATCTAAGATATAATAATCTCATGTGGTCGCGCTCCTCCGAAACAGCTTAAACGATTTTCGTAAAAATTGTATGCATATTTAGTGGTTATGAGAATAGCTCATCAAGTATATTTCACAGCGCGAGGCGATCCGGGTATCTCTATCCAGAAATATTTTCACAAACCTTTGTGTCTGTATTTTTTTATTTTGCATCAAAAAATACCTACAACCCCGAATTTTCACCCTCCTTCCCTCAACCTCTCATTTTTTTAGTTCCGATTTAATTATTTTTGTATGAACAACCTCCGAATCATTTAACCGCCGCACTGTGTAAAATATGACCGATTTAGGTGGACAAAATTATAAAAAATAATTAATTTTTTGACACGATTGGCGAGCGTACAGTGGTTAAACATCAAATTTATTTGCTATGATATAAAACTTTCCTACATTTTATATTTGAAGTCCCAGAATACGGAAAAAATAATACAAAAAATCGAATTATTTCTCGGAGTTTCTGAAACCTGCTGATAGATGTATTTTATATCATTCAGGAAATACTTAAATTATAGATTGTAAAACTTTTGATTCGGAGTGTTGTATCTAAAAAAAATTATGTACCACCTAAAACGCAAAACATCGCAAAAATTCTTTGTAATATTTAAAGACTAGAAGGATTGATGAAACAAATCCTACAAACATAAGGGGTTATATAGTTTTTCGTTATTCAATAGGGGCATACATTTACAAATTGCTAAATTAACTCTACAGGTGAAATTGCAATGTATATTTAATAACGAGTTTGGAAATACAATGTATTACCTGTCTTAGCAATGTCCATTGTTAAATGAAAAAAAAAAATGCTCTAAATACACCTTGAACACAATAAATGACCATCGAATAAAGATAATCCCACTGCCGGTTATTTGGCACTTGTGTGAACATGAATGATTCACTCATTTACTATTTGTTTGTAAACACGGTATGGCGGGAAATATTAGTATTAAGGGTCTTGCAAACTAATAATAAAAAGGTGAAACACTGGAAAAGTTCCAAACTTTTGACTTGACTTTTTTCCATCTAAATTGGTGATTTTGCCCACTGTGCGCCGATCGTAATTCAACACACGACCTTCTCTTACCTTTGGTGTTAAAATAAATTTAAGAACTTTTAATTTACGATAAGAGTGGAAAAAACAAACACAAAGTTTGCATGGAAACATGTGTTTCAGATTTATTAATCTAACAACAGAAATTATACTATTGCTTAGTTTTATCTACTTTTTATTCCTCATACAACTTTTTTGTCATACTGTTTCAATCGGAATGAAACCTACATGATATCAAAGCCTATTTTGAGGAAATCGTGAAGAGGTGCAAAATGCATGGTAAAAGTGGCTCTTCTGGTTTGCCGATTTTGATTAAAAAGTTGCTGTAACATCTCGGACAAATAGTTATCTTAAATATGAAATTTCAGTTTCATACGACTATTTATTTTTGTGCTAGAACTTACCAAACACATGGACTCACAGACCTTTTTGCGCAACTTGGTTATTTGGACTCAGCCCACCCCAAAACGTGTATTTCAGTTGAAAACCGAAATGCGAACATTTTCACGATCACAATACTTTCCCTTACTATATATTTCATTTAGAGATAAGTGAAAGTAAAGAAAAAATCAATAAATATTTCTAATCTATGATAACCCGAAGTTATACTAGAGCTCGAAAGAAACATTGAAAATTCTAGTACGACATTGTTGATTTATTTCGTTATTATTTTATTTTTTATTTTTTATGCTGTTAGCCTAGCTGTGCCGTGAAGAAATCTCTGCCTGACTTCATAGCTTTTGTGATTAATGAGTAATTATATCTTATATAAATCATCGGTTTTCGATTAATTTGAAAAATACTCTGCCTTACTATTATGATGTTTCTGTTGAAAAGTAGAAGCATTTTGTTATAAAAATTGTTTTAAGAATAGATTGGGGTCACCTGTGGTTTAATGGCATAACAGCTTTCTATGCCCAAGGTCGCGGGTTCGATCTTGGCAGATAGGCCTAGAATTTTTTTAAGGGATTGGAAAATCCTTGCTTATGCAGTCCTGAAGGGAAGTGAAATCGCAATCCCGAGCCTCTGCGCTGTCAGTTACTCGTTTAAGATCCTTATCCTAATTAAATCTGGATTGGCAAAATTTAGGACTCCCACCTTTGCATCTTATACGATTCGCCACATTAGCATAAAAGTGACATTTAATGAATAAACAACAAAGAGATCCATATTAATGTTATTTATCATCCGTATAATATTTACATTTATTTATTTTAGCTAAGTAAAAAATATTTACTGTGTTGATATTTTATAATAAAATCTCTACCCATTAAGTAGTGTTGCGTCGTGGTGCAGTAGATAGAGCACTGGACTACTGTTCTCCGGATTCCGGGTTCGAGCCCGGCTGTGGCAGAATAATTATTTATTACGTTATTCCACCTAGGGTCGACCCTGGAGTATGAATATCCTTCTGGGAGTAACAAAAAATAGAGAGAAAAACTTGATGAATGTGACCTCATCTCGGCATAATCACCTCCTTGCACGGTTGTTGGCCTAGAAACATTACGGATATGTACTCTATGCAACACCCTTTATGGGTTGTTAATGTTTTTTTGTTATTTTTTTTCATTTGGCATCGTGTCATTTTATAAATACCAGTCCTAAAACGCGTTAGAAAGGTCAGTAAGTTTTTAAAAAGGAAATGTCTTATTTTTAAAAATTGTAATTTTTAGTCCTGGACTTATCTTTCATCCGAAAAGAACAAACGTATTCATTCGCTTGCTTTTTCTTATTTTTCAGATTATATGTTGGGATTATTCAAATTGTTATCGTGTTCGCTATTTAAGCATCACGTTTTCTCAAATATTATTCCTCAGAATTAGAATTTAGACTGAGTGGAAAAGCTCACCCGTTGAAAGAAAACTCTATAACAGTCTGTTCGATGTCACTGATAGTTTGGTGTTATAAAGACACCTGCCAGACCTAGAGGTACACTAACCGATTATCTAAGAAGGGACATCAAATATACGATGATATGGACATGCCAGCCTTTATTTTCTACATGGGTATTTGATATTCATACTTTAATTAATTAATTGATTTCGAACAATTCTGTTGTGATGCATACTCATTATTTTATTTTTTACTTTCTCTTACCTATTTATGAAATACATAGTAAGAGAAAGTACCATGATGTTGAAAATTTTAGAATTTGAGTTTTGGCTGGATTCGACGTACCAGAAGAGCCACTTTACACCATGCATTTTACGCACCTTTCTCAAAAACGGCCTTAACGATTTTGATTAAACTCGCTAAAATCTAATGGGCTTTAATCTTATATAGGTTTAATTCTAAATGAAATAGTCTGGCAGGATTTAAATGCCGGTAATTTAAATCGTCTTCCTCTAAAGTACCTTTAATTGTGTAGATTCAAAAAAATTAACCATAACATCTTGTTAGCATTTATTAATAACGGTTAAATATACAAGGTGAACGAATTCGATATCCGACTAAAGGAGAAAAGAGCAAAGTTATTTTTTATTTAGGTTTTTTTCTTCCGACTTCAAGAATATTCATATGGATGTATAATATAATAAACGGTTGGAAAGCTAAAGATTTCAGAAACAAAAATTATCTTATATGCATAGTTTTAGAAGGTAATGGAGAGTCATAATAAGCGGATAAAACTTAGGAATTGTTATAGATAATAACTTCTATTGTATTGTTTAATTTAAAATAAATGTTTCCATCGAAACTCAGTGTATTCGTAACTTTTGCCAACGGTTACTTTATTTAAAAGTTGTAAAATGACTTTAACAATGGAGGTAAATGAAAGTCCAGTGTTGCAGACACCAGATTTTTTTTTGTAACATTGTTAAATTTTTTCATATATTGATACACCAATGCTAGTAAGTTTCTGAATGTTTAAGTTCAGTAATTATTAACATATTGAATGCTAAATGATCAAAAGCATTGAATTCAACATTTTTTTTATGAAAGGATTATATTGGATAACTACTGTTTATTAATTAGTTGTTTAAATGACGTAATATCATTTATATTTAAAAATAGAAAAGAAAAAAAATCAAGTTGTCAATGATCATTTAATATTGATTTATACTTGTCCTATTTTAGCAAAATGCTATTACATAATCAATTTATTTATTTTTAGAGATCTGTAGATTGCAATTTATTTAAAATTTAAGTTTAGAAAAGCAACTATCCTAAACAACGCTATGTCTTTTTCTGGACTTCCTAACATGTAGGATATAACGAATACGTTGTCCGTCTGTTATCCAGGATTCATCAATATTCAAAAATGTCGGAACATAGGTCTAAGCGGATGTGATGATGGGTCCTGGTCTTCAACAATTTTATGTTATTGTATTAAGAATATTTTTACATTTTGGTGAAAAAATATCGAGTGGTTTGAAGTTGTAAAATAAAAAAACATATAAATTTGATGGTACCAAACTAGAGAAAGATGTTTCTGTGGCAACATCAAAAATTAAATTTACTTCGAGACCAACATCTATTTAAAATAATTATGTGAGAAAAATATTCATAAGCATCCAATATTTCGATTTGCCTAAGAAATATTTAAAGAGTTATCTTGAATTAAAAATTAAATAAGTAAAAGCGCACCTGACTACTTGCTCTTTTCAAGGGCAGGAAGTTGTGAGATTTTGTAGTTTTTTTATTATCCCATAGATGGCAGCACGGGACGAATGCTTGCGTAGGGAAAGTGTTTTCGGCGAATACGTAGTAGTTAACTATGAATAAATAAATAACTATACTAAATTACAAAATAAATTTATATATAACTAGTCCGAGTGACAACAAATAATAACAAAATATTAGTAACCATTGATTAGATGCCGACGTTTCGATCCACATTGTTGGTCTTAATCAGGGCTCAGTCTTGGTCTTATGCTGGGGTTGAACCCTGATGAAAACCTACTGAAGTCATCCGTCCACATAAAATTTAAAAATAATCAAGTGTGATCCATATAGTCATATCTTCAGTGGAAAAGTTTAAATTTTTTCTCCCACTTACGTCGTTTACGATTCTTCAAATATTGTTAGTTACGGAAGTAAAACCTGTCTTCATTGAAATTAATTATGAATAAAAAAGTAACTAATAGAAAAACAATCACCTATATTAAACGCTATCAAGGTCATAGAAAACCTGTTTAACGATTCACTGATGCATATTACTGTTTAATTATTCCTATTTTTAATTCAAGCATTTTCCAAATGAACTTCCAACCAAAATTTGTACCCATGTAGGTCAGATTATCAGTTGAAGTATTTCCCTGCTTACGACTTTGCTTTTTATGCGATTTGATTATAACGTTTAAATGATAAATTTAGAAGAAAATGGATGTCAAGGAAAAACTGTACCAATAATGGGTATAAAGGAACCAATTATTAATCCTCTACATTTATTGACATTTATTATTCGAAGCTGGGCTGTTTTCTGAACGTAATATTTGTTCCGAAAAAATGTACTTATTTATAATATCATTATTGACCCCATTTCAATCAAAGCTACTTATTCGTTAATTCTTGTGAGTAAATTAGCATCGTTTCACCATTCACTTAAATTTTTCTGATGAATGTTTAGTTTTTTCATGTGTAATAATTTGATTTGTGTTTTAGTTCATGTTAAAAAAAAAAAATAATACCTTGTATTTTTTATTTAATTTAATCAAATTTGATATTATTTTTCATTACCTAATATTCCTATTAATCTACTCCAATTCTCCCCCCCCCCCTCCTCCCCATCAGAAATCCTCCTTGCTGACTACTAATATTTCTGCTCTACTTTTGCCTAACATCTTATAATGTACAAGTAAATAACTTCAAGAATAAATCCATTGAGGAAACCCCATGATGTTTCATTGTATCAATGTTTTCATTGACTTCGAGTATTAGAAACAATTGATGGTTATTATTAAGTTGATAATTAAGTGAATAATTTTTAGAAGTATAGAAGGAAACTGGACAATGAACAGCTTTACCAAGAGTTTCCCTAGGTTGGAATGCTGTTCAGTACCTGTGCTTCCAGATTGATAAATAAAAATTTATAAGAAATTATTAAACATCATTCCATTTTTCTTTCCCATTTCATATATTTTATATTTATTTCCCTACATAAGTATTTTGTTTGAAAAATCATCACTTCTTATTTTGGTAAAACTTATGTGGAATGCTCATTATACAATTTATTTTAGAGGACATTAATATTTTTCTTATATACTTGTCTACTTTGGCCCACATTAGTTTAAATAAAGCAATTATACATGTATATTTCGACTATATAGCACATGTATCTCATGGTTATGAATGTAAAATGTCAGGAAAATTTAAGTGAATAATTAAACTGTTTAATATAATTTGTGAACTTCAACCCCTTATTTCCATGTTTTTTTTAAATTTTACATTAGTACAAGCAATTTTTGTAGTAAACTGTTTCCTAGATGAAAAAAGTTTTGTAACTAATGATTTTACATGAAAATTGTTTAACAGGGAAGTTGAAATTATTGCAATTTGCATTATAAACAATTTTTTAAAAAAATACAGTATATTTGTTTATTTAATTATTTAATAGATTAATGTAAAAATAACATATCTGAGTAACACATACATTTAATAGATATATACATGTTATGGTAGGACTTGATGTATATAAGATTATTGGTTATTATATTTTTTTGGTTCCAGACGAATCCCAATGCATCTAAATCAACTGTAACTAATTTTTTTTTTTTTAAATCCATATTATATCTCAATTATTATATATCAATTAACAAGCAGAAAATAAGTGTTTAATAATTAATAATAACCCTAAACCTGTTTTTTTGAGAAGCCAACAGTTGGCTTTGGCATAGGAGACAAGCACCATTCGTCCACTCAGTCTGGGGCTCCCTAAAGACTCACAATGTGGGTCAAAATTTTGGATAATAAATAATTTTTTATTATTTTCTGTTATTTTATGACCACCCCCTGAACCATCTCATCCTTCATATTTAATATATTAAAACATATCTATTTTAACAAACTTGTATACCTTTTTTTCATTACACTTTATTTACATTAATCCATTTAAATGATACAAGACGAGTTGCAGGAGATACACCCACCTATAAAATTTGATATAATATTGAGAAGACAAATATTTTTAGTTTCTTCTTCTTCTTCTTTGGCTTTTCCCTAGTGCCGTATCAGCGTAGGGGAGCGTTTAGCCACCGGATCCAATCTTCTCTATTCTCAGCTAGGTTTCTGGCCTGGCGGAGATTTTTCCCTCTTCCTCCGCAAAGTTTGTTGACGTACTCCAGGTAGGACATCCTTGGTCGCCCACAGTATATATGACAATCTTCCACCTGCCTTCCCACTTGTAGTATCTTACTTTTGCTGGTATTTATTTTCATTCCTTTTCGGCTGAGCTCTACTTGCCATTCAGTCACCGCTTGCTGTAATTTATCAACAGTTTCTGCCACAAGAATAATGTCATCCACGTAGAGGAGAAGTTGAATCACTACTGGGTGGAGGTTTCTATGGCCCAGGAAGGTGCTCTCCGTTATTCTTTTGCATATGGTGGCCACTCCATCTATGTAGACCAAGAATAGCAAAGGGCTTAAACTGTCCCCTTGTTTAACTCCTCTTGCTATGCTGAAGACATCAGACTCCTGTCCGTTCAGTCTTACTACTCCTTTTGGTTTTTTGATATATGGATTTAATGGCTTCCCCCTAGTTTCTTGGGACATTCTTAACTCTGAGAGCCTCCCATATTTCTTGTCTTGGAATGGAGTCAAACGCTGCTTTGAGATCAAGGAAGGCAAGATAAATATTTTTGTCTCTGTCCCAAGATTTCTGGAGAACAATCCGTAAAGAGAAAATGTGGTCCTGGATTTGCCGTCATGGTCTGAACCCGGCTTGTTCTTCTCCGATTAGGTGCTCTACTAGGGGTCTTACCCTTCCCTCCCGAATAGACGTATAAAGTTTGTAGATTATTGGTGAGAGGCATATAGGGCGATAATTCGAGCATTCTGCCTGGGACCCTTTCTTGTGTATTGGAATGATAACGTTGTATTCCTAGTCTGTTGGGATCTTCTTCTCATCCCAAGCTTTTTGGAAAAGGACTTGTAGGGCTCCCACTAACTCTGGGTCTCCTGCCTTGATGTATTCTGTCACTAAGTTGTCTCGACTCAGTGCTTTCCCTGTCTTCATTCTTGAAATAGCCATTTCAATTTCCTCCTCCTCTATCACCTCATCAACAACAGCCTCACAACATGGCCCTTCTTGGTTCACTGGATGGGTATCATCTAAGCAAATTTGCTTCTCGTAATGTTCGCACCAGATGTCTAGAATAGCCTTATCCTCCATGACCATCCTCCCTTGCTCATTCTTTATATTTCTTATTGCTTTACTTTTCGGCCTCTGAAAGCTTTAATCTTCTTCCTGAACTGTTTTATGTTATCTCCATGGTCTTGGTTTAGTTTTTTCCCTAATCCCTCCCATGACTTCTGTTTAGCCTTCTCACTTCTTCCTTTGTTCTGTTACACTCCTCTACATATACCTGCCATTTCTCTGGAGTTTTGTTTTTTCTGTAGTTCTTCCATACAATTTTCTTTTCTTTGATCTGTGCCCTAAGCTCTTCAGTCCACCAAGAAGTTCACTTGCCCTTTGTGGATATTCATTTTAATCCGTATACTAAAGATGCTGACTGCAGTATACTATTCATTATGTAACTCCACAAGTTTTCTAGGGTAGGATCCGCGTTTAATTCTATGAAGCTGTCTCCACAATTCTTCCCTGTATTCTTCACCCTTCTGTCCTGCAGCTTCTTCACTTCAATCCTTTAATAAGATTTTGGTTTCACATTGCGTTCCCTCAGTACCCGGGTATCAGCCACTAAGAGCTTATGGTCACTTCCTATCTCAGCTCCTCTAATTACCTTCACATCCGTGAAATACCTCTTGATTTCACGGCTATAGATAAAGTAGTCTGTGACACTATTGGCGTTTCTCTCGGCAGCAGAGAAGGTAATTTTGTGCACCCTCTTATGGGGAAAGAAGGAGTTTCCCAACAGCAGATCATTCTCAGTTCAGATATCTATTAAGTGTTGGCCACTTTCATACTTCATGAGCCCTAATGTGTTCATTGCCCTTTCTCGCATTTAGATCTCCCATTATTAATATGCTTCTGTTTTATCCCTTGCTTTAACAGTAGCTCGCTCCAAATCACTGTAGAACTGCTCGTTTTCAAGAATCTTAGAGAAGAATATGTAGAAGCATACACTTGGATAAGAGCACAGTCTCCAATACGCAAGTTTATATTTGCCACAATTATGTGAGGGCTAATTGGCTCCCATTCAACAACCTTCTTGAAAATCTCATCTTTCATTATGATGCCCACACCTTCTACAGCTCTGTTTCCCAGTGAATCCCTGAGTAAACTAAAGTGTGTCCTCGGTCCATCCTGTACACGCCAGAGCCCTTCCTCTATAATCTCGACTTCTTTACTGGTAAGTGATCTCACATTCCAGGTTCCTAATCGTATGTCCTTCGTATATTGCCGGGTCATTTTCTTCTAGATTGTCCAATCCCGAGGCTATTCACTAAGTTTCTTTGAATTAGTTATACCTCCAAACGGGTGATTGGCCCAGCTCAGGAGGCCCCGTTACCTCGGGACTACTGCCTTCTTGAATATTTAGATCCCCTCAAGAAGAAGGGTGGCTGGGCTATATCCCCCAGCACTAGGTAGCTATTGGTCCAAGGGTCTTTATTCTGTATATTCAGACCACCCCTCCTAAGAGGGATCCCCCATCCACCAACCAGGGGACGTGCTCCCTAGCAGGTAGGTTCCGCCGAGAGTTTTTAGTTTTCTTTATTTAATAATTTTGAAATTGTAAATATATAAAATTAATGAGTTTCATAAATATAATATTAATTTAAAATAAATCAGTGAATCTTGTTTTATAATTCAGGAATATAATTTTTATAGGTTAACCAAGTATTGCGAAGAAGTAGAAGAATCCAAGAAAATGGTTAAACATTCTTCTGAGGGAAAACAAGAACCTCAGAAAGCAGACATTAGATTTCGTTCTTTGCTTGCATTTTGGATCCTGGGACTGTGCAATAATTATGGTTATGTTGTGATGTTAACTGCAGCCCATGATATACTTAGTCATGGAGATGATGATAAGCCTACAGTAAGTATAATACATTTATTTTCACCTATTTATATGCAAATAGCATCTGTGATATTATTGATGCATAGACTCAAGTTATTTATACTTTTAATTTACATGTCATTAGTACCTTCCTAACCATTTTAATCCTTTGGTTCATTTTCCATTAATTTTTTTTTTACTTTTGTAATTTTTTTAGCATATGCATTATTAATGACAAAAAAAAAAAAAAAAAAATTATATTAGAACTTCTAGTTATAGTACATATTATTTATCAATCAATGATTTACTTCTTTGTTCGTTTCCAGAATAATGTACGCCAGTGCAATACATTATCTACTGGTGCAATTCTTCTAGCCGATATAATACCTTCTCTTGTGATAAAGCTAATAGCACCCTTCTTTCCTCTTGCCATTCAGTAAGTATCAGTTGATAAAAGAACAATATAAGATATTGTATTATAATCCTTTCTCAATACTACTCATTTATCCCATTTCTTTTTAAAACAAATTATCTAGTCCTGTTATGAAATAATGTCACTACTATAATTTGTTGAAATTTTTTGTAATGTATACGTTGTTTCATTTTTTTATATTCATAAACAATTTTACCTTTTTTAGTTTCAGAATGGCTATGGTTTTACTTCTGTCTTCTGCTGGATTTATTTTGGTTGCAGAAGCAACAAATGAATGGATAGCTATAACTGGCGTTGTATGTACAGCTCTAGCATCAGGACTTGGAGAAGTTACTCTCCTATCTTATATTGCATTCTATAAAAATAAGTAAATATTTTCTTTAATTTATGACACAAATATTTAATTAACATTCATATAATCAAAATGTTGAAGAGCATATTCTTGTCAGTATTATTCATTACAATTTCTTTTGATTCATGATTATGAATAATTAGCAGATTCACTAAAAAAAACTTTACTGGTTGGTACTATCTTCATATATCTGTAGTCTAATAAAAAAATGATATAAGTCTAATTACATAAGACAGAGTCGAAATCCATTTTTCTTAACTAACTAATTATGATAGACTTAAAAGATCCTTTCTTCTGAACTTCGTAAAAATATAATCTGTTTATATAATTTTTTTTAAAAAATATTTTGTGGACACATCACATAATGAAGAACCTTAAAATTAATCTTGTTCTGTTAATGGTTATAATTAATACAAACTGAAATATTACAGGAATGTAATTTCTGCTTGGTCATCTGGAACTGGAGGAGCAGGGTTTTTCGGTTCATTCACTTATACTGGATTAAATAATTTTATGTCTAGGACTGCTACTTTATATTCACTCTTAGTTGTACCTGCTGTAATGGGAGTAAGGTAAATATATTAAGTTTAAAATTTAATAAATTATTTTTTTCTTCTTGTATAACTTTATTTTCATAAATGTACACATTTCTCTTTGATATTTTGAGAAATGCCTTATAATCTTAGTGGTTCAAATTTTAGTCACATTTATTAAAATTTCAATAGTATCTTGATTTGAAAGTATTAATATAATTCTCCTCCACCAGATATCTATGTGTCTTGTATATTCTACAGTATCTATCTATCTATCTATCTATCTATCGGCGCTATGGTCCTTGTAGGACCTTGGCCTCCTCAACAATCCTCCTCCATTCTGACCAGTCTTCGGCAGCTCTTCTCCATCCGCTGACTCCTAACGACCAAAGGTCCTCCTCTACGTCCTGCAGCCAACGAAGTCTAGGTCTGCCCCTGCTCCTCTTTCCACCAGGGTGTCCCTCCATCATCATTTTGGGCAGCCTCCTACTTTCCATTCTCTGTACATGCCCCAGCCATCTTATTCTGGCACTCTTGATTTTGGCAACTATATCAGGTGTTTGATACAGAGTTCTAATTTCCTCATTCGTCTTCATTCGCCAACGATCTCCTTCTTTTGTAGGACCAAAGATTTTTCTGAGAATTTTCCTTTCCCACATGTTTAGTAGTCTTTCATCATTGCGTGTTAATGTCCAGGACTCGCTTCCGTACATGACCACTGGCTGAAGGACAGTACAATATAGTCTTATCTTCAGTTCTCTGGATATATTCCTGTTCTGAAATATTTTCAGAAGAGACCAATAGCATCTATTGCCAGCTGTTATCCTTGCTTTAATTTCGTCTCTAATCTTATTGTTCTCTGTGATAACAGTGCCTAGATACTTAAACTGTGGTACTCTCTCGAACCTATATCCAGCCCCCTCGATATACCTGTTTCCTCCTTCTTCCCTGCTGATCCTCATATACTTAGTTTTTTTCGTATTTATGATCAGTCCTGTTCTCCTCGCAGCCACTTCGCATTCCTCGAAAGCTCCAAGTAAAGCACTGGTTGTTCTTCCGGTTATCACAAGATCATCTGCAAACGCTAGATGTTGCGTCAGTCTGTGATAAATACATCCTCCAGGCCTTGTCCTTATTGACCTCATGACCACTTCCAATAACAAATTGAATAGGACTGGAGAAAGAGGATCGCCCTGCTTAACACCTTTCTGAATTTCAAAAGAGGTTGACATTTCACCTTGAATTTTGACAACTCCTTGACTATTCTGCAGGGTCATCTTGATAAGCCTGATAAGCTTTAAAGGATATCCTAGGTGTTTTAGCTTTTCATAGATTACGCTTCTATTTATGCTGTCGTATGCTTGCTTGTAATCAATGAACAGATGATGTTGTTCAACATTCCATTCCCAGCATTTTTCTAACATCATCCTCATGCAAAAGATGTTGTCTATTGTAGATCTTTCAGGGCGGAATCCACACTGGTAATCGCCCAACACCTCTTCCGCTCTCTTGACAACCCGCTTCATTATCAAAGTTGACATCACCTTGTAGACTACACTAAGTAATGCAATACCTCTATAATTCCCGCAATCCAGTTTGTCTCCTTTTTTATGAATAGGCAACATAACAGCCACCTTCCACTCACTGGGCATTTCCTCCTTCGTCCATATCATCAAAATCAATTCGTATATTTCTCTATAGAGTGCCTCCCCTCCAGCTTTGATTGCTTCTGCTGGGATCCCATCAATTCCTGGCGCTTTGTTATCTTTTAAGGACATAATTACTTCTTCTACTTCTTCCGGATCTGGTGGTTCCAGCTCTACGTCCTATTCTACTGTTCCGATATCACAAATTGTCTCTTCACAGTTTTCGTCTGGATTTAGCAGCTCTTTAAAGTATTCTTTCCATCTGTCGATCACTCTATTCTTGTCACCCAAGAGTAGACCTTCCTTGTCTTTGCAAAAAGATATCCGGGGTTGGAATCCTTTTCTTATGTTTTTTACTCTGCCATAGAATGACCAGCTGTTTTTGTTTTCGAAATCCTGCAGCATTGCGTCTAGATCTTCTTTTTCCTTCTTCCTCTTTTTATACCTGCAGAGCTGCTTCACAATTTCTCTTTTCCGTTTATATTCTTCGCTGGCCTGTCTTGTCCACCTTTGAAGCATCTTTTTATGAGCTTTTAACTTCTCCTGTACCGCCATTTCACACTCATGATCGAACCAACAGTTCTTTTTCTCTCTCTTTTCCTCGCCTATCGTCTCATCCGCCGCATTCCTTACAGCTTCACTTATTCTACTCCATTTCTTTTGCACGTCTTCTTCTATTTCAGGTGCATTGTTTTGTAGCTTTTCTTCCACTTTTCTAACATATTGCTGTTGCTTCTCAGGACTTTTCAGGTCGCCGATCTTATATATTTTCCTTGCTTTCTCTGTTTTTCCTCTTGGTTTAACAGCCAGTCTCTGTTTATATATTATCCGTACCAGATAATGATCTGTTGAGCAATCGGCACCTCTATAGCTCCTCACATCTTCTATATCACTTTGGTGCCTGCTATCGATCATTACATGATCAATCTGGTTTTTGGTTTTTCCATCTGGCGAAACCCATGTTTCCAAGTGGATAGTTTTATGTTGAAAGGAGGTACTAGATATTTTTAGATTCTTGCTAGAGGCAAAGTCTACTGCTCTGTGTCCATTATCATTGCTATGCTTGTGTATTGTAAACTTCCCCACTCCTCTTCCGAATGTTTCTTCTCTCCCGATTTTACCATTAAAATCTCCGAGAATAATTTTTACATCGTATTTGGGAAGTTCGTCAAACACTCTTCCTAACTGATCATAGAAGGTATTCTACAGTATACACACACATATACAATTCTGTTTGTAAACGTCATCTATCTCATCTGCTCATTTGCTATTTAAATCTTGACATGAAAAAGAACAATTGTATCATTTGTCACTCAAGTCGTAAGAGAAGTTTTTGCCATATTAGCCATTATAAATATGGCATAATAATATTAAAAAATATTAATAACTTGAATATAAGTATAAAGTAAGTATTATTTTTATTAATAATAAATAGGTGGTTCCTTTATCTTCCTTATAAGTTTATTATGACATACACAACAATAAGAGTCAACATTTCGGCGGCCTTCCCCATCTTCAGGACTCACTCACTACAGTACAATAACAAATTATCATTATTACAAAAATAAATTTTCTATACACTAATTAAAAATCAATTTTAAAAAATATAGCAATGTTACATAAAAGTCTATTAACTTAACTGACAGCCATGTATAAGTTAAAATTGTGTCCATTTCAATTGCTTAATTGACCATGATTTAATAATATATCAGTGTGTACATTTCTGCAATAAATAGGATAGCCCTAATCCATTAGGGGCCAAAGAACATAGTAGTTAAGATGGGGGTGGTTTCTTGGTTGTTTAATTTTTTATACATTTTTAATAATTTACATAAGTTATTGTAGACTAAATTTTAATTAAAATGGATACAATTTTAACTTATACATGGCTGTCAGTTAAATAGACTTTTATGTAACATTGTTATATTTTTTTAAATTGATTTTTAATTTGCTTTTAGAAAATTTATTTTTATAACAATAAATGACTATTTGTTATTGTATTGTAGTGAGTCCTGAAGATGGGAAAGGCCCCCGAAACGTTGACTCTTGATTGTTGTTTATGTAATAATAAACACACTTAAACAAGGACTCCCCAACTTTCTTTTATATATTTATTTTCTTTCATAATTTTTTTCATCGTTTTTCAATGTTTCGGGGTTCTTTCCCCATTATCAAGACTTTTTTGAAAACACTTTTAAATATATCACTCATATTTCACATTTATAGCTTACTGCTATTCATCTACGTCGAAGTGTATTGGCTGACTGTTACAAGTAACAGTTTATTGGCTGTGAAAAGTGTTGATAATGGGGAAAGAACCCTGAAACATTGAAAAACGATGTAAAAAACTATGAAAGAAAATAAATATATAATAAAAGAAAGTTGGGGAGTGCTTGTTCAAGTGTGAAATATTAAGAAAAACTTCCTGAAAAATTAAAAAAGAAAAGTAATAATAAACTTATAAGGAAGATAAAGGAACCATCTATTTATTATCAATATATGTTTCTTCAGATTAATTAATTTTATTATATATTATTTTTTAAATAACTTGAAGGTAAAGAAAAACTATTTATCTATCTAATGTGGCTCTACAATCTGGAATCAAATCTTGGCCTCCTCCAGCAGCTTCTGCCAATTGTCTCTATCCCTTGCAGCCGCCATCCAACTCTAAAGCCTCAGTATATTTGTTGCATCAGCAGCAAACTATAGCTTAGGTCTTCCTCTTCTCCTGGTACCATGGAGTGGTTCCATTAGCAGTTGTCTTGGTTGATCCTCACTGCCCATCATGATGTTGTGTCCTGCCCATCTCAATCTTGCTATCTTCATGACTCGAACTATATCGGGCTCCTTAAACAGGGTGTACAGTTCCTGGTTTTTCCTTCTTTTCCAATCCCCTCCAACGAGAACACTTCCATAAATACATCTGAGAATTCTTCTTTCAAAAACTAGGAATTCCTGTTCACAAGTCCGGGAATTAGTCCAAGTCTCACAACCATACAACAAGATGGGACACACTATCATCTTATAGAGACTTATTTTTGTTCTTCTGGAGAGAGCCTTACTCTGGAACTGTTTAGCCATAGAGAAATATTATAGATTTGCTGCTACTATTCAATACCGGTCACCTTTTTTCAGGTGCGTTGTACTGAGTTACCAATGAGCCAAGATACACAAAAGCATTTGTCTTCTCGAATTGATACTCGCCAAAGCTCACCTCCTCTCTGGGCCTTGGCTCCTCTCCTGTAACCATATATTTTGCTTTAACAGTATTAACATCCAAGCCAAGTCTCCTCGCAGAACCCACCAGAGCAAGGAAAGCATCGGACATAGCCTGGAAGGAGTGTCCCACTATGTCTATTATGTCCGCATATGCAAGGAGCTGCACAGATCTATTAAAATGTTTCCTTTGGTCTGTATGCCAGCATCTCTCACTGCTTTTTTGTGGGCAAGATCGAAAAGAAGACAGGCTAAAGCATCTCTTCCGACCGTTCTCTACCTCTACCTTTACAGCAAATGTTATTCATCGTAAGCCTCACAAGGCATATGAGCTTGTTAGGAATCTTAAAATGCTTTAGAGCCTTGTTTAACTCTTCCCTATTTACCCTACTACAGACAGCTCTAAAATCGATGATGAGGTGGTGGGTTTTGATCTTAAATTCTCTTCCTCTCTCCATGATCATCCTGAGGCAGAATATTTAGTCGGTCATAGATTTTTGTTTTCCTGAATCTGCTCTGGTATCGACATAGTACCCTCTTTGCATGGGCTAACAAATGCCTAAAGAGGATGTTTGAGAGAACTTTGTATCCAGCAGAAAGGAGGGAGATACCTCTGTAGTTGGAGCACTCCAAGCAATCACCCTTTTTAAATATAGGACAGATGAGTGACTTAGTCCATGGATCTAGCAGAACTTCATCTGTCCACACTATGATAAGGAGATCCTGCATATCCTTTAACAGCTCGTCCTCACTATACTTTATGAGTTCAGCAGGGAGTCTATCAGCACCTGGAGCCTTTTTGTATTTTTAATTGGCTGATGGCATTGAGGATCTCATCTTCAAATGGTGGCTCTTCATCCGCTTCATTGTCTCTGTGCTCCTCGCCTTCTCTCCAAATTATACCCTCAAGGAGGTCAAGAGGTCCCATTTAGGAGATCATCGAAGTGACGCCCTCCACTGCCTCATGGCTCTCAGCTTGTCGGAAAAGGTTTTCCTCATAGTCTTTACATATGTAAGAGACACTGGATTATTGTTTTTGGCTCCTGTTTATTTTTCTGTAGAATTCTCGAAATTGCTTCTTATCACCGAAAAACTTTTCCGTTTTCTCCAGCTCCTCTTGTTCTCACTGTCTCTTCTTTCTGCAATGCAAATGTTTTCTTCTTGTCTCCTCAATCAGTATTCTTCTGTAGCTCTCCTAGTGGCTTTATTAACCATGGCTTTGTACATTTGATTTTTCGGGTTTGTAGCAGCCTCACATTCCTTGTCAAACCAATGGGACCGACTTTCTCTGTCCTGCCAATCCAAGATCTCTTCAGTGTTCTTCATTGCTTGAGCACAGACCTTCTACCTGAGGTTATCATCTCTATCATCTCTGCGCGTACAAAGTTCTTCATCCAGCTGTTCCATATAGCGTGTCCTGGTATTATGGTCCTTCAGTTTGTCAAGGTTTTACCTCTCCCCTCTTTGCCTAAGAGGCCAAACCTATGTTCTTATCTTGGCTGTCAGGTGCGCAACACAGCAGCTCCCGAGTCAGATGGAGGGGCTGCCTCCTCAGAGCTCCCTGACTCACTCCCCGATCCAGCGCGGCTACCTAGGAAAGATGATCCTTTGGTGTGTACTGTTATTGACCTTAGTCTGTGGTGTGAGGGTGAGTGTGGTGTGCTGTAATTAGTGTATGTGAGTGAATTTCAGTGTACTGTTCCCCCTACCTGGAGGGCCATTAGCTGTCTGCGGTAGTAGGAAAGGGCGATGAAGCTGCTACCTCCTTACACCATAAAGGAAAAACTAAGATTTATATTTTTTTAATTAAATAAGTTTTTCGGAATTAATGTTAACAACTTACAGACATCTTGTTATGTATGTAGATACTAAACAAACTTAATGATAAACAATTGTTGAAAACGATATATTATCTTATTTTTAGCCTTCATTGTGTTATTTTATTGATATGTAATAATGATCATTGCTCACCATGAAGGGAAAATATTTAATAATTAAAATTGTTTTAAATTACAGTTTTTGGGCAGTTCTTGAAAAACCAAATACAAAATTACAAAGTGATGTTGTTGAAGAGACTAGTTCAAAACCTAATCTTTCTCAGAGTGATGACATTAACAATTATAATGATGTTGCACCTTTGACTGCAAGCACAGAAACATTTTTTCAAAAATTGAAAACATCACCTTCATTATTAAAATATATGATTCCTCTGTGCTTGGTATATTTCTTTGAATACCTCATCAACCAAGGTTTGGTATGTATCTATTTTTTTTTTTAATATATCTAATTGCATGCATTTATAGATGCATTTAATCTTTACAATTTTTAAGGTTTTCTTAATAAAAATAAATGTATACTTTTACTTAATATGAATGAATTGAATTGTTCCTTTTATGATTATTTCTTTACTTTCCCTCTCAATATTCTTTCCAACAATGATACATATATACAACATATTACAGCTATATAATTTCTGTAGTTCTTAGCTTGGTTACCTTATATAATTTTTTTTCTTTTTTAGGCTGAACTAGTTCAGTTTGACATCGATTGGTTGAGTTACAAAGAACAGTACAAGTGGTATCAAGTTGCTTATCAGATTGGTGTATTTGTATCCCGGTCATCCATCAACATGGTCAAGATTAATAAAACCTGGATTTTAGCCTTCCTTCAGGTTAGAATGATAGTAAATAATAGTTTTGTGATAAATTCATCTTTGACCAACATTGAGAAGAAATATTACATTGCAACCATTTATGTTGGGGAGCCCATGGCTGAGTGGCTAGCGCGTTAGTCTCTCATGCTGAAGTTGTGAGTTCAAATCTCAGTCCCGGCGGGGCTTTTATAAGGATGTAATTAAATGGGGATTCACTCACAACCTCTCCCCCAGGTACGTGAGACCCGTCAGCCGAATGGTGGCCACTCACAAAATTAGGCGTAGTGAGTGATGAACCCTACCTTACAAATTGTATCAAGAAACGCGAGTGGGATCTCCCAGAAGATTACACCACGAGGCCCAGGGCCTGCATTAAAATATTAATATTAATTCGTGCCACTATTAAAAAAAAAACCATTTATGTATATTTTCATTTTTTTTTTTATTTCTGGATGCATTTTTAATAATATTATCCATTGGCATATCAGCGCTTATAATAATAATATCCTTGGACAAGGGATGTAGCCTCCTCAGTTGCCACTCCATGATTCCCAATGAATTCTTAATTCATTCTTTTTTTTTTTTTTTTTTTTTTTTTTTATGTTAAATTTATGATTTTACTTTCAATTAAAGGCTGGATGTTAAAAAATTGTTGGGGAATAAATTTCTTCATTTCCTAGTTTTGTGTTAAGGTCTCCAGTGATGATCTTCATATCATATCCTGGACTTTTGTCCAAAACTTCCTCCAACTGTTCATAGAAGGCATCCTTCTCTTCTTCATTTGTGTCTTCTGTGGGAGTGTGAACACTTAGCATAGTGATATTCCTAAATTTGCCCTTGATTATTAACAGTCAGAATCAGGACTAATTGCTTTAAAGCCAATCACCAAGTTCCTGTATTGCTTTCTGACAAAGAATTCAACTCCATAGTTATATACTCAACACAGCCGTTCACTCCAACTGTAATATACTGTGAAGTTTCTCTTCTCTAGTACACCTTGACCAGTCCATCAGACTTCTTGAATAGCAGTAATATCCAGTTTAAAACGGTCAATCTGGTCTAAGAGCAATGAGTGCTCCAGGTCTGTAAAGCAAACATTCCAAAATCCAATGTTTATTCTTTGTTGTTTCCATTTGTGACTTTTTGGATCCGAGACCATTGTGTGGGGTTCCCTAATAATTTGGTTTCGGGCAGTGGGGCTATCAACCCTCTCTACATACCTAGTCTGCTGGTAGGGCTGCCACCTTAGTGCCTGCAGACCTGCACTTCCGTCCGGTCAGGGGCGGCTTCCTAGGGAGGTAGTTCATCTATAGCGTGGGGGTGTATGGAAAGTGCTGTAGGTATAGTGTACTGTGTGATTGTGTGAATGTCCCCATCCTGGAGGGCCAGAGGCTGATTGCAGTTGACAACTAGACAATGCCAGCGGACAACTGGGCTATGGGACCACCAACTCCTCACATATTTATATACCTAACTATGATGTAGATAATTATGGGTTGTTAGAAATAAATAATTAAAACCTACTTAGCATAGGATAGGAAAATAAAACCTAAATATATTAGATCCCTAAAGATCTTATTTTTAAGCCCATAGGTCGTGTGATTCAATGGTTATATTATTAACTAGCAGTGTCTGTAATACTTTTTGGGTGATGTTTTCTTTCTTAATAATAGCTTAAGTAATTTTATCTTGGATAACTTATTTGTTTTTATTAATATAAAAATAATTATTTTATATTGTTACAGTGCTTAATATGATTATGAACTAATGCTATTATTGGGTTGTCCGAAAAGTTTGTAGAAATTTTTAAAATAAAATTTACCTTTTATTTTTTCCACTAAAAATGAATCACAAAGCTAATGTTTATTTATATGTCTTAAATCCTCATGGAATTAACTATGTTTACACAATGAATTAAATTCTGTTATTTTTAAAAAAAGGGAAAAACGCAGCCCAAACTGCAAGAAAGATTCGAGCTGTGTATGTGAAAGATGTGTGCCGTGTATCGATTCAATTGCTGATAGCACGATTCAGAAGTGGTTTTCGCGATTTAGATCAGGAAATTTCAATTTGGAAGACCAACTTGACATCCAAGATATTCTGACGGTCATCGCAAACAATTCACGAATTACTGTCTGTTAGATAGCTGTGGAGTTAAGAGCCTGCAAATCAACCGTTTTTATCATCTAATGAAGGCCAGGTACGTCTGTCGTTATGACATTTGGGTTCCCCATGAGCTCAGTGAAAGGAACATTATTGAAAGGATTTCATGTTGTGATTTGCTGCTGAAACAAAATGTGGGAAATCCATTTTTGAAACGAATTGTTAAGGTGACGAAAAATGGATTCTCTACATCAACACCAGCCGAAAAAAACCTTGGGGGTTGCCTGGAACGACACCCCCCGCGACACCAAAGGCCAGCTTGCATCCAAGAAAGGTGATGCTTACTATTTGGTGGGATTGGAAAGAACCCATACATTTTGAGCTCCTTCCACAAAACCAAACTATAAATACGAACTTTTACTGCACCCAGTTAGATCGATTGAAGGCAGCAATTGAAGAGAGACGGCCAGAGTTGGCAAATCAGAAAGGAGTGAGTGCTATTCCACCAAGACAATGCTAGGCCCCATGTGTCTTTAAGGACTCAGCAAACGTTATTAAGCTTCAGATGGGAGGTTTTAACTCACCCGCCGTACTCTCCTGACATTGCTTCTTAGGATTTTCATCTTTTCGGTTCCCTCAAAAATTTTCTACAGGGGAAATCCTACTCTTCATAAGATGACCTTTTATTATTCTTCAGGAGTAAGGACAGTGATTTTTGGAAAATAGATATAATAGACGTTACATGCCATTGGGAAAGGGTAATCGCTAATGGTTGTAACTATTTTGTAGATAAAATAAATACATTTTAAGCTGTTCATCAATTTTAATTTTTGTCCAAATTTCTCCATGAACTTTCCGGACAACCTAATACATTAAGTTTAAGTTAATATTAATTTCAGAAAATTCCCTATTACAATTTCATAAGGCATGTGACATCATTTAGTTAAAAATATTGTAGTATTAATAGAGGTCACAAAGAAATATTTTTGTGTGGTAAATATTATTAGAGTTGCTAATGTCTTGTATTTTTTTTTTTTTTTTTTTTACTTATTTTGTATTAATTTTTATTTTTATGATAGTCATAATTTTTTTTTTTTTTAATTTCCAGGGAATTAATTTAATTTTATTTGCAACTCAGGCTGTTTATTCATATTTGCCCTATTTTGTCATTACTTTGTTGCTGGTTTTATGGGAAGGACTATTGGGAGGTGCTGCTTATGTTAATACATACAACAGAATTTCAAATGAGGTTAGCCAAATATTATCATATATATATATATATATAATGAATTATTCAATAATTGATTATTACTTATTTCATTTTTATACTTAATTGTCCTTCTTTGTTTTGCACTTTTGGGTAATTCCCTTTGATTATTTAATAAATTTATTTATTAAGTTCTTTAAACAATTTATTCATATAAAATCACTTAGAACAATGATGCAACATAAATTCTTTGGCAAATAGAAGATAATGTTTATTGACTAATGAGTAAGTTACATAAATTTAAAAAAATTTGTTATGTAAATTGGATATGGTATGATTTCCTACATTTGGTATGGATTTATAAAAAATAAATAAGAAATAATCATATTTATACTCAAATAATTCATTAAAAAATGTTACTATTATATTATTATATCAACTACTTCCTCCAAAAATAGTTCAGTTTATTTAAATTAGTGTACAATATAGCCTTAAAATTCCCTGAACCATACTATTTTATTATTTTATTTTATTTTTCTTTTCTTTTTTTTTAATTGCTGAGAATTAAAGATTAAAGAGAGGTGTGTATGTTGTCAATAATTAGCCCCATGACATAGTATAAATTAAAAATTGATATATGGAAGGAGAGATGAAATATATTAACTCAATTAAAATTCATTGACTCCTTTATTAAATAAAATTGTATTTTTCAGGTTCCTATTGAAAAGCAAGAGTTTTCCATGGCATTCACTTCTCTTTCGGATGCTATAGGAATAACATTGTCTGGTTTCATTGCCATACCAGTTCATAATTTTATCTGTAAATTACCAAAGTATTAATATTTAGATTTTAGCCTTTGAAGCCACTACACTAATTTTTAAAGGGTAGTGGCTGTTTTATGAGTTACTATTAAATCTGATTAGATGTACTGAACTAATTTTAATGCTAAGTTATGATTGTTTATTTATTCTTGTGTAAGTAATAACTTACGCAATTTTTTTTTATCTGACATTTTGTTTATTCAGAATAAACATTGTGAGATTTCTAATATGTATTATATAATTATAAATAGCTGGCTGTCTAAAATGTATAATACAGTTTACACTAGTTTTATGATTAATTTAAAATAATTAAATATGAGCTCCCAAATTCGGGAATTTTAAAATATCCAAATACTCCTGTGTTTTATTTTTTTTAAATAAAAATATGAATTCATCTGAGTTTTGGGAAGTTTGCTGTCACAACTATCTATTGATTTTATACCTTTTCTTTTTGATTTTGAAAAAATTGTCAATTACCAAATGTTAAATAGTAATGTAGCTCCAATTGTTAGAAAATCTAGATTTGCATAGTTTAATCATATTTTCTGTAAAATGATCTCATAAAAGCATTAATTATATTTTAAAAGATTATTTATATTACAGTACTGTAAGATGTGTTTATTGCCTAAAACTATTACACATGTTAACTGAATTACATCAGTTTTAAATTACATGTATTGCTTATTAGTTACTGTGAATTATAAGATTTTTCCTTTTAAAAAATCTTATAATATTTTTAAAATGTTTGTTTGTATTAATATCCAATATCTGTATCCGATAGATGATCTTTAAGATGATATTAATTTGAAAGATTTTCTAAACTATTTGACATATTATTCATGGTATTTCCGTTTAAAAATTAACTAAACTTTAGTCCCTGTGTTAAATATTTATTGTGTTATTAACTGTGATTTTTTATCATTTCAGTGTTATAGCCCTGTATAGAATATTATTTTATTTTTATTTTTTAATGAATTTATTCATATTTTCTTAACATCAGTATGGTAGAATTCATATCTAGTATTTTTTTTTTTTTTTTTTGTAATCTAAAATTTAAATAATATAATTTTATTTATTTATTCGTTTTCAAAGCAATTTATTATGTTTTTCAATATAAAAGTGTTATTGTTATTCATTGAATATCATTATGTGATATTAGTTTTGGAAAGATCCATTGAGCTTTATTGTATAGTACTGTTCCCTACTTTTATAGGCATTATGGACAAAACCAAATTTGTCTTAAATTAACTTTCTCAATTACTTGTGATTATTTATCACTAGGTAAAACCTTAAGTAATATACAATTTTAATATTTGTTTGCTACTAGTATAAAGGAGAAGCAACTAATGCTTAAATGATAGTCGATTGCTTATTTATTCTATTATTATATAATTTGATAATTATTAGGTGTCTTTGTTATACATAGATAAATACAAGGATATATTTCATAATTATGTAACTTTTACTTAATACTGTGCATATTTTATGTTTAGCTCTATATCAGCTAAATTATTTTTGAGTTATTAAGTTGAGAAAACAAATGTATACATTGCATTTGTTCCTCTTATGTTTCCTGTTGTCCATTCATTTCATGATAGCGAAAATGCAGTACTTACCTTCTGTTAACTATTATGACTTTAACTACTATAAATAGTAATTGTATAAGTACATCTTAAAACTAAACAAAGAATAAAGCAGTATTTATTTT
This sequence comes from Piezodorus guildinii, assembly GCA_023052935.1. Classification (NCBI taxonomy): domain Eukaryota; kingdom Metazoa; phylum Arthropoda; class Insecta; order Hemiptera; family Pentatomidae; genus Piezodorus; species Piezodorus guildinii. The sequence continues at coordinate 107,406,272 of CM041295.1, read as the reverse complement.
TATTTTTTAATAATTTTAAAAATATAGTTTTATTTTGTAAATAAGTATTTTTATAATATTTTTATAAATGACATAGCAATAAGTTTCTTGTAAAAAAAATAATAATAATGATGAAAATAATCATTAATTAATTAAGAAATAGAGTTTTTGTTACCTTGTTTCAAATAAATTAAATCCATTAAATTTTGATCATAGAAGAATCAATCACTGAATAAGAACTAAGCTTTATATTCTTCCTCATACTTTTTTTTTTCACTTTTTTATCCTCAATCCCCATCATGTGGAATATCCCATGACACTCTTAAATTTCAAACTCCCACTAACCCCATAATTTCTGTGTATTTTAATTTCTACAGGGTCACTGCCATACTGAGCGTCCAGATTCAAGGTTTCTGATTACATTTGATCAATTTTAATGAAGAAGGATGAATAGCGTAATTTTAGACATTCCAAAACGTGTAAAATTTCTTTATTACTTCAATCACCCCTTCTAAAAATGATCCAAACCTCTAACCTACAGAATATGTTCAGCTGATTACATTATCACTATTTTGGATATTAGTTTTGTTTAAGTTTGGGCTTGACTTACATAGATGTATTACTGGTTGTTCTGTTCATCATAACAAAATTGTAATATGTATCCACTCATATTACAAAATATTTTGATACATAGTTAAAATAGATTAAAGTAAGCTGGAATAGAATGATATAAAGGGAGCCCGTGGCTGAGCGGCTAGCCCGCTAGTCTCTCATGCTACAGGTTGCGAGTTCAAATATAAGGATGTAATATAATGGGGATTCACTCGCAGCCTCTCCCCCGGGTATGTGAGACCCGTCTGCCAAATGATGGCCACTCACGAAATTAGGCGTAGGGAGTGATGACCCTACACTATAAATTGCATCGTGAAACACGAGTGTAAACTCCCAGGAGATAACAACGCGAGCCCCAGGCCTGCACATCCTATCGCGCCACTGAAAAAAAAATAGAATGATATGACTTGTTGAAAAAAAACTTACACTTATAAGCTCACCCAATAGTCTGCCTTTTAAATATTATACAGGATGATATTAATTTAAATTATGATTGTCCCAAACTCATGATGATTTTGAATTTCTTAGCCCTGACCATCTTATTAACTATTGATTTTTCCTTAAATCAGGAATATCAAAATATTGTTCCATGGGAGGGGGAAGTAATTTTCTGTTTCCAAATTAATATGTATCAAGTAAATTGTTAATACAGTTAGATAATTGTGCTGCAATAGTTTCAAAACATAAAGAGACTCCTCACTATAAAATGTCCCACCTGGATCAAAACCTGTCAATTGATGAATTGACTGTGAGCTAATTGGTCCCTCCAGAAATATAAAGACACCAAAAAGAAGTTACACTGACAGTAATATCGTTTTTAATAGAACATTTTGTAGAAAGTTTCAAGGAAGCTTTTTCATATTCCTCAGGAAGTTGAACAATTTTAAAAAACAAGCCTCTAGGCAAGCACAACAAACATCTTTTACTCTCTGACAAAGAATAAAGCTTATATAGCATTTCCAAGACAATTGTAACCTTTTCCAAGTCAAATTTAACTTTTTCCATTTCAATGTAACTTTTTCCAAGTCAAATGTAACCCTTTCCATTTCAAATGTCACCTTTTCTATTTCAAATGTTACCTTTTCCAAAGCCATTGTAACCTTTTTCTTCACTTCTAGCCTTAAATATTCCGTTTTATTTATTTGTTTATTGAAAAATAATAAGTTTAATTAAAATTATGACTTTTTCAATAATTTTGGCATATACCTATCGCAATTTTTTTTGTTTTTTAGATATTTGATATCAAGTTCGGTTTTTTACGAGCTAATATTTAAAAAAATTAATTATCGTCTATTTAGTTTTATGATAGTTATTGATTTTGAGTTTTTAGAAGGGAGGGGTAGTTTTTGGGAATAAACAATGTGTTTTCGGATATTATAATTACGTTTTTCGACCTGTATTTTTTTTATTGGTCGCGTGTATGTTAACTCGCATTAACTTTTAATGTTTTTAATTGATATAGGAGTTGATAATTGTGTTTTCGGGTCTTGTGGTACATTTTTCAACTGTGTTTTTTATCGCTCGCACTTATTTTAACTAAAATTTACTTTTTATGTGTTTTATTGTTACAAGGATCTATAATTGTGTTTTCCGGTCTTGTGGTACATTTTTCAACTGCGTTTTTTATCGCTCGCACTTATTTTAACTAAAATTTACTTTTTATGTGTTTTATTGTTACAAAGATCTATAATTGTGTTTTCGGGTCTTATAATTACGTTTTTTGAGTTTAATTTTTTATCGCTCCCGTACATTTTAACTCGAATTTACTTTTAATGTTTTTTATTGATATTGGGATTAATTAATGTGCTTTCGGGGGTTATGATTACGTTTTCCAGCTGTATTTGTTATCACTCTAGCTTATTTTAACTAAAATTTACTTTTTATGTTTTTTATTGTTACAAGGATCTATAATTGTGTTTTTGGGTCTTATAATTACGTTTTCTGAATTTTTTTTTTTTTTTTTATTGCTCCCGCACATTTTAACTCGAATTTATTTTTAATGTTTTTTATTAATATAGGGATTAATTAATGTGCTCTCGGGGGCTATGATTAAGTTTTTCCAGCTGTATTTTTTATCGCTGATGCGTATTTCAACTCGAATCTACTTTTAATATTTTTTATTGTTATAGAGGTTGATGATTGTATTTTTGAGTCTTGTGATTACGTTTTGTAAGCTGTATTTGTTTATCGCTCGCTCGCATTTCAACTTGCCTTTACTTTTAATCTTTTTATTGTTATAGGTATCTATACTTGCGTTTTCGAGGGGTTATGAAAATTTTTATGAGCTTTTTTTCACCACTCGTGCGGATTTCAAGTTGCATTTATTTTATAATATCTACGGTAAGTAGAAATTACCGAGCGCATAAAAAAATATAGTTCAATTCAAACACGTAATCAACCCCCTTAAAACAAAAACAGAAAAAAAGAACACTCTATCAAATTATAGAATAATATCAACACTAAATTGAAACGCTATATAGAATAATCAGTCCAAAAAAAAGTTTATTCATAAACCCCGAAAACGCAAGTATAGATTCCTATAACAATAAAAAGATTAAAAGTAAAGGCAAGTTGAAATGCGAGCGAGCGATAAACAAATACAGCTTACAAAACATAATTACAAGAATCACAAATACAATTATCAACCTCTATAATAATAAAAAAATATTAAAAGTAAATGCGAGTTGAAATACGCATGAGCGATAAAAGGTGCGTAATCATAACTACCCGAAAGCACATTAATTAATCCCTATATCAATAAAAAACATTAAAAGTAAATTCGAGTTAAAATGTGCGGAAGCGTTAAAAAAATAAAACTCTGAAAACGTAATCATAAGACAGATAAAGAACTTAACCGCTCGATGAACTTAAAAAAAACTTTATTGGTAAAAACAAACTGTTACAAGCACTACACTACTATTTACAAAGAACTAAACTACTATCTAGATCTACTTGAATGGCTAGAGTGGCTAGAATGAATGGTTACATCTCTAGAAGGGATATTTATACAATACTAGAAGGAGGGGGAAAGTGCTGATTCAGGGATGTAGGGTTTTGTACCTTAACTCCTCCCTTCTCAAGATGCGAAACTCCGGAGAGCATTAATTTTTAGGTAAAGTCCAAGGATTATATATTTGAGGTAGCTGGACATGTTCTATGTTGTTGTCCAATGGTTGAGCCCTTGAGGTACATTTACAATGAGTAAGGATAAGAATATAGATATTATACATGAAAAGATATAAAATAATAAAGCTAAGAATATACAAGTAATAATCAGTTTCTATAAAGGATATATAATCTAATTCTTCTAGGGTAATAGATTGATTAGGTGGTAGTTCAAGTACATCAAATGACATGTTTAAGAGTACAGGGTTACTAATAGTATTTTCTAATTTAATAATCTTTGAATCTATAACTACAGTATTAGGTCTAGGGCATTGTAACAAAGTTTCATTTTGTTTTAGTTTAATTAAGGCAGTTAAAGGTAAAAAAATGGGATGGGAAGCCTTATCTTCTAAAGTTACATAGCTGATATTAAAACTAAGGTAATAATCTATATCATCAATATATCTAATAAAAGAATTGACCTTAATACTAGATGTAATACAATTTTTAAAGCTATTTGTTAGTAGATTTTTTGTACAATTATTGTTGGTTTCTTTAACATTTATACAATAATAATAAGAGTTAATATATGTACAGTTACCTGTAAAGGTTTTATTCTTATTTAATAATACAAGTTTATTAGGTGTTAAAGTTGTTACAAATGTGCTGTTGTGTAATACAGGAATTGGAAGAAGATACATAGTGCTATACATTTTAGTTTTCAAAGGAATTGATATAAAGTAGTGAATTATATTATTTTTAATTGAACATCTAGTTTTACTGATTTGCCACAGTGTTTCCAAATCCGAACCGTTGAGCTAATGCTCCAAGCTGTTGTCTTATGTCGCTTATCTCACCGTCGTCTTGAGTTACGTGGTGGACAGGCGCGTTATCTGACCTTACAGTTCTCATAGACACTGTATTTGCTGAGTCGGGTTTAAAAGGGCCCGTGGGAAAAGGCGTCTTCTGCCTCTGTTGATCCCAGTTAAAACATGTGAAATTATTCGTGCTTTGTTGATTGAAACGCCTATTTTGACCCGAGTCTCTACTAGTTTGATTTTGACTATAATTGGGAGTTGGCTCAGGGTTAGGATTTGAATTAAAATTAGAGTTTGAATAAAAATTAGAATTAAAATTAGGGTTTGAATTAAAATTATAATTAGGATTATGATTTGGATTAAAGTTATAATTAGGATTAAGATTAGAATTAAAATAAGGAGTTTGGTTATAATTATTATGAGGATTTTGATTATGATAATTGTGATAAGGATTTCGGTTATAATTATGATTATAATTGTGATTATAGTTAAAATTATTGTTTGGTTTAAAATGTTTATTATTTTTATATCTAAAGTTATTTTTTGGCGTGAAATTATTATGATGTCCGTATAGTCTTTCTAAAATAAAGGAACAGTCATTTTGAATAGCATTTCTAATATCGTCTATATCTGAAAGTCTCAAGTGATTTAGGAAATCACAAAGCTGTGGGTGTAAATTTGCTTTAATATGATAGTTGATTTCCTGATCTTGTAATTTCATAACTGTGTCCTTATTTATAATTTCATCGTCTAGGGAGATTCTAGAGAATATTAAGGCTCTGATGTGTGCTATCCTATCGATAAATGAAATAGGGTGTTCTTTTGGTCCTGCTTTAATATTTAATAATTCTAATTTCAGTTGTTCAACTGTTCTAGAGTCTTTAAAATTCTTTTGTAAATGGTCTAAAAGTTCTGAAACATTTATGAATGTATTTGTTAATAAACAATGCCTAGCATTACCTACTAACCTTGATGTTACTTTACTAAGGAGTCGGGCATGATTTTGTAATCTTAAAGAGTTATTTTCACTACAGACTGTATCGTATACTGCTTTAACAGATTTTACAAAAAAGATTAAATCTTCAGGATTGCCTTCATAAGTTGGGATATGATCGTAATCCTCTTTTGTCATAGAATATGAAATGGTAGCCATATTGTCTGTTAAATCAGTATTTTTATTCTTAATTAATAAGTTACTTAATTGGTCTGTAATTTCACTTATATCTAACCTAACTATATTTTTCTTATCCTTAGGCATACATAAAAAAAATAAATCTTAAACTAATATGTACCTCAAGTTTTTTCTCAGTTCTGCGGAGTTCTATCAAATTTTTCTTGACCCTATTGAAGTGTAAAAACACAAACTTCAGGTGGTTTACTCCAAGACCTGTTATCAAAAGACTATTTCGTCGGTCTTTCTTGAGTTTCCGTTCAAGGCTGTCTTCACTGAGTAGATCCAAAATCTGTTGGGATATTTCGTCGATTTTTCTTGATCTTCAGGAAAATTTCGTCACCTTTACTGACCTGAGGCTGATAGGGTACCTGTTCGGGCGCCAGATAAAGAACTTAACCGCTCGATGAACTTAAAAAAAACTTTATTGGTAAAAACAAACTGTTACAAGCACTACACTACTATTTACAAAGAACTAAACTACTATCTAGATCTACTTGAATGGCTAGAGTGGCTAGAATGAATGGTTACATCTCTAGAAGGGATATTTATACAATACTAGAAGGAGGGGGAAAGTGCTGATTCAGGGATGTAGGGTTTTGTACCTTAACTGACCCAAAAACACAATTATAGATCCTTGTAACAATAAAAAACATAAAAAGTAAATTTTAGTTAAAATAAGCGAGAGCGATAACAAATACAGCTGGAAAAACGTAATCATAGCCCCCCGAAAGCACATTAATTAATCCATATATCAATAAAAAACATTAAAAGTAAATTCGAGTTAAAATGTACGGGAGCGATAAAAAAATTAAACTCAAAAAACGTAATTATAAGACCCGAAAACACAATTATAGATCCTTGTAACAGTAAAACATAAAAAATAAATTTAATTAAAATAAGTGCGAGCAATAAAAAACACAGTTGAAAAATGTTATCACAAGACCCGAATGGTTACATTTGAAATGGAAAAAGTTACATTTGACTTGGAAAAGGTTACAATTGACTTGGAAATGCTATATATATTAAAACATAAATAGAAAAAATATTATTAAACCTATTAATCATTAAAGTATTATATACCTTTGCAAAGGTTATTCTGTTGTTATATATGCGTATGTATTAATACCCATATCAATATAGTTTTGCATAAATTAATGTGAATATTTTTGGGTAATCATCCTCAATTATTGAATTTAATGAGGCAATAAGCGATCAGAATGGAAACCTTAAAGAACTGAATGCGGCTGCAATTACTTTACGAAATAGTAACATTATATACAAGAAATTAAGAGCTAGAACTAGAACATTTGTTTGAACTGACTTTAGAACGAATATTATTCAACGCGTACATGATTATTATGGCTATACTGGCGAAGCTCTAATGAAAGAGAAAATAAGGCCCATTTTCTGCTTTAAAAACTTGGACTCATTCATCAATCAATACTGTAAGAATTGTGCCGTTTGAGTAGAAAATAAAGATCTTTAAAAAAAAAAAATGAGGGACGATTGGAAACTGTTTCGTTTCTGTGCCATCCCATAACAAATATGAATCATGGGGGGTGTGGGTCAAGATGTTTACCCAAAATGTCACAGATAGGGCCAGATCTTGAACCTTATGAGATCATGTCCATTGATACAGTTGGTGGCTTCGCAGGCAACAGGTCTTCCAAGAAATACATGCATATCTTGGTTGATCATTTCTGTAGATATGCTTGGATTTCTACAACAATAGGTCAGTGCGCTCAGGATTTTATAAAGCTTATTGACCCAATTGCTTGAAACAATGAAATAAAAATCATCCTTGCTAACTAATATCCTGGATTGAATTAAGAAGAACTGAAAAATTATTTGGATAGGAAAAAAATTAAATTGATATTCACCTCCATAGATTGTCCTCAATCCAATGGGCTAAATGAAAGGTTGAATCAACCCCTAGTCAATAGGATAAGGTGCAAAATTAATACCGGAAACAAACGCGCCTGGTCAAGAGTTGCTGAGGAGTGTGTCGCGGAATACAACATAACAAGGTATAGTTCAACCAAATTTGAGTCGCAATATTTACTCTGCGAAAAACAATCAACCATTTATCCCCTTAGTTCAATCGAGAAAAGGGATTTAGTCAGAGATAGACAGGAAGCACGATTGAATTCCAGAAAGAGCTTTGAGATGAATAAAACCAGGATTGATAAAAACAGAAGAGATCACGAATTCAAAATAGGAGAACATGTCTATGTAGAGAACGGAAATAAAATGAATTGAAGAAAGTTACATAAAGTTAGAGTGGGCCCATTCAAGATTTTGAAGAGGATCTCATCGCCAGTATACGAACTTGATTGTAGAAAAAGGAAAATTATATCAAATTTATTCGACACCAACAAGTTGTCACTTTATCCTAGTGAGAAACTGACTGCAGGGGGGGGGGATGTAAATAATTATTTTAATTATTTGTGTAAAAACATATTTATGAACATATGTTCAATTATTTAAAGAGTTTGTGTTGTACAGTTATGGGTTATTGACTTGTAATTTAATTATTCTTGTGATATAATAAAATCTGTTAAAACCAACTTACTTAATTAATATACGAACCACCGGCAACACAGCTACTAAGCTTATTATAGAATAAATACAAAAAAGTTTATAATAAACCAATATTTGAGCGAGCGCACTTAATATTTACAGTATAATTCGGGATATGAACGCCCGTAACGCAGCTACTGAGCCTAATATAGAATAAATACGAAAAAGTTATAATAAACCTATATTTGACTGAGCGCACTTTAAATTAATAGCATAATCGGTATACGAGCCCTTGGTAACGTAGCAACCAGGCAGAGCATCGACTTGATACGAAAAAGTTAGAATAAACCCATATTTGAGTGACTTGGAAAAGGTTGTATTTGAGTTGCAAATGCTATATATATTACATTATTATATATACTTACAATGTGTTTTATTGTATGTACAAAAAAACAGAAAACAAAGAAATAATATTGCAGAAAAAGCAAAAAGATTGGTTAATGTTACATCTTTTTGATATAGGGATATATGGTATAAAATAGCGGGCTAAGATTTTTAAAAAATACAGAATCAATAACAAAGGTATAGGTAACATAAAGCGAAAATATTATTACTACGACCGGAAGGAGAAATATGTAACTAATAGTGACGAGGTACAGAATAAAAAATGAGTAGGTAATTACTATTAAATGTGCCGGTTACCACTTCAAAATTGTTCATATTTAAAAGTTTAATTGCTCACATATAGTTCTTCATTTAATTTTTAATTATTTGCTTAGTTTCTCTTTATAGTCTTCAAATATTCTCATTCCAATATTATCATCTTAATTTTATGTTTGCTTCCATATTCTATTACTGTCATCTTATTGTCATTTTAATTTAATTTTATGTTTGTTTTCATATTTTATTACTGTCATCATATTAGTGTACATAACTTATTATTAATTTTCTAATTACATTGATTGTTATATGGTATCCCTTAGCCCTGATGAAGGGCCATGATGTAGGCCGAAACGTCGGCACACTACTACAATAAGTATTACTTATTAGTGTGGATTTTTTTTATGACCGCACCCCCAACCATCTTTCTCAGCTAATATTCTCAACGGTCAACAAAACTCCATCATTTTAAATGAAAATTGCGTGCGTTATCAGGCCAATTCTTCGCAAATATTTTTCATTTAAGTAATAACTTCTGTTTGAGCCTGGACATTATAATTTTTTTTTACCTGTATATATTTTGTTGATAATTAAAAATCAAATTAAAATTAAAAATAGTTTTTAATGAGGAAAATATTTTTTTTGTTAGTTTATATATTATATTTACATCTTTTAGTGTTTATATTCAAGTGCAGTTAGGGATTAGACAGAGAACAGTGTCCCCCTTGCCCTCAAGCCAGTACCGTTGGAACCAGCTAGCTGAGAGTACGTATTTATCGATTGGCGCCTTCAACCAATTTATCGATCAGGACTTCGTTTCGTTGTCTTCTCGAAGATCACCGTCCTTCCATGGAGAGTCGCCTACCCGTCGTACGGAAGCTAAGCTATAATCTGGAGAATTTATGGACAGATAATTATCATTGATTTTTTTTCTCATTATATTTATTCATTTTCTGTAACATTATTAACAGCTCTAACCCACTAACCTAATCTTTTAAATTATTTTTTCTACAGTTTGTTTTAATCGAAGAACTTTTTTTATTTGTTTATAAATCAAATGGTTTTCATATTATATATATTGTAAATTTTCCTCATATTTTTTTTATTAAACTTTTATTTATTTTCATTACTTTCAATTTTATCTTTTTATTTAATATTACCCCTTTTTTATTTTTTGAATGATTAAGTACTCAAGACCAGCTCATTTCGAAACGGGATCGAGTCTACATTTTCTTATTGAGTTTTAATGTCACTCATCCCAACAACTTCTAAGTAAGGGGTTCGAAAGCACTGGACCACAACATCGAAAATTCGTGGAAGGAATAACGGATTCGTAAGAATATAAACCTACAGACTCACTAGGCCGATCTCCGTAATGATGGGATTTAGCAATGGGAGTCTACAAATGAGTGTGACGAAAGGAGGGAAACGTGAAGAAAGACCAGATATTTATTTAAAAAGGACAGATGAGAGATATTCTGACCTATTGAGGTCCTTTTAGGTAGGGGCATGGAGGAAAACCTAATTTAAGGGCCAATTGCAAGGTTTATCGCATCTCTAAGTTTATAATAGATGTCGAGAGCTTTTTGACTCAACTATTCTTTTGGGTTGACATAATGTATACATATTTATAATAATAATTGGAAAATTTCAAAATAACAATATTGTTAAATATAAAATAGTATTCTTTAAGGTGGTCGTTGAATTTTTAAGTTAGCGCAGCCTGGGAGAGAGAGAGAGCGTGTAATACCTTTGCAGGGTGCAGATTAGGAAGTCTTTAAAGAGAAAAAGACTAGAGTTAATGTAGCTCCGCCACAATACGGAAGATTCAACCAAGTTTTATATTATCGAAGTTGGCTGACAACCGTCACAATAATAGGAACCTTAATTATTGTATTTTTTACTTATTTTATCTTCAAAATTGAGAGTTGATGTTTATCAATGAACAAAAAAATTTGTGTGACTTTGAATTTTGGGTATTAGTTGAAGCATTTTACTCAGCACTGGTGGACAGTTCTGATCAGTTTAGTTATGCTGGTTGGTTGCTACAGTGATATTAAGGGGATTTTATTGTCTCTTTGTCATTCCAAGTTCGTTACAGAACGTTTGATTTGATCTCTGTTTATCAGACAACTTTTAGTCCCACTTGTATCATGGCATCTTGTTCGCAGGCCGGCGATTTTTCAGATGAAAAATCAGATTTAAGAAATGTTGTGGAGAAATCTTCATTAAAATGGATTTTTGTTGGAGGTAAAGGAGGTGTTGGAAAAACTACCTGTAGGTTAGTGGCTTTAATGATTGAAATTCTCATTTATGTTTTCTATATGATATTGTTTTTCTTATACTTAATCATTAACATTATTTCGTTTAATTTTCGTATCCTTTAATTTATGATTTACGTAGTATAATTTGCTATTTTGTTAAGAAAACTTTTTTTTTCTATAGTTGGAATAGATTCATTTATCTTTTACTTGTTCATTTTATACTAAAAACTGGTAAACCAGACATCAGTGTAAGCATTTTGGTTACCAGATTATTTGTGCTTTAATCATAAAATTGTCAGTGTGTGCCCTATTCATTTAAAGTTATTTCCTTTGTATTAGGAAACAATTCATGGTATTTTCTCTTGTAAATATTATTTTCATTGAAGCTGCTTACTATATATTGCTAACCACTTTTATTAAAGGATGCCAAAAGGTGTTTCGCCTGTTAGGGAAATAAGTCTATATATTTTCTTCGTATTTAATATTTCCTTTAATTAAATTCAATTTTCACTTTAGCTGTTTGAATTCTCGAAGCATATCATTTCTTCAATACTTGATACATGCATTTTTTTTTATAGTTTTAATTTAGGTTATAATTTAGATCGATTATAATATGACTTCACTGATTGTGGTTTTGTTCTAAAATTTCAGTCAACATTTCTATTCGCAGTGAGATGATATATTTTATTTCTCAATTTTTATAAACTTAACATAAGAGTATAAATGGATTTAATGTTTGAATTATTTTTAGTTAAGCTGTAGTATTGAAAGTTAATGGCAGTCATTTGTCATTTTTGGGTAGTTGAATATTCCTTTTATCATGAATTTATTTTTGAATATTTTTTTCTCTATAAAAGCTAAAATAGCTTGTTTTAATTTTGATTTGAACCAATACAAGCAAATGTGAATGGGCGGATATAGTTTTATCATTAAATGTATGATGAATAATATATTAATACGTTATTATGGAACATTATGAAAATTAAAACAAACATTGTGCAAAAACATGTAAATGGCATTTTGTGTGTCATTGAATGAGATAAAATAGATTATTTTATAATAAAATAAAGATAATCATTAAACAAATATGGAATAAACTATAACTTAATTATGATTTCTGAACATGAAAATAAACAGAGAGGGTAAATGACTTAGTATAAAATAAACAAGAAAAGAAAGGCTTCTGATATGTTATATGATTATTCCTTAAAACAAATTACATGAAAATCAATATTATTTAAAAAATATATAAATTAAGACGTAATAAATTTAAAAAAAAAAAAAAAATATATATATATATATATATATATATATATATATATATATATATATGTGTGTGTATAAAATTTATTTTAGGTATTTTATATCCAGTAAATGTAATGAGAAAAACTTGAATGTTTACAATACATAAAAATTTAAATAAAGTTATTGCAATTAATATTTCTGAACCATGCACGAATGTAAAGTATAAAAAGTGCACATAAATGAAACAATCTTTTCATAGTCTGAACAAAACTTTTAAAAATTATTTGCTGGAATATATATTTGATATTTAACCAACACATAGAATAGGCAATCTCAAATGAAAGATACAGTTTTGAAAATTCAAATATTTTTTGTACAATATGAACAGAATATAACTAAAGGGTAAATTAGTTATACCAATATTATCTCATAACATTTTTTTTTTGCTTGATTTGACTCAATTAGAACACAAGGAAATGAATGATTTCATTCTATGCTGTTAAAAAAAAAAAAATGTTTATATATATATATATATATATATATATATATATATATATATATATATATATATATTATAATTTACTTATTTTTTAAAATATTATTTTATAAACAAAATTAATTTATCAAAATATTTACTTAATTATTATTCATTTTACTCTCAGGGTATGGTATGGGTTCTTGACAATCAGGCACATTTTTATTAATTAGCTTTTTAATTATAACAAAAACTTACAAAAATGAGACAAAGAATATGTAGGCTAACTATAATTATTCTCCATGTTCAGACAGCATCTCCTACCTCCCCAGCTCCCCACTCAAAACTGTCTATGACCAGGTATCTTTCTTCTACCTGGGATGTCCCTTGCATCCAAAATGGAGGTTATGTTTACAAAAAACCTGTACCACTACAACCCATGAAGGGTCTTGGGCTCAGTACATATAGAGATTCGTACGGTTTCTAGGCCAACGGCAGTGCAATGAGGTGATTAGGCCTTAATCACGCTCAGCCGCCAGGTTTTTCCCCAATTAATTTGGGTACCCACTTTATAGAGGCTGGGTCTGCCCCAGGAGGGTCTCCATACCCTAGGGTCGGCCCCCGACTGAATTAACAGAATAAATAATATTCTGCCACAGTCGGGATTCGAACCCAGGACCCGGAGCACAGCAGACTAGTTCTCTATCCACATATGGTTATGTTTACAAACAAACAAATAAGAGCTGTTATTCAAATTTTACCTTTTATCTTATTGTTAGCCTGCCTAACTCAACAACAAATATATAAATTAATAACCACTATAATTATAAAAAATGGGTATATTACAATATATATACATCAGTACGAATCTCTATATGTACTTAGCCCAAGACCCTTTATGGGTTGTAGAGGTACAGGTTTTATATATATATATATATATATATATATATATATATTATATAATATATATATATATATATATATATATATATATATATATATATATATATAATATATATATAGATATATATATATAAAACAATATATATATATTAAAACAATATATATATATTTTTTTTTTATATATATTTTATTTATTTTATATATTATAATTATATTTACTTATTGGGTTGTTTCACATGAAATATCCGTTTTTATAGTTTCTGAAATACATTAAGGATTTTGCAGGTCTCTGTTATTTTCTTCCGAATATTTACATATTTAAAGTGAACAGTTACTTATCCTCTACCTTTGTATTACAAACATTAGCTTCCCAATCAATTACCCACTTTTTAGTATACCTCCAAATATGAACATAGAAACACGCGATTTTCGAGTAATATTTTTGTACGAGTTTAAACTCGGCCATTCAGCAGCTGAGGCCGCTAGAAATATTTGCAAGGCGTTTGGGAAGGGAGTATTAATGAACGGACCATTCGCCGTTGGTTTGCTAAGTTTTCAGCTGGGGAAACCTACTTGGAAAACTTTCCCCGAGGAAGACCTCTGTCCGTAATAGACAACAATGTCCTCAAACATACAGTAGAAGGAAATCCCTACCAATCAGTTAAAGGACTCTCAGCACAACTAAATGCAAGTGCATCTACCGTTTCCAGACATTTAAAGTGTATTGGGAAAGTAAAAAAAGCTCGATACATGGGTAGGTCCCTCATGATCTCACTGAGCTGCATGTTTCAAAACATACCGTGCAAAAATTGAAAGAACTGGGCTACGAAATTCTTCCGCATCCACCATATTCTCCCGACTTGTCTCCAACAGATTACCACCTGTTCAGGAATTTAGACAACTTCGTCAAAGGAAAACTTTTTAAAAATGATGATCAAGTGAAAAGTGCGTTTTCAGATTTTGTTTCACTTCAAAGCTCAGAGTTTTTCAGTTCGGGGATAAAAAAGTTGGTGTCACGTTGGGAAAAATGTGTAGAAAAAGAAGCTAAACACTTCGAATAAAATTATCTTGTTTTCATATCGTATTTTTAATAAAAATCCTTTACCTTGAAAACGGACATTTCATGTGACACAACCCAATACAACCCATGAAGGGTCTTGGGCTCAGTACATATAGGCCAACAGCCGTGCAGTGAGGTAATTGGGCTCAGACGCCAGGTTTTTTCCCCAATTTTAGTACCCACTTTAAAGAGGCTGGTTCTGCCCCAGGAGGGTCTCCATACCCTAGGATCACCCCTGGCTGAATTAACAGAGTAAATAATATTCTGTCTTAGCCGAGATTCGAACCCAGTACTCAGAGAACTGTAGATTAGTACTCTATCCACTAGACCACACTGCTCCCATATACATATATATATATATATATATATATATATATATATATATATATATATATATATATAATATATATATATATATATTATATGTGTGTATAGAATAGAATAGAAAAAAAACCAACTTTATTCTGGGACAATGTTCCTTAAGAATAACATTAATGAACAAAATAATAATTTATGTCTGGCCTAAAACAATATATAACTACATTTAAATAACAAAAGAAAGAAGCATATGTACATAGAGATGTACATATTCTAGAAATAAATAAACAAGAATTAACCTAAAATATATCTTTTACACCTCATTAAAGTACATACACAAATCAACTCACATTAATTTGTATAATAAAAATTAGCTTACATCGGACTGGAGAGAATGGAAGTATTGAAAGAGGAGGGATTTAAATGATGAAAGGGAAGGAGCATGTCTGATGTTTGATGGGAGAGTATTCCATAAGGCAGTGGAACGGGCTAAAAAGGAGCAATAATATTTATTTGGTTCTGTGGAAAGGAGTTTGGAGGTCAGACAGACGGGATCTTGTTTCCTGGTGATGGGTTGAGGATTTAAATACCAGAAGGCTGTAGACATAAAATGGATGGTGGGAGTTAATGTTAAAGAATGATCCAATGAATTATTGTCTTTGAAAGGTTGGATATAACCACTTAAACTTGTCGTAGATGTGGGATAAATGCGACCGTCTCGAGGTACCGAACACAAATCTTAAAAAACAATGTTATATATACATAACACACAGATTATATATATATATATATATTATATATATATATATATATATATATATATATATATATATATACACACATATATATACATACATACATGCCCGTTCCATTACATTCTGGAATTCCATTCCTTCCAATATACGTCATGTTCTCCTTTCCACATTCAATATCGCTTTTCCACACCTATTATTCCAAACTGACGCTTGTTAATCTTTAATTAATTAGATTTTCATTATAATCATTATAGAATGAATATCCTATGTTTACTTCTTATTTTTTTTATTTTATTTCATATATACATGTATATATTATTATTATTTTTCGTTAGAGTGTTCAAAATTAGTTGTTTCTTACTTTCAATTTACTATTTGTTTACTTCACTTTTTTTTACGCTTTTTCTTAACTTTGGTACATAGAGATGTGTATGTACATACATTTATATAAATTTCTTTTTCTACCTTTTTTACTTATGTACATAATTATGTCTATTTAATGTTATCTGGCCAGATGTGCTACCTTTACTTGTAAATTTCATGTTATTCTTAGGGGGCAAAGTCCCAGAATAGATTGTTTTTCTATTTCTATTTCTATTATATATATACAAACTGCAGTAAACTGATGGGCAGGGTAACTCAGTGCTGTCAGACCAAACTGCATACTGCAGCAATTGAATCATCTAATATGTTGGTAAAATGGAAGCTTTCTTCACTGGCAATGCTTCAGTCCTGACCATGGTTTTTTTAATTTCTTTTGTTTGCCTAACTAAACTGTTAATTACTTTACACATTAACAGAAACTTTACAAGTTCCTTCAAAGTTTGTTTATATCTCTATATTAGTCTATAGCACTTCATAATTAGCCAATAAAGATAATCAAAAGAAAATTGACAAATTTCCTACAAAATTATTCCAACATTTTTATTGTTATATAAAATTGAGTATGATCATTCCTTATGGTTGCCTTCTTATTAGTATGTTATAGGTTCTCTACATCTTAATGAAAAATACTTCAATATGAACATTTTCAAGGAATTTTTCTTGACCTGGACCTAATAATAATCCATTAAATAATTATGGATTTTATTTTTGTTTGATTTATCCAGAAGTCTGGAAAATCAAACCTTGAGGGACTGAAAAATGCAAAGAATGTACAAATTAGGAATAATATTAGTGCATAGTATTAATGTTACAAGTTATCTAAGATACCACACTTTTCTCTTTTATAGTCGAGCATTGTGAAGTTTGGGACTGTTAATTAAATCCCAACAAATGAATTTCATTGTATGAACTATGAATTTAAGAAATCCCACATATCCATATTTATTGACTGGGGCATGTGGCGTATCTGAAATTCACAATTCATATGTTCTTCATTTAATAACTGTTTTTAATCATAATGAATGACCTATTTCGGAAACAGGGTTTCTTTTTTTTTTTTCTTTTTCTTTTTTTTTTTTTTTTTTTTTTTTTACAAAATATTTCTTACATTCCAGATGTATGTAAATTGATATTATGATGTGAGGAGTTTACAAGTATCTGCTAATTTATCAACCAGTTTTCCGAGATGTATGAAATTTTGGAATATTACTGGTAAGTCTAAATTTGTTTAAGCCCCCAAAAGTCACTGAAATCTTCCCTCGGATTATGAATCTTTTGCACTAAGATGAGAAACAACATAATTTTCTATCACTTGTAATGTAGGCTTAAGTTTGGCCTTGAGATATTTTAGTGGTTGCTTACTGGTGAATCCATTTGAAAACGTCCAATTTTCATTAATTTTGCCATTCGACATTTTTGATTTTCGTGATTTTTTGACCAGTCATTCTCTATCCTTTTGTGAATATAAAACCACAAATAAAAAAATTTTGAGGCCAATACTTGCAACCGTTTAAAGTCTCCGCGGGCAAAAACATGTCATGAGAAAATCTTTCTAATACCTGTAGATTTTTAGATATCAAATCAAAACAAAAATTAACAATAAGATAAGGACATGCTTTGTATTTTTCGTTCCCATAACTCATTAACTAAATAGTGAAGAAAGTTGTTTAAAAAATTCTCGGAAATGTATCGAAAATGAGATTTTCAATAAGATAAAAGTATATAAAGTAAAAGAGACTGACTTTTAATTATTATTTTTTTTATGTAGCTTAGTCATAGTGCTACTTCCTGTAAAAATTTTGATCTTGAGAACATAGTCCTTTTTTGTATATGAATTTTCAAAATTGGCAAAAATTCATTTTTCGCTATGTTTACACGGAAATATCTCAAAAGGGACTGAGTGAAAAATTATGAAACTAATATAAATTAACTATCTATACGATTTGCTTAAGTGATACAAATTTGGTCTTTGAGACTAAGCTGGAGTTATAAAATTCTCTTAACCGTTAGAATAACGTTTTCCTTAAAAATATTAACTCTGGTAATTTTTCATATTTAAGAACCAAACAAAAACTAGGGTGATGATGAGAGTATTTTATATAATTTTGGTCCCTGAAACACATTACCTAAGTAGCCAAGAAAATGGTTTAAAAAAATCACGAAAAATTACATCAACTAAAACCTTTGGCACGCTATGACAAGAGAAGTTAGAAATGATTTTGGCGCTTATTTTTTTTCTCCTTATATAGTCTTTTTATTGCATTACTTGTTGTAGAAATTTGGATCGTTGAAGCTACATTATTTTATCATTATAAATTTAAAAAGGATTATTTTCCAGCTCAGTTATATTAATAATAAAATATCTCAGAAAGGACGGAGTGAAAAATAATGAAACCCAAACAGATTATACCTCTATATGATAGGTATTACAGTATAAATTTTAGTGGCTGAGACTCAACTGGTTCTGGTGTAATTAATTTGGTTTGTCTTATATTCGGTCAATGAGATGAGGGTCACTCGGGCATGGCCCTTAGTAATTTTTCGTGATTTTTTTTAAACCATTTTGTTGGCTACTTAGGTAATGTGTTGTAGGAACCAAAATTATATAAAATACTCTCATCATCATTCTAGTTTTTGTTTGGTTATTAAATATGCAAAATTACCAGAGTTAATATTTTTTAAGGAAAACGTTATTTTAACAGTTAAGAGAATTTTATAACTCTGGAACCAGCTTAGTCTCAAAGACCAAATTTATATCACTTAAACAAATCGTATAGATATGTAATGTGTATTAGTTTCATAATTTTTCACTCAGTCCCTTTTGAGATATTTCTGTGTAAGCATAACGAAAAATGAATTTTTGCCAATTTGAAAATTAATATACAAAAAAGGACTAGATCGAAATTTTTATAGCAAGTAGCACTATGATTAAGCTACATAAGAAAACATAATTAAAAGTGAGTCTCTTTTCCTTTATATACTTTTATCTTGTTAAAAATCTCATTTTTGATACATTTTCGAGACTTTTTTAAACAACTTTCTTCACTATTTTGGTAATGAGTTGTGGGAACAAAAAATACAAAGCATGTTCTTATCTTATTCTTAATTTTTGTTTTGATTTGATATCTAAAAAATTACAGGAATTAGAAAGATTTTCCCATGACATGTTTTTGCCCGCGGAGCTGACTTTTAATGGTTGCAATACTAAAAGTATCAGCCCAAAAAAAATTTTATTTGTGGTTTTATATTCACGAAAGGATAGAGAATAACTGGTCAAAAAATCAAAAATGTCGAGCGGCAAGGTCTGGACGATTTCGAATGGATTGACCCTTACTTGTTTGTGTGAATTGTTTTTTTACTTAAAAAATTTAAAATTTTGTGACTTCAAAATTATCTTTGGAGTTTTCATAAGCTCTTTCTTTTCATTCAAGAGTAAGAATGTTTGTTTTAATATCTTTGGGTTTTTATCTGTTAGTTATTTATGTACCTGAAAGGTACATTTTTTTTTTTTTTTTTTTTTTTTTTTTTGGGGCGGGGATAACTTAGATGTAGTTGTTTTTGTTCCTGAAAGGTACAACTATCTTTTTTTTTTGGACTGTGGGATAACTCAGATGTAGTTATTTTTGTTCCTAAAAGGTACGACTATCTTGGTTTTGGACTGTGCGATAACTCAGATGTAGTTATTTTTGTTCCTGAAAAGTGCGGCTTATCTTTTTTTTGGACTGGGGGATAACTCAGATGTGGAACTCCATATTTACAATTGTTTTGCAAAAATGTTATTATCCTTTAGCTTATTGCATAACCTTTTTGAGTTTTTAAACTAAAATCTGTAGATAACAGAAACTCAAAAGAAATATTAAAGAATTTTTAACTTCTACTGAAAGAAAATAATCTGAAAGTTCTATGAAATGAAACATGTTGAGGAAAAACCTACAATCTTTGCTTAATTTTAACCCCAAATGATAAAATTACCCTGAAACTACTAAATGAGGGACTGCGTAACACTAGAGAAAAATAGAGATTTATTTTTATATATGTAAGGTTTGAAATTCACTGATGCATATAAATTTTGTAACTATCCAAAAGTCTAGTTCAATCCAAAATAAGAATTATAATTTTTTTTTTTAATTCGTTTTGATCCCTACAAAATGATTTGATGTGGAAATTTAAAAGGATATTATAAAACTATTTAGGACAGTGCTAGTTACTGAAAATGAAATTTTGAAATTATAGGGACACTGGGCATGAATTTTATGTTGAGGAAATTATCTATATATTAAAGAAAAATTTGGAGTACAACGATGTAGTCCATCAACTTTATATTGATTTCAAAATAACACTCCATACAATATGACTCCATACACTGTCAGAAGATGTATAGCATCGTGATTGAACAGGGAATACCTAAAAAGTTTGTAAACGTTGTAGGAATGTGCTTGTCGGAAACATGCCATGAAGTCAGAATTGACCATAGTTATTCCGAGAGGTTTGAGGTACGATTGGGTTTGAAACAAGGTGACTCCCTCGCACCTGTTTTATTCAATTTAGCATTAGAATATGTAATAGAAAAGATGACATGTACCGAGAATGGTTTAAATCTGGCTGATAAAATTCCAGCTCTGGGATACGCTGATGATTTGGTACTTTAACTAAAACGTACGTTAATAAAAAGTAACGTACGTTAATAAAAACGGTAAAGAGATAGGGCTTAAAAAAAATATGGATTTTCTATTCAAATGCATGGAAAAATATTTGCCGTGCATTTGAATAGAAAATATCTTTTCTTGTCTAATGTTGCAATTAATGAAACCAGCTGTGTAGTATAATTTTTTATAACATTTATTTATTAGCAATAATAAAATTTTTATTTTTAATGATTTGATTCACTATCATCATAGAAGATACACCTTTTCTGAATGCCAATGCACCAAGTTCTGTGCTTTTATGATGTTTTTGAGCACAGCCCTGTATTGTAGACTCAAATGTCAGTTAAAACTGTTTATTCAAGATATACAACTAAATCTCTATTATTTATTTTTTTTTTAGCAGTTAGTATAATTTTAATTTGTTTCAATTATATTTAAGCAATGTTGTGGTATATAATAGACTGCTTCTTGTTTAGAATTGGACATTTTTTTTTGTTTTATTGCTATACCATCCATGTCCATAAGTATGAACATATAAAAAAAAAAATTATTCAAGAAATAAAATTCTTACTCATATTATTTTAAATAATTTTTAGAGGAATATTTATATAAAATTTTAATAGAATCAATCTAGACATTTGGCCGTGATGGCAAATGAGATAGATTTTTGATGTTATGGGTCAATTAAATGACCATCTTAAATCAGCATCAAAAATTACCTATAAGTTCATCATTTCTCGTTACTATTAGGAACATTTGTACCACAAATAAAATGGACTGAAAAATTTGGTCATATTCATGTATCAAACAGACATACAAAAAGATAAATGGTGAAGTTGAAATAGGGCCTCACTTCCTGGTTTATAACATATTGGGTTGTCGGAAAAGTTCGTAGATATTTTTAAAATAAAATTTACCTTTTATTTTTTCTACTAAAAATGAATCACAAAGCTAATGTTTATATGCCTTTAATCCTCATTGAATTAACTATGTTTACTCACTGAATTCGTCTTTATTAAGGCTCCGTATTGTAGTTTATTGCAAACCAACATGTGTGACGATTCAGTTCATTTTCGGCATATTACGCTGTTCATTTTTAAAAAAGGGAAAAACGCTGCACAAACTGCAAGAAATATTCGTGCCGTGTATGGCTGCTGCATACACTTCAATTGCTGATAGCAGGGTTCAGAAGTGGTTTTCGCGGTTCAGATCAGGAGATTTAAAGTAGGAAGACCAACCCCTGGCTAGCCGTAGTTCAACTTTTGACATCAAGGATATTATGATGGTCATCACAAACAATCCATGAATTGCTGTCTGTAAGATAGCTGCAGAGTTAAGAACCTGCAAATTGACTATTTTTGATCATCTAAAGAAGGCTGGGTACCTCTGTCGTTATGACGTTTGGGTTCCTCATGAGCTCAGTGAAAGGAACCTTATTGAAAGGATTTCATGCTGTGATTGGCTGCTGAAAAAAAATGTGGAGGATCCATTTTTGAAACGAATTTTTACTGGTGACGAAAAATGGATTCTCTCTCTTCATCAACACAAGCCGAAAAAAAATCTTGGGGGTTGCCTGGAGCGATGCTGCTCGCAACACCAAAGGGCGGTTTCTTGCATCCAAGGAAGGTGATGCTTAGTATTTAGTGCGATTGGAAGGGACCCATACATTTTGAGCTTCCATAAAACCAAACTATAAATACGGACTTTTACTGCGCCCCGTTAGATCGATTGAAATTAACAATTGAAGAAAAACGGCCAGAGTTAGCAAATCGGAAAGGAATGCTATTCCACCAAGACAACTCTAGGCCCCATGGGTCTTTAAGGACTCGGCAAAAGTTATTAAGCTTCAGGTGGGACGTTTTACCTCACCCACCGTACTCTCCGGACATTGCTCCTTTGGATTTTCATCTTTTCCGTTCCCTCATAAATTTTCTACAAGGAAAATCCTACTCTTCAGAAGATGACGTCAAAATGGACCTTTTATAGTTCTTCAGGAGTAAGGACAGTAATTTTGGGAAAAAAGGGATAATTGACCTTCCAAGCCATTGGGAAAGGGTTATCGCTAACGATGGTAACTATTTTATAGATGAAATAAATAAATTTTAGGCTGTTCATAAATTTTAATGTTTGTCCAAATTTCTCTACTAACTTTCCGGACAACAAAATAGTCATCATCATCATAATCGTTTCCTCTTCTACCGCTGTTCGGTGTGAGGATCCTGCCTGTAGAGTCTGGTCCATATGTCTCTTTCCTGTGCTAACTCCATTCTCCTACTCGAGTCTTTCCCGTGCCTCCTGAATGCTTCCTTTACACCGTCCTCCCAGGAGATGCAAGGCCTTCCTCTGGGTCTTTTTCCTTCCATGCGGGTCTCATACATCTTCCTTGCACTTCTCTCTGGATCCTTCCTAAGAAGATGTCCAAACCACCTCAGTTTGTGTTCCTCTAGTATGGTCTCAGCTGGTTTGACATCAAGGTTAGCCCGTATAGTGGCGTTCCGTATCCTATCTCTCCGTGTCCTTCTCTCTATTTTTTGGAGATACCTCATTTCCATAGCCTGGATTTGGCTCCTATGTTTTGAGGTGAGAGTCCATAATTCTGAGGAGAACGATAGGATAGGAAGAAATTTTGATTTATATACGACTAATTTGGTCCGCTTTGACACCTCTCTTCTCCCCAGAAAACCTCTCCTTACCATACAGAACATACCACTTCTTCGTCTATATAGCCATTCTCATTAAGATGAGCTCCCAGATATTTGAAATTTTCAACCTGCTCTAATATCTGTCCTCCAACCCTTAGTATCCTCATTATCCTTCGGGGTTTCTTTCCAATACGCATGCATTTAGTCTTCCCCGTATTAATCTTCATATTTATTTTGAATAATTCCTCTTGTAGGACATTTATGTTATGTTGAAGGTCTCGATCATTGTCAGTTAGCAGGATGAGGTCGTCAGCGAAGGCTAATAGGAAATATCTGGTGGGGTGCAGGTTTCTGAGCCCTAGCTGGAATTTCCTCATTATAGGCTTGGCTCTCCTTAGTGCCAA
This sequence comes from Piezodorus guildinii, assembly GCA_023052935.1. Lineage (NCBI taxonomy): Eukaryota > Metazoa > Arthropoda > Insecta > Hemiptera > Pentatomidae > Piezodorus > Piezodorus guildinii. The sequence continues at coordinate 107,382,308 of CM041295.1, read as the reverse complement.
GTCCAGAATCATAATGAAAAGTAACAGACTCAGGCAACAGCCCTGCCTGATACTCAATGCCATCTCGAATTATTTTGAAATGTGGTTTCTGGTTCTGACCACATTCCTCATCTTTTTATAGAGACTCATCACCGCCAAGATTGTTCCATGGTCTACACCCCTCTCTGACAGTGCCATCTCTATATCTTCTTGCTTCACTCTATCAAAAGCTTTCTGGAGGTCTACGAAGCAGATGGAGAGTTCTTTATCCTTCTCAACAGTCTTTTCTGTTATTCGTCTCATCGTGAAGATGAGATCCTGTGTGCTTCTCTGATTCTTGAAGCCATATTGTTCCTCTCCTAGTTGGCAATCGACAATTTTCCTTACTCTTGTTTTAGGATCCTAGAGTAGATCTTTGCAGGCATACTGAGAAGGGATATTCCCCTATGGTTGCTGCATTCCCTATTGTCTCCCTTTTTGTAGATGGGCACAATCACCGCTACTTCCCAGTCTCTAAGAATTTTCTTCTTTTTCCAAACCATATTTAAAAGATGAAGGAACATCTCTTGGCCCTTGTTGCCTATGTATTTGATCATTTCTGGAGTAATTTCATCAAGTCCAGCTGCCTTGTCTAGTCTTGTCTTTTTTATTGCATCTTAGAGTTCTTCTTCACTGATGTAGTCTTCATCATCCCAAACTTCCTCCTACATCGTTGCGGGTTACGCACACCTCAACTTCTCTCCCCTCTAGCAGGTTTTTAAAATATTCCCTCCATCTTTCCATGATGCACTCCTCTTTCCCTACAATGTTCCCTTTTTTATCCTTTATTCCTTTCAGGGTAGTTGGTCGGTCCTTCCTCATTCCCTTGAGCACTCAGTAGAAGACTTTTTGTTTTTTTCTTGCATTTTCTTCCAGCTTCCAACCTTCCCTCCCAGGATCTTCTCTTCTCCTGAGTTACTAGTCTTTTGGTTTCACTTCTCCGGATTTTATAAGTCTGATACGTAGCCTAACTACGTAAACCCTAATTTTTTGGCTGAGGTAGTTTTTCCAAGCTGTCTTCTTTTCTTGAATCGTCTTTTTCACGTCCTCATTCCACCAATCTGTTCTCTTAAAACCAGATCCGATGCTTTTCTCTCCGCAGACCAGTTTCGATACATCTAGGACGATTTTTCTTAAAGCTGGCCAGCTCTTCTCTATGTCGTCGCTATCTCATGGTCTGTTATAATCTAGTGATATTATAGCTATTTCCTCTTGATAATATACAGCCTTTTCCTCCTCCTTTAAGCGGTACGATTTAATGATTCTTTTGTTTCCTTTGTGTTTTCACTTCCTTCCATGGCCTGTTTACCAGTAGTAGATAATAGTCACTTCCGATTCCATAACCCCTTTTGACTCGCATCACATAGGTCCCTGACTTCTCTCTCCACCAGAACATAGTCTATTAAGGATCTTCCCTCTCGGTTCCTCTCTGGTGTGTATGTTTTTCTTTATGTGGGAACAGTGTATTTGCAATTGTAAAATCGTTTGCTACGCAAAAATTTAGAATCCTCTCTCCATTATCGTTTAAAAAGTTTTCACAGACAACCCAATAGTATAAAACAATATTTAAAAAATTGTATTGTCCAAAATAGCTAAATCATAATTAAGATTCTTCATGATTCGTTTATGAGATTCTTGATGATTATAATATTACATGCCATTTTCTAAAATGTCTCCTTTTAGTCTTAAATCATAAATAAATCTTCTCTCTACACTATTAAGTGCAAGACCTATTACCACCCTCAGTATTCTTTGAAATACTTAGCAAGCTTTCCTTTAACTCATCAAGGTTGTTAATTGGTTTTCCTAACATTGCATTTTTTAGTTTGCCTTAAAATAAAACCATGGGTGTGGTCAGTAAAGCAGAGAGGTCATAGAAGTGGATCAGTGTGACCTACTTTCTGTGATCCTTTCTCATTCTGATACTACTCACCTTGTGTTGGGTACCCAAACAGTTTTCGAAGGCTTTCCAATGGAAAAGTGTGTTAGTCCTGTCCTCATTGCTTATCTTCTTTCAAATTGGAATGTTTTATAGTATGGATGGCACCTCACATGTTGTATTGTCCATTATGCTGTACTTTTAAGATATTTTCAATCTGAAATCTGCTGGGCACAATAATAAAATCAGTACTCACTCTTTGTTCTATGCATGTAAAACTACCTGCATGAGCATATCTAATGATCCTTAGCACCTTAGCATTGTTTTATAAGGTAGCTTGTTTTCCCTGTATATAGGTCTGAGCATAACATCTTGCTGCAGGCCAGAAAATACTGTGCCTAATTTCAAGAGACTATAACTATATTAACAATATCACTTTGTATGTTTGGAGTTATATCTTTGAAAAAGAATGAATATGTCTGTAACTAACTACAAAGAAATGCTCTGATAAAGGAGAAGCAACTATAACCTTAAGGATTAATCCTTGAGCTACTAAAGTCTCTTAGGGATTAGTATCTATGGAATTTGCTAGGTTCTACTGTATGTTTATTTAAGAAACAAAAGGCCAGCAAAGATTGGCAAGTGTTATGGTTGCAAGTGCCATGAGCTCCACTTCTCCTGTAGCTACTTTAGACATTTTTTGAATCCAGGCATCATGAACTTGTTTTATAGACCAGATAAATGTGCTTTAACCATCAGTCTAAGATGTATAGGAATGAAACTATTTTTTCTAAATTAGAAGGCCTTAACTATCAAGACAAAAGATTGGGATTAATTATTATATAGACGTTTTCCTGATTCCAAGGAGCTTAAATTTGGAGACCAACAAAGAGTTAGCTATGACCATTTCTGTTTAAGTATATCAGGCTATGAAAAGACTAATGGGACTGGCTATGGACAATGAAGGAGATATTTTTTTTTTTTATGTTACTATAGTATTATATTATATATTAGCAAAAACCTACATAAAATATTTTCCTTATTGCTATTTTTAACCTTAAAAATTATTTAATAATGATGAACTATTTATTTGTAAATTTAAGGATTTATTCTAATATTTATGAATTTATTTTTTTAATTTTTGAACATACTCAATTAGTAAGTATTGAGTTTGTTACTTAACTTTTTGGTATTTACACTCTTCAGAATTCGGATAATTTATTTGAAAATTTAAGTTAGTTTAAATGGTTTTAATAACTACCTTATTTTAATTAAAGAGAGCCTAACTGATTTATAGATTATTTTACCTCTATTTTATTTATTCTTCATAAATTTTTGTGTTATAGCTGCAGCCTTGCTATTCAGCTCTCAAAAGTACGAGATTCAGTGTTGATTATATCTACAGATCCAGCTCATAATATATCTGATGCCTTTGATCAGAAGTTCTCAAAAAATCCAGCCAAAGTGAAAGGTTTTGATAACCTATATGCCATGGTATGTCTTTTGTTCCCTTAGTTTATTGCTTTGTGTTTTTGTGAATTATATCAACTTTTGTGACAAAAATTAACTATTACAGTGGTTCAACATTTTTCGCGGACCTCTTCATCCAGCTATTTCAATGTCAAGGACTTCCTAAATGCTATATATTTATGTATAATGTTATAATATATATATATATTTTTTTTAAAGTATTACTATTTAATTTTTAAATGATAAATGAATGGTAATTTTAGGATTTTCAAATTAATAACTCTCAGTCTTGGCTAAGTTTAAAACAAACTTATATTCTTGAAGAAATATACTACAATATAAAACATAACTTAAATTAAAAACTTAAACAATTAAATTTTGAATATATAAAAAAATTATAAATTATCTGATTAAGCTGTCTTCAGTTGATTCTCCATTCCTATTTTTCAAAATGATGTCTTCAAATTCCATAATTTGAACGTATTATTAGTGCACTAATGATGGTTTGAAATCAAAATGATTTGATGGTTGATGGCATAATCCAATCACGTGTCTTCAACGTCTTGCTTCATCCACGGCTCACAACAGAAGAGTGAGATTCCATGCATCCATTCCAATCAACTGCTGACTACCTAATAGTGGCCATCCCGGGACCCACACCATAACCGCGTGCTAATTTAACTCTACCTGCGCATTTTGATTCACTTTTTTTCCATTGGCCGATCACCTCGCGCCTTCTTGATCTTCCTCAATTCTTATTATTTCTACCTAATTAATATATCACTAAAAAATATATATATATATATATATATATATATATATATATATATATATATATATATATATATATATATATTTATATTTATGTACGTATATATATTTATTTATATTTATATTTATTACATATATATATATCATATGTTTCATGTACATTGCATGTGAAATCCTATACTGAAACTTTGTATGCGACGAATAACACGGTTGGGAAAATAGAAATGAATAAAAAAGAACTAGGCTCTAGGGGTTAACTTTCATTTACGAAACATTGAATAAATACAATTTAATGTTGAACCTGGCAGATGGCTCTAAGATTTTTTTAAAGGGAGTGAAAAATCTGTTGTTATGCCGTCCTTCAGAGAGATCGTAAAATGGTGATCCAGATTCTCTGTTAAGTAAGGTTCTGCTGGAAGATCCCCATCCTAATAAATTTTAGGCCATCTTCAGGGCAATTGAGTGAAGGATACACTAGCAATTCCGATATCACAAACAATTCAATGGATTATTTGTTTCTTTGTTGTGATATTCTTCACTCAATCACCCTGAAGATGGCTTAAAATTTGGGACAAAACGTTGGCAAACAATAAATAATTTTCATGAAGTGACAATGGTTGACTGTGTGTATATATGAGAGAAGTTGGTTCAGGGTGCAGTCAATTTAACACACAATTAAGTGTTAACTTAATTTATTTTATAAATATATAATATATAATTATAAATATATAATTATATATTTATAATTATATATTATATTATATATTTATAAAATAAATTAAGTTAACACTTAATTGTGTGTTAAATTGACTGCACCCTAAACCAACTTCTCTCAAATAAATAATTTTGACAATATCAATGCTTTTTCTTTCTCTGACCCCACCCAGACTAATTTCCTCTTTTTTGTTGTTGGTTTCCCTAAAAGATCTTGACAAATGAATTCAGTTAAGCGAAATTATGTTTTTCAAAGAGAATTTCATTTTGTTAACGGTGGTACAATTGGAACTTGAGTAACTTCAATAGTTATATACTTATTGCTTTTTACACAAAAGCATGACTTCTTTGTTCACAAAACTTAAATGTTACTCTTTTCTGTATAAAATCAAATAATATAAGGATAAATTCATAAGCGAAACTTAAATGTTTTTTAGAAGGATTTTGATCTTCATAATGATTTAAATCATAACTAACTACACATTATCTAAGTACTTATGTTTTACAGGAAGTTGATCCAGGCATTGGCTTTGCAGAAATGGCTGAAATTTCTGCTGGTGAAGATGAAGAGTCAGTACCAAGTTCTTCAAGTAAAACATTTGTTCAGGAAATATTTGGAACATTTCCTGGTATAGATGAAGCTGTGAGCTATGCTGAAGTTATGAAGTAAGTTTTGCACGGACTAGTATTACTTGCTAGTTTGTTTGTTTTTGTTTGTATTATCTGTAAAAAAGAAAATGTGATTGTAAACATTATGTATATTCATAATTATTTGTAACAATATTTCAGTTTGAATTTATCCCCATAATATATACACACGCACACACTAATATATATATTTTTTTATTTTTTTTTTTCTCCCTAGATTAGTTAGAGGGATGAATTTTTCAGTTGTTGTTTTTGATACTGCTCCCACTGGCCACACTTTAAGGTTGTTATCATTTCCTCATGTTATAGAAAAAGGATTAGGAAGATTATTAAAATTAAAAATGAAAATATCTCCAATAATTACACAGGTATAAAAAAACTAATGAAAATTTATTTAAATTCTCTTTTTGAATTTATTAAAACAATTCAAATGAAATGTTTTTCAGTTTACAACATTATTTGGAATGGGAGAATTCAACATGGACACAGTGTCTCTGAGAGTAGAAGAGCTTTTGGAAACAATAAGACACATCAATCAACAATTCAAAAATCCGGTAATTAATTAATAAAGTATGTAATATTCAACTATGAATAGGATACAAATGGAAGATTCCCCATAAAATTTTATTTACATCATTTTATTTTAAAATCGTTTTCTATATATTTTATCTGGCTGCAATTTTTTCTTATTTTAGTCTGAATTCATATTTTCTTTTACGAATAATCAATTCATCATTACAATGTGGTTGGTTTTTTTTTTATTTCTTATTAGATGCCAATACTGTACTCAATATTTCGCTCTCCACTTTCCTTAATTTCCTATCCATTTACAGTTATCCCAATTTCCACTTCCATAGTTATGACTAATATCCTCATCTCCTGTCACGTTAATGCTCAATCCCTCATTGCTCACTACGATGAATTCCAACAGTATTTTACAGATAATTTTTACCACATCATAGCTATCTCCGAAACTTGGTCAAAACCTTTCATTCCTTCCTCACAAGTATCCCTTACCAATTATTGCTTCCTTCGCCATGATAGATCTGATCGCAGGGGTGGTGGGGTGGGGCTGTATATACATGACTCTCTCAAGGCCAAAACCCTACTCCAATCCCCTTCTCATGATGATCCTCATATTGAATACCTCTTTGTGGAAATCTCAACTGCCTCATCTCCGCTCCTGTACGGTGTTGTATACCGAGCTCCTCATGTTCCTTTCGACAGCCTTTTTGAAACATCCCTAGTCCAATTGGTCTCCAGTTACTCCAGTATTATCATCTCCGGAGATTTCAATATTAATATGTTAGTTGAATCATCCGATAAATCCTTCTTTTTAAACCTACTTTTTTCCTTAAATCTTTACCTTGTTCCTTATTTTCCTACCCATCATACTCAATTCTCTGACACCTGGTTAGACCTTCACATAACCGACTCCTCTCTAAAAGTCCTTTCATCCTCTCAGCACCCGGTCCCGTTTCTTTCATCGCACGACCTCATAGAGATTTCATACAATCTACCGGTAAAATCCTTCACTCCTAAAGTAGTCTCCTACCGTAATTTGGACCTCCTTTCTTTCGAATCCCTCCAAACCGACCTCGAATCTTTCCATTGGAACACCATATACTCTTCTAATTCGATCGATCCTATGATTTCCTCTCTCACCTCAAACCTGAAAACCTTACTAGATAGGCATGCTCCCTTAAAAACCCAAACCCTACGCCGTCCCACTGCTCCTTGGTTGACTCCTGAAATAAGAGATGTGATGAAAAGAAGAGAGGCAGCAAGACGGAAATTTCGCCGAACTCGCTTTCCAGGTGATTATACTTGTTTTAAACTTCTCCGTAATGAAACCCAAGAAGCAGTGCGACGTGCTAAATCCCACTACATTCATAGCTCCCTTTCCAATGCACCAGATTCTAGATCGAAATGGAAAATACTCCGAAAATTATCCTTTCCAGAATCCAATAAATGCAATACCATTCCTGTTACACCAGACGATCTCAATAATTATTTCGTATCCCTATCTCCTGGTTCATCCTCCCCAACCGATATTCAACATCATAGTTTCAATCCAGAAAGTTTTTTCTTTTCCCATGTGTCATATGACGAACTAATAACTACTATTCATAAATCCCACACAAACGATTACGGACCGGACAACATTCCAGTAAAATTAATTAAATCCTGTCTCCCAGCTCTTATACCGATCTTATATCATATTTACAACTTTTCCTTGCAAAACTCCATTTTCCCTGTATCTTGGAAAACCGCCTTAATTCGACCACTAAATAAAATTCCTAATCCTTCCTTACCATCCGACTTCCGTCCTATATCTCTGCTTTCAAATCTTTCTAAACCACTGGAACGCATTGTTCAAAATCAGTTATCAAATTTTCTAGAAGAACGTTCCCTTATCAACCCACTCCAATCCGGCTTCCGACCAGGTTATTCAACACAATCTGCTCTCCTAAAAATAATCCAAGACCTCCAATCCGCCATTGAACACCAAAAAATAACCATTCTAATTCTCCTAGATTTTTCCAAAGCCTTCGATACCGTTGACCATACAATCCTTCTAACTAAGCTAAAAAAACTCCCATTATCGAACAGTTCCTTGAGCTGGTTCAAATCCTTCCTTTCCGACCGATCACAGTACGTGGTAGTTCCAGGCCAACCTCCTTCCAAGACTTTGCCTCTATTCTGTGGCGTTCCTCAAGGCTCATCACTATCCCCCACTCTGTTTGCTATTTATATCAATGATCTTCCCCATCATATATATCACTCCCAATACCATATGTATGCAGATGACATCCAAATTTACCTATCCTTCCCTCCTTCGGACCTATTACAAGCGACTGAAAAACTTCAAGAAGATTTGAACAGAATTAGTTACTGGGCATCAGCCAACAAGCTTAAGTTAAATGCAGAGTAGACAAAGGCGATTGTAATAGGCTCCAATCCCCTCCTTAAAACCCTTCCTCCAATCCCAACACTGTTCCTTAATAATAATCCAATAACCTTCCACCAAACCGTTAAAAACCTTGGGATCACCCTCGATCAAACTATTTCTTGGAAGAACCATGTCTCTAAAATCTCTCGACACACCATATCCACCTTAAAACTCCTAAATCATCACCGTCACCTTCTTCCATTTGAAACCCGTAGACTCCTGGTTTGCTCCTTAATATTCCCCCACTTCGACTACTGCTGTGCGGTGTATGGGGGTGTCTCTGGGGATCTTGGAGCTAAACTAAAACGATTATTCAACTGCCTATTACGCTTTATCTTCGGGATATCCAGGGACACTTCTGTCACCCACTTCTATGAAGAGTTGAAGTGGCTTTTCCCGTCCTACCGATGTAAATACTTCCTGGCAACCTTCCTCTTTCAAGTTTTCCAATTCCACCGCCCGTCCTACATTTCAGAAATGTTTTCATTCATATCCTCCGTCCACTCCCGAAACACTCGTTCGCGGCCTTCAGACCTGTATGTGACGCCCCATCGAACCGCAGCTTTCGACAGATCGTTCCTCATCCGTTCCTCGTCCGTATGGAATTCTATTCCTTCATATATTCGTCACTCTGACACTCTTCCTACCTTTAAATCCCGACTATTCAATCACTTCCTTTCTATCCAATTCCCAAAGAGACCTAAATAGATTCGAAAATACAATAAAAAGCAGTAAAAAACATAGAAACGATAATTTGAATATAATATTTTATTTGTGTTGTATTTGAACATTTACTGTATTATTTCATCAATATTCCACCAATATTGTAAAGTTCTTTTAATTAAAATTTGTATTTCGGATTTATATATGTATACAGATATGTGTATGTGTGTGTGTGTATGTATGTGTATGTGTGTATATATATATATATATATATATATATATATATATATATATATATATATATATATATATATAGTGTGTGTGTGGACATTTTCTCTTTATTTTATTTTTTTATAGTTTTGTTATTAATTATCAGAAGGTATCTTTTAATTTATTATAATAGTTCATATTTGTCTTTATTTTTATTATTTTGCTTGTTTTATTATACTCTAAGACACTAAAGTTTCTTTATGTAAAATTTGTAATATTATTCTAAAGGGACATGTCCCAGAATAAATAAAGAATTTATTATTATTATTAAAAAAATGCTTTAATTATCTAAAAGCCAGTTTTCAATTAACAGTCTGGTGTTATGTATTGAGTCAAGTATGTGTGTAGAATATTGGAGTGCGGTACCATCTACTTGTTTGGACCATATGTTGTCTACTTATATCTTTTGTTTTTGATTTAATGAGCAAGTGTAGTGATTAATAATTCCTATTTTTTCTTTATTAATATTTACAGTCTAAAGAAGTTAACCTAAAACAGTTATGATGATTGAAATATTGAAAAGTTAGCTATCACTTTTATAGGCTATTTTTGGTGGGTGTTAGGTTGGGGACTCCTCCATTGAGGTAATAAATCATAGTACGTGTAATAAACTCATAACTCAATATTCAACAACAACATTTTATTCCCTCATTGAGGTTATACATTACCAACCAAAAAATCATGTGTTTTTTTTACAATAAATATATAAAGTACTTAGTGTTCCATTATCACACCTTCCCCCTTAAGCCTTCATCTTCCTCGCTGACTGTACCAAATGTTTTCAGCATTTGGTCGACGTGCCTCTTCCAGATAAGCTCGGTGTCTTCAGGCCTCAACAGGTATAGCCATCTCCTAGCTTTCCTGTAACCACAGCTTGGATTCACTTGGTTCCCTTTCCTGATGGCGAGTCCCTGTAGTCCATAAAACATACACATCTTCTCCTCGCCGGAACTCCATCTTCCTCCCTTTCTTTTCTTCAACTCTTGGCACTCTTTCATCTATCAGGGCATCCATTCTGCTTCGGATCTCTCTTCCTAACATCCACTTAGCTGGAGTCTCTCCAGTTGTACTATGGATAGAAATCCTGTAAGAGAATAGATACCAACTGATTGCAGTTGCAATGGAACCAGTTCCTTTTGAGAGTCATCCAAGGCTTTTAAAAGATCTTTTTTGAAGCTCTTTATTAAGTTTTCTGCCGCACCATTACTTGACGGGTGAAAAGGAGGTCAAATTCTTTTGAGCAGAATGGTACACCATTATCCATCACCAGAACTTTAGGTATGCCATATCTTGTGAAGGTTTCACAAAGCTTTCTAGTAGTGACATCTGTAGTTTTAGAAGATATTTCAAAAACCTCAGGCCACTTACTATAAGTGTAGATCAACAGTAATTCTTTCCTTTGAAAGGTCCAGCAAAATCCACATGAACTCTCTCATATGTACATAGCCTGAGACCACTGTGACTTGGATTTAGCAGGTTTCTACTGTTTGGTCATAGAAGCGTTACATTTTTTCTTTATCTTTCTATATCTATATCCCGGATGGGCTGAACGAAGTTCAGTCAGCAGCTGACCCCTAAACTTGCTCGGTACCACAATACGATAGCCCCACATTATAACGTCGCGTTCCAATCCCAGTTCTGTTTTTATATTAAAAAATAGTTTGAGACCGTCCTCTTCTACTTTGACAGGCCATTCATGCCAAATGTATGACATAATTTTGCTCAAAACTGGGTATCTTCTTGTTTCTGTTCTAATACTTTTCAAAGAAACTGGTAAAACTCCACTAACTAGGTTAATGTAGTCTATTTCCATTTCTACAGGTTCTTCCACATTTGCGGGTAGTTTAGAAACAGCATCTGCTGTATTGTCTAAGGAATTAATATGTCGAAATTCTTAATGAAATCCGGACATGTAAACGCCCTGCTGCCATTTCTTGGATCCCCTTCTTATCACCATTAGAGGTTTGTGGTCCGAGTAAAGCGTAAATTTACGACCCCGAGTTCGGCATCGTTCAATGTTCAAGAGGCAAACGCAATGGGCCTCTTGAAACCATCAGGCATCTCGTGTAATAACACAGCACCTATTCCATATTTAGAAGTATCGCAGTAGAGACAAAGAGGCAGTGACGGATCGTAATGGACCAAGACCTGATCAGATACAATTTCTTTGATTGCCGTTTGAAATGTATTCTTACAATTTGTGTCCCATAGAAAAGTGGTACCCTTCTTTGTTAGCCTATAAAGCGGTTCCAATATGTCTGATAAGTTTGTACTAAATTTTCCAGAATAATTAACAAAACCTAGAAATGATTTTCCTTCTGATACAAAATTTGGTTGAGGCCACTCCTTCGCTGATGAAATTTTACTTGTATCCTTCCTGTCAACCTTGTCTGTCAATTATTATCTCCTCTTTAAAAAAATCACATTTTTCTAGATTACAACGGAAACCTGCTTCCGATAATATTTTAAAACCATTTCTAAATTGCTTATACATTTTTCCCAATTTCGACCAGTTACAATCAAATCATCCAGATAGACAACACCATCCTTTAAGACCCTGTAAGGGTTTTTCTACTTCCCTTTGGAAAATCGCTATTGCTGGTTTAAGACTGAAAGTTAGCCAGTTGACTTTAAATACTCCCCGATGTGTTGACCAGGCCAATAAATGTTTAGTCTCCTCAACTAATTCCAAATGGTTATAGGCCTGACAAAAATCTAGTTTTGAAAATGCTTTTCTCTCTTCTAAGGCCGCCCAAATTTCTTCTATTCTTGGATGGTTAACATCTTCCAAATGAGGGTTTACAGTAATTTTGTAGTTGGCACAAGTCCATATCTGCCCATTTGCTTTAAGAACTGGAACTAACGGTGTAGACAACAAATTAGTCTTTTCTATTATCCCAGTTTGCCCTAATCGGTCTAATTCTTCATCAACTTGCTTGTGACAGGCAAATGGGATCGGTCTAGGTTTACAAAATCGTGGTGTTGCATTGGGTTTCAAATTCAGTTCAATTTCAGCATGCTTGTAGCGACCTACTTCTTCTTTAAAGAGATCAGCATACTTGATAATTAAATTTTGTAGGTCCTTATTAACTTCCTCTACCAACTGAACGCCCTTAAAGCCCCAAGTGTTGAATGTTTTTAGTCAATCTTGTCCTATGAGTGCTTGAGCAGCGCTATCAACAACTAACAATTCACAGGTTGAACATTTGTCTTGCCAATTTACTTAAACAGACATGGAACCTCTTGGCTGTATAATTTGACCTGTGAAAGACCTAAGGGGAAAACTTGTCAGTTTTAATGGTAACGTTCCTTTAAAGTATTCTTCATAAATGGAGTATGGAATCAGTGAAATGCCACTACCCGTGTTCACTTCCATTTGCAAATCCACTCCCATCGATTTTTACATTTACAAATACAGGAAGAACATGAGAAATATTTCCAACCTGGCAGACTTCAGCAGAACTAAGCCGGTGACAAACCTCATCATCGGAATTTCCTATACTAACAGAATGTTGGTCGATGGCCTGCATCTTCAGTTCCTCTCCTGGTGCTCTGACATTCCGCTGGGGGCACATCTGTTGTAGATGTCCAATTTTTCGGCAGAGTCGGCACCTGAAATTTTTACAACAGCAGCCAAACATTTCATAATAATCATATCCACATACTTCACATTTTATCTTATTAAACCTAACCAATTCCACTTCAGATTAGGCCCTTTTTTCAATAGCTTGTTCTTTACTTAAAGCCAGCTCATATTAGTCCAGTAAAATAAGGCTTTTCAAATTCAAGGTTTGTGGGAAGTAATTTGGACAAAGCTGTAAATCGTTTTAATACCTCTTAATGGTCCTTAATAAAAGTAATCTCAGTTTGCACCATCACAGGTGCTGAGCTTAACTTTTTGGAGCCAAAAAGTTGTTGGGATAATTTGCCATTTGAAATATTAGATAAACTAATAAAAAGAATGTCAAGAGTGGTCAAAGCTGTTTTGAAAAGTGAGGATTTGTTGATGAAAATAAATTATAACTGCATAGTATATATTTTTAAATTGTGTTTCCATAAAATATTATACTGTTTATAATTAATTGTTTATTCACTAATTTATTGTTTTATTTAAGATTTATTTTTGCTTTGGCTTATTTTGTTTGATATAATCCAAATTTTTTCCCAAAAAAATTAGTGGTTCCAAACGTTTGACAGGGATAGTATATATCTGTGGCAGTCGTGAATAAGTGGTTGTCAAAATCTTTCATTTTACAGGTGATTGACTTAAACTTTAGGTAATACCCTAAATAGAGTTATTAACATACATCTTTCTTTCCACCTGAAATTTCTTCCACCAAAAAATTTCTTTAACCAATTCAACACGACGTGGGAAACCGTCTGAGGGAGCGATACGTGGACTTAACTCATTTTTGATATAACTCGAGTTATCCAGTTTTTCATGACCGCCACAGATATACAATAATAGTAAGGTTACCAAACCCGAAGGTTCCATGCCGATACCACTAAATACTGCCTACACAGGTTCGTCCAATAATCACCGTTCAAGCCTCGGCCTACCTTCCGGACGCCTACAAGTTAGTTCAGTTAATACCACCTTTCTGGGAATCCGTTCCGCACTGAGCCCATTTGAGACTCCACAATGCTATCAACTCAATTATATTCAGAGGATACAAGCTCCACAATTCCATGTTGTGCAACCTTCTAAACTCCCCAGTGGCCTCATCTCTCTTTAGACCAAATATTTTACGTGGTACCTTATTTTCGAAATCCTTAAGACGTTCATCCTTTGAAGTAAGCGGCCATATTTCACATCTGTAAAGGGCTGTCGGGAGAATAATAGTTTTATAAATTCTAACCTTTACTTTTTTAGACAGAAGCCGGGAGCTAAGTAATTTTGCAACTGAATAATAGCATGCATTTCCCGCCTTTATTTTGTCCTGGATTTCATTTTTTCTTGTTATCATTGAACCTAATAAATACTTAAGTTTCTCTACGTGTTCAAAAGTATGTCCTCAATATCACCGAGATCATCATGGATATATATATATATATATAATATATATATATATATATATATATATATATATATATTATAATATGCTTATTTTATAAAAATATTCTTTTAAGAAAAAATTAATTTATACACTTATTTACTTCATTATCACTCAATTTACTCTCAGGGTATGGTATGGGATCTTGACAATCAGGCACACAATCTTCTATATAACTTTTTAATCATAATTATAACTTACAAAAATAACACAACAAAAAATATGCAGGCTAACCAAGATCCCTCTTCATATTTAGCTCCACACTCTCCAAGTCCCCAGTGAAAACTGACTCCTCTCAGGTCATAACCCCAACTCTCCACTCTATCTAGTCCCCTCTTGAAACTAACTATGCAGGGACCTTTCCTCTACCTGGGGTGTCCCTTGCATCCAAAATGGAGGTTATGTTTACAAACAAACATTCATATTGGAGCTGTTAATTTTTATTCTATTTTGTATCTAATTGTTAGCCTGCCTAACATATTTAAATAATAAATAATTGTTTACTTTATAAAAAAATGGGTATATATACAATATATTATTTTTTTTTATTTATTTATTATTTTTTTTTATTCAAGGAATTATTATTCACATATTTAAGTATTTGTATGTAAACGATTATTTTTGCATTTTAAATAACTATTGTAATTGTAAAATACTATAAAAAAAAAAAATTAAACTAAATTTTCTATTTCTTTTATTTTTCAGGAGTTAACAACATTTGTATGTGTATGTATAGCTGAGTTTCTTTCCATTTATGAAACTGAAAGACTGGTTCAAGAACTAGCTGAATCCCATATTGATACACACAATATTATTGTAAATCAGCTAATCCCCTCACCACTAACTAATAATGTACCTTGTACAATGTGTTCTTCAAGATTCAAACTTCAGTCAAAATATTTGGATCAGGTTAGCAATGTTATAGTTTTTTTATTTTAATTCTTTAGGGAGTATTCAATAATTTAATCCTTGATATTACTTTTATCACAGAAGTTATAGGCCGTTATTAATATTATTGGGTTGGCAAAAAAGTTCTTTTGGTTTTTTCTATTTATTTTTAGGTCACTATGATACACTTCTTATCTGATGAATCAATCCCTAAGGTGAATTGTTTATTCTGTTTGTAAGATGTCAACAACTTCATCTGTTAACTCATGTTGAGCCTAGCTTAATTGTTGATATTCCACTGTGAATACGGAAGAAAATATTATAAAATAAATTATAGAAAAATTTGCAGTGTTTATGGGGATGATGCCTTAATAGAACGCACCTGTCAAAATTATGTTTCTAAATTTTATTCAGGAAATTTTGGCATCAAAGATGCTCAACGTTTTGGTCACCTACATGAAATTGAAATGAGCAATGTTAAGACCATTTTTGATTAAATTCCACCCAATCAGTGTGAGAGATTACTGTGGCCCTAAATGTGACACACGAGTGTAGAAAACCATTTGTACAAGCTTGGTTATGTTTCCAGGCCAAATATTTGGGCCCCTCACTCTCTAACCGAAGTCAACTTGGAAACACACATTTCAGTTTGTGATTCACTATGGAAACGGCAACAAAACAAACTATTCTTGAAAAGCTTGGTTAACAGGAGATGAAAAATGGATATTTTACGATAATTTAGACAGTAGAAAATCTTGGGGACCTATTAGTGAGTAGAGATGGGATTAGCCCATTTTTGACTCAGAAAAAAGTATGAGTATTGAACTCAATAGTTTAGAATGATCAATGTCATAATCAATATGATAAAAACATGATTATTAATAGACCTACAAATGGACAGAGGTAAATTAGTGAAAATTATACTCTATATTTCAACTGGTTGATTATTTGAGTACAGTACTCATACTTTTTTTGTGAGTATTTGCCCATCTCTAGTAGTGAGGCTCCTAGAAGAAATGTCCAAACAGGGATTGCAAAGAAGATAATGCTTTCCATATGGTGGGATTTCAAGGGTATTTTCTATAAGATATTGCCATCAGGACAAATAATTGATTCAACTCTATACTCCTCACAATTAACAAAATTGGATCAATCAAGTAAAATAAACTTTCAGAACTGGGAAATCGGAAGGGTGTTGTGTTTTACTAAGACAAGACTATGTCCCATACCTCATTGGTCACTTGCAATAAATTATTGAGACTTGGATGGGACCTTTTGCTCCACCTTCCCTATTAGTTAGACTATGGTTTTTTGTTTTCTATATAAATGAATCTGAATGCCTACACCCTGGTCAGTGGTTGGCAAACACTTGCCGACCAGGGTACCACCACAAATACTTTACTAGTAATATCCAATTTTGTCATGACAGTTTAAATTTTTTATTTTATTTTTTAGATATCTGATCTCTATGAAGACTTTGCAATAACTAAATTACCGTTAGTGGATGAAGAGGTTAGAGGAGTAACCAGCATAGCTCGTTTTTCACAGTATCTTATTGATCCATGGAATCAGTAATATTTAAGTCCTATACAGTTATGTTTCTGTTAAGTTATTATTCATTCCTTTTTTAAATTAATTTTCCTGAGTTAATAAATGTTTCTATTTGACCTGTTTAAATTTCTACAATTTCTTATTATTCTCTCAATTGTTAAATGAAATAAATCAAATAATATTTTTTGTTTAATATTATTAATGAATGTATATCAATTTTTATCAATCCTCTAATGTCATATTTTTGCAGCAAGTGTATGTCAGATAGTTGTAAATCATGTCTGGACTATGCAATATCGTTAATAGTTTTTTGTTTTTTTTTGTTAGCATAGTTTCATATTCAACTTCAAATCAGAAAGTACTAAGAAACAGTGTTTCTAACTTTCTTCAGTAAGTACACTATAATAGCTAATACAAATTTCAATAATATATGACTTTTAATGAATTAGGTTATGTTAACCAAGATGCGTCGTAAAAGTGTGGTTCTATAGGGTACTTAACTATTCTTAACTTAAGGGCTTGGTTAGAAATAATTTTTTTTTTTTAATCCTATAATTAATTAAATTTATTGATACTAGATTAAAGCTTACAATAATGTATTACCTTTGCTTCTACTAACATGCTAGTTGCAAACATTATAAGCTATTTAAATGAATAAAATTAAACAGTTTAATTAATTATAGAATTTTAAAAAGAAAATGGGAAGAGGTAGGGCATACTAATCAGAAGTAGCATGGAATAAATCCCACTGAGCTAATAAAAAGGCTGTTTATTTTTATAATTGATAAATTTGTAAGACAATCTATGTGATATATCGACTGGTAAGGGAACAACTCTCCTATGGTACATTTCAGAGGGATGTCCCTTACAAACAGACATTTGTACTGGCACCGAAAACAATTTGTGATATGCTTCAAGATGTTCTCGTTTACCATCAAGTGATCAGCAACTATATACATACCACATTGCTGTAATCGAATTAGGGGAAACAGATTAATTCAACCTTCACTTTGAATAAATCAACACTCAAAAACCATTAAAACTTTTGAAAATGATTGTTTGTCTATTTAGTTGACAAATTTGATATAATCACTGCTCTTTTAACTGGTAATTTAGCATTACTAAGACCTGTCTGACTAATATTTAGCCATGGAACCTGTACCTAATAGGAATAAAAAAGGAAAATTAAAATAATTATATTTTCAAAATGAAACACATTACAACTGTACTAAAAGTGTTTATTGATAATAATGTGTACAGTAGTTTGATACTAATGTTTAATCAATATTAAGATGTAAAACACACACCTCAACATATAAATTTAAAAAGGAATTTGAACCCAACTATTCTTTGGTTATTTATATAATAAATAGATTTGTATTGAAAAAATAATGCTGTATTTACAGCATAATTAATAATTTTAAAGACACTAAATTACATTTTCCTGAAAATAAGTTTTGGTTTCTTAACTCTGGTTTCAACATTAGAATTCCACAGAGGCCTCTTTGTAAAATAATAATAATCAAATGTGATTAAAAATAATAATTGATAAGGTAGCTTTTTAAAATATAACTACTTGTTATTGGTCCCTTTCAATTTTCTTGATCAAATTCATTTACTTAGTTTAATAATAATTAATATTTGGTTTTATTATTTTTTTTTAAAGTACTTTTCAAAATTCTTCATAAGATTTCATAGAATGACAAAAGTGATTATTTTTTCTGTTTTTTTTTTTTTTTTTATCAATTTTTATTTTCTCTATAAAGAAGACTTAAAAGCATCACCTAATTTTACATTAGATAAAACAGATGATATAAATATCACATATATATATATATATATAATGTACTGTGTAGTACATATATTTATTAATCTTAGTAATTTGTTGTTACATTAATTAACAATATAATGGAGGAAGAAAAATATTAAATAAAAAAAAAATACCTACTATTTTCATATTTGATTCCATATTTGAAAACAGCAACTTATATATACATATATATTAAAAACATTTCAAATAAGGAACAATTGTCTCATAAGGAACAGAATAATATATCACAATTATTTTGGTTTAAATAATAAAAAAATATTTGATTTTTTCTCTCTTAACTGATCTAGGTCTCTAACTATGCGTAACATCATAAACCTTAAAATTTGATTAATTGATATATGAAAATTAATCATTAGTAGTAACTGTTTGTTCACTTTCTGGTTTCAAATGCCTCAGCAAATTAGTTCTTCTTACTCTTATTCCTGAGCTGGATGCCCATTCTGATTCGGGATCAGAAAAAATATTTCCATTTTCAACATACTCTTCATCAACAGAAGTATCAGTAATACTGTTGTCTTCTTTGGAGAACTTCATTTCTGAAGAAGAAAAAAGCCTAAATGATTATTTGATATTATTATGAAGAATTTTGTATGCTTTAAAAAAGATTTTAGTATGTGAGAATGGAATCATAAAAAACATGTGTATTTTAAGATAAAAATCTTGGAATGATAATACAATAAATAATCAATTATTGTGTACTTTAATAAAATCAGGAGTCTAAATACATGAATGATATGACACAAATAGTGAAAAGTAAAATAAATAAAAAAACAAAACAACTATTACTTTAAAATTAAATTATAAAGTTGATTATAGACTGTATCGGTAACCATTGAACAAATAAAATGAAATATGCTAGTTATGTAGGATAACATAGCCCATCACATTTCTTCCCAAGAAAAAAGTAATAGATATCAGATATGTCATTCAACTACCATTAAAAATGGTTTCTGGGTTTCCACTCACAAAAATTAATAATTTTCTAAGAAAAAAAGTTATAATGAAAATAATGATTTTATGCCACATTAAAAATATATTATCTCAAAGTTCTAATTTTCTTAAAATAACCAATTTACTTCCCTCCATTGTGTTTATATTCTAACTTTATTAAAGAGTCCTAGTTTTTTATCAAATCAGTGCTACTGAAGAGATCGTTGACTAGCTGAAGGTGAAGGAGCGGTGTCACTAAGAGGATCTTTTTCAATAAGCACCCTTACAACCTCTTATTTAAAATTTGTTATAGACATCTTTCTCGCCTAAAGCTGTTATAAATAACTAATGCATTAAGTAGAGAGGCTCCAAAAATAAGATCAATTGCAATTTTGTGATACCTACTAACGGGTTTGCCGTAAGCTAGTGGAATAAGACGACATTTGGTAGGAAGTATTGATTGACGATTTTCCACTGTTATAGGTTTAAATAGGTTTTGTAATGGCTCTTCCACTTCGAGTCACAACTTCAGTCATTTCATCCATGTGTTCAGTAGAGAGCATTCAGGCATCTCTTATCCTTCAGAGGGCACACACGCCCTCTAGTAGCTTCCTCGTGGGACCGCAGTGGGCACAGGCGCCCGCTTTATTTATTAATTATTTCTTTTAACTAAAAGTAACTTTTATCACAATTTTTTTAATACTATGTGTTTTTTGGGTGAAATAAAACACAAATAGCTGATAATAATGTTTTGGGACATTGAACCAAAATAGCCAGTTTTGGTCGGTTCCAGTTGAAACCGCTGCAGCAGTCTCATACGCCCGCTTTGGTCCACAAAAGAAGGTGCTCCAAACACACGTGGTCGTTAAAGTGTTAAGCACCTTTCCTCTCCTGTTCAATTCCTATATTAATTATCTTCCTAATTCTCATTTATATGCTGACGACTTTCAGATCTACCTATCTTTCTCAACTTCTGAGTTATTAGCAGCACTAATCAATATTCAGGAAGAACGTGATAGAATCAGTGCCTGGGCAACCCTCAATAAACTAAGGTTAAATGCTCTGAAAACTCA
This sequence comes from Piezodorus guildinii, assembly GCA_023052935.1. NCBI lineage: Eukaryota > Metazoa > Arthropoda > Insecta > Hemiptera > Pentatomidae > Piezodorus > Piezodorus guildinii. The sequence goes on along the minus strand of CM041295.1, from coordinate 107,361,595 downwards.
GGCCTAATAGGTTCCAATTCCCTCCTCAGAGCCAATACCACATTTCCAAGTCTAATCCTGAATGATCACCCAATCACCTTCAGTTCCTCTGTCAAAAACCTGGGTGTTACCATAGATCAAACCCTTTCCTGGAAACCCCACATTGCTCAAATTTCCAGACGATCTATAAGCACTCTTAAGTACTTTCATCGCTGCCATCATCTCCCACTTTCCACCCGTAGGATGCCGGTTTCCTCGTTTATTTTTCCCCACTTTGATTATTGCTGTGTGGTATATGGTGGCCTCTTGTCTGAACTTGATGACAGATTCAAGCGGATTATGAATATGCCTATAAGATTCACCTTTGGTACCTCAAAGAGGTCTCTAGTGACCCACTTATACAGCGTATACAGAATTGAAGTGGCCTTAAAACCTTCCTTACATGAACAATATTTCCTCAGAACATGCCTCTGCGAAGTCATTAACTCTCAACATCCTCCATAAATTCACAGTATCCTACAATTCAAATCCTCAATTCACTTACTTGAAACTAGATCACACCATTCTGACCTTTACATTCCTACTCATAGAACTAAATCTTTTGATAATTCCTTTTATATCCGCTCTGCAGCCCTCTGGAATTCCCTAACTAATCATATTCCCCATGTTTCTTCCCTTCTTTTAATCAAATCCCATCATTTCCAACATCTACCATCCCAAAAAGACACACACTAAATGTAAAATTGTAAATCCACTATCCTACTTTCAATGTAAGACAAAATTATTTATTTTACCAAAATCCTAGAGTTATGGAATAATTCATATATTTTATTTATTTGAAAATTGTTCAGCTCTATTATTTTATAGATGTTTTTCATTTGTTTATATTCCATATGTTTTGTATATATTTAAATCAATAGGTTTTTTATATTATTTTTTTACACATTTGTGAATACAAATTTATTTCATTAGTCTCTCGGCCAGACATGTATATTGAAGTGTATATTTACTGTATGAAATTATTATTCTTAAGGGACAAGTCTCAGAATAAATTTGTTTTATTATTATTATTATATACTTCTTTAAATTCTAACATGACTTGTTTATTTTTAACGTAATTGTCATCTGTCAGAATATCAAAGAAGTTTTAAATCAATCGTGAGTAAAGGTTATACGAACTCAATTTTTTAAAAATAATATTTAATTTCAGGATATTAATGTAAATGTAAAAAAAAATGATTTTCAGGATTTCCTATAAGAAAAAAAAATCAAATAGGATAAATTTCTCAGACTACTTCTTGATACCCACTTGATTTTCTGTTTATAGTCTAGAAGGTGATCTTTTTTTATTATTCACATCATCCTCAACGATAAATATAAATATATTAAGAACACCTAAATATCCTAAAAGACAAAATATCCTCTTTTCACTTTTTCTATCTCTTAAAAATATTAGCTAACAAGTTTCATATTTTCAAAGGGCCTAGCGATGTCTTCACCGTTAATTTTTTTTTTTTTTAGCAATTTTAATAAAATAATCTTTTTATTTGTTTCTGATGAATTAAGACTCAAGATTCTTGACGTTTCAGTTAAAAAATTGTTATTTGTAGGATTATTAAGAACAACTAATATAGCTCTAAAAATTTCCTCAACAAGAAAGATGTTTTTTCCTGATTTTTAACTAGCTTGTACTGATTTTCCCAAAAACACTGAACCTAAATCTGACAAATATGATTAAAGAATAGGGAATCAAGTGAAGGTATATATTAATGAATATCTTTAGGTTCAAATTTAGTACTTATAGATTTTTCATGATAGCACTTACGTAATCAGACACCTTAACTCTCTTACTTATGGTAATGAAAAATACTTAACATAAATCAAATAGATTATCTCTTGAATAATAAAAATTATTTCCAACAAACATGTAGCATCATCAAAGTATGCCTATAACTCAAATTCAAAATATATATAAATGTAATAGAATAATACTACTACAACTCTAAGTTTCAACTATAGCCAAATTTAAACCTAAACAGATAATCATCCAAGAAACATTATTTTAAAGCAAAGATCGATCACAACTGCAAATAGCCAGTTATTGATACCCACTTGACTTTCTGTTTAGAGTCTGAAAGGTGATCTTTTTTTATTATTCACATTATCCTCAAAGACAAAATATCCTCTTTTCACTCTTTCTATCTCTTAAAAATACTAACTAACAAGTTTCATATTTCCAAAGGTTATCAAGGTTGTTAAGTTATGTTGTACACCTAAAATTTATTGCTACTTAATTTTATTGGTGGGTCCTGCAAAAAAAAAAAAAAAAAAAAAAAAAAAAAAAAAAAAAAAAAAAAAAATATATATATATATATATATATATATAATATATATATATTTCAAGTTGATCTCAAATGTACCCAATGGTGAAAACTAAAAAAACAGCCTTTTGTCAGCTCTCTCACCAGCCATGTTGGTCAGGCCTGAAGAGTAGGGATTGAGTAGGATTGTAAAGTCGTTGGATACCACTTACATACTATGCACCTACATATTATGTATTATACCAATTATTATTAGTATCTTCTATTGTGTAACCATAATAACATCAATTTTTTTTAACATATTAATTCAAGCATAATTTTCTTTTATCATATCTTTATTATTATAATTAACTATATAACTCATCAATATTAGTTGATGTTTCGGAGCTTTTTCCCCATTAACAAGACTAAAACATTTTGATTTTAGTTACATTTAATAATTTTTTCTATATCCAAAAAAAAAAAAAAAAAAAAAATTAAGTTTTTAGAAACACTTTTAGAAAACCATTAACATATATTTTTTTGTGAGACGGTTGATTCGTTCAGGAGATAAAATTGTTTTTTTTATTTTTCACCATGGAGTACACTTCGGATGAAATTTACAAAAATCTATATAATGGAGGACCCTCCACTGAAATTAAGTAGCAAAAATTTGGAAGTGTGCCAATCCAACAACAAAAACATTGTTTTGATTCAAATTTTTGTGGAAAAAAATATTTTTTGAAACCCATTTTTGGAAATCCCTAACATATATTCTTTCTGGAAGGAATGGAGGAAAGGGTACCTTGTGTTGATATATTTTTTTCGTGAAAATCGAATGAGCTGTTCAGGAGAAAATAATTTGTTTTGTTTTTTCTTTTCCCCTTTAACTTCCCTCCCATAAGGATTATGGTGCTAAAAATTTGCAAAAGGTGGTTTCTCATAGGTCTGAATCAATGGTCAAAATTCGATTCTGACATCCATGGAGGAGATTTCACATGCTTATTCCACAAGGCCCTTTAAATTACATTATCTTAAGAGTTACATTAAATTAACTAGAGGGCAATAGATAGGATTTATTGTTGGGATCAGATTGCAAATTTATTTTGTGTGGATTAAAAGGGGATTTTTAAGGAACTAAAGAATTTGTTAGCATTATCACAGAATAAAATAGTTTTAGTTGTTTATTATTTTACAGTTAATGATAGAGATATTTTTAACTCAGGGGGAGGGAGGATTTTTAACTCTGACATTAATCCCCTGCCCCCACCTCCTGGCCTAGAAAACTTCTATATAGCATAAAAATGTGTAATAGGGAAGATAAAATAAAAAAATCTGTACCTTCACGAGTATCAGAATATACAAATCAAGCTACACTAAAACGTAGTTATTTTTGAGTAGACACAACATATAAATAAGTATGAGATGCATATGTATGACAAATATTTTATAATTAATGCAACACATTACTAACAATTAAATATATTCATGGTTACCATCAAGATCGTCCTCCTGTCTTGATGTAAACAATGATGCTGAAGGATGTTCCAAATCATAGGAAAGATTTTTCTTGTTTGAATCACCTTCTGCATTTTCAGTGACATCAAAAATTTCTGTAATTTTTACCTGTAAATAGATAAGAAGTATGTATGTTCATAAACCACTAACTTGTTTTTTTTTTTACAATAATATTCATTAAGGCTAATAGTAGACACTTATGATGATAATAATCAAAATTTTATTTTATAAAAAATGCTTTGCAAAAATATTATAGCACATAATGATAAATATATGCACAATAATACATTCTCCTGCACACCTCAAATGTGATACTAGATGTTATTTATGTTCCTTTAACAATATTGACTAAAGAATGTTCATTCATTTTAAGGAAGAGAATCAGTGTTTGATTGAAATTAAATCCAAAGGGACTCTGGCAACAAAGTGATAGGTGTGTATTGTGGTATTGTATAGCTAATCAGTTGATAAGCATGTGAATTATTGAATTTCTAAATTAAATGAAGTTGGGATGAAATGTTATTTTGTTGTAAAGTACTTTCATTAAGACGATTCAGTTGTATGAAGAAAGTATTTATTGATTTAAAAATGCAAACCACTAACTTAGTTAAGGAAATATGAACACTCAAATGCTTAGTGATAGTGGGGGTTACATATAATTGAATCAAGAATATAGTGACTAGCATTTACAACAATGTTTAAATTAGCTTTTAAGAAGTTCAGATATAAAACTGTGGGTGCTACATAAAACAATAAGCACAAGTCTTACAGAAAGTATTTCTGTATAACACAGATACTTAATTTAAAAAAATTCATAACTTGGAGCTCTATCCTTTTTAAAGCTCATAAAAGTTTTAAATCTAAATTTACAAGCTCTAAAGCTGTAACAGTTTCATAACAATCACTAAGATTAAATCACAACATTAAATTTCCCTACCTCCATACCTTATAATCATCATCCATGTAGTAAAATGCCATGACAGCATCATGGTGACTAGTCACTTGTAAAATGTTCTCAAAGGTATCATCTACTAGAGTTGAATCAGCTTGTAATGCAAGACTACTTCTTCGAGAAAGTATGTTACTTGTAATAATTTTGGTAGATTTCTCAAAATCACTGCAAAGAGTTTTGTGAATGAAAAATGAATGGTATGAAATTCAATATGTTTGTGGATTAATAATATAATAGATAATAATGGATTTATTACTTAAAATCATTGCCATTTAAAACTGATTAGATTAATGTTACAATTTTTATGAAGCTTAATTTACAATAACAAGTATGACCCGAACCTATACAAATGCATCAAAATTTTAAGCTAGTGCCTCTTGGTTATCAAAAATGTTCAGATAAATTTAGATTTATTTCATGACATTATCTAATAATTGAAAATTAATTGTTAGTTTCATCAGTTCAGATTCATATAAATCTGTAATTTTAGAAAACTCTTAAACATACACCCAAATTTATATTTAAGTATTTTTCTAGACACAGATTTGTATGAATCTGAATTGATGAAGCTAAAAATTAATTTTCAATTATTAGATAATGACATGAAAAATAAAATATGACACCAAAAAATTCTAATATCTATAAAAGCCTTGTTGTTCACAAATTACAATAAAAAAAAAAAAAAAAAAATAAAATATATATATATATATATATATATATATATATATATATGATAGTGCAAATCATACTAAATAATTTTAACATAGATAGTTGGGCTTTACAACTTTGTGCACTTACACAAATTTAGTGTTAGGCTATGCAGTTTCTAACTTTACCTTTCATCCATATTGACTTTTATATTAAAATTCAGTTCCTTTTCAATGAGATGTTCGTCGTCATACCCAACTGAAACATAATTCAGAAAGTGATAACTATAAACACAAAAAGAAATATTAAGTTATTAATAAACAACATCAGAAACCCTTTATAGGAGTGGATAGATTTTTCTAATGGTTTATAAATAAATATATATATATAATATATATATTATATATATATATATATATATAATTATTTCACTAATATGTTGCAAATATATAAACATTTCTGGGATCAGTTTTCTGTGTTTTTAGCAATACTGGTGCTCATAATAATAACAATTAGCCAATATTAAATTTAAAAAAAAAACTATTGTAATAAACAATTACCAACACAGATACCTAATCAGAATTTTTTTTAATAAAAAAAAATTCATTATCAAAATTTAATGTTTAGACCATGATAAAGTTACATACCAAAATAAATTTACCGTTAAAAAAAAAAAAAAAAAAAAAAATTAGGAAATGCTGAATTATCTTTAGCCTTTACCTGATGATGATTCTCCAATATCTCGGTAATGGAATATTTCAAAAATATTTTTAGCAAATTTGTTTCAAAGAACCTAGCAGCATGTTTTAATGGAGGAAAATAGTAGATAAAAGACCAAAGTTCCTTTTTTTTTTTTTTTTTTTTTTTTTTTTTTTTTTTTTTTTTTTTACAACTTGGATGCAATCAAGAATTGGTAGAACAACTAAAACTTAATTGTGAATAAAACCTATTAATATCGGAGATTGTTTTAAACTATCACAAACATTTAAATGTTATTTTGCTAGCTGATATTGAATCCACTTTGTATTATCATATTTCCGGTTAATTTTATAAATTTTCGGTAAACTTAGGCAAAGATTAAGTTGCTATTTTAAATAAATATCATGAAAGTACTCACGCCCAGAATATTCAAATTGACAAGCAACATTAGTAGAAATTTTATCTCCTGCTCTACTGTGAATTGAATAAATGGAATGTATCATTTCATCAACCAAAAATGAACACATTATCTTCAAGTTCTTTATCATGTACAGTAAAATCATTTTAATCCTGAAAAACATTAATTTGATAAACAATGACATTTAAATTTGACAAACATTAACATTATAATTTTGAAGTATCTATTTCATGAATTTCTGGAATTGTAACAGCATATAAAAGATACACTTAACTTTTTTTAACATGATCTTTTCACTTGACTCGTTAATAAAGAACTTACAAATCAGAACAGATAATCATTAATCAAAATTATTTATAAACTAAATTAATATAATATAAATTAATTAAAAATTAATATATGGAAAAAATAATAATTCTTACTTCTTCAAAGCAGCCAAAGTAAAATCAAGAGGAACAGTATATGGCAAACTCAATAACGATATCAACTTCATACCTCGATGGGAAAGCATCCAATTATATAAGCCTTTATTTGCTGAATCAATCGCCTCTTGAAATACTCTCATCACAGTGTCCGGTAAATTAGCTACCAAAGCTTCCTTTAAAAAAAATTAAAGATAAAGTAACTCCTAGACTCAATTCAATAAATTAAAGTATGCAACAGTCTTCAATTTTTTTATCCCTTTAACAAATTAATTGCATAAAAACTTTGGAGAGATAACTCAAGGGCTAATAAAAAAAATTATCTGAAGGGACAGCTATCTTACATTAAATTTCCATTCTAGCACACCACTAAACTATACTTTAACTTTTCGCTTTCTGTAAAACATAAAAATCAGTGTAATAACTAAAAAGGTTTAAAAAAATTAGTCAAAGATGCATTTTGTACGAAGACTCACTACCAACAATATTCAAACCTGGATTTGAAAACAGTTGATAGTAAGTCATTTTTATTACACATTTATCCATTAAATATAATATCTGAACTATGTATTATTACTTCTGATCTATCTACCTGATTTCCCTTAAAATAAAAAAGTATAATGAATTAAATACTAGTAAAAAATAATTATTAAAGACCACAAAATAACTAAGTGATACAAGGTACCTTATTAACAGTTAAAAAAAAAAAAAAAAAAAAATATCTGAATATTAAATTTTATCTTAATATTACAAGATTGATATCCTCATGATATAAGACTAATAATTGATACTTAGAAAAACTAAGGAAAGGCAATAAGACATCTACAATGACACTTTTACCAAAACTTTATACTATATATGTTAAAAAGATGTTCTTCCTATTAAGAAACAATGAGTAAAAACTATCACTTGTTTAAACAATTAATGATTCAAATAATTTTCTAACAATGAGAACCTAGAAACATGATCAAAGAATGCTTTAATACTGGATCGAAATTGCTAAACAGAGAAGATCAAAGACCAAGATTTTCAATAGGTAAAAATGAGTATTGGTGGCTTGGATTCAGTTAATTTTTTAACATAATGAAAACCTGGGAGAAAAATACTGATTTTGAAATGACACATTACTATATGTTTCATAAAAAAACTTCTTTATGATAATTCATAAAGAACATTAGAATTGAAAATCATAACACAAAAACCTTTAATGTCAAATGAAACTGTGTTCAAAAGTAACTATAGAGTTGACTTGGGTATCAATTATGATAAGTGATTAAGATCAATTATTGTTTCAAGGAAATAATTTTAACACATATTAAGATCAATTAGATTAACTGTTTAATACAGAGGAAATTTCATTCATCAATTCCACACTAGATTTCCATTTTCCAATGTAAGCAAAATTTATAAAGGATAATTTTATAAAAATGAAAACAATAAAGGTTTAAAAAATATAATAAGAATTAACCACCTATCATAAATAACATTAGTTTTCATTGCAAATACTTTAATTAAGTGCAGAAACTAAGGGTAAGTCACTAATGCATGTACCTGTCTATGCAATTGGCATTCTTGACATTGTGGGTCGTAGTCTGAACATTCATCTTGGGCTTCAGAAATAATAAATGTTGACTGAACAGCTAAGCAACGAGTACAATTAATTAAATTATTCCGATGAAGGAAGCGTAATGCATCATCAAATCCTTGCTTACAAAGATTGGACAGCACCTGAAAATTAATAATTACTCATTATATTTGAAAAACTCAACTTTTTATATTTAGGCTATTTACCTTCAGCCTAATTTGCAATTTATAATTCTTAAGCATGCAAAAATGTATTTATAACTTATTTCCTAGTAACATAACATATGAGAACTAATATCCTACCTCTGGTTTCGGTGGCCATAATATTCTAGCAAATCTGTATATGTTTTGTTTGGAAAGCTCTATGCTTGTGTTGGCAAAATTTACCTAAAAAGAGATATTAATCAGACATAAAATAAAATGATAACTAATGAAGCTTAAAAAAAAAAAAAAAAAAAAAAAAAAGTACATAATCAACAGGAGCATGGTATAGAAACCTCTGAAAATTTGTTTTCATTCAACTTTGTTAAATGGATTAGGAAGTAACTTCTCTGCTGTATCAAAAAAATGAAAAACAAACAGGATAAACTGATAAGTTCGTATAAACATTGAAATTTCATTATTATTGAAATGTGGATGCCATAAGCATCCAACAGATATATTTGCAAAGAGCAAAGATTCTCAAATCTTTGTCAAGGACTATAGTAAAGAACTTCCTCGATCCCTATAGAAAATTTGTTTTTCTTATATATAATTTCTTTTATACTTGCAAAAACATGAATTTGTCACATTTTCGTTTACAAATTTCAGCTACATATATAAACTTAGTAGTGTACTTTAGCCAAGCTATTAGCCATTCCAATATTTTTTCGAAATCAATGAAATGTACAATTGGTCCATATACAACAAACATTTTCTGCAGTGCTATAGTAGAATACAGCCTGACGTAGAATACAGATGGCACAGTCACCCCAAATTCACTGGGTAACTGGGCAAATAGAACAAGAAAACTAACATATTTTTTAAAATGTACTTTAAATGGTAAATAATATATTGGTATAGAAGAGAAATAACGTCACTAAAAAATTCATTTAAGACAGCTGTTTTTTTTTTTTAAATGTTAATAAGGACACGCAATGTCAGGCAGCCGGTGGCCATTGCATTTACTATCTTGAGTTTAAAGACAAAATAGCGCCTCAAATTCTGAAACATGGGGGCCACAAGCTTACAATGTTTCAAAAGGATCTATTTCGGGACATCTGGAACGAGGAAAGGTTGCCTCTGGAATGGAAGAAGACCATCATAATCCCTATTCGTAAGAAGAGCTATAATGCAAGAACTATAGAGGGATATGTCTGCTGTCCTGTGATTACAAGGTTCTGTCGATGGTTTTATTCGGGAGGCTGCTCCCCTATGCTCCTAACGAGAAATAGAAAATACCAAAGTGGTTTCAGATCAGGCAGATTGACAACAGACCAAATCTTCACTCTCCGTCTGCTTCTTGAGAAAACAAGAGAGTACGGAATTAGCACGCATCATATATTTGTGGACTTCCAACAAGCATATGATTCTGTAAACAGGAATGAGGTCTACAAAGCTATGAACAATATGCAGATACCTCCAAAACTAGTAAGAGTCGCATGCATGAAAATGGAGGGTAATCTGTGCTGCTTGCGAATAGTTCGGGGACCTCTCAAGAAGCTTTAACACCCGGACCGGAGTTCGACAAGAAGGTGGTATGGTTTAATTTGGCCCTTGAGACAGCTGTGAGGAACTCTGGTATCCAGACCACAGGGACACTTCTAAACAGACTTGTTCATGTTCTTGGTTATGCGGACGATCTGGACAATGCTGGAAGGACACTGGAAGTTGTCAGGGAGGCTTTAGAATCTCTTGAGGTAGCAGCAGCATGTATGGGGCTCCTAATAAACTCGGATAAAAATAAGTATACATGTGTAAATCCAAAGCATGATATCTGAGAAGCCTTCATTCAGTTGGGTTCACACAAAATAGAAGTGGTACAAGAATTTGTCTACTTGGGCTTAGATAAACTCTTGGAATGACATTGGTGAAGAAATAGACAGACGTATTATGGCTGCAAATCGATATTCCTTCAACTTCAAAAGCAACTCAACTCCAGTCTAGCAACCTGTCAAAAAACACAAAGGTAAGGATATACAAGGCTTTGATCCGACCTGTTTTAACATATGGCTCTGAAACCTGGACACTTACAAGAACTCAGGAACTGGAACATTCCAGGTTCGAATAAAAGATCCTAAGGAGAATTTATGGAGCAGTATGTGTCAGTGGAGAGTGGAGGTGAAGGACAAATCTGGAGCTAAGAAGTCTTTACAAAGACTTAGACGTAGTCGATATGATTAAATTCTCTCAATTACAATGGGCGGGGCATGTCGCTAGGATGAATCCAGAGGAAATCCTACCTTAAGTCCTATCGGAGAAACTGTTTGGAACAAGTAAGGTTGGACCACCAAGGCTCCGATGGGAAGATTGTGTTTCTACCGATGCATTGTTGATACTTGGCAAACGTAACTGGAGGGCAGCAGCACAAAACAGAAATGACTAGCGGTCAATGCTGGAGCTGGCCAAGATTCAATGCTTGGGTCGTAGAGCCGTATAATAATAATAAAAATAATAATCTTGAGTTTAAATTTACTGCTTAATATTTTATTAATACATAAATTCTATACAAAAGTTAATAATGAAAACCGCAATTTTGTGCTGTTTGGGAATTTTAACTGAACATGGACAACCCATAAATTTTATTCCTGAAATATCTTTGTAACCATTTATTTTAGCAAAAAATTAATACAACGTGATTATAGAATTTTTAAATTTCTATAACTCAGTTTTTACAATGCTTTTCCCATAATAACCTCGTCATTGATTGCCCCAAAATACCTCCCCTATCTAGATACAGTACTTAAGATAAAAATAATGTTTCTTGAGATTTTCCTGAAAAACATTTAAATAATGAGTCTTATCTAATTATCCCCTTCCCCTTTACAATATTCAAAGCAGGAAATTCTAGGACTTTTTACCAGTTATAAAGGGAAGGATAATGAAATACTTATATCAACTTACACCTTTATTTTTATTAAGTTTAGGTCACTATACATAAATGTTTCAAAAATATAACATTTTTGCAGGCACAAAGGGAATACACCAGGCGGCATGCAATGCCATGACTGCCAGTCGCCAGACGTGGCACATCCTTATCAAAATTCAATAAGCAAAGGATCAACTGTCATAAAATTAAATGTCAAAAACATTTCTATCTCTCATACTGTAAAAAAATAATATTTAGCAGTCAAAAATTGCTTCATACTTGGCCAAAACTACACTTTTATAAAGGTGACTGAAGGTCATGTAAAATCATGGCCCAGTTACCCTGCACTATGCACAAAGAGGTGTTGAGTAACACCTCGAACAGAATAATTCAGCAAAATGCCTACTTATCTACCTGCAACAGAGGACAATGAGCAAGTGTACTTTTACACCATTATCCAAAAGATATGGAAGTTATAAATCAATCTATGAAAGCAAAAGTGAATCCTTCAAAGAGGAAAAAAAAAAAATGTAAAAGAAATAAGAGCTGAAATATTGAGAAAATAACGAGGTAGCCCAGTTTCTTCAAATGATCTATGAAAAGATCTAATTAATACATGAAAACAATGAAGGAGAAAATGGCATGAATTCATGAAGAGTTCACACTGAAAGGGCTTAGAATGATGAAGAGCTAAAAACCACCTGATAATGTTACAGGAATAGCGTAAAATAGGCAAGACGAGTTATCTAGTTGAACTAGCTACCATAGTAAATTAAACTGTTTATAAATTTTCATTCAACATTTAGCTTACATCAAGAAAGGAGAAAAATTGAAACCGAAAAAATCTATTTGGTCAAACACTTGCACTGGACAAACATTGCCACTTAACTTATAAAAAAAAATGAAATAGAAATAGATGCAATAAGAATGAACATATGACGCTACTCTAAAATACTTGACTGACTAAAGCAAAAAAAAATAACAATAACTTACATGAAACAGTTGTGATGAAAAATCTCGAGGACATATGTCAGTTTCTCCACAAAATGGGCTAACTGTTATAGTATTTTCATCTAATGTGGGTAAATTATCACTAAATCCTCCATCCATGTACCGTTCTCCATGAAACTTTGGAGGGAGAAAACCAGAAAAAACAGGCACGAAGGCACTTGCTAGCAAGGCCTATAAACATAAAGAAAAGGCAAGATTAATTAATTATACGCCATTCTATTTATAATAAAATATTATATTAGAGATCTACAAAGTGACCTATGAAATAAAGTTTTCTCACATTTAAATAGCTGCTTCACCAGCAGAAAAGGAAAGTTTTTATAATCCTAAACCAGTAATGAAAAATGAATACAACATGATAATCATCACAAGTAACAATCCTAGAAAGTAGTTCGTTTTGTTTGGAAAATAAATGTACCACAAACTTCATAATGCTGTTTTTTTTGTTTTGTTTTTTTGCAGTCCTTTTATGAGCATGGAACCCAACTTTCAAGCTCTTTTATCTTTCCAATCGCTTTGAGGTGATCATTGATCATGACCTTCTTTGTCTTCAAGGCTGAATTCTTCCTCCCATATTTTTTTGAATCACGGTTGAACAGTGCACTCTTAATGGTACCCTCGAACTTGATTTGATGGCCATCAGGACTGCATTCTGGCTGTTTAAATTCATAAAACTAACTCATACAAACATAACGTGTTAACATTTTAGTAAACACTTAATTATTTCTAAACAGGGAAATGCTACAGAGAATAACGAACATTATCGTTTGGAAGTGGATCAATAAGTGTGGACATTCATACAAATGAATAATCCATTAACCGTAAACAGTTTATTATACTGAGGGGTATTTTAAAGAAAACTCAAAATCTTGCGTTGTTTCCTGGACATAGCTGTGAATGTTCTCCTTAACACTGTAATGTCATTGGCGAACCCTAGTAGTAGTTGCATTGAACTATTAAAGACAGTTCCACTGACCTGGATTCAAGATCTCTTAACAGCACATTTGAGAGCAATGTCAAATAGCAGGCGTGCTAAGCAATCTTCTAAGCGTAACCCTTTATGGTTTTTAAAGTAGTTTAACATATTGCCTTGGATTATGTAAGTATGTTTCACCTCCTTGATTGTCTGTTGTGCACAAGTTTAAATGTGACATTCAGGTTTAGCATATCCTCTGATATAATTCATCTCTCAGGATGCTACTGTATGCCATCTCAAAATATAAGAAGAAGTAATATGTGCATATAAACTCCCCGTTAAAAGCATTGCAACACTTAGAAATATTAATAAAATTTCATTATTTTATTAATTATTATAAAATTTCAATTTTACAAAAACAAAAAATAATAAAGCAAGGTTCTGAAGTCAATAATACACATTTTTAAACTGAAAATAAACAAGTTTTATTAAAATAAATGACAATATTTCTTCCAATAAACAAACACTTTAGAAGACTTACTTTTTAAAATATTCCTTTTTTACAATTTTAACTTTTAAATTACAATTTCAATTATTAATTCACATTTAATAAGACATATGGTTGAAGATTCAATGACTACTTCCACCCGTCTTGGCATACTGATAAAAAGATTTTGAAGAAAATCTTGGGGTATATTGTCCCACTCCTCCAATACAGCTGTCTTTAGCATTTCAAGGGTAGTAAGAGGTGAATCGTGTGACCGAACCTTTCTTTTGAGATAATCCCAAACGCTTGGGTTAAGGTCAGGGCTTCTTGCTGGCCAATCAGTGGTGCGAATGTTTGTGGTGTTCAGGTATTCAGAAACACATCTTGCCTTGTGAGGACGAGTATTATCATTTTAATAGTTCAATGCAACTACTACTAGGGTTCGCCAATGACATTACAGTGTTAGGGAGAACATTCACAGCTATGTCCAGGAAACAACGCAAGATTTTGAGTTTTCTTTAAAATACCCCTCAGTATAACAAACTGTTTACAGTTAATGGATTATTCATTTGAATGAATGTCCGCACTTATTAATCCTCTTCCAAAAGATAATGTTTGTTATTCTATATTATGCATGAGCAATGAACCAGAGCCTATGAATGGCATAAAAGGCACTACATGATCTTCATGCATTCAAAGCCCCTCCTTGGATTGGCATTAACTTGGTGCGCGCCTCCCAAGATATACAACCCCAGAACATGATAGAACCCTCTCCAAATGGCTCAGTTTCTAACGCGCAGTAGTGATGGGAAAATACTCAAAAAATTTGAGTACTGATTACTGTAATCAAATGATGCTCGCTGCTGATTACAAAATCTACTCAGCTTTCCTCCTGATTACTTTCTATTTTCCTCTGTAATAAAAATTTTCGTACTTTTGAGTACTTGATTACTTTTTTATATGAGGTGGCCAGAATAGAGTATATTACATACATCAATTAAGTTAATTTATATTAATAAGCCATCATTTTTTTCATATTGTCGATTATTTTAAACTTTTCGTTACAAAATTGATAAGGGTAATTTATTATTATTAAGATGGTGGGTTTATAGATTATTGTAAACTCTTCAGATAAAATCGATATCGGGGCCTATCATTATGTTTTTTTACACTTGAAATTTCATTTTAACTTTTTCGAATTTATTGGATACCAGGCTCGGTAGTAGCTGCGTTCCCAAAGGTTCGTTACCGATTATACCATTAATTTTAATCGCGCTCGCTCAAATATGGGTTTATTATAACTTTTTCGTATTTATTGGATACTAGGATCAGTAGCTGCTTCTCAAAGGTTTGTTACCGATTATACTATTAATTTTAATCGCGCTCGCTCAAATATTGGTT
This sequence comes from Piezodorus guildinii, assembly GCA_023052935.1. Lineage (NCBI taxonomy): Eukaryota > Metazoa > Arthropoda > Insecta > Hemiptera > Pentatomidae > Piezodorus > Piezodorus guildinii. The sequence goes on along the minus strand of CM041295.1, from coordinate 107,346,193 downwards.
TATTATAACTTTTTTCGTATTTATTGGATACAAGGCTAAGTAGCTGCGTTCTCAAAGGTTCGTTACCGATTATACCATTAATTTTAATCGCGCTTGCTCAAATATGGGTTTAATATAACTTTTTCGTATTTATTGGATACTAGGATCAGTAGCTGCTTCTCAAAGGTTCGTTACCGATTATACTATTAATTTTAATCGCGCTCGCTCAAATATTGGTTTATTATAACTTTTTCGTATTTATTGGATACAAGGCTAAGTAGCTGCGTTCTCAAAGGTTCGTTACCGATTATACCATTAATTTTAATCGCGCTCACTCATATATGGGTTTATTATAACTTTTTCGTATTTATTGGATACTAGGCTCAGTAGCTGCGTTCCCAAAGGTTCGTTACCGATTATACCACTAATTTTAATCGCGCTCGCTCAAATATGGGTTCATTATAACTTTTTCGTATTTATTGGATACTAGGATCAGTAGCTGCTTCTCAAAGGTTCGTTACCGATTCTACTATTAATTTTAATCGCGCTCGTTCAAATATTGGTTTATTATAACTTTTTCGTATTTATTCCCTGTTAGGCTCAGCTGCTGCGTTATGGGGGGTTCTAAATCGACCATTCTATTAATTATTCGTGTGCTTGCTCCAATATGGGTTTATTATAACTTTTTCGTATTTATCTAATACTAGACTAAATAGCTGCGTTACCAACGGTTCTTATAATTATCACACTTAATTTTAACATTTCTCCTTCCAGAATAGATTGATTTTAGTACTAATTTCTGTATTTTGTTTTCGGTTTGGCTGATAAACGTTTTATAGGTTTTAAGTGCGTTCGGATAAAAATTGATTTGTTTTAACCTCTTCGTGTTTCTTTTCTATGCTAATTTCTGTATTGGGTTTTGGGGGGTTTAATTAGTGAATGTGTTAATGTTTTTTTAGTCAGTTGGTCTAATGTATGTTTATTTCGTGTTTTTTGTAACTTTTGATCTATTGGGTTACCGCTAATCCTTTTCATCAGAATACAAATTTATCTATTTGGTTAATATTTTGGAGTTTGATAAAAATCAGCTGAACAGAACGATTATATACGCCTATTTTTATTTGATGATAAAATCTACTCTAAAGCAACCAACTGAAATAATTAATACCATTAACAAAATCCTTTAAAAAGTAAATATATTTTCAAGTATAAAAATAATACGAACATGTTAAAATAAACCTCTGCATGAGTTAGCGCAATTAAAATTAAAAGTATAATCTGTAACGAGCCCTTGGTTACACAGCGACTGAGCCTAAAAGCGAATAAATACGAAAAAGTTGTAATAAACCCATATTGGAGCGGGCACACGAATAATTAATAGAATGGACGGGTTAGAATCCCCCATAAGGCAGCAGCTGAGCCTAACAGCGAATAAATACGAAAAAGTTATAATAAACCAATATTTGACTGAGCGCGATTAAAATTAATAGTAGAATCGGTAACGAACCTTAGGGAACGCAGCTACTGAACATAGTATCCAATAAATACGAAAAAGTTATAATAAACCCATATTTGAGCGAGTGCGATTAAAATTATTGGTATAATCGGTACCGAACCTTTGGGAACGCAGCTACTTAGCCTTGTATCCAATAAATACGAAAAAGTTATAATAAACCCACATTTGAGCGAGCACGAATAAAATGAATAGTATAATCGGTAACGAACCTTTGGGACCCCAGCTACCGAGCCTGGTATCCAATAAATACGAAAAAGTTAAAATAAACCTATTCTTGAGCGAGCGCGATTAAAATTAATATCATAATCGGTAACGAACCATTGGTAACCCAGCTACTGAGCCTAATATCCAGTAAATACGAAAAAGTTAAAATGAAATTCCAAGTGTAAAAAAACATAATAATAGGCCCCCATATCGATTTTATCTGAAGAGTTTACAATAATCTATAAACCCACCATCTTAATAATAATAAATTACCCTTATCAATTTTTTTAACGAAAAGTTTAAAATAATCGACAATATGAAAAAAAAGATGGCTTAAAGAAATTATTAATATAAATTAACTTAATAGATGTATGTAATATACTCTATTCTGGCCACCTCATATAAAAAAGTAATCAAGTACTCAAGTAATCAAGTACTCAAAAGTACGAAAATTTTGATTACAGAGGAAAATAGAAAGTAATCAGGAGGAAAGCTGAGTAGATTTTGTAATCAGCAGCAAGCATCATTTGATTACAGTAATCAGTACTCAATTTTTTTGAGTATTTGCCCATCACTAACGCGCAGAACTTACTATACCGTTCTCCTGGCCTCCTCCAAACTCTTTCACAGCCAATGGGCTGTTAAGGGCCACTCTTGTCCATCAGTAAATAAAACCTTTTTCCATTCCTCCACGGTCCAAGATTGGTGTTCCCTTGCAAATCTTAATCTTTTTACACAGTGTTCTGCTGTGAGAAGAGGATCTTTCACTGGCCTTCTTGACCTGAATTTTGAATCTCTCAATCTTCTAATGACTCTTGACTCTGAGATTGATAACCCTCGAACACCAGCGATCAAGTTTTTAATGGAAGAAGCAGTAGAATTACGCTTCTGAAGTGCTTGTATTTTAATGAAGCGGTCATATATGGGGTTAGTAACCCTGGGACGTTGGTCGTCTCGAATGACTAGCAGTCTCCTTGTATCTTTTTAAGGTCCTTAAAACGGTAGAATAGTGAATCCCAAGGCAATTCGCAATGTAACGAAATGATTTGCCTTCTTCATACAGAGTGAAGATTCTGACTGAATAATCCTGATTTAAACAATTCATTGTGAATAAAATTAACTGTTTTAACAACACTTAAAAGAAAAAATAGAACAGACTTGAGGCAAACGAAAGATAAACATGGACTGAAACGAAATTTGAAATAAATGAAACAAAATTCCATCATTTGTTGGTAAACATTGAATAAAAATGATGTATCTAATCCCTAATATCTCTCATTCAATAAATAATATTACTATAAATATAAGCAAAGTCTGGATTAAGGTCAAACCAAGAAAATCTCGAGAATGATAGGGTGTCGCAATACTTTTGACGGGGAGTGTATTTACTCTCTTATTGTCTTTTAAGTACCATATCCTCCACATTCTCCATGTCTGGGAGCAACAGGTTACTACCTGGTAGTTCCCGCATCCCACACTCTATATCAACGGGAGTCATCATTTGAAAACCAGTCCACCTTATTTCTAGGATCACAGCTGTCTATTTTATTATGGCCTGATAGCGTAAAAACCTATTGTACAGTTCCTAGTAAGTATAGTGATGAGCATGTTTTTGTGCTATTTGTATATATTTAAGATTTTCTACTAAAGATTGAGCAAATCACTAACAATCCAAAGCACTGAACTAGCATCAAAGGCCTCTGTGGACCATCATCAGACAAAAATAGAGGATTGTGCTAGGTCAGATCTTGCAGATTTCAGTTTTGACAGGATTTAGTATGAAACACTATTTAACACATTTATTCGTACCAAGGCATTATAGATCTAAACCTTATAATTATTTTTATTTAACATTTAAAAAAAGTGATTGAGTTAATAAGTACCAAATGATTGAAAAATAAGATTTTGTAATAAAACACTAAAATTCCATTTATACTAAGAAATTTGGTAATAGTTGGTACTACAGGTCACATCAAATTCGCTTATTTGCTTATCATATCGTGTTTACATCACCCGTATCAATATTTACTAAAAGACGTCATGCACGTAATTATACGTGTAACTTAAATGGTTTTTATGATATATTAAAAGAAGACATTTTCTGAAAAAATAATGGTGAAGAAGGTGCAAAGAATTTTCCTCAGGTGCATGGAATAATTTTAAACAAAAAAAATTATAGAGATTTATAATTAAATTAAATATATGTATAATGTATTTCATATAATTATATGAAATAAATTTTTGTATTGGTATAACCATACTGAATCAAGAAGGTTATTCATTGATCATATGATCGATTTTGCACAAGCTAATTTGATGTGTCCTGTATAAGCGACTAGTACCAGAAATTCTGATAAAAATAAATTTAGAAAAAAATATAAATTAAACAATATAAAATATATTACCTGAAGAAGATCATTTTTGCCAGTAAATTGAGAAACAATTACATTTTTTCCATCATAAACTCTTGTAAGAGATATATGTAGTTTTCCATTTACTCTCAGATGCGCATCTTCTGGTAAAACCTGTAAAATAATGGAACTAGCAAATAATTAAACTAATAAAATTTAAAAAATGTATATTTCTGACTATAATTCAGAAAATACAGTCTATTAGAGTAATATTTATGAAGTTTATATGAGAAGGAAAAAGTTTCATACTAAGCAAGATACCATTGTACCATTGTTTTATGCAATGTATACAACCACCATTGCACTGTTTTAAATTAAAATTTAAAACATTAAACTAATTAATATGGTATTAAGATAAGAGCAAGATTACATCAAAGTAGGACAGAAAAATTGGTAAGCAACCTGTTTCAATTTATTTCAAAATAAATATTAGCTTAACTAGATGGGAAATAATTAAACCCATAATGCTATAATTTAAATCAAAATAATTCTAGAATAGAGACTAAAATTAAACAAGGAAAAATACAGAATAGAAAAAAGATTTTATTCTGGGACTTAGTTTAAAAAAGTTTTCTAATGTTCTTAGGTTTCACTCAATAAATAAACAATTTTACTTATGCAACATTTTGAGAATTTATTGTTCTCATATTCATACAATTTGAGATAAAATAGTGTCTTACATAGACATATGTGTATACTATAAACTTTTAAAGAACACTTTTAACTAACAGAGAACTAATCAAACAATACTATATATATATATATATATATATATATATATATATATATATATATATATATATATATATATATATATAAAACATAAAGTAAATAAATACAATAAAATGAGAAGTTAAAAACAACAAATTTTGAAAAAAAAAAAAAAAAAGCACGATAACAGTCCATTAATTGATTGAGTTCTTTAGATCAAAAATCCAATTTAAAATTAACAAGTTTGGGATAACAGGTGTTGGAAAAGGAGATATTCGAATGTGGATAACTAAGAAACATGATGCATATTGGAATGGAATGGAATTTCAGTATGCAGTGGAACGGGCAAAATAGGATCACTCAAAGGCTTTAGTTCTGGGGGATGGCGTATAAAGAGCAGAGTGGCATGATTTTGTTTCCAGCAAGTGGACTAAGAATTTGAATTGAAGGAGACTGTGGATACAGGAAGGATGCTGGGGTTTTATTGTTTGGTTGAGGAATGATCCAAGGAAGTACTGTCTACATGAGGAGGGGAGGAGCCACCTCAACTCATCGTAGAGGTAGGTCACAGAGAATGTCTTGAGGTATTCAAAACAAATCTTAAACAAAAATTCAAGATTCCCTTTACATTGTTCCTAAGTACCATAGAGAAACCACACAGCCATAGTCAAAGTGGGGAAAAAATGATTGATGAAACTAGAAACTTACACGAGGATTGTGGAATAAGGTGACTGTAACAATGGAAAAACTTCAGGGTAAGTATTGATCTTCAGGATCTTTGGCAATATAGGGTTTCCAGGATAGGGTTTGGTCAATAGTAATCCCATCATTTTTAACAAAGGGACTGAATGCAGTAAGGTGATCATTTAGGAATAATGTTGGAAGGTGGCATTGGATCTCAGGAGGGGACTGGATAACAACAATAGTTTTCATATCATTTAACCTTAGCTGTTTCAGGTTTGCCCAGGCACTGATTCTATATAGATTTTCCTAAATAGCGGCAAATGCTGTTGATAACTCAGAAGAAGGGAAGGATAAGTAACTTTGGAAATCATCGGCATATAGGTGGTGGGAGCAACAGACTGTTGAATACGCTTGAATTTAATTTGATAATTAAAATAAAACAGAGAATTATAATTTTTTTTTATTTTCACTTATCTTACATATAGATATAAATAAATATTTTGTATAATCATACTTTGCTAAGTCTATCAAGTAAATATTCTTGCACATTGAAAGAAGGGCTGAAAGGTCCAAGTGTCCTCAACCTAGCTTCTCGAATTAATCCAAGCATGTCACTTGCAACTTCACCTAAAATATTCAAAAAAAAAAAAAAAAAAAAAAAAAAAAAAAAAAAAAAAAAAAAAAAAAAAGGTTAAAAAGGCAATATTTTGTTTTTAAGCAGCAAAATAGTACTAGCAATTATTTTCAAAACAATCATTCATAATAACAAAAAGTAGTTACCAACATATTAGTTTTCAAAATCTATTATGGTTCACATATAATACCCAGCTTGAAATAAATTTTTTAAATTTCCAATATTATACATTATTATATAATTATCCAGCAACTAATAGAAAAATTAGGTATATTCAGGCTGAAATATTAACAAAGTGTGCGCTTTTTTTTTTCCCCTGCCCTATCAATAAAGAAGTTATGTAAACTAACTGAAAGAGGAATGGCATGGTCTAGTGCAGTGGTTCCTAACTACATCCAGAGGTACATAAGATGTCACTGAGAAATAATATTAATACTTTAACGTAAAATATTTGTGAAGCCTTGGTTTTTTTAAGAATCACACAGACTAATTTAACATTATAAAAGATATAGTTGCTAGTGACCACAGACAAATGCCAAAATTGGGCATTTTATAACAGCTTGAAAAAATTGAAGACAATATTTGAAATACTTGCCTAAATGACAGAGGTAACTTGGCATAAGATAATGAACAATATTTCTTTAGGAGTAATTACTGGCATAGGGAGGAGGCAGCCCCATCGCCCGGTCATTGTACCGCAAACAGCCACTGGCTCTCCAGGTTGGGGAAACAGTACACTGACATACACACACAGTACACTATATACAGCACACTAAACTCACTCTCATATGACAGACAAAGGTCATATACACTACACACCCTAGGGTCACCTCCCCTAAGTAGCTGTCCCGGATGGGAGAGTGTGTCATGGCACTCCGAGGAGACAGCCCCTCCACTTGACTCGGGGGCAGCAGTCTGATATCCCGATACCCTTAAAAAAACAAATATTACGAAACCTGCACAAAGAAAAGCCGGACCGATTCAACAGAAACAACTTAATGTCTGCCTTATGGACTTCATACTTGAAACATGAAACATTCTTCATTATACCAACCAGGAGCCTTAGATCAGCTCCTGATTCAATTTGCAGAAATACTCTATTGACAAAGCTTCTGTCTAGGAGATAAGATGGACAGGCCTAGGATCAATTAGGGAGAAGCACCACACCATGTTCTACAGCTGCAATGAAAGAGATCACACCTATGGAACGGGATTCATGATCAGCAACAAATTAGCCACAGCGGTGACTGAATTTAATCAGAGGAAGCGATAAAAGATGAATTCTATGCCAAACTAGAAAATTGCCTAGATGTGTGTCCAAGATTTAATAATAAAATAGTCATTGGAGACTGTAATTCCCTAGTCGAGTAAGAGAAGGAGTTAAAACCAGTTATCGGTGTGCACAGCATACATAATTGAATCTAATGACAACAGCTTACAATTGAACAATTCTTGCTGGTGTCGAAAGGTTTGTTTATCGGAAGCACACTCTCTCCTCATAAAATGATCCATTAGGCAATAAGGCGATCCAACGTCGGTGTTACCAGAAACCAAATTGACCATTATTCTTATGAGCACTAGGCATAACTCTAACCTAATAGATTACCGTGTGTTCATGTGTTTCGAGAGGACAATGCTGATTCTGACTACTTCCTTGCTGTTGCTAGAATAAGGGCCAGAATCTCAATAGTTAAGAGGCTTTGAGGGACATGACAAAAAAAATATAACATTGGCAAGCAGAAGCAACCAGATATACTGATGTGATTCTCCACCATCACTGATGAGAGAGTGAGGGTGCTTGGAGAGCCTGAAGACCTAAACCAACACTGGTCAGGATGCAAAAATGTGTAGGCGAGTGTAACCCAGGTAGTACTGGTGCAGGAAGAATTCATAAGGACACCATGGTTTGATGAAGAATGCCATACTATTAATAAGGAAAAAAATTGTACCTATAGACATATGGTCAAGGGGCATTATACAAGCATTTCTCAACCTCTAAAGGGAGGCCATAAATGTTGGGCTGGTCATTAATGAAAAAAAAACGAAGTACATGAAGACAAACCTCCAAGGTAGGCGAGAGCACCCCCAGTGATCAAAATAGGAGAAACTATGCTTGAGAGGGTTGCTGAGTTCGTGTACTTCAGAACGCAAGTGAACTCGGACAATGACATAAAGCCAAAAAGCCAGAGGAGAACTTCAGCCGCCGCCAATAGAAGCTACTTTGGAAAGACAAAACACTTCCGCAGTCAAACTCTAACCAGAACTATTAAGCTCTGCCTTAATAAGGCGCTAATCAGGCTAGTTCTTGTATACGGCTCCGAAATTTTGACTATTCCACAGACACAGGAGCAAGCCCTCCTCTGCTCAGAGCGATGAATCCTGAAAAAGATCTTTGGGACAGTATGCATTAACAGTGAATGGAGGTAGCGCACTAACGTGGAAATAAGAGAGCTACATGGGGAAGCTGATGTCGTAAAATTCATTAGGATCAGGAAGCTGAGATGGGTTGGAAACATCCCGAGGATGTGGCCTGATGAAGTACCCAGGAAGCTTCTGAAAAAGCAGATCTATGGATCAAGAAGAGTTGGCAGACCCAGACTACAGTGGGCTGATGGTGCGGCAACCGACATGTGGACCCTCTTAAACTACTGCAATTGGAAAGCAGCCACACACTACAGGAAAGACTGGAGGACTAAGTTGCTAGTGGCACAAACTCTTCAAGAGTTGTAGGGCCATTGAGGAAGGAAGTATTTGAATTAATACCTGTCTTGTATTCATTTTAAATTTGGGTAATTCAATGTTGCGCAGATTGAAGTAAAACCCTAGAGCCTGGTTATTTTTTCCATTTCCCATACTTGGCCATTTCTGGTATACTGGGTTTTAGTAGCAGAGTTATTACACATAAAATGCACATGCTACAATGTAGCCTTTTAAAAATCTAAATATATATCTAAAATACAAGGTTTATATAATATTTTAAGGTTCCTTGTTATTGAAATAATTGGATGAAGGGGTCTGCGAAAAGTTTTTGTTGAGAACCACTAGTCTAGTGGACAGAGGACTAGTCTACCATTTACCAGGTCAAGGGTTTAAATCTTGGCCGCAGAAAAATAATTATTTATTCTGTTATTTCGGCCGTGGGGAAAACATGAAGTATGGAGACCCGCCTGGGGCAAAACCAGCCGCTATAAATTGGTTACCCTAAAATTTGGGAAAAACCTTTTGGCTGAGAGTGATCTCTGTCTCATCATCTCATTACACGTTCTTTGGTCTAGAAACAAAACAATATGAATCTCCATAACTACTGAAACCAAGATCCTTAATCAGTTGTAGAGATATAGGTGAATAAACTTATAAAATAACTTATTTTTTTTAAGGAGTCAAGGATGGAGTGGTGTGGCCTAGTGGATAGAACATTAGGTTACTATTCTCTGGGTCCCAGGTTTGAATCCTGGCTGAGGCAGAATTATTTATTCTGTTATTTAAGCAATGGGGCAACCCTGGGCTATGGAGACCCTCCTGTGGCAAACCCTGCCTCTATAAAGTTGGTACCTAAACTTGGGAAAAAAACCTGGCGGTCGAGCGTGATTTTGGCCTAAACATCTCCTTGTACAATCGTTGGCCGTGAAACAGTACAAATCTTTATAAGTACTGAACCCATGACCTTTCATGGGTTGCAGAGTTACAAGTTAGGTCAAGACCTGTGAGAATGGAAAAACTGTACTGCGCTTGTCCTGTCTTATCTCCAAGGAAGGAGAGAACATACCTTTAATAAATATCAGTCAAGATGAAATAAAAAAACAATTATAAATACATAAATTAAAAGTAATTAAATTCTTATTGAAATAAATGGCAGCTTTATATGAAAACAGGAAATATCTCATAAAAGAATCATTGAGGCTATGTCATTATTTCTTGATATAATATTGAATACTTTCAAGAAAACGACTAAAAGATTAACACATAAAATGGAAGATAATAACTGAGATATATAAATTGACATATATTAAGCAAGGTTTAATAATTATGTTTATTTTTGTTTGATAACCAAAGGTACAGACTAATAAATAAGAATAAAAATCATCAACAAAAATATTAATCTCTATAAGAGCAATTCAGATTTTAAACAAGCAAGGTCAAGATTCAAGATTGCATATCAGGAATTAAGTGTAAAAAGCAATTAGTCTCATTCTTGTTACTATTATTACTTCTTCTTTTACTGTCTTTAGTAACAGACACTAATACAATTCTTAAACATCAATCTATAAAAAAAAAAATTCTTATACTAAAAAAATATTTGTTGCCACTTAAAAATAACATCAACTTAACAGTAAAGAATGATTACTTATCACTATTAAACAAAACAAAAACTTGTGTAAATAAATTAGTACTGACTATTAAAAAAATATCAATCTTTACTTTCAATCAGTCACAAAACAAGGAAGTAGAGGAACTAATCATGAACAGTACACTAATACTTTCAGTCTAATGGTTTATTAAACTTTCAGAAAAATATAGTGGATTTTACTAACGATATAGGCTTACCAATAGGCAAATCACAAAGTAAACAGCAAGCTGCAATTGCACCAGCAGAAGCTCCAGATATTTTATTCAACAGAAGATGGGGTGCATATTTTTTAAAACATACAGCAACTCCAACATGGTATATTCCCAAAAATCCACAACCAGCAAATGAAAGATTCATTTTTAACTCATTCACATAAAATAACACACAAAAAACTTAATACCGAGGCAATAATTTTTATCAGAGAAATATTCTGAATGAGCACCTTATCTCTCAAAGGGATAGATAATAACATAATTTCAAAACACAGTATGCTATCAACATTTAAACAAAGAGGTGGTTTTGCTTTCCACAAGGAACTGCCAACTTCGAAAGAACATCAAATGAGAACAAAATGGCTCTTAGAACCAAAAGTAACGAGAATGGGAGACTGGTCTATAAAACCTTTTATCCTTGAATCCTCATTAAAACTAAAAGAATCTGAAATACTTAATAAACTTTCAGCGATTTGCAATTCTTACAGGTCATTGAAAATCTTATTTTAGTATCTTCAAATAGATACAAATCATAAATGAATAATTTTTCTTATTAAAAACAAAAATTTGCAATAGAAGAAACGGAATACGGGTTGTCAAAATAACTATATAAACTTTGTTGAGCCAATTGCAGTTTTAATTTCACTAGAAATGTACTCATTTTGTATATCGAGACTTGACGATCTTAATCACCCGATAGTACTATTGATTAAAAATGTAGACAGCTGTATGTTCGTCCATTAATAAGACGTTTTAGCACATGCAGTGTTTGTAGTAGTATGCACTAATTTGTATGAATCTATCCATCATTATGACACAACACCTGGGAGTGAATCTTCACCACCTGAATGAGTCTTCGCCAGTCGTTCCTGTGCAATGCAACCTTCTTCCAGTTTCTGGTCCCTAAATATAGTTGCTGTCGGTCAATTTATTCCAACTACTCCCCCCTAAATGGACCATGGAACAACCATGCGTGTGAAATCCTGTGTGCAGTTGGAGCTGCTGGAGTTCCATCTAAAACCAGCTATTTCCCTATCTTAATTGGAATGATAGTATGTAACCTCCTCAAGAGGGTTCTTGCGTTCATGCTACTCCATTGCCTTAGCCTGCAAGTTCTTGTTCGAAAAAGGATTTCCTCCGAGTGTTCGAAAAGGAGAGTCCTCAGGTTGCTTCCCCACTCCAACCAATGTAACCTACCTAATAAATAATATAGCCTCCCATACTTGACCACATCTATTTCTTCATGAATTTCGTAGAGTTCTCTATTCTTTTTGATTCTGTGCTGTTGCTCAAAAGTGCTATGAAATCGTGTTTTTTTTTTTCTATTTATATCATATTTAAAATATATATATATATTGTTATGAATGTATTGTATTGTTAGGAAATGAGGCATTTCACTTATTCATTTACTTAATTCAAGTGTTAATTCAAATCTTGAACATAATTATATGCTAAAAACAGTTATCATGCCATAAGTAACGAATGATTTCCACTGATCCCAATATATAATATATATATATATATATATATATATATATATAATATATATATATATATATATATATATATATAGGGATCAGTGGAAATCATTCGTTACTTATGGCATGATAACTGTTTTTAGCATATAATTATGTTCAAGATTTGATAACACTGAATTAAGTAAATGAATAAGTGAAATGCCTCATTTCCTAACAATATAGCCAAATACTTCAGATTGCTTGAAACAGCATACTAATCAATCCATACTGGACATATTGTACATACATTTTTCTTTTAACTTTATTGATTTCTCTCATAAATTATATATTGTTTTTGTCTTACTTTTAATAAGTTTAAAATCACATCCTTTGATTCGTACATAACAATATCAAAATTTTACGCTTAATATAAGTAACTTTGCTTTATAGTTTAATTGTCATGCAGGTGATGGTGAATAATCCCCAGGAATTCCAAACTCATGTTTTCGGACGAAACCGATATATCTTTGCTATTGACACCCAGGTATTCTAAAAACTTCTTGTGTTGCTAGGGATATAGTCGCGTCAATGAACCTTTTCGTCGAAATTACTCAGAAACAGCTCCGATTTTGATAATTTTTTTTTTTTTCTATATTAATAAAAATCAAAAACCTTTCAAAGGGGGAAAATAATTTTTCATATTATTTAAACAATATGTACGTTATTTATATAAAGAAATCAGTTTCTGGGTGGTTTTCTTTGAAAACATTATTCGTGTATTAATTATGGTGTTAAGAATAGTTGTTAAAAGTACAATTGTACATGTATTACACAAACATTACAACTGATCAAGCTCTCATGAAGTCGATGAAAATAGAGGATGGTCCTTTCAGACGTGGAGCAACACTAAGTGTTGTCTTCAAATGGATAAGAACAACGTTATTTACAACATGCGTATTGGACGGAATGGAAGAATTTTGTCGAGTTTCTTTTGAATCATCATACCAGCATGCTGACGCTAGTGATAGTAGCATAATAAATGAAGATTTTTCAGCAGTAAATAAAATTGAGGAATTTTATAATATTCACAAGCCTTTCCAGATGTATCGGAACTGATAGTAATTTCCAAGGAATTGTAGGTAAGGAAACTATTGATTGTTATAAAGCATTTTATGTAGGAACTAATTCAAGAAAAAAATGAAAGGTTTAAACTTTGAAGGTATAAAAATTACAATAAAAGATACAACTAAATCTTTATTGAGCATGAACAGTAAAATTAAAGTTAATAATACTGAAGTAGGTGTAGATCCACATCTAATTTTCCAACGTTTATGCTTTTTGAGAAAGAGTAATGATGGACTTTGTCAATATTTTAACTATGGGCTTGCTCTCTATCCTCTTTCACTTTTTGATAACACTGGAATGAGAAAAACAAATAAATCAACGCTATACGATATTTTCAATATTCAAGTCTCGCTGAAACTTAAATGCAGATCGTTTAATTGTACAATCAGCTCTTGATAGTTCCTTCCATGGTGTGGTCGTTTTAGCAGAGGACATTGATGTTTTAGTGATATTGGTGGCTTTAGCACCTGATGATATAGAAATATTTATCTTAAAACGAGTCAAAAATAATGTTTTACAACGAGTTCATCCAACAAAACCATGTTAATAAAATATCCAAATATTACCAAAAATCATCTCTTTTTCATTCATGCATTCACTGGATGTGATACTACATCTGTTTTTTATAATAAGAGAAAAAATAATTTTATTACATTTTTTAATAATGATCAGAAATTACGTGCAGCAGCTGAAACTTTTATGATTCAAGAACAAAGTGAAGAAATATTTTTTAATGAAGGTATTTATAATAATCTTACCATGTATGGTGCTAAAAATGCCAACAATTAAAATTAACTACGATACAAGCGTTTTATACCATTAGCTTCAAAAGACAAGAGCGTACAACTCAGCTCATTACCTCCAACAGAGGATGCAGCAAAACAATATGTTAAAAGAGTGGACCTGCAAGTTCAACAATAGAAAAATAATACTTTAATATCTCCCGAAAATTGGGTAGGTAAATTAGATAATTATTTGAAACCAATCAAAATGACGCAACTTGCAGCACCAATGAACATCTGCAGTGGAAGTGACTCTAACAATCACCCACCATTCGAAGAAGAAAAAAAAAAAAAATTGAAAGAGTAATTTACTGACCGCCATCCGTACTAATTCCTTCCAGTAATTCTCAACGGTCAACTAATTATGTCCACACTAATGAAAAATTGAAAAAGTAACTTGTTTTGTATTATTTTTTTTAGTTTTAATAAAAAATAATGAAGCGAAACATTTATTTCCTATTTAATAAACATACATATTGTTTAAACGATATAAATAATTATTTTCCCCCTTTGAAAGGTTTCTGATTTTGATTTATATATTTTAAAAAAAAGATCAAAATCGGAGCTGTTTCTGAGGACTTTCGAAGATTGCCTGTTTTACGGCTTCATTGACGCGACTAATAGCTCTGCGAGACCCAAACCACAAATCTCTTACGGAGTACTGCCTCTCGCCCAAGATCTCGTGGAACGTTTCTTTTAGAAAATGGACGCATTTATCATAGATGGATCTCATTTTCCTCCCCACTCCACCTGCCTGATCAAGGTCATTGGTCCAAAATCAAACGATAGGGTTCAGGATCATTGCAGTTCTTCTGTTTTCTTGGAAATCCAACAACGTCTGCGTACCTCATTGATCCGTCAGTATCGATGCAGTAGACCTCGTATAAAACGGTGAAATCTTTTTCCCTAAGGAGGTTTGGCAACTCTTGCCTCACTCCGTGGTGCCGACGCGTGGTGAGGAGGTAGTTGGGGAAATTTCCTAGCACATGGGCTGGTGTATTATACTCTCTGCCACATCTTGCGACAGAGGGACCGAACTTCTCTTACCTGACCGCTGGCTCCTGGGACTCCTCACAGGGGGTACATAGCTAATATTAAGCTTTAGGAAATTTTAACACTCTGACCTCGAGAGGACTTCCTTTCCGCACATTTATCTGTTGGCAATCGGGATATCCTTGAAGTGGTGAACACCAATGCCCTTCAATCTGCAATTGGCCCATTCATCGAATGCACTTTCTCGAAGCGACTGTCGTAGAGCTTTCACATCCAATCGCCGTTTCGATGTTAGCCGGTTGCCCGATGAGGCCTTGATACTCTGTGGATGTTATTATCGATTCCTTCTAACACCGCAGAATGTATATTTGTAAAGGGCGCAGCCTGGAGAGGATATATAAGCCCCAGGAACAAATATTAATTAACTGTGTTGAGCTTCTGGTGCGGTTTGAGCAAACTAGAGCCTACAAATTCATCGAAGTTTTTATTAAACTGGTCACCGATTCTTCTAAAAAAAAAAAAAAAAAAAAAAAAATGCAAAAGAAAAATACTTAATTTTATGTTCTTTATGTATCGTTTACATGACATCAACATTCTTTAGGAAGAGCACACTTTTTTGTGGGTTAGAAGCCAGACCTATCAGCGAGTATATTCTTTGGGTCCCGTTTACAATTCTATCTGCAGGGCCTTGTCGCGTGCTGAGACAGCCTGGTCGTCCGCGAATAAAGGGAAAACCTCACTTTATTGGTTGCTATTTAAGCTATATCCGAATCGCCTGGTGAAATCCGGCTCACACACGTCGTGGTATAAATGATCTATGGTCAATCTGAATAGCTAAGGCGACAAGGGTCCTCCTTGCGGCACTCATTTCGCAGTAATCTGGCCTGTTAAATGACCTCCACACTTATCTTGATCTTGTTAGTGCCCAGAAGAGCTACGATCACGTTTTTCAGATCCGTTGACATCCCTCTTGCCTGTAGTTAGCTAATAATGTGCTGTTGCCCAACTTTTTAAAAAGCGCCAAACACATCCAGAATTAATCCTTTCTTAAAGCCTCTTGGTTTTTGCTAAAGATTATCTGCTTTCTTTATTCGTGATCCAGAATCATCTCTATAATGCGGCGCACAATAGAATATATAGTGATTAGTCTCCATCTTGTCACATAATTCTTCTCCTTTTGCATTAATACCAGGATTCTGCGACGTTGACATAGAGATTCGTTGGACGTTGAATATAACTCACCTTCATTCAGCATCATCTCCGCAATCACCTTTTTTTTTTTTTTTTTTTTTTTTTTTTGCTGGCTTGGGTTGCACCGCGACCAAACGGTCTATTGTGCGCCATAGAATCACGCGATGTTAGTTTTAAAACACGAGTTTAGTAGCAGAAGCAAACTTCAGAAGGCTGTTAGGATTAACAAGTTTGTTGTTAGTGGGGTTTTCCAAGCGGTCTTCACCAAATAAAGTGAACCTTAACATAGCTAGCTTGTCGCAGTGGCAGACTATGTGAAATGATGTCTCATCGTCCATGCCGCATAGTCTGCATAGAGGGTTGTCGGAAATACCAAATTTAAACATATGGTAGTTAAGTTTGCAGTGTCCTGTGTAGACAGCAGTCAATGTCCTCAGGCATGTCCTACTCATACCAAGAAGACACCTCCCTCTGCCGGTACTGGGACCATCTAGGAATTTGAGTGATTGTCTAGGTCCCTTATTTAGCCAAAGTTGTTTGTGTTTGTTTAAATAGGATTGTTTGATGTACCTAAAGGCATAGCTTAGGCTAATTCCACTAAGGGGTTCTGGTGTGATGGGAATCGTTGCCGATCCCTTCCTAGCTAATTCATCAGCTTTTTCGTTCCCACTGAACCCTGAATGACCAGGTACCCATTCAATGCTAACGATGTTCTTCCTAGCAAGACAGTTTAGGGTCAGATTACATGCTTCAACGACTTTTGAGGTGGTTGTGTGATTGTTTAGGTCTCCTAGTGCTGCCTGACTGTCAGTGTAAATAAAAATCTTTTTGCCACTAATGTTTTCAGTGCATAAGTCAGTAGCACAGTGGAGAATAGCAAGAAGTTCAGCCTGAAAAACTGTTGTGTGTTTGCCTAGTGGAATACTGGCCCCGGAGTGTGGTTTGTCTTTCCTCCAGACACCAGCACCTGAGCCGCTGTCCATTAGTGAGCCATCCGTGTAGCAGTTGATACCATGTTTGGGTCTGTGCTTCCTTGATTCATCAATGTTAACGTTGTAGTAAGCATTGATAAACTTCCGGATTTGTAAGTCTGAAGGCATAGCTAGGATATTATTTTCATTGAGCCTGCTAAGTAAGTTACAATGACCTTGGTGGGTGAATTTGTTGGAACAAAATAGAGATTCGTTCGACGTTGAATATAACTCACCTTCATTCAGCATCATCTCCGCAATCACCTTAATAACGTGTGACACATCACGTATTTGATTGTGCGGATTAATAGTCCCTCAAGCCCCGGCGTTGTGTCCAATGATGTTAACTTAATTATTTTTTTTTTTTATGTTTGATCAGCTGAACATAATTTTTGGTCTCAGGCCGCATATTTTGTAATCCGCACGTTTGCAGAAATTTTCACATATAACGCTAGAAAGACGGGATTTATATTGCCTGAAAGCATTCAAAATGACTGCATTATGAAAAATAACTAATGCGCAAAGAAATTTGGTTAACTGTAATTTTTTAAAATATATTTTATAACGCTTACAGTCATATAACAAGTTATTAATAAGTATTAACAATAAAAAAAAATGTATTTCAGGAAATTCAAAAGCAGTCAAAATGACTTGCTGAGGCAATCTAGTGTTAAAAAAGCTCTTAAAATGATTTTAAATATCAGCCATCTCTATCGGGCACAGCTTAGGAGCGTTGACATTAATAACAGCGTGTACCATTTGTTTTCTTGATTATAATAGTTGTATTGGACAGCTTCGTATTGGTACTTCGCCTGCCGACGACTCTTGTGTGCTTTGTTTGCACTGAAATTTCTATAGAAATTTCTGATTTTGGAGGAGGATGTTTCCAAATATGGTCTTCATATGTCGTCACATTCTTGTTAGTTAAATACCTTTGAGCCTATCGGAAGTAGTCATACCTCTAGATGGTTATAGGCTATAACCTTTCGATAACGTGTTTAGTATCTGTCATTTCAAACCCGGTTAGCTGTGATGTAAATAAGACTGACACTGATAGATTTAATTTTTATCTGTATTTTGTTTTGTTTTTTGTACTGACTCTCTTTAGTTGCAAAGTAGTAAAAATGTTATTTCGAATTTTCGGTTTAGTGTCTTGTTTAAAATTTCTTGTACTACCTGCCTAGTAAGGAACTTAATTGTCCCTAAATATTTTTTTCAATTTCATTCATGTTTAAAAAGTTTTAATATTTTGAATATATTTTCACCCTTGGATTAAAAAGCTGAAAGATTTATGTTTATACAATAATTTAGTTGATTGATTTAGTTACTTTTGTTTCAGCAAATCAACTGATTTTGAGGTTCACAGAAATTGGTTAGCCATTACATTCTCCAACCCAATCTCTCGATGGTATTTTGAAGATAGCTCCATTTGGACTATGGACTATCCACCATTTTTTGCGTGGTTTGAATATTTACTGTCTATGGTTGCTTATTTTTTTGATAGTAATATGTTAGGTATAAGCAATCAAAATTATGATTCGGCTTATACTATTTATTTTCAAAGATTATCCGTAATTGCATGTGACTTGATGTTACTATATGGGTGCAAAGAGTTAAGTAATTGTTCATTGTTTGTTGATTTATTATTCAAAGTAATGGTTTCAAAGTAATGACTTTTTTACTTTTTAAAATTTCAGAGTTTCTGATTTTATGACTGCTCTTCCTGTCAGAAGAAAATCGAGTAAATGGAAATTGAAATGGCGATCTCCAGCCTCAACATTCTTTGTCTTAGTCCTTGCTAATTTTGGACTTTTTATTGTGGATCACATACATTTTCAGTACAATGGCTTTTTATTGGGAATTCTATTAGTGTCAATAGCTAAAATAATGAAAGTAAGTAACTTAAAATAAAATCCTATGTTGTATTGATGTCTTGAAATTGTTTAATGTACTAAAGGTAATTGTGGTTATGTTTATTCATTGATGAAATCAAAAATTATGTGCTAAAAACTACCTTAAAAGAATTGAATCATTAAAGGGCCTAGCCGGATAAGCATGTGAAATCTGCCCCCGCTTGTATTAGAACCAAATTTATACCATAGAGTCACACCTATGAGAAACAACCTTACGCTAATTTTTAGCCCCATAATCCTAACAGGAGGGAAGTTATGGAGGGGGGAAGAAAAAACAAAAAAAATTGTTTTCTCCTAAATGGCTCAACCGATTTTCACGAAAAAAAATATATGTTATGGATTTTACAAATAGGTTTCAAAAAATAATATTTAAAATTTTTTTCCACGAAAATACTGGTCAAAAAATTTTTTTGAATTTTTCAAAAAAATATTTTCTGGTTAAGATGGTTTGGTACACCTCCAATCTTTCACTACTTTATTTCATTGGAGGGTCCTCCATAACATATATTTTTTTTCAATTTTATCGCAAGTGTACCCCATAGTGAAAAAAAAAAAAAAACAATTTTTTCTCCCGAATGGATCAACGAATTTCACGAAAAAAATATATGTTTAATGTTTTCTAAAAGAGTTTAGAATAACTTTTTTTTTTAAATTTTTATTTCGGAAACGTGAGTCAAAATTTTTATTTTTAATTAAAATTTTTTTTTTTAAATTACCTTGGTTTGGTACACCAACAATTTTTTGCTAATTTAATTCATTGGAGGGTCATGCACAATATATATTTTTATCGAGTTGATCTAAAACGTACCCAATAATGAAAAATAACAAAAACAGCATTTTTCAGCTCTCTGAATAGTAACTGGTCACGCACGCATGAAGAGTAGGGATAGAGCTGTAGGGTCGTAACGTCATTAGATATTACTTACACACTATGCACATACATACTATTTATTATACCTATTATTATGAATATCTTCTATTGGATGGGATATATATTTTTTTTTAATTTATTTTATTTTTTTTTAATACAACTACTAAATAGTACTATATGCTATATTTATATAAAACATAATTACAAAGATTTTTTTAATATATATTTTTTCATATTATTATATGTTAATCTAAAAAGCTCTGATGTCAGACTTGCATGGAATTTTCGAGAAAAAAATCACCATCTTCGTTAACGATTGGAACTATTCCATTTTTTACGAACATTAAAAATTATTTATTCTTTAAATATTGCCTATCTATCTAAATATCCTGAAGTAGCAAAAAATACTGGTATTTTTATTTATTTTTTGAACGATCATTCTATACATCATCATAGTATAATAGACTAAACATTTTAACTGGTTTTACAGTTTTATCTTAATGATATAAAAATATATATATATATATATATAAAATGTTTCGTAGTTACTTATTTAAATTCTTATTCTTATATAAAAAGAGCACATAGTGTTATGTTGTTATCCAAAAAAAAAAAAAAATTACATCCAATAGATTTATAATAATATAAATAACAGTATTTTTCCCTACTTCAGGATATTTACACAGACAGTTTATATTTAAAAAATAAATAATTTTTAATGTTCGTGAAAAACGGAATAGTTCATCTGGGAGACGAATATAGTGACATTTACTCGAACATTTCATGCTGTCAAATCTATCATCAACTTTTTTTTTATTAACATATAATAATATGAAAATATATATATTAAAAAAATCTTTGTAGTTATGTTTTATATAAATATAAGCATATAGTGCTATGTAGTAGTTATCCAAGTAAAAAAAATACATAAATAAAACAAAATAAATATATACCATCCAATAGAAGATATTCATTATAATAGGTATAATAAATAGTTTCTAGGTGCATAGTGCGTAAGTAATATCTAATGACTTTACGACCATACAGCTCTAACCCTACTCTTCATGTGTGACCAGCTACTACTCAGAAAGCTGAAAAATGCTGCTTTTTTTATTTTCACTATTGGGTACATATTTAGATCAGCTCGAAAAAAATATATATTGTGCATGACCCTCCAATGAATTAAATTAGCAAAAAATTGTTGGTGTACCAAACCAAGGTAATTTAAAAAAAAAAATTTAAATCAAAAATAAAAATTTTGACTCACGTTTCCGAAATAAAAATTTTAAAAAATGTTTTTCTAAACTCTTTTAGAAAACATTAAACATATATTTTTTTTCGTGAAATTCGGTTGATCCATTCGGGAGAAAAAATAGTTTTTTTTTTATTTTTCACTATGGGGTACACTTGCGATAAAATTGAAAAAAATATATGTTATGGAGGACCCTCCAATGAAATAAAGTAGTGAAAGATTGGAGGTGTACCAAACCATCATAACCAGAAAATATTTTTTTGAAAAATTCAAAAAAATGTTTTGACCAAAAAAGCTCGCCTAATTGAAGGCTCAGCGACTCGAGCTCTGAAAGCTCAAGCCTTATAGCCTCATAGCAAAAGATTCGGGTCTTATCTCAACCTTTATGAAGCACTGTGATGGGCTTAAAACATTTTTTTAAATCAAATGTTTTCTAGACAATTTTGCTGTATAATAATCATCAAATTTTTTCGTAATTTCCCTTAAAATGAAAATTAGCATTTAATTTTACGCTAATTTTCATTCGCTTTTCTGGCTGTATATTGTAAACGAAACAATGGATTTTTAGTGTTTCCACAATTTTCCGACTATTTTGGGGTAACCTGATACGATAATCATCATATCGTTTCCCCCTAAATTTCCATTCACTTTCTGATTTTATCTCATCAACGAATCAATGTGTTTTCACCATTTCCAACCTTCATTTCCTTTTACAAATTTTCGTGTAAGATAATATATTTTCTGAAATCTTTATCTTTCCAATGGTATATTATATGTCTAAAATACTGCCCTTATTATCAAAAAATACAATAAAAAATATATATGCTCTTCTCTCATTTAGTTATAGTCATCGAATTCGTTCAACTTCTATATGCAGCAGTTTATTATCAATGCTTATAAGATGGTATAGTTAATCTTTAATAAGGTTAATCGTATAATAATTAGTAATAAAGTTAGTTTTCATTTCATTAATACATTTATACCCTATTCGTCACTCTCCATTACCTTTTACAAAGTTTTGTGTAAGATAATATTTTTTCTAAAATCTTTCTCTTTCTAATGGTTTTGCCATGTCATCACTTCTCTCCCCTCTTCTTTTCAAAAAGTAGTAGTAGTTCTAGAAGAAACCAACAAACTTAACCCTTACCAATCCGGCTTCCGACCTGGCTACTCTACGCAATCCGCTCTGACCAAAATCACTAACAATATTTATACCGCTATAGATGAAAAAAGATTAACTAATAGTTAATAACTGTCCTAATACTTTTAGATTTTACCAAAGCCTTTTATTCCCTTAACCTTCTTCTTCTTCTTTCAGTGACGCGACAGGCCGTGTAGGCCCTGGGCCTCGCGGTGTAAACTCCTGCGAGTTTACACTCACGCTTCATGATGCTATTTTTAGTGTAGGGTCAATCACTCCCTACGACTAATTTTGTGAGTGGCCACCCTTTGGCTGACGGGTCTCACATACCCGGGGGAGAGGTTGTGAGTGAATCCCCATTTTTTTACCATCCTTATAAAAGCCCCGCCGGGACTGGGATTCGAACTCAGAACCTGTAGCATGAGAGACTAGTGCGCTAGCCAATCAGCCACGGGCTCCCCTTCATTCCCTCAACCATTCGATCCTTATCTATAAATTAAAATCATTATCCTTTTCCAACACTTCAATTTGTTTGTTGGTTTCAATCCTTTCTTCCCAACCACACTCAAGCGGTTGTCATTCCTAATCAACCCCTATCTGATTTCCTTGCCCTATCCTCAGGCATTGCCCAAGGCTCAAGTATTTCGCCCCCTCTGTTTAATACCTACATCAATGACTTTCCTAATTCAATCCACTGCTGTTCCTACCACCTATATGCTGACGACCTCCAAATCTATTTATCTTTCTCTCCCTCCGAGTTATCTGTAGCATTTGCCAGTATTCAGGTAGACCTTGATGGAATCAGTGCCTGGGCAAACCTGAATAACTTGAGGCTTAATCCTACAAAAACTCAGGCCATCCTTATTGGTTCCAAATCCCTCCTCCGATCTAGCACCACCCTTCCTCCGCTTTTGCTTAATGACCATCCGATTAGTACCTCTGTTAAAAATCTTGGCATCATCATCGACCAAAACCTATCCTGGAAACCCCAAATTTCCCATCAATCAATTAGTACCTTGAAATTATTCCGCCGATCCCGCCACCTCCTACCACAATCTACCCGTAAACTCCTAGTTTCATCACTCATTTTCCCCCACTTTGACTATGGTTGTGTGGCATATGGCGGCCTCTCGAAGGTGCTCGAGGACAGATTGAGAAGGATTATGAATTGCTTTTTAAGATTTGTGTTCGGTACCTTGAGACGGTCGCATGTATCCAATCTCTACGACGAGTTAAAGTGGTTTACCCCAAACTAGACAATATTTCCTTGGATCATTCCTTTATCAAATCATAAACTCCCACCATCCATTTTATGTCTACAGACTTCTGGTATTTAAATCCTCAACCCATCACCAGGAAACAAGATCCCATCTGTCCGACCTCCACACTCTTTTCCATAGAACCAAAAAATATGACTGCTCCTTTTTAACCCATTCCATTTCCTTATGGAATACTCTCCCTTCAAACATCTGTCATGCTCCTTCCCTATCATCTTTTAAATCCCTCCTCTTTCAATACTTCCTTTCTCTTCAGTCAGATGTAAGCTAATTTTTATTAAGCCAACTTATGTAAGGTGAATTTTACTTTAATAAGATGTAACAGTTACATTTTATGTTTATTCTTATTTATTTATTTCTAGAATTTGTTACTAGAGATGGCACTATGACCCTTTATTTATTTTTTTTTTTCATTCTTGTGTTATTTAATTGTAGTTATATATTGATTTGGCCAGTTATAATTTATTATTTTGTTCATAATTGTTATTTTTAAGGGACATTGTCCCAGAATAAAGTTTTTTTTCTATTCTATTCTATTCTATCTATGTTGGTTCTTCTCTTCATGATTTTTGAGGCTAATATTATCCACACTACTTAAGCAACAAACTTTTAGTCCTCCAATTACTCATGTTTTCAGGAATATTAAAAGTACAACGATTGCTGAAGAAAAAATCTGTCTTGATTCTGATTCTAATCGTTTAATTTTTCTATTTTATTATACATTTATTAAGTTATTTATTTTTATAAATTAAATCTTAATCAGTTTTAACTAGAGTATCTGAAATTTGTTTTTGATTCAACCTGGTAATATTCCTGGTTTGTGGATATATGGTAGATTTATATAAAATTTAATGAAAATGAATATATATGCAATAAATCCTAATATTAGTGAAAAAAATGAGTAAAACCCAAATTTTAATTCATTTTAATATGAATTACCTCAGCTCATTTGTTATTATTATCAGTTTTTTTTTTGTTTTGTTTTTTTCAGGGTCAATATTTATCAGGTGCTTTTTGGTTTGCAGTTTTACTAAATCTGAAGCATATTTATATCTACATGGCACCTGCTTATGGTGTTTACCTTATCAGAAATTATTGTTTAGTCAGAAAAAGAGGTAATTTGGATGTATTAAGTTCCTCATGGCGATTTGCAAAATTAGCAGGCATTGGAAGTGCTGTACTATTTATATCTTTTGGACCTTTTGTTTTCATGGGTCAACTCCAACAAGTAAACTAATATTTAATTTTTTTTTCATATTACTATTAATTTAATTATTAGTATAAATAATTAATCCTTCTGTGACTAAATAGTCTAAACTTTTTGGGAATGTGGGGACTATGATTCATGTTCAGCTGCAAAAAAAAAAAAAATTAGTTGCTGTAACATCTTAGGCATATGCATCTCTAAAATATGAAATTTCATTTTTATACAACTTACCGTTACCCTAAAATGTGTATTTCCTGTGAAAACTCAAATTAAAACATTTTCACAATTGCAACACTTCCCCTTACTATATATTTCATATCAAACACATCTCTACTAGGTTTACTAACTTTCTAGGTATTCCCTGTTGAATCATGATGTTATATAGCTTCTGATAGTCTATGAAATCATAAGCCTTTTTAAAATTGATATAGAGTTGATGGACTACACCGTTGTATTCCAGCTTCTTCTCTAATATTTGACGGAAGGAAAATATTTGATCAATAGTTGAGCGATTCCGCTAAAACCACATTGGTAGTCTCCGATAATTTCCTCAGCGTATTCCGTGATTCGGCTAGTTAGTATTGACGAGAATATTTTATAGCATACTGGGAGAAGAGAGATCCCACGATAGTTACAATCCGTCCTCAGTCCTTT
This sequence comes from Piezodorus guildinii, assembly GCA_023052935.1. NCBI lineage: Eukaryota > Metazoa > Arthropoda > Insecta > Hemiptera > Pentatomidae > Piezodorus > Piezodorus guildinii. The sequence continues at coordinate 107,320,660 of CM041295.1, read as the reverse complement.
TTTGTGAATCAGAATAAGTATTGATTCTTTCCATTCGGGCATTTTTTCATTTTCCCAGATCTTTTTAACTAAAACATGTAATTTGGAAACGCCCGCTTCTCCACACGCCTTGATTAATTCACTCGTGATATTATCATTTCCAGCAGCTTTATAACGTTTTAATTTTTCTATCGCCATTTCGACTTCCTCTTTACTCGGTGCGTCTATCCATGGTTCAGCGCTCTGGTATTCAGAGGGAGGAGATTGATTATTATTTTCTGTATTTAGAATGCCGTCAAAGTGTTGTTTAAATTTATTTAATATTTCAGTCAGATCCGCAATTATATTGTTATTCACATCTTTAACCCCATTCAATAGAGGTTCAAACATTTACGCGATTTGTTTATACCTCTGTACATCTCTCTTACGTTATTTTCGCTTCTGTGTTTTTCTATTTCTATTATTTTGCCTTTAAGATACTTTCTTTTCTTATTTTTTAAGAATTTTGAAGTTTCATTTTTTACTAACCGAAAGTAAGCCACATTATTATCGATTGGATTATTTAAGGAATTAAGTTTAGCGGTTTTTATTTTTTGACACATATTTTGACAACCCCTGTCGAACCTAGGTTTGTTCTTTTTGTTTTCGATTTTCCCAAGACATAAATTACCGACCTCTTTAATATTATCCCTGATCCCTTCCCATAATTTGTTTACATCTTTGTGTTCCTCATCTGAAGATTCTAAAGCTTCGAACCTATTTTTTACATCTATCGCAAATTGTTTTCTAATTTCAGGGTTGTTCAATTTAACTAAATCAAAATTCTCGGGATGAATATAGTTCGGTGTTCTCTTTTTTGTATTTAGTTTTTGTCGAAGTTTCGCGATTACTAATTCATGATCAGAACCACATTCTGCACCACGATATGATCTCACATTAATTATGCTACTTTGTCATCTGTTTTGTACTAAAACAAGATCTATTTGATTCCGCGTTTGTCCATCCGGCGATGTCCACATATACTTATGAATATCCTTATGTTTAAACGTAGTACTTTTGATTATTAGGTTTTTCCAAATGGCAAAGTTTATTAGTCGGGTCCCATTATCATTACTATATTCGTGCAAACTTTCTTTACCGATTGTAGGACGATATATACTTCTTCCCTTCCAACCTTTGCGTTCACGTCGCCTAGTATTATTTTAATGTAATTTCACGGTAACTTATCGTAAACCGACTCTAGTTTATCATAAAAATTGCATTTTTTTTTTTTTTTTTTTTTTTTTTTTTTTTTTTTTTTTGCTGGCTTGGGTTGCACCGCTTCCAAACGGTCTATTGTGCACCATAGAATCACGCGATGTTAGTTTTAAAACACGAGTTTAGTAGCAGAAGCAAACTTCAGTAGGCTGTTAGGATTAACAAGTTTGTTGTTAGTGGGGTTTTCTAGGCGGTCTTCACCAAATAAAGTGAACCTCAACATAGCTAGCTTGTCGCAGTGGCAGACTATGTGAAATGATGTTTCATCGTCCGTGCCGCATAGTCTGCATAGAGGGTTGTCGGAAATACCAAGTTTAAACATATGGTAGTTAAGTTTGCCGTGTCCTGTGTAGACAGCAGTCAATGTCCTCAGGCATGTCCTACTCATACCAAGAAGACACTTCCTTCTGCTGGTACTAGGACCATCTAGGAATTTGAGTGATTGTCTAGGTCCCTTATTTAGCCAAAGTTGTTTGTATTTATTTAAATAGGATTGATTGATGTACCTAAAGGCATAGCTTAGGCTAATTCCGCTCAGGGGTTCTGGTGTGATGGGAATCGTTGCCGATCCCTTCCTAGCTAATTCATCAGCTTTTTCGTTCCCACTGAACCCAGAATGACCAGGTACCCATTCAACGCTAACGATGTTCTTCCTAGCAAGACAGTTTAGGGTCAGATTACATGCTTCAACTACTTTTGAGGTGGTTGTGTGATTGTTTAGGGCTTCTAGTGCTGCCTGACTGTCAGTGTAGATAAAAATCTTTTTGCCACTAATGTTTTCAGTGCATAAGTCAGTAGCACAGTGGAGAATAGCAAGAAGTTCAGCCTGAAAAACTATTGTGTGTTTGCCTAGTGGAATACTGGCCCCGGAGTGTGGTTTGTCTTTCCTCCAGACACCAGCACCTGAGCCGCTGTCCATTAGTGAGCCATCCGTGTAGCAGTTGATACCATGTTTGGGTCTGTGCTTCCTTGATTCATCAATGTTAACATTGTAGTAAGCATTGATAAACTTCCGGATTTGTAAGTCTGAAGGCATAGCTAGGATATTATTTTCATTGAGCCTGCTAAGTAAGTTGCAATGACCTTGGTGGGTGAACTTGTTGGAACACTTACCTACTTTGGTAAAGCGATAGATGGTTCTCAGCGTGTGCGCTTCCACCTCCAAATTTAGAGGCATGATATTCAACATTGTCTCCATCGCAGCTGTTGGAGTGGTCTTAATTGCCCCGGTTATCATGAGGCAAGCAAGCCTTTGCAGTTTACAAAGTGCCTTTTTATTGTTCCCTATGTGAGCTCTGTGCCACCATATTACGGAGGAGTAAGTGATCATTGGTCTAATGGCTGTGTTGTAGAGCCAATAGACGATTAATAGCACAAGCATTATTAATAGCGCCTTTACATGCCCAAAGGCATTTTAGAGCTTTTCCGGCAATGTAAGAGATATGAGTGTCCCACCGCAATTTGTGGTCAAGAATGACCCCTAAATGCTTAACTTCTTTGGAGTTGGTGAGCTGTGTACCGTTAATACTAGGTAAGTTCATGTTTACCTTTCTTTTGTGTGTAAAAGTGCAGACCTTAATCTTTTGTGGATTGATGTTAAGTCCAGAGGATCCACACCAATCACAAAGAATGTGTATTGCATGTTTTAGTAGAGAGGATACTACGCATTGATGTTTGCCTCCTATCAGAATTGCAATATCGTCTGCGTAGCCCTGTGTATAGAAGCCTTGGGAGTTTAGTTTCTTGATCAGCGGATCAATCACCAAACACCAAAGTAGAGGCGATAAAACGCCACCCTGAGGGCAGCCACCATTTGGTTTGATCCTTAGCATGGTATTGGATAATTCCGATGCTAAGGTTCTGCTTTCAAGCATTACCATTATCCATCCTCTGATGACAGGATCAATGTCATAGTCAATCAGAGCACTCAGGATAGTGTTATAGGGAGTTCTGTCAAAGGCACCTTCAATGTCGATAAAGGTGCCCGTCATATCTTTCTGTTCCATGGATATTTCAATCCTGGAGACAAGATGGTGTAGTGCTGATTCGCAAGATTTGCCAGCTTGGTAGGCGAAAGATATAATGACGGGCACCTTTATCGACATTGAAGGTGCCTTTGACAGAACTCCCTATAACATAGCTCTACAACACAGCCATTAGACCAATGATCACTTACTCCTCCGTAATATGGTGGCACAGAGCTCACATAGGGAACAATAAAAAGGCACTTTGTAAACTGCAAAGGCTTGCTTGCCTCATGATAACCGGGGCAATTAAGACCACTCCAACAGCTGCGATGGAGACAATGTTGAATATCATGCCTCTAAATTTGGAGGTGGAAGCGCACACGCTGAGAACCATCTATCGCTTTACCAAAGTAGGTAAGTGTTCCAACAAGTTCACCCACCAAGGTCATTGCAACTTACTTAGCAGGCTCAAAAAAAAAAAAAAAAAATTTTATGATAAACTAGAGTCGGTTTACGATAAGTTACCGTGAAATTACATTAAAATAATACTAGGCGACGTGAACGCAAAGGTTGGAAGGGAAGAAGTATATATCGTCCTACAATCGGTAAAGAAAGTTTGCACGAATATAGTAATGATAATGGGACCCGACTAATAAACTTTGCCATTTGGAAAAACCTAATAATCAAAAGTACTACGTTTACTTCGCCCCACCAGCCACCGCCACCACCGATCCGCCACCCATCCCGGAATGTTCGCCGTCAACATCCATTCTAACCTCCTCGAGTATTCTGGATACCGCCTCAACTTCACCCTCATCTCGAGACGGCACTCCTGGTTCTAGAGTGGACTCTTCTGACTTCTTGGATTTAAGAATTCTCAGAGTCACACTATTCATGCCACAGTTAAGTGCCATGTTCTTGACACGAAGACTATCCACGCTCGTCTCAGGTATCTTAAAGATGGCGTAGAAGCCTTTGTCAAGTTCCTTTAGGTATGTTAGTGTCCAGGAATGTATACCATCCACGTTGTGGTTCTGGACCCAAATACGATTCAAGAGTTCGGCCTCGGTGAGTACCCAGCCGGGAAAGAAACCACCAACCTTAACGGTTTTGGTGAGTTCCCGCGAATCGCAAGTGTGAAGGGACATGCCCTCACCCATGCTCATCGTCGGGATGGTGGCTTCAAGCCATGTTTTGGTCGCCTCATCCTGGCAACAAACGATGCAGCCGCCCAATTTGAAGCTGGCTCCATCGAAGGCAGGATGATGAACTCCGAAAGGATCGAGTGCTCCCACCTTGTCAGCGATCCTTTCTTTAAGTATGTCGCTCTGCTCGCGAGTGAGTTGCTCATGAGGATAGCCCACAGGGACCACCGCCACCAACATGTTCCTCGCAGCAGAAGCGTATGTAGCTCGAGGTTGTCTCCTTAGGTTTCTTGGCTACTGGGGCCGAGGTTCCCGGAGATGACCTAGGGCGTTTGCTTGGAATGCTGTTTTGAGAAGTTGCTCTTCCTTGGGGCTTCTCGGGCACGCTTGCAGGTTCCTTTTGCTTGCAGGTTGCAAGACCCCACAGTTTTGCCCGATGGCCTTACAGGAGGCATCTTAGTGACTGGAGCATTACCAGTTGGTTTGAGTCCTGAGGCCTTGGGTCCAGAGCCAGACGTGCCAGGTACAGGGCCTGCTCCAGGATGGAGGGCCACAGCACCAGACTCAGCCTGACTTCTCCCAGGCTCTGGTGTTGTCTGTTTACCTGATGTCGGAGCGGCATCAGTAGATTTTAATATGATCCTAGCAGTAGGATTGTGTCTCCTTCTTCTCCTCCTCCTCGAAGACCTAGAGGGGACCCAGGCGGAGGAGTTATCCTCCGCGGATCGACCACCCTGGTCTTGGGGTTCAGATCTGGAGGGTTTGGGCTCAAGAGCCTTGTTTGTTTGCGGAGTCTGGGCGTCCGTACCTGCTTTCGCAGAGGTCGCAACCAACAACTCCTGGTTGGTTTCAATGCGACAGCCCTCAATCTCACCTGTGAGGGTTTCGAGAAGGCTGCTCACACTCGATTCATCAATAAGGTCCTCAGGCGAAATCGCCAAGGTGCGTGTTGGCACCAAGGAAGACAAGTCTTCCTTGGGAATGTTTTCAGATTCCTCATCTGAAAACGAGAGGTTTTTGGAGGTTTTATTATTTTTAAAGGACATTTTGGTTCCCACGAGTATGGGGGTGTGAAAATACTACAGGTACTACCCCCTCTCCCTGCAGTAGGCAATAAGGTACAATGGGGTGCGCCAGGTGCCCCAAGTGGGTCGATCAAAGACAGTGTATGTTTATACACCCCCTGCCATCCAGCCGCAGCTCGAGCTCCCTCCACCTAGCTTGGGTGTATGAAAGAGTGGTCGCCAAATGACCAACCCCCGCCTCTGTCGTCCGCGAGTCCCATCGGACTTCCCGGGGGGCACCACTTGGAGGTGACAGTAGGCGTTGGTAGGGATAGGGAGGACTGGAAGTTTATCACAGCAGTGGGTAGGGCACTCTAGCTTGATAAATTTCACAAAGAGTGGGGGAGATGCCCGCACCAATCTCCCTCTCTAGTCCTCCTGTTGCCCTACCCATTTACCCCCAAAAATTCGCATTTTACTTCATCATCACTATCTTCGTAGGGAGAATGAATGTTTGTAAACCCAATTTTAGACCAACGACCTTGAAATATAGCAACCGATATTCTTTCACTAAAGAACTGTACGTCCCGTAATGCGGAAAGAAATCTATTCCTAATCAGAAACCCGTACCTAAACAATAATTAACGTTCCCCCCGTACCAAATAGTATACTTTCCTTCTGTTAACGAACCCTCCCCTGGCCATCGAACCTCTTGCAATGCAACAATATCTAAATGGTACCTCTTAACTTCATTCGCGACCGACTTTAACCCACCTGCCGTATTTAAACTTCTAACGTTCCACGTCCCTATTGTTAGATCTCTAATTTTCATCTTGCGCCTAGAATCCTCTGAAGCAGTCCCCACCCGGAGACCCGAACGGGGACTAGTTTATTTACGGACAATGGGCGTTTTAATGCAGAGGAATCCATGACTGTTTGTGGTATTTTGTGAACTAAAAAACTTAAAATCAAAACTATTACCAATAATAAATTTTATAACATGAATATGAATACTCATACCAATGAAATATTAGTATTAAAATTGTTTTACAATAAAAGTGAGAGAGATGAAATCTATTTTTACATCAATTGCTTTGGTAGTTAGAAATGCAATAATAATTCTTTTCTGAGTACCTTTCAACTCTAAGAAAATTTTGGTACCCACACAAGTTGTGAATAAATTTTGCTACAATTTCAACACTATTCCTAATTTATTTTAATTTTTGTATAAATTATTTTCTCTATTACAAATTTATATCTTAAAATTCCATCTCACTCATATTTTATGATTTATTACTACACTTAATTCAATTCTTAATATTAATTAAATTCTTATATAATAAAATTTTGTCTCAATAACATTTCCCGTTTTGTTTCAGTTGCTGTTAAGGCTCTTTCCTTTTAAGAGAGGATTGTGTCATTCTTATTGGGCTCCAAATTTTTGGGCTTTTTATAATGTCATTGACAAAGTACTATCTAAAATAAGTAAGTGATTGTTTGTCTTATTGTCTTGAATTAATACACTCCTTCGCATGCCAATACTTCTATTGCTGAATGCTTTGAGTTATAAGATATATTTGAACAAATTGCTATAATTGTTTTATGTATTAACTTTTTCATTTTATTCCTCATACCATTGTCAGAAATGTGAAAAGCCCAAATATTAGTAGAATTTATTTTCTCCATAAATGAGAGTTTGACCTGTATTTCAGGTCAATTTTGATTCATGTTAAACAACGAAATTTCGAGTTTGACCAAATTAGCTTAAATTAACTTTAAAGTAATTTCAGATTTATTTTTGTTGGAGACTTAGTAAATTTTATATTGATAAAAATTAATAACTCATTCACTTTTGATCATAGATTTTATTGGGGAAAAAATACAATAAAAATATTGGTTCAAAATTTACTTGGGCTTGGGGTTAATTCTTATGTTCAAGGTTGAGAATGTTCCATGAAACCAACGTGAAGAATAGCTTATGTAAATGTTAGTTAGAATTAAGAATTGAAGAAAAACAAACTAACTTGAGTATGTTGAAGCAGAAACAGAAAAAAAAAAAAAAGATCCAACAGATACATAGAATTACCCAAATTTAACCCAAGAATTTGTTAGCACTAACTAAACAACGTAAATAGACAGACATTTTTCATTTTAGTGCTTCATTATCCTTTTGACTAAAAACATGAAACTATTTGCAAAAATTATAAATTCAAAATTCAAAACGTTATCTCAATGAAAAAAGGATATCATAGTAAATTTTGATGGTTTGAAAACTCTATTTTACAAATTCAATTTAGGTAACTTTCCTAATTTCAAAATTTCATCATAATATTTATATATTATCTTTTTAGTATCTAATTTAAACTTTTTTAAATTTTAAAAAAGGGCCTAGCGGAATAAGCATGTGAAATCTGCCTCCCTCTATATTAGAACCAAATTTATACCATTGATTCACACATATGAGAAACAATTTTATGCAAATTTTTAGACTCTTAATCCTTATGTGAGGGAAGTTATAGAGAGGGGAAAGAAAACACAAACAAAATTGTTTGAAAAGCTCAACCGATTTTCACAAAAAAATAAATATATGTTGTGGATCTTACAAAAGGGATTAAAAAAATATTTAAAAAATTTGTTTACACGAAATCTTAGTCAAATTTTTTTTTTTAATTTTTCAACAATTTTTTTTAGGTTATGAGGGTTTGGTACACCTCCAATTTTTCACTACTTTATTTCATTGGAGGGTCCTCAGTATTTTATTCTTCTTGTATTAGCTCTAAACCCATAAAGGGTCCTGACTTCCTCTAACAACAACCGCCATGCTTCTCTGTTCTGTGCCGCTGCCATCCATTTTCGGACCTTCAAATATTTTATAGCGTCTTCACCCATACAATCTGCCCATCGCAGCTTCGGTCTTCCAACTCTTTGACGACTATACAAGGGCTCAGTCATGTTTCTCTTTGTATGTAGATTGTCAGACATTCTGGCCAGATGCCATGCCCACCTGAGTCCTAGCTTGACAATAAATGAGATGTACGGCTCTTGGTAAACATTGTACAGCTCCCGATTATTTCTCCTCCTCCACTCATTATTCTCGTATATACCAACATAAAACTTTTCTTTCAAATGTGAGGAGGAGTTGATCTTCAGCCCTGGTTGTGGTCCACGTCTCCGAGCCATAACATAATACAGGACGGATGAGAATTCTGTATGTGATAACTTTTGTTCTCCTGCTTATCAAATTGCTTTTGAGATGCTTCCGGAGTCCAAAATAGTAGCAGTTAGCAGCTAATATTGGTCTTTGCTTTATTGACAATAAGTCCCATCTTTCTAGCGGCAGCTTCCAGAGCAAGGAATGCCTCAACTACTGCTTGTCTGGATCTCCCTATAATATCAATATAATCTGCATATGCTAACAGCTGCACTGATTTGTTCCATACTGTACCTGAAGTCTGAACCTGCGAGTCCCTTATTACTTTCTCTAATGCTATATTAGAGTAAAGAGTAGGCATGCCAGGGCAGGCATCGCCTTGCCTTACTCCCCTTCTGGATGGAAACTCTAATGATCTTTGACCCTTTACCTGGACCACACATTCAATATTTTCCATTGTAAGTCCAATGAGTCTTATGAGCTTTGGTGGAACAGTCAGATCGTACAGTGGTTTGTAAAGCTCCTTTTGATGAATGCTGACTTAAAGTCAATGAAGAGATGATGTGTGGTCACGTACTTCCTTCCTCTCTCAAGAATAGTACGGAGGCTAAAAATCTGGTCTGTGGTAGATCTGCCAGGACAGAACCCGCACTGGTAGTGACCAGTTTCTTGTTCAACAATCGTAAGTAGCCGGCAAAATAAAATGTTTGAAAGTACTTTAATTGCACATGGAAGCAGAGATATTCCTCTATAGTTTTTGCATCTAAACATGTCTCCCTTCATGTGTATGGGACGGATTACCGTTTTTCTCCATTCGCTAGGTAACATTTCAATCATTCCAAATGCTTCCAAATGAGTATTACATTATGTAAACTTTTAATCAGGTCCATAGATTCCTGTTAAAACCGTTCTGCGGGGAGTGCGTCAATGCCAGGAGCTTTGTGATTTTTCAGGTGGCTGATTGCCTCAACAATTTCCTCCTCATCTGGTGGTTCCAATTCCCCTTCATAGATGTGATGTTTCAGAGGATACTCGTCTCTTTCTTCTTCTCCATTCAATAGGGTCTCAAAATCTTTCTTCCATTCCTCCATGCAGGCCTCATTATCGGTCAATAAGAGTCCTTCCGCATTTATACACATACTTGGTGTTTGCTTGAATGGCGTGCTAGTAGCATTTACTTTTAGTTTGATCTAACCGTCATTATGAAGAATGATTAGGATTAGACCAAGTGGCAGCTAGAACAAGTGGACTGTATTGAATAAGTGAAAGAAAAAACTGCTGGGATAAAATATTGGTGTATTTGAACAATTGGATTAGGTTATAGATTAAATTTTAGGAAATTATCGGAGACTACCAATGTGGTTTTAGGCGGAATCGCTCGACTATTGATCAAATATTTTCCTTACGTCAAATTTTAGAGAAAAAATTGGAGTACAACGGAGTAGTCCATCAACTTTATATCGATTTTAAAAAGGCTTATGATTCAATAGACCGTCAGAAGCTGTATAACATCATGATTGAACAGGGAATACCTAGAAAGTTGGTAAACCTAGTAGAGATGTGTTTGTCAGAAACATTCCATAAAGTTAGAATCGGTCTTAATTACTCCGAGAGATTTGAGGTGCGATCGGGTTTGAAACAGGGTGACTCCCTTTCACCTGTGTTATTTAATATAGCGTTAGAATATGTCATAAAAAAAGTGGTGTGTACCGAGAAAGGTTTAAATATGGGTGACAGGATTCCGGTTTTAGGGTATGCCGATGATTTGGTACTGCTAGGTGAAGACACGGAAACCATACAACTAAATACAAGTGTGTTAATAAAAACCGGTAAAGAAATAGGACTCGAATTAAATATCGATAAGACGAATATATGATTAGTACAGAAACGGGGGCGATTTTGGTGATATTAATATATCAGGGCATACTTTTGAACGCGTAGAGAAATTCAAGTATTTAGGTTCAATGATAACAAGAAAAAATGAAATCCAGGAAGAAATAAAGTCCCGGTTAAAGGTGGGAAATGCTTGTTATTATTCAGTTGCTAAGTTACTTAGTTCGCGGCTTCTATCTAAAAACTTAAAGGTTAGAATTTATAAAACTATTATTCTTCCGACGGTTCTTTACGGATGTGAAACGTGGCCGCTTACTTTGAAGGATTAACAACGGCTTAAGGTTTTCGAAAATAAGGTACTGCGTAAAATATTTGGTCCGAAGAGAGATGAGGCCACTGGGGAGTTTAGAAGGTTGCACAAGGCGGAATGGCGGAACTTGTATCCTGTTAATATAATTCAGTTTATAGCATCGCAGAGACTCAAATGGGCGAATAAAGTTGTTGGGCTAGGTGCGGAATGGATTCCGAGAAAGTTTGTATTCGCGGATCTGACTGGTAGACGTCCGAGAGGTAGGCCGAAGCGTCGATGGGAGGATTGTGTTAAGGCTGATCTCGGGAGCTTGGGCTTGACCGGCGAACATTGGACGAGTCTGTGTAGACAGAATTTGGTGGTATCGGCATCGAACCTTCGGGTTCGGTAAGCCTATTATTATTATTATAGATTAAATTTAGGTGGGCTTCATATTTACATGTTGGTATATTCGTCTTCTCAGTTCATCTCTTCTTTCTTCGCCTTGTCGTCCAGCCTAGGGTGACCTTTTCTTCTCCTACTCCATCCTTATAACAGCTTAATCAGAAGAAAGGAGAAGGAAAATGGTGTGTAGCGTGCACGCTTCTGCTGTACTTCAGCCTCTCTTTTCACCATATGTTTTTTTTATAACATAACATGGCCGCTTGTGGCACATTGATTGGTTTGAGCGTACATGTTACGCGAACACTTTTTGAAAGAATTTTCGGGCCTCATTTGCTGATCTGAGGTTCTCTAGTCCAGCATTGCTTCTTTGTCTCTTTTTTTGACGATTACCGCGTTTCTCTTCTCGACGTTTTCTTCTGTACTCCTCTTCTACGCGTCCGCCTATTGATCATAGCTTTATAGGCCATATTCTTTGTGTCAGTGAGAGCTCTGCGTCGACCTTGTTTCTTCGAACCTCCTGACTTTGTTTCTTTCTTCGCTAGACCTAAAAGTTCTTCTTCAGTATTGTATAATTTTTTTTCAATTTTATCACAAGTGTACCCCATGGTGAAAAATGAAAAAAACAATTTTTTCTCCTGAACAGATCAACCGACTTTCAAGAAAAAAATATATGTTAATGGTTTTTTAAAAGAGTTCCTAAAAACCTTTTTTTAAAATATTTGTTTCGAAAACGTCAGTTAAAATTTTTATTTTTCAGAAAACAATTTTAAGTTACGTTGGGCGAGTGCAATGGCTGCAACTGTAGTTCAACATTGTTGTCGATCCGCACTTACATTCAATCCTTAGTGGTGTTAGCCTATGGATTACGTCCAAATTTTATAAACCTTTCCGTTAAGTGTTAGGGTGAGTGCCTGAATTAAAACTATTAATAGTGAGACAGTGTGAACCTAGCCTGTGGTGGGGCATCCCGTTACTTGCCCGCTGCCGTACTGAGGCTATTACTCACTAGAACTCTCTCTTATCAGATCGTTGATAGTGCAGTCGGCTGGAGTGATGCGTTCAGTTAGCAGCATCTTACAGTGAGCAAGTTCGTACCTAGAAGTGTGCCATTCTTTTTTTTTTTTTTTTTTTTTTTTTTTTTAATTATTTTATTATCATCTTTTTTCTCCTGGTTCTCCTAGCAAATCGCCAAAAAAAAAAAAAAAAAATGCTAAATCAAAACAACAGCCTGAAAATCGAAGTCTACCTTCAACCAGCAGCAATCCACCAACCACAGCCTTACCAATTAGCAATAAATTTGAAATCCTCAAAGATCTGCCTTTTGAATCTTCTGAATAGATGTTTCTTTAGAGTCAAAGACATCAAAATTTGCACTAGCGGCAAAGAAAATTATAAAAAAGTGGTTAGTCACTTGACTGCCAAAAATTACGATTTTAATTGTTTTCAAATTAGAGAAGAAACGCCATATAGGATTGCACAACCCAAAACCTACGGCGGCCATCAAGCAAGACCTCGAAGAGTTGGGACACAATGTCAAGAACATTTCTTGTGTGATTCATCCTCAAGAAAAGTATCCACTCCATTTTTTGTCCACCTTGAGCCAGCACCTAATAATAAGGATATATTTGAGATAAATCGCTTAGTATATTCAGTTATCCGATTTGAGGAGCCTAGATGGAGAAATGAAATAGTGCAATGTACTAACTGCCAACATTTGGGACACACAAGAGCATATTGCCATCACCAGTCTTGATGGGTCAAATGTGCAGGCGCGCACGCATCAAGCACCTGCCAGAAGCCTCGGGACACACCAGCAAAATGTGTTTTATGTAACAAAGAGCATCCTGCAAATTATAAAGGCTGCATTGTCTATAAAACTATGATTAGGCAAAAGGCACAACACGTTTCATCTAAATCGCAAAGCCAGAGAAATACCGCTCCAGAAGAAGAGATACCCGACCCTTCAACTAGAACTGATCCTATTTCTCAGAGGACTGCAAACATCAAACCAAGACCAGCTGCCAACGATACCTCTGTAAAAACTAACTCAACGATATTGCTACCTTGCTCTCAGCCACCTCAAAACTCAACATCCCAACCTCAAACCTACTTCCATCCTCCCCAACAGATTGTCCAAAAACTGCCCCAGACCTCTCATTTACTTCCCTAGACCTTCCATTCTCAGCCGAAATCCCTAAAAACTGGCCTCACCTCAAAAAACGCTTTCCTGCGGGCTAAGTTACCTCCAGTTATTCCACCTCCAAAAGTTCCAGTCTCCTCCCTTCCTTCCTTTCAGTTCCCACCCTCTTCAGTTGTACCTTCGAATATAGAACCTATTCAATGGCCTCAAAGGAAATCTCAACCCCAACTTCCCAAGTTAACACTCCATTCCATGATACCGTCTACTATTCCTATCCCAGCCAACACCCAACTGACATAACGTCTACCCTTTCCTCCTTCCTTCTCGATCTACAAAACATAATAAGACCACTCATCACTCTCCTTACAAGACTCCTTTCAGCATTCCCTCTTAGTTTCCCACAATAAACAACAAGCCACTAGTTCTTCTACTTTGGAACGCCATCGGTCTGAATAATCACCGAGACGAACTTGACATATTTCTTCATGACAATTACATAGACATAGCCCTGATTACTGAAACCCATTTCACTACTCATTCTCACTTTTACATACGTGACTACATTACTTACAGATCAGATCACCCAGACAACACATCCCACGCTGGTTCATGTATCGTTATTCACAAATCCTTACCTCACTCTCTGGTTCTCTCCACTCCCACTGACACCATTCAGTCGACCTCTGTTACTTTATCCGTCCTACCATTTAACATAACCTTCTCAGCTGTATATTGCCCTTCTGATACTTCTCTCACCTATTACAACCTTGAACCCTTATTCCGATCCTTTGGTCCACGCTTCATTGCTGGGGGCAATTACAACGCCAAAGACCAACGGTGGGGATGCCGAACGCCCAACACTCCTATCTCTCTTCTGCCCATCATGGGCAAAATACTGGAAAAACTCCTCCTAAAACGTCTATACCCAATCCTTGACATTAATCACATTATTCGTGACCACCAGTTTGGATTTCGCTCATCCCATTCCACTATACAGCAGTGTCACCGTGTGGTGGATGTGATATCTTCCACAGTGGAGCACGGAATGTATTGCACTGGAGCCTTTCTCGATGTTGAACAGGCTTTTGACTGAGTTTGGCATCCAGGATTGCTCTACGAACTTCGTCACTTCCTCACTCCTACCTACTTCTTATTAATCAGTTCCTACCTCACAGATAGAACCTTTAAAGTAAATCATAATCTTTCCTTCTCCTCCATATTTACTCAGAATGCAGGTGTACTCAAAGGTAGCATCTTGGGTCCAATCTTTTATACCATATATGCATCTGATATTCCTATTCATCCTTGCACTGTCCTCGCTACATACGCCGATGACACATGTGTGTTATCTGTAAACAATGACCCAACTATTGCTTCCCAAACCCTTCAGTCTCACCTTAAGGATGTGGAGTGGATTGAGAATGATCTATCTGGATGGGACGTTTTATACAGATCAGAAGCAGTTAAACATTCGTTTTAGTTTTATCTCAAGATCCCCAGATACACCTTCGATACACCGTACAGCAGTAGTCAAATTGGGGATAATTTATATATTATAATTATATACATACATACATATATATGTATATATACACACACACACACACACACACACAATATATATATATATATATATATATATATATATATATATATATACATATATACATACATATATTGAATTTAGAAATGAAATTACATAATGCTCGTTCACTGTTATCAGTGCTCATTTCTACTCATTGACAAATTTTGTCATTTAAAATGAGGAATGCTCTGTTATGAAATATAGCTTATTCTTATTATACAGTCGACTCTTTTTTTTTCTCACATTGTATTTGTAAGTAATTAAATATTCATTTATATATATGTATATTTTTTATTTTAGTTGCGTTGCTATACCCTGATACAGATTATCCTCAAGGTGTAATGACATCGGGATTGGTTCAGGAGTATGAACACAATATTTTGCCAACTATTTATCCTTCTGTGACTGCAGCATTAGTTGCTGTTTCAATGGTGGTTTGTAATTTATTTGTTATTATAAATAATTTATCTGATTCTTTAGATTGGAGTGACACCAATTGTTTGCTTAGATTTTGATATTACTTCATTTTTATATTGGGTTGTCTAAAGAATATTGTTACAGGATTGCGTTTGGAACGGAAAAAAAAAAAATTATACTTGTATTTATTTATCAGCATAGTCTCTAATACTTTAAATACATATCTACTAATGGGTTGGCAGCATTTCCATACCCTCTGAATAGAATTTGGAATTCTTAGTATTTATAAATTCAGAAAATTCAGCCATTTTCTAAGGCTCTTTGATTTAGACATTGTTGAATTTGTAAAAAAGTGGTCTTGGTTTCTAAAAAAGTAGTATCAGTATCAGTTGGCGAGACATCTAGAGATTAGGACGTGTGTGGCACAGTCTCTTAGCCAAGCTCCAACTATTTTTGTGACGTTTCATGTGAGACATGTGGCTTAACATTGTCATGCAACAGAAGGGGCCCTTACCGATTGACTGAAGATGCCTTCTCTATTGCCAAGTTCTGATCCATTACATTAATTTGATTACAAATGGTATTCAGCATTGATGGCTTTTCCAGGACTCAAGAAGTTGTAGTAAATCAAACCAAATGAAACAGTAGCCATCACTTTTTTTTTTTTTTATAATGTAACCTGTTTCTCCTTTGTCGTGTCACTTTCCAGAATGTCGCCTCACATTTTGTTGATGTTCATGGTTGTTTTAGCCCCATTCTGGCTAATTTTAACAGGTATAATAAAATTATATAAAAATCATGCTTTGACATCTTTAGTAAAGACTGACTTATTTCCAATAGCCAAATGCTACAGAGGTAAACAAACATTTAATTTGAACAAGAATTAATAGGTGCTGACATTCATATAAAGAAATAATTCAGCAAACGTAAATAGTTTATTATTTAGAAGAAGAGTATTTAAAGAAAAACCTAAAACCCTACATTATTTTCTAGACAACTCAATAAAAATGAATTTTTATCTTTTCTAGCATATTTATCTAGGTTTTTCATAATTTATTTGTAAATTATTGCAATAAATTGAGTTTAAATAAATGTGTTTTTCTTGTCCTTTTGTTCAGCCTTGTTTGTGGAAGTTGTGGGTTAGCCCAGGTAATCCATTACATTTTGTGAGAGCAGTCATATTATGTACCAGTTGCTCCTTTCTATTTGGTTGGCATGTTCATGAAAAGGCTGTACTAATGATAATAATCCCACAAAGGTATTACAATTATTTTCTATTCTTATAGATGTATTATGTTAATATAAATAATCAATTATAGATTATAATAATATCAGGAAATTAGTCACTGATGAAACATATAATTTTAAGCCATCCTTAGGGCATGGAGTATGTGATAGAGGACCTTTATTGCATGAATACAATCAGGGTGCACTATGCAGATATACTTATTACTATCCATTATGTATAATCCTTATTGGAGTAGAGACATTCCCATCAGAGCTTAAACCCATGAAGGATCTTGGGTTTAGTATTTTATCAGGGAGCTTTATTTATTAACCAAATGTATGTAAAGAAATGATGTATTCATCATCAATTAAGTCCATCACATATTTACCCCCTAATTCAATAGTTATCCACTTTATAGAGGCTGAATATGCCCTGGCATTTAGGCCTGGAAGTTTGTTATTAAGTTCCATACTGACGAAGCTCATTAAATTATAGAAGTCAAGTTAAGTGGTTTACTTAATTTCAGTGTTCTTTGCCATATAATACTTTATAAATGAATGTTTCACAAATTGATTATACAATTATGGATCAATCTTAAATTGTTGGAGAAATTGGTTAGAGATTGTGTCAGTCAACAGAAAATACTCTAGTGAAGAAACTTATTTTAATGTGTCTCAACGTTTTTGTCTAATATGTAGACTGAAATATTACCACACATTAAAATAAGTTGATTTATTATGAGTGTGTACCCCCAACCAACTTCTATAATTAATTCTAAGATCAACTATCTTTCTGTCACTATAAATTGAATATGAATAAATATCTTGAACATTGAAAATGTCATATTCTTCCATCATACTTTTATTGCTTCAGTTATATTTTATTATATTTCACATGATTTCTTTATTTTTTTTTTTCAGTTTGATGGCTGTATTGGGACAAAAAGAGGCAGAAGTGTTTTCTTTTTTCTCAATAGTGGGACACTTCTCTCTATTACCATTGATATATACTCAAAATGAATTTATTATAAAACTAGTTTTGCTAATGATTTACAGTTCCTACATGATTTATTCTTTGGCTGATTTATTCAGATCTCGATGTTATGGCCCTTTTCCACTTCTTAGCATCCAGGAAAATATTTATATAGCAGGTTTAATTTTATTATTTATCTATGAAAATGTTATCCATTCATTATATGAAGTTAACGAAAGGTACCCCTTTTTGCCTTTACTATTAACATCCTTTTATTGTTCCTTTGGTATAATTTATAGCACGTTGAAATATTATATATTTTTTGTTAAAATGAAAGCCAGTGAACATAAACACAAACTGTACTAGAACTTTTGAATTACTTTTTATACAAATGATTTATGTTAAAAAATATATTTTTGTTATTTTGTTTGAACCATTCTTTTGTTGTTTGTCCCATTGATTCTTGCATTGTGAAAAGTGTTTAAAGAATTTGATTTTATGTTTTTATTTAATTTCATGGTGTTTAGGCTCATTTCATAAATTGATCGAAGAATTAAGGTCATGGGAAATATATAACTATGTATATTTTATATAAATACATAGTAAAAAGCTATTGACTTATTTTACAAGTGATAATTCAGTAGAATATTAATAGAAAATAATTTAAAATATTGTAAGAACCTTTCAACCCACTGGTGATTATTTGTTTCTAATGTGTATATAAATAAATTAATGTTTCTTGTGATCCTTTCAGTAAATTCAATAGTCTAATTTTAAACCATTTTTAAATTATGTTGTTCATAAAATTCATTGATGTTATTACAGCCCAGATCAAGAATTCTGTTAGAACATTTGATATTTATTGTGCTATAAAAGTATCAATATCAATCCCTCTACTTTAAATATTAATGTATAATAGAAGTAGAGTTAAGGTTCGGTGGGGTTTCCAATTAATATTATCAGAAAATCTTCCTTCTATTCCTTTTATTTGCCTTAAAATATTTTCTTACCTAAGAAGTGACTATTAGAAAATAGAATAATATAAATTTATGCCATTTGAAATCAGAAATGAGATTGATGATGAAGTAATAATAGAGCTGAATTGAGCAAAAAAAAAAATAAGTTATACGATAAGTTAAAAAAAGTACCTCTACCACACATCGTTGGTCTTGGATTCTATGCATATAGAGATTCATATTGTTTCTAGGATAATTGCTGTTCATAGGTGGCCTGGAAGGTATCTAGCTATCTTAAGATTTTCCCATGGCTGAAATAACAAAATAAATGATTGGCAACTTTAGTTCAACATTTTTGTCGATCCCCACTTACTTTCAATCCTTAGTGGTGTTAGCCCGCGGATTATGTCCAAATTTTATAAACATTACGTTTTAGTGTTTATGAACATTTTCTATTATTCCTGATTTGGTTGAATGCCTTAATTAAAACTATTAATAGTGAGATGGTGTAGACCTAGCCTAGAGTGTCAGCCATGTGGTGGGGCATCCCGTTATATGCCCGCTGCCGTACTGAGGCTATTATTCACTAGAACTCTCTCTTATCTGATCGTTGGTAGCTCGGTCGGCTGGAGCACTGCGTTCTCTACTCAGAATCTTATTATGATCTAGAAGTGTGCCATTCTTTTTTTTTTTTTTTTTTTTTTTTCTTTTTTCTCTCTAGAAATGTTTTATTTTTATTTATTTTTCTATACTGTATATAATTGTAAATATTCAGACAGCTGATTTTTATGCAGCGAAGAGCATCCTGCAAATTATAAAGGCTGCATAATCTATAAAACTATGATTAGGTAAAAAGCTCAAAACATATCTTCTTAAAAAGCCAGAGAAATACCACTCCAGAAGAAGAGATACCCGGCCCTTGACTGAGAAATGATCCTATTACTCAAAGGACTGCAAACATCAACCCGAGACCAGCGACCTACAATAGCTCTGTAAAAGCACATTCAACGATACTGCTTCAATGGCCTGAAAGGAAATTTCAACCCCCACCTTTCCAAGTTAACCCTCCATCCCATGATACCACCTACTATTCCTATCCCAGCCAACATCCATCTGACATAACGTCTACCCTTTCCTCATTCCTTCTCGACCTACAAAACACACTAAGACCACTCATCACTCTCCTTTCAGAATTCCCTCTTAGCTTCCCACAATGAACAATATGACCCTAGTTCTTCTACTTTGGAACGCCAACGGTCTGAATAATCACCAAGACGAACTTGACATATTTCTTCATGACAATTACATAGTATTTTGAATTTTCTAATTTCTGTTTTTAGTTTGTTTGTCAAGGGATTGTAACACTTTTTGTCCGATGGATATCTTGTGCTGTGCCATTTTTTTCTTGCTCTACCTTTGTAAGTGAGTAGGAATCGAATATGATTTGGTAAGTTTGTTCCATGATAATGTCCAATTTTGCGAAGCGATTTGTTGGTATCTATGATAGTTTTTATCAACTTTGTAAGTTCTTCTATGGCGGAGTCTATGTCATGCTTAGTTTTTAAAGGAATTTTTGGTAATTATTCCGAAGTGTCACTTCTGTTGACAAGTGGGCTTGGCCCTACTAATCCCTTGTGCACAGCTATGGTTAGGTTAGCTTTCCTGTATCATCACCCCCACCACAGTACCCATTTCTCCTACTTTTTGAATTTCCCGCAATTATACGTTCACCCCAAACCTCCTATTGTTTGAATTACGCGCGTCTCTCCACCACTGATCTTACTCCACTTCCTTGCGCATTTACTTTTTGAATTTCCCGCCATTATACGTTCACACCAAACATCCTATTGTTTGAATTACCCGCGTCTCCCCACCAATGAACTTACTGAACTTCATTTCGCAATGTACTTTTTGAATTTCCCGCTAATAGATCATCACCCACCGCACATTTTTTTAAATAACCCGCGTCTACCCACTATTCAACTAATACTTCCTTTCATCTCCCTTCCCTAATTTAACTTCTATAAACTCTTAATATACCTTGCTATAAATACTACTAAAAAAAATATTGCTATAACGTTAATAAAAAATACTGGTGCTACATTACTAACGTTAGTGGCTTTTTACATAAATTGATCTATATAAGTAATAAATCAATGCATACTTAACAATCAATTAATTAATTGAGCATATAAAGATTTAATTACTCTTTTCTTAATTACTATTATTCTGGATAGATGTGAATAGTTTTAAACAAAATATTTTCTAATGTTCTACGACCGCCATCTCAACCATCATATACTTCATAGATGTAATTACTCCATATAAACTTAATATTTATTACCTAATATTTTCACCAAAAAGCATTATTTATATTTGGTAAGCTGTAACCAGAAAATGTCCATGCGCAATAAAATATGTGAAAGTCCATAGAGGATGGGAATGACAATTAGACTATTACATTTTAAAAAGTACTCGCTAGGGATTAAAGAATGTGTGTGTTGACATAATAAAAAGGTAATAAACCTTAAATTTCAATAAGAGTAATTTCAAGAACCTATGAAATGGAATATGGAAAATGCAATATAACAGCAAGTTGAAACATCTGTTTGGTGAGCCAAATATAGTGGTCATCTTGAGGGAAAGAAGACTGGATTAACTTGGGCCCAAGTAGGGGTGCAAGATAAGAGCCAAGCAAAGTGAACCTGAAAGAAGGATGTACAGAACAACGTGAAACAGGTGAAAACAAAAACATTCATCAACCAGTTTGGGGCATAATTGATTAGAACTGACGAATAATTTAGTTGTTTATTGGAATAAAGAATAAGAAATGTTTTGATTAATTATTTTCAAAAACGAATCCCTACAATAGACGAAAAAATAAATTACATCACTCTCTAAAAAATTGAGGGCGAACGTTTCAAGATACGTAAAAACCGAATAACAAAAACATAATAATTAAGTTGTCCAAATTAATTAATAACGATGTTCAAGCCCATCTTTTAAAATTTTATATATATTTTTTATTTTTATATAAGAGAATTATTTGAACAGCAACACAACTGTATACAGCTATAATACTTTAAATGGATATAAGCAGTAGTATTAGCGTCCCCTCCACGCTCGCCTCAGCCGCTTATCTCTCTTCTCGCCCAGTCTTTGCCCCAGCAAGACCTCATTATAGTGCACATTTTTTGTTACTGCAACCATCTACATTGAAGCCAACCCAACCGGGCCCGGCCTCCAATATATCGGCACGCCGACCATTTCTTACACGTAGCAGCGAGGGAGCCACCAGGTGTACAGATCGTAGTGTATTGACATTTTTTTTTATTATATATTAATTGTTAGTGTTTAATTTTTTTTCTATAATTTTATTAGAGCCAGTTTTTAAAAGATTTCTTTTTTTTTTTTTTTTGTTACTAATTAGGACTATCAATTTATGTTATCTTTATAATATTAAAAGTGTATAACAATAATTTTCGCCTTTTTTTTTTCTTTTAATCACCTTAATTATAAGTAAAATTATAACCAATTTTTGAACCAGCAGCTATTATAGGGAAGAAGGATAGTGGTAAATATTTCAACACCGCCCCTTCCCCTACAAACGAAAATGAGTTAATTATCTCTAAACAGCTAACTCAGTTATTATCATTAACCTTATCATATTCAATAGTCTCGTAGTTTTATTCGCTTTTCAACACTCTCTGTTATATTATGTACATCTTTGTAAATTAGATTTTTTTAAATTCTTAAAATGTTTAACTTTCCAACAGTATATTATACATTATACTACTGCTCTTCTTCTTGGTGGTCCTCTTCTAAGGAGGGTTCGAAATCAGCATGTCAATAGGATGTATGTTGCTGGCTGCTCTCAATAGCTCCTTGCTACTGTAGTCCAACCAATCATTTATTGATTTCGAATCCGGTTCAGCCATGACCTTCCTCTGTCTTTCTTTCCTAGTAAGATGCGCTATACCATTCCATGTTTCCCTCCTCTTGAAAGTTGTTCAAAATACTGCAACTTCCTTGATTTAGTGGTTTTGATGATTCTATAATCTTTTCCCATTCTTCTTGATACTTCAATCTTGGACACTTTATCATCAAAGGATATGTTTAGTGCCCTGCGGTTAACCACATCTCAAATGCACTGATGTTGATTATATCAGCTTCCCTCATCATCCAGGCATCCATGTCGTCCAACAAATTAGAAAGTACGTTAAAATTAACATTCTGGCTTGAAGTTTCAATGATAGATTTCTGTTGCAGAAATGTTCCTTCATTTTGAAATAGTCCGATCTTGCGATTCTAAATTTGATTTCCTTTAAAGTATACTCCATTCCTAGGTATTTATACTTATGGACTCGTTCTACAGTAGTATTATTGATTGGCAGTTTTTGTTTTAAAAATGGTCAGATTTATCAATGATCGATCATGAACTTGGTCTTTTTTTCTTCAAATCTTATAAGTTGTATCCTAGGCAGACCTTTTCCATGGTTCTTTGTAGACACTGCAATGTACTAGACCAGGGGTTTCCAACTAGTGGTCAGCGGGCTCTTGGGGTCCGCGAGATGTTCTTCGATAATAATTTTAAATTACTTTAACATAAAATATTTGTGAAGCCCCGACTTTTAGTATGAATATCACGCTCTACGCGGACAAATTTAACATTCTAAGTGATATAATTGCTTGTGTTTATTGACATGTGCCTGCTATGATACAATCACAACAAATAGTTGTATTTGTATATTGTTTTATATACTAAATAGTTAATGTAAACTAAACTAAATAGTTATATTATTTTATAATACATATAAAGTTGAATAATTAATAATTTTTTTAATTTATTATAATAATTTTTAAAACACGCTTTATAAAATAAAATAAAATTGAAATTGAAAGTTGTGTGAAGTAAATAACCTTGAAGTTTTCGATCATTAGTCAGTTTCTAAATAAATTTGTAAGTTCAATTTATTGCCTTTATTTCTTAAATAAAGATAAGTATTTCGAAGAAAGGGGTTTTAATAAGTATTTTGGATTCGAATTTGGCGCCATAAGTCGAGTGGAAGACACCTAAGATAAATATCCTAACCTATATTTATAAAGACGGTATTACGAAGAACAGGGTTTTAATAAGTATTTTGAATTCGAATTAGGCGCCATAAGTCGAGTGGAAGACACCTAAGATAAATATCCTAACCTATATTTATAAAGACGGTATTACGAAGAACGGGGTTTTAATAAGTATTTTGAATTCGGCGCCATAAGTCGGGTGGAAGACACATAGGATAAATATCCTAACCTTTATTTCTAAAGACGTGGGTAGTATGGTGGGGGTGATAGAATTTAGCGCCCAAAGCCGGGTGGAAGACAACTAAGCTCAACAATAGCACTCTGGATAACCATAAACATGGCCACTGATAAGAGAAGTGACACTTCGGAATAATTACCGAATTTTTAAGTGTTCGTTCTCTAAATCATTACGAAAACTGTCCCAGGAAAGGCTGACAGGGTTTAAGAACAGGTTGTGAATGCATGAGAAGTAGAACTGGGATATGATCTAAGGAGAGGTCATCCAGGAATTTGATTGTAGTTTGAGCGGAGGGAATTTGGGAACTAATAAAGATGTCAAGGATATCTGGACGGTTTTTAAGGGATGTTGGCCAGTACATGGGATTCTGGGGTGACAAGGTGAAATAGCTATTGGAGGTTGTGACGTAATCCTGCCACGAGTGTTGGACGTTCGGCATCCCCACCGTTGGTCTTTGGCGATGTAATCGCCCCCAGCAATGAAGAAGCGCGGACCAATGGATCGGAATAAGGATTCAAAGTTGTTATAGGTGAGAGAAGAAGCAGGAGGACAATATACAGCTGAAAAGGTTATGTTAAATGGTAGGAAGGATAAGGTTATAGAGGTCGACTGAATTGTGTCAGTTAGAGTGGAGGGAACATGGGAGTGAGGTAAGGATTTGTGAATAAGGGTACATGAACCAGCGTGGGATGTGTTGTCCAGGTGATCTGATCTGTAAGTAATGTAGTCACGTATGTAAAAGTGAGAATGAGTAGTGAAATGGGTTTCAGTAATCAGGGTTGTCTATGTAATTGTCATGAAGAAATATGTCAAGTTCATCTCGGTGATTATTCAGACCGTTGGCGTTCCAAAGTAGAAGAACTAGGGTCATATTGTTCATTGTGGGAAGCTAAGAGTTTATAAGAAAGAAAAAAAATTAATAAAAAAAGAAAAATTACTTCATATTTCAAATTTAATAAATAAAATAAGATGAGAGCTAAAATAAAATTGTAATGGTATGAAATTATAAAATCTTAGCTGGTCGAGGAGCAACTAGAGGAACGTCTTCTCTCTTCTAATGCTGGACACTAAATGAGGAACAGTTAGTTCTGCTTCAACATGTTCAATGACTTAAGAATTCTAATTCACGATAGTGAGGCAATTGTCATTTCACTTCAAGAGACAATGCTAAAAACAACGGACCCCTTTTCTCTAAAAAAATTCGAAATATACCGAAAAGACGGACCAAACCAGAACCATAGTCAACACGGCGTCCTTATAGCAGTGCATTAATCTGTATACTCCGAATCGATCCCTCTCAACTCTCGGCTACAAACCGTAGCCGTTAGAGTCAATCGAGACTTCCCGTTTTCCATATGTACTATATACCTCCCACAGGATCCTATAATAGACACCAATTAACTCTTAGATATCTATAACCAATTGCCTCGCCCTGTTCTTTTTGTTGGGAACATGAACGGACACAATCCTCATTGGGGTTCTCTAGACATGAACATCCGGGGTAAAATAATAGAAAGCTTTTTAGACACCTCCAATCTCCTCCTTCTTAACTCTGTTGAACCTACCTTCCTAAGTTCCAGCTATGAGACATATTCAGCTCTGATAAGTCCCTCTGCTCCCCTACACTATATAATGACATAGACTGGACAGTCTTGCCCGACCTGCATGGTAGTGACCATTTTCTCTTGCTAATTAAATTGAAAAATGTTAAACAGACTCGTATAACTCCGAAATGGATGCTCGATAGAGCGGCTCTTTGCCTCCTTAGCTTTGGCACCTCAACCCCTCCCTCCCCCCTCATGTATTGACCATTGATGAGGGTTGTTCAACTATCACAAATACTATAATTCATGCAGCTAAAGAATCTATACCAATGTCTTCTGACTCACCAAAAAGACCACCGTACCTTAGTTTAACGATGCTTGCAAGGATACAATCAGAGACCGTCGAAAAGCTTACAAAAAATTCCAAAAACTTATGACCTCAGAAAATCTAGTAGAATATAAGAGGCAGAGAGCTCTTTGCCGAAGAATAATCAGTCTGAGCAAAAGCGAATCTTGGAAAAAAATATATAAGCTCTATAAATTCAACTCAAATCTGGAAAAAAATTCGTAGAATCACCAAATCCTCTTCGTCATCAAGTTACACCATCCTCATCAATGGCCAACTCTCCGATGACCCTAAAGGCGTCGCAGATGCTTTTGGGAATTTCTTTTTTGAAATCTACAATTCTGGCCCAAACAATAACAATCGTGAAGTCACAGATTATGAAAGTATAGCTATACATGAGGATTCCACATATTATAATATCTCGTTCTCAATGTGGGAACTAAAAAATACTTTGTCCTCTGTCAAAGGATCTACTCCTGGCCCCGATCTGGTCCATTGTGACATGATAAAACATCTACCCGTCGATACCCTTTTATGGCTGCTTGCTTATTATAATCATGTTTGGTCACCAGGACATTTTCCGCATTTCTGGCATCATTCGTTTGCCATCCCAATTCCAAATAATCTGGTGCGGCAACACACGACTGTCACTTACCTCCTTTTTTAAAATCGATCAAAGAATTTTCAAATACAGTTAGTGATACAGATCTGGTGCGGGCAACACACGACTTTCACTTATCTCTGTTTTTAAAATCGTTTAAAGAATTTTCAAATACAGTTAGAGATAAAAATGAGTGAAACTATTAAAGAACTAATTAAATTGAATTTCTATAGAAACATGTGTTGTTTTTTTTAATCCATTAAATTATTATCTGAAATAATCGGTTTCATCGGTTAGTTTCATTGGCTTTTCGTCTCTCTTAATTAACTTTTACAAGCTTGTGTGTATGATAATATTTTTTTCTATGATAATATTAGCTTTCAAACGGCATATAATACATATATTACTATTCTTATGTTAAAAAACAAAAATTGCATTAAAAAAAATATTTTTTCGGTTTTCTCCTTTAGTTAGATATCGAATTCGTTCAACTTATATATTTACCTGTTTTTTTTATCGTTGATAACAAGATTATACTGTTAATTTTTTAGTATCTAAAAAATGGAAGGTACTTTAGAGGAAGAAAATTTGTAATATCGGCATTTAAGCCCTGTCAGACTATTTCAATCAGAATGAAAATTACATGATATTAAAGCCTATCAAATTGTACATCATATATAGGTAAGTAAAAGTAGAAATATATAGGTTTTGTCGATAATTTCAGAGCAATGTCTCTTTAAATAATTATTTCTATATATACCTTTATATAGCATTTCCAAATCAATTCAACCTTTTCCAAGTCAAATTCAACCTTTTCCAAGTCAAATTCAACCTTTTCCATGTCAAATTCAACCTTTTCCAAGTCAAATTCAACCTTTTCCATTTAAAATTCAACCTTTTTCGATTTCAATAAAATAATAAAAATCAAATTAACATGATTTTATGTTTTTATGGTTATTTTAATTACACATTATGTTTTTAACTCTCGTGGCTTGTTAAATGTTCCCAGGGGCCTTTTTACATATAATTAGTCACGATTATAATAATAAGTATAACCGATACATTAATTTTGAGACATTTTCGATACAAGATCTGGTAGTCGGATTAGCGGGGTTCATTTTATTTTAGTTTTATAATCGCGGGCGAAAAAAATTATTAATAGAGATTTATTTTAACTTTTTCGTATTTATTGGATAGTTAGCTCAGTAAATGCGTTCCCAAAGGTTCGTTACCGATTACACTATTAATTTTAATCGCGCTCGCTCAAATATAGGTTTATTATAACTTTTTCGTATTTATTGGATACAAGGCTCAGTAGCTCCGTTCCTAAAGGTTCGTTATTGATTACACTATTAATTTAATCGCGCCGCTCAATATGTTTATATAACTTTTCGTAATTATTGATACAGCTCAGTAGCTGCGTTCCCAAAGGTTCGTTACCGATTACTTAATTTATCGCGCTCCTAAAATAGGTTTATCATAACTTTATCGTATATATTGAATACTAGGCTCAGTAGCTGCGTTCCCAAAGGTTCGTTACCGATCATACTGTTAATTTTTATCGCGCTCCCTAAAATATGGGTTTTATTATAACTTCGTGTTTCATTTATATGCTATTTTCTGTATTTGTGTTTTTGGGGGGGGGGGGGATTTGTTAGTTAATGATATTTTTAGTCAGTTGGTCTAATGTATGTTAATTCCGTGTTTTTTGTAAATTTCATCTCTTACCGCTAATCCTTTTTATCAGGAAAGTAAGTTATCTTTTTGGTTAATATTTTGGAGTTTGATAATAATCAGCTAAACAGAACGATTTTATACGTCCATTTTTATATGATAAACCTCTACTTGAGTTAGCGCAATTAAATTTTATAGTATAATCTGTAACGAGTCCTTGGTTACGCAGCGACTGGCCCTAGTATGCAATAAATACGATAAAGTTAAAATAAACTTCTTCTTGAGCGAGCGCGATTAAAATTAATAGTGTAATCGGTAACGAACCTATGGGAACGGAGCTACTGAGCCTTGTATCCAATAAATACAAAAAAGTTATAAAAAACCCATATTTGAACGAGCGCGATTAAAATTAATAGTGTAATCGGTAACGAACCTTTGGGAACGGAGCTACTGAGCCTTGTATCCAATAAATACGAAAAAGTTATAAAAAAAACCATATTTGAACGAGCGCGATTAAAATTAATATTGTAATCGGCAACGAACCTTTGGGAACGGAGCTACTGAGCCTTGTATCCAATAAATACGAAAAAGTTATAAAAAACCCATATTTGAACGAGCGCGATTAAAATTAATAGTGTAATCGGTAACGAACCTTTGGGAACGGAGCTACTGAGCCTTGTATCCAATAAATACGAAAAAGTTATAATAAACCCATATTTGAGCGAGCGCGATTAAAATTAATATGTAATCGGTAACGAACCTTTGGGAACGCAGCTACTGAGCCTTGTATCCAATAAATACGAAAAAGTTATAATAAATCCATATTTGAGCGAGTGCGATTAAAATTAATATTATAATCGTTAACGAACCTTTGAGAACGCATCTACTGAGCCTACTATCCAATAAATACTAACAAGTTAAAATAAACCTCTATTGATAATATTTTCGCCCGCGATTATAAAACTAAAATAAAACGAACCTCCGCTAATCCGACTACCAGACCTTGTATCGAAAACGTCTAAAAATGAATGTATCGGTTGTACTTATTATTATAATCGTGACTTATTATATGTAAAAAGGCCCCTTGGAACATTTAACAAGCCACAAGGGTTAAAAACATAATCTGTAATTAAAATAACCACAAAAACATAAAATCATGTTAATTTGATTTTTATTATTTTATTGAAATCGAAAAAGGTTGAATTTTAAATGGAAAAGGTTGAATTTGACTTGGAAAAGGTTGAATTTGACTTGGAAAAGGTTGAATTTGACTTGGAAAAGATTGAATTTGACTTGGAAAAGGTTGAATTTGACTTGGAAATGCTATATATCTACATTTCCCGCATTTAACTTTGTTTACAATCGTTATTAGCCAAGTTGAAGAAAACTTTCTCTTAACGAATTGGTGATTTTTTAAGAATTATCAAAAAATGTCATAAAAATTAAAATTGTTTTTAATTCTGAATATATGCTCAATATAATGAAGTGCAAATTGCTTTTAAAGTTTTAGTTTTGTTTCTTTTTTTTTTACCGACAAAGTTTCAAAACCGTAAATTAATTTCTACGCTTAATAAACCATAATGAAGTACTGCCCGGAAACACAATACAATGTCAAGAACTGAAACTTGTGGGTAATGCCACGGATACAGAAGTGTCTATCAGTTACAAACCCATCTTCAGAAACATTTTTCTCAGTTACCAAATAATTATGGTTAAAATACCTGCAATTATTTTACATATTATTAATTAATTAGTAATTATTAATTAAAACGTAAATTAATTCTTAATCACTAAAATTGATTTAAATATGAAAATATTAATTTAATAATATTCATATTAAAGAATATAATTGTGATGGCTGTCGCCGTAATTATACGTATTTATGAAAATGGAGCTTGAACCGATACATGGTTAAATTCGATTACATCTGTAAAAAAATTACAGGTACTTTTTAAAGCAAATTAAAAGGTATTAAGATTATTTGGTAACTTAGAAAGAATTTTTGAAAACTGATACTCTTCTGTATCCGTGACATTACACTAGTTTCAGTTCTCGACATAGTATTGTGTTTCCGAGCAGAATTTCTCTTTCTTTTTTTTTTTTATATATAGATTCAATCATCTGTATTGATTAATATGTATTGATCCTCTTTAAAAAAATCTAAGTTTTCAACCTTCCACCGTTATGTACATTTTCCACTATCTTAAAACCATTAAGAAAGAGCACTTTTTTCTATTATCCCTCTTTCACTCATTTACAATGAATTTTCTATATAAATTTATCATTACTAATTTTAAATTGCTTTACATTCCCTACAAGGTTCACATGCAACAAGTTACTCATATATTTCATGATCTTCTTTTCATTTAATAAGTTTCATGATTTTTATTTGTTGAATAAACAAAAACGAAATAAGCTAATTTTTATTTTATTTAATTTTAATTAAATAAATAAATAATTATATAATAATTATAATAATTATATAATAATAATAATAATAATAATTATATAATAATAATAATAATAATAATAATTATATAATAATATAATATAATATAATAATTATATAATAATAAATAATTTTATTTAATTTTAATTTTTACTTTAGGAATCATGCGGAAATCAGCTGATGCGCTCGATGATAACAGTCATACGTTACTTCGTCTCTCAGATTTTTGCTTTTTTCAGTAGGAATTCGCTTGAGTTCAGTCTGGAAAACATCACTAGACCTCAGGAATACTACAGCAGTGAATATTGGAGAAATTTCGGTAAGCAAAGTTATAATTTACTTTGTAAAATCACGAAAAAGTGAAAGGAGGGTCACTGATCAGCTGATTGCCGCTAGCTCGGCAAGCTCGGGCTTGCTTTTATTTTCCTTATCTTTCTTTTATTTATTTTTTTTCCTTCTTATTCTTATTCCATTACATATTTATTCCTATTTATTTTTTTAATCAATGCGATATTTTCATCAAGTGATGTCCTCGAAAGTTACAAGTAAAAGATCTAGATCTGCAGGTTCAAACTCGTCTCCCACAAAACAGAGACCTCGCCGTGATAATAATAAAAAAATGATTCCACCAGCGACTGCTTCAGCTACCTCTTTAGGATCTGAACCACAGCCTAGCACATCATCACAAGGATTATCTGAAGAATCGCCGTTTTTTACACCGAACCCATTTCAGATCCTTCAAATTGAAAAAGAAACAATGGAATCTTCTCATATACCAAAAGAACCACAACCTCCACCAATATTTGTTAAAAATATTAAAAACTTTCAACTACTGTGTGTGCATCTAAATAAATTAACCGATCCTAACAGTTATTATTGTATAAGTAGAACCAGTGATACTAAAATATCCCCGACTACCGCCGAAACCTACAGAAAAATAGTAAAATATCTGACGGAGACCAAAGCTGATTTTCATACATATCAGTTACGCCAGGAGAGAGCTTTAAGGGTTGTAATTAGAAACCTACACCCTTCGACACCAGCAGCAGCTATCCAAGAAGAACTGACGGAGATAGGCTATAAAGTGCGGCAAGTCACCAACGTCCTAAAAGATAAAATTCCACTGCCTCTATTCTTTGTGGACTTGGAGCCATCAGCAGGAGTCGAAAAAATTTATGACCTCAATAGATTATACTATACTAGTGTAAGAGTTGAAAAACCTTACACTAAGAAAGAAATAGTACAGTGCCACAATTGTCAGGCATATGGTCATACTAGAAGTTATTGTCACCACATACCACGCTGTGTGAAATGCGGTGAACAACATAAGTCAGAAGAATGTACAAGACCAAGATCCACACCCGCTGTTTGTGCTCTGTGCCTCAAGGACCACCCGGCTAGCTACAAGGGATGTCAAATCTACAAGAACCTCAAAAGCAGATACCAAAAACCTCAGAATCTGGATGAAACAGCTGAACCGATCAGAAGCAGAAGACAACCTTCAAAAACAATTGATTCCAATGTTACATTTGCCCATCTACTTGGAGGTGGGAACCCGAACAAAGAGGCCGAGGCCCTGCCGGAACAACGCACACTTCAAAATCCTCAAACCGTTCCACAACCAGCTATTCCTCAAAATTTACCCAACCCTCAAAAACCTCATCCGCATCAAATTTCTCATATTCCTCCTCCATCAAATGTCTCAGACCTTACAAGTTTGATGACATCCTTCATCACTGAAATCAAATCCCTCGTTATGCCGCTAATATCACTACTTACTAATCTTGTATCAAACTTAATCCCTTCCTTAAAAAATCCTTAAATGACTTCACCTAACTCCTTATCCATTCTCCTATGGAATGCGAATGGTGTTAGAAATCATACTGACGAACTTACAGCTTTATTGCAAGACAAAAACGTTGACGTAGCACTTATTACTGAAACTAGACTAACCACTAAACAGTTCTTCAAAATACCTCAATACGTAACATACCGTACGGACCACCCAGACGGCAAAGCCCATGCCGGTACTGCTGTCATTGTGCACCAGTCCCTCTCTCATCACTTACTCCCACTTCCTACCTATGATTTCCTACAAACCACAGCCATAGTAATCAAAACTTTTTCCTTTCCGGTAACCCTTACATCAGCATATTGCCCTCCCAAACACTCCATTTCCAACACCGAATTTGTATCCTTTCTAAATTCCTTAGGAAATCATTTCATTCTGGGTGCAGACTTAAATGCCAAGCATCAACAGTGGGGTTCGAGAACCACGAATTCTCGTGGACGAAATTTGCTGTCTGCACTCAACTCCCGTCATTTCAATCTCCTACCTCCTGATTCCCCTACCTACTGGCCAGCCGATCCCAACCGTAATCCTGACATCCTTGACTTCTTCATTCACAGCGGATTAGGCTCCCTCAACTTATCTGTAACTCGACTTGATGAACTATCCTCAGACCATAGTCCACTGATCCTTAAAGTATCTGTCACTCCAATTCCAAAACCTATCCCACCGTCATTTATCCGAGGCCCTGTCAACTGGAACCTATTTCGCCAAATCCTGACCGATAATATTAACCTCAGAGCGACCCTCAAAACCCCAGAAGACCTTGACGATTCCGTCTACTCCTTCACCACCGCCATTCAGCAAGCTGTGCCTCCTCTCCTAAGCACTCCAATATAACTCCTCACCAAAACCATTTGCCTCAACACCTTACAGACCTAATCCATGCAAAACGCCGTGCCAGATCATTATGGCAGCGCACCCGACACCCAACAGATCGCCGCTCCTATAACTTCTATTGTAGACAATTGAAGCAGGAGTTGGCGACCTTCCGTTCCCAGTCCTTTAATTCCTACCTCTCCTCTCTGTCAGCTAGTGACAATTCCCTGTGGAATGTCACGAAGAAGATTTTAAAATCCCATCAAGTTTCCCATCCTCTCCGGCGTGGTGATGACTCCTGGGCTGCGTCTGATAAAGATAAAGCCGAGGAATTCGCCACACACCTCTCCAAAGTATTCACTCCTCACCCGGAATCCCAAAGCAATCATACCGCAGCAGTACAAGACTTCCTTTTGTCACCAATACCTCTTTCCCTACCTCCTAAAGCTATTAATCCCTGTGAGGTTAAATATCTTCTCCAGAAACTGACCCTCCGTAAATCTCCTGGACATGATCTCCTTACCCCCCAGATCCTCCGTCAACTTCCGCAGAAAGCTATTATATTACTAACCTATATCTACAACTGCATCCTACGCACCACCTATTTTCCTATCTTGTGGAAACATTCCACAATCATTCTCTTCCTAAAACCAGGTAAACCTTCCAGCAACACTTCATCTTACAGACCTATTAGTCTACTCCCCATCCTCTCAAAAGTCTTTGAAAAACTCCTTCTAAAACGAATCCTACCTATATTAGAATCACAAAATCTTCCTTCCCATCAGTTTGGTTTCCGTGCTCATCATTCCACTGTTCAACAAGGACTCCGAGTTGTAGACCATATTTCCTCAGCCCTTGAATGCAAAGAGTATTGTTCTGGTGCGTTTCTGGACATAGCGCAAGCTTTTGACCGGGTATGACACACCGGATTATTCTTCAAGCTTAAAACGCATTTACCCCAGTCTTTATACCTCATTCTACGATCCTATCTCTCAAACCGCTCCTTCCGAGTTCGCTGTGGTGTAGAATTTTCTAACTTTTATCCCATTGAGGCCGGTGTTCCTCAAGGCAGCGTCTTGGGACCCGTCCTCTACATCCTTTACACTGCTGATATTCCTAATCATCCTGACACCTTTCTGGCAACATTTGCAGATGACACCGCCATCCTATCATCCAATTCCGATCCTGAAATAGCATCCTTAATCCTGCAAAGACACCTTTGTCTTATCGAGGACTGGTGTAATGCTTGGCGTATTAAGGTTAATGAAAGCAAATGCACCCACGTCACCTTCACCCTTCGACGCAAATCCTGTCCAATGGTTCATTTCAATTCCATACCGCTTCCTTCCTCAGACACAGTCCGGTATCTTGGCTTACTACTAGACAAAAGATTGACGTGGAACCCACATACAAGACTTAAACGAAAAGAACTCAACAGACGATTCGGACAGTTATACAGACTACTAAATAGAAAATCTAAGCTTACAGTTGACAACAAATTATTACTTTACAAAACAATACTGAAGCCAATCTGGACCTACGGACTTGAACTGTGGGGGACAGCTAAACGTTCTAACATCAAACGCATTCAATCCTTTCAATCCAAAGTCCTGCGAATAATAGTAAATGCTCCTTATTATGTATCCAACTATACCTTGCACCACGACCTTAATGTTCCATTTATTTCAGACCTGATTCCATCTAAATTTTCCAAATTCCACCAGAACCTCATTCATCATCCTAATCCTCTAGCACAATCCCTATCCAGCTCCACTCATCCATACAACCCTCCTAGAAGGTTGAAACGGCAGTGGCCTCGAGACATATTGTAAACATCTGTTCTGGAGTTCTGACACTGGTCAGATTCTCCTCTCATGTGCGGTGTGATTGTGGCTGTGGCGCCCTCACTTAGCTTCCGCTGGCTCTCACCAGTGATGCGGCTGAGAGGGAGGCGCTGGGATCCTTTGGGCTCTGCTTGTCCTTCCACAAGTGGGGGGACAAGCCCCGTCCGGGGTTCCCGGGCTGATTGTAAATATTGTACATAGGTATGAATGAGACATGTTTTGTTTATTTATTTGTTAACTTCATTTATTTGTATTTATTTTGTCTATAAATTTTGTTATTGTATACGTTTATTTATTTTGATTTTATTTTATGTAATTTGACTTTCCTTTTGTTTATATTGTAAATATTGTATGAATGAGATCCTGTAGCACTATTATTATTGTCTATTATGACAAATTGTAATATATACGAATAAATTAAAAAAAAAAAAAAAAAGGAATCATGCATTCGAAAACTATTTTACTTGGAAAGCTCTAAGTTTTCGGATTGCATAGACCTTTTTATCTTTGTATAGCTATGTATGTTGATTGCATTAAATGTGTCAGGAAATTCTCAAAAATTGTTTTATCCAAAGCCTAAAATCATTTTTTTTTTCTTGTTTATACAAAACTTGAAACGTGTTTGCTTTCTTTGAGGGATGAACAACGCTTTACGGTTTTCGAAAATAAGGTACTGCGTAAAATCCTTGACCCCAAGAAGGATGAGGCCACTGGGGAATTCAGAAAGTTGTACAGCGCGGAATTGAGGAGCTTGTATTCTGTCAGTATAATTGAGTTAATGGCTTCGCGAAGAAGCAAATGGGCGTGTAAAGTTGTTGAGCACAGTGAAGAACGAATTCCAAAAAAGTTGGTATTCGCTCAACCGAAAGGTAGACCGAAGCAGCGATGCGAGAATAGTGCGCAGTCTGATTTCAGGACTTATATAAGACGTTCCAAGAAG
This sequence comes from Piezodorus guildinii, assembly GCA_023052935.1. NCBI lineage: Eukaryota > Metazoa > Arthropoda > Insecta > Hemiptera > Pentatomidae > Piezodorus > Piezodorus guildinii. The sequence goes on along the minus strand of CM041295.1, from coordinate 107,284,955 downwards.
TCCGTTTTTAAAAAGTTTTATTATCAAAACAAATACAATGATTAAAGTTAAAACTAATAGCTACTGAACTAGAACAACTAAATGCAAGTACGAGTACAATGAATAGAATAGATAATGAATGCAGGGCTTGGTGCAGCCGGTGTTATGTAGGTTAGAAAGTGGGGTAAGGATAAGAAGGGGAAGTTAAAGATAACTCCTCCCTGCCAAGTTTGAAGCGTCCTCGCGAAAAAGACATTAAGAGAAAGGGAAAAATCTAGAGAAAGCGTAGGTTGTAATTCTAATTCTTCTGGAGGGTGAACTTCCATTGGTTCGTCTTGAGGTGGAGAGATCGGTTGTCTTCTTCTGATTCGAATATATGTTCTTCCAAATAATTGATGTGATGAGTGTTGATGTCTGTAAATAACGTAGATAGAAAGGCTACTGTAACAAATGAAAGCAAGAATGAAGTATAGATAATTATAATTTGTTGTTTCTTCTGGTTCCCTTAATGGTAGTGTTTAAGGTATTTGATGAAGGTTGAATTGATGAAGTTCTTGAAATGCCAAGTTAAGAGGTTGTGATTTTGAGGGGAACATTTGGGGGAGAGATATGGGTAGAAATTCTTCCAAGGTTATAGGAGACGGGTATTCAAGAATGGATTCATTGGAGTCAAGGAATAATGAGGAAGTTGGCTTTAGCCCTAAATTGAACAATGCATTATGTTTAAAAATCGAAATTTTAGAATGATTAAATATGAAATATTGATTAATAATGGGTATATAAATAACAAAAGGCATAGAATCATTTATACAGGGTAAGATAACAAAAAGTAGGTTTCAACCATAGGGGTTTTTATAAATAATTAAACAAAATACTGAAGATGAGAAGCAGTTAATGAATATTGTACTTTTCCTGTTTGCCAAAACACATAAGGCGAGTTAGAAATTAATAGAACAGATCGTTTAGTTAAAATTTCAATGTTTGATGTAGAAATCATGGTATTGTGAATTAAGTTTAATTTACAGCTGATATCCCGTCCCATCCTAACACTTTCCTTTCTACCTATGCTGATGACACTTCTGTGTTATCAGTCAATACTGATCCAACTATTGCCTCTCAAACTCTCTAATCCTACATCAGGGACCTTGAGGTATGGTGTCAGAATTGAAGAATTAAAATAAATTTCAACAAATCCCACCAAATTACCTTTACCCAATAACATTCCGCTGGCTCCTGTTGAACAGATCCGATATCTAAGACTCCACCTTGACAAACGCCTTACTTGGAACCCTCACACAAGGACTAAAACGACAAGAAACTGCTCGACGTTTCGAATTGAGAAGTGGGCTCCATCTAAAAGGAGCAATTTGGCGGAAAATCCTTTAACGTCACTAGTTCTTGATTATTTGTTATTGTTATGGTTGTAATTAGTCTGAGTTTTTTTTTTTATATACGATTATTTCTACCTGTGATAATTTCAACAGTCGACCATATATCCTCAATATTTGAATGCTTGAATACAAAATATCTAAAAGACTGCGTGTCTTAATGGTTTCAAATCTCAATTAACTTGAATGAGCTAACAGGGTTATACTCTAAACACATGTGTGAAAAATTGGAAAGGAAGAGAAAAACAAACAATAGCATATAGCATTTTTGAAACGTAGCATCTCGATCGATTTCGTGGAGATTTTGGAAACTAATATTAATAAGTATTGTATTAAAAGTGTAGCGGATGCTTCACGCGCTCGCTCACAGATAGCGCTAGCGGCGGCTACTTGGGTCACCGGCCGAATATGTGAAGACGTACTTTTTAATAATATCTTACATTGTAACTCATTAACACCGTTGTAAATATCTGTGTTCATGTAACTGTTGCAAGATAATAAATAAACCTTACGAGGTATCTTGACCTAGGGCCGAGACACTAGTCTGGTAGAAAAACCCTTGCTATTTACAATATACATTGTTTTATGAGTACAGCAAGAAGTAGCTCAGCTCTTCAGATCACCAACCTGCTTCTACCTGGTGGTATCTCCCTAGGGCAGAGTATCTCTGCCTTTGTAACTTAATGCGGTCTATCTTTATTTAACATCCTTCAAATACCTTCTCTCCTTCTTCCTTCCTATCCCCTTCCCCCATAGGGTGAGGTGCTTGGCTTCTACCCACGTGAACCTATAAGAATTCCTATACGCTGCTTTTGTGCTTCTACCACACGGAACATTTCCTTCCTAGCCAGTACCCTCTGCTAAATGGTAGATGCGGGTACGCCTTCCACCTGGCAGGGTAACCTCATACCTGCTGCTGCGGTACGTGCTTCTACCACGTCGAGCACCACCTCCTAACTTACTCTCTTCCTTGCATGAACACGCAATTGTCGCGGCCTTCTGAGCCCTATCTTGTCCATCATAATTACCATACCTCGACAAAAGTATCCAAAGACAACTCAGTGACGTAAGTTATCGTGATAGAATATTAAAAAAAGAATAAATAAAATACAACATCTAGAGCAAGTTTCACACAATTCTTACTGACAGCGTAGGTATCTCAATAATTTCCAAAACTCAATTGGTTTGATAAATTTTCTGCTTAATGACAACTTCATAATTATAGTTAAACCAGTATCTTCTTGATATATTGGTTCTTAAACTCAGAACTTCCTGTGTTGTGTCTCTTATGATTTTTTACACTTTACTCCAGCTATCGTATATTTCCCTTATCTACCAATTTGGTTTTCTATTAGTTTTAAATAACCCATAATAAAAAGTTTCTTTGTTATTTAAATAAATTTTTGTAAAGGCTTACAGATATTTTGCTGATAGTATTCATTTATAATGATAAAAATATTGATTGTTGTGATTCTCCCTCCTTCAATCACCCTGAAGAAGGTCTATAATTTAAGCCGAAACGTTGGCACCAGTAAATTAAGTTTATACTTAATTGTGTGTTCTTTTGACTGCACCTCGAACTAACTTCTCCCAGATAAAAATATTGATTTATTTTCGGCGATAATGGTCATCTGAGGACACATACATATATCATTTCTTATTATTCCCCATTCTCATAAGTTTGACACTCACATCTCTCTTTCGCCTATCTGTTCATTTGTTTCTTTCTCTTCTTTTCAATACGAGGGCCTTAATGGTCATAATTAAACCATCGATGTAAAAGTATCAGGTATTTCGATTTTAAAATAAGTGGTCTACTAACTTTAAATAACCACTAAGTTATGAAATTAATATTACAAAAAAGTAGATAAATAAAATAATGAAATTTTAAGGTTTATAGGCGGGTTATTCTTTTTGGGTTACATCTAGCATCAGTGGTAGTTGGCTAAACTATTATCTAATGTTTCAGATCGTACACAGCAATCATAGCTCACAGTAATAAACTTTTCAATCGATTATGCTTTGACTGGATGGCTCAAATTTAAGTGGTGTTTACAAGTGGTTTTGATAAGGCTTTAAGTTATTTAGTTTCTATTGATAGTATGATCGTTCTATTTTAAACAGTTAACAATGCTCCTAACTAAGTGTCTTAGGATTCGTATAGTTATCTTTTTATTGGTGTTTGCTTTTTTTTTTGTTTCATTTATTTACATTTTGAAATCGCCAACGAAGGTAACATTTTTGCCTGGTTAGATTAATTGCCTGTTTATGTCATTTGAATCACCTATTTAGTTCATTGTTATTGTTATATAATTGTTTTCGTTAATTGATCAACCCATAAATTATTAATTATCTATGCTGTTTTGGCTAAATATTAAGTGTTGACTATTATGATTTAACTTAAATTTAATTCACTCTTTCTTTACAAACTTTACTCCTACTTTCTATGGTGTTTGTTTAAATATTTTAATATTTAATTTGTAAGTAAACTGTATTGAACTGTTCTTTTGTCTTTTTAGGTTGATCAATTTCATAGCAGTGAGATAGTTGTTTCGAATGTTGGATCAGGATCAGCTTATTTACCATTAACAGTTTATTATGAATGTCTTTGCCCTGATTCCAGAAGTTTTTTTGTTCAACAGTTGCTACCTTCAGTTGAAAAAGTTCCTAATTTATTAAAAATAGATTATGTTCCTTATGGAAAAGCAGAGGTACTTTATTATTATGTCTTTTAAATTTGTTATTAAATAGTATGTTTTTGCTTATTCTTCAAGGCCCCATTGCAAAAACACAGTGTTAACTGGAGTTACCTGATTTACATGTTTATAATAACAGATTAAAGTATACTTATTAACATTCAAAATAATTTATTATGTTAATAAATAATAATAATAATTATATGTATACACTAGCGATAAAAAGAACTGGTGCACCTAGATTTTTGGAAATATCTTCTTGTTAAACCAAAATTAGCCTCCCAATTTTTTCTTAGCATAGTATATACTATATGTTTCTAAAAGACACAAGGAAAATTATTAAAGAGCGACAATAATACAGAAAAAAAATATATAGTATAAAAACGAAATATAGAAATAAAAATTGATTACTTTACATTTTTAAACTTTAATTTAACAAAAAAATATGTGTTCTCGATCCCGGGTATTCCCTCCTCTAGCCCTGATGACTGCTTCAATTCTCCAGGCATGCTTTGAATGAGGATAGCTACCCGTTCCTGGGGTATGGCCTCCCACTCTTCCACTAGCACTATCCTGAGGTCCTGTAGGGTAGCAGGAGGGTTTGGCTGATTTCGGACACACCTCCCTAACTGGTCCCATAGCTGTTCTATAGGATTTAGTTCTGAGCTTTGAGCTGGCCACCCCTGAGTACTTATATTATACCAACCTTATTCCGGTAGTGAAAATTATCGCCAATGAAAGGCTTAAAGGCATCACATATTTCTCTAGAACGTCTGTAATGTACGAAATTGCATTGAGGGATGGTCTGTTGAACACATGGAGGTCCGTCCTCATTTATTTTATATATAATGTTAGCCAATTATTCTTAATTAGTTTTATATTTAAGTCTAGAGTAGAGCAATTTTTTAAAATTATTATTATATTTGTACACAATATTTATGTTTTCATTTTTTTTTTAGATTTGTATTTTTTTCTTTATTTATTACTGGTGCTATGGCACTGCAAGAACCTGGGCCTCTCTTATGACCTTCCTTCATTATCTACATCCTCCATCTTCTGATTTTGAGGATAATTTTATCTCATCCGATCACCTAAGTTGTGTTCTTCTTTACCTCACCTCGTCTTCCACCAGGCTTGTCCTGAAGGAAGATCTGAGAATCTGATATCCTATTAGACCGGGATCTGTAATGTAATCTTATGCATGGCAAAGTAGCATCTATTCCCGGCTCTTATCCTTTTGCTTTCACTTTCCAGCACTACCAAATCCTTGAAGGATTCAACGATTTCCATAGTTTGGTTTTCTATTTTTATAGAAATATTGGCTTCACATAATTTCTTTAAGTGAAAACGTCTTTTGTTGAAAAATAATTCAATAACAAATTAATTATTTTCTCTTTATTGACATAAATTAAACATAATTTAATTATTCTAAAAAAGTAAGACATTAATTTTTTTTTTTTTTTAGTATTATCAAGATTAGTAATTTATAATGCTTTACTTATAATAGAAATTTGTAAAAAAAAAAAAAAATAAAATAAAAAATTTAAGCATATTAAAAATGTTTACCATTTATCAGTACAACTAATTACATATTGTGATATATTAAGAGGCTGTGTCAAATAAGAAACAGGTAATTTAGCCTCGATATTATATAAAATCATTGTTTTCATGATGACTTAAAACTATCTTAAAACACTATTCTGCTGGACAGTCTTATTTTATGGATTTACTATATCTTCTTCTGAATTGATACACCTTCCATTATGAAAATAAGAATTCACTTTATCTGTCACTTCTGCTAAGCCTAAAAAAAAAATAAAGCAAAAAATATATTGATCAGCAGCACAAGTCAATACTTTAATGTATGAACCATGATGATTTCTAAACTAGAGATCAGACAAAATGTGCCATTTAGCAATATGTTCAAAATTTGAAAACTATAATCATGCCATTTAGGGCATGTTAGACATATGAGTTATTTTGGGTGCCAGGAAATATTTTAAAACTATAGCACCTAAATACCCACGTAAACTCTTTAAAATGCACTGTGTATCATTAGAAAACAGAAGAAACTCAGACACTCTGAATGATCAATGCCACACTGCCACCATTATACTGAAAATGTTATTATGATCATACTTGATTGACCTATGAGTATTTATTCCAATATCATTTGAAGACCTAGTCCATACTGACACATCACACTTAATACGGACATATACACTGCACCTAGTACTGAAATACACCCTGCACGTATTACCGACTTGCGCACTGCACCTGGCTTTGTACAACAAAAATAAAAGGTACTGCCAACAACAGTTCTCCACACCTCATCCCTAGTCTAGCACTAAGCCATGGAATTGTTTCATCTATTGCTTAGTGCTTTATGATATGTTCATCATAGTATCTTCAAGTCATCAAGATGATTTCCTAATTTAAAGATGCCATCTTGAGTGCTCCAATGGGGCGACGGGGCTTGGTTCTGGTAATGCCTTGGTATGGTGTGAAGGTCTGTTTCAGTTGTGAACAGGCCCTTTGGCCCTTATGGTTTTAAGATCATAAAAGTTTCCCTACCTATAGTCTATTTTTATTTCAAAATTTTTTTTTTTTTTGTTGTGAAGAGGAGCTTTGAGGAAAATAGTTTTCAAAATTTTTGAAAAAAATCTGAAATCTAAAATTGTTATTATACAATTTTTTTTCAAAAAAGTGCGATTGAGCGCAATTGCAGAAAAAAATCTTGAATCCAATACACTTTTCAGATTTGAAATCCATTCAACGGTGCCGTCGGAAACTAAAATTTCCAGAGGTACAGTTGGGCCTACAGTCCAGCAGAAATGACTTTTTGACTTTCTATGAGAGTTTTTCAGGAATAATGAAATGTATTGATCCTCTTAAAAAAAAAATTAGCAAGTTTTTGAGCTCGACGCCTACTTGTACGTCGCTACCTTAAAACCATTAAAAAAAATATATATATATATCTATTAAAAAACAACATTTTTTTCTGTTATACCTCATTCACTCATTTCCAATGCATTTTCTATAAAACCTTATTATTTTTTTCTATGAGTGGTTTGTATTATATCCTATTGTAATGCTTGTAAGGTCCCACATGTTTTATTCAAACTATTAGTGTCAAATGAGAATTATTTAAAACATAACCACATTTACTATTACTTAGATGGCCATATCAAAGTACTGTGCGTATATCATTTCTCGGTTTTCTTATTAGCCCATGAATAATACAATTTAGAAATATTGATTTTATTTTTAAATAATACAATCTGTCAGCACCGAGTATTTAAATATTAATAGATTACTTATCATCTATCTAACAATAAAAATATAATTTTAGACTGGAAAATTTTTTACACCGGATGAAAGTTTTTTTTTTTTTTAGATATAGGCGATTAAATGTTTAATCATTTTTATGAAACTTTTCTTGAAAAGCAAAATAGTATCATAATTTTCGACATTGCATAGGTAGGCTTTGTATGTTTGTGTAGCTATGCAAAATTGATTCCAGTGGATATTAAATAAATACATTATTAAAAACTATATAACAATGTTACATAAAATTATATTTACCTGAAAGTCATGTAAAAATTAAAAAAATTTTTATAAAAATTAACACTAAGGAAAATCACCCATCTAAACTGATATATTCTTTGGTCCCTAATGGATTAGGGCCATCCTATTTATAGCAGAAAAGTACACATTGAAATATTATTAAATATAGGTCAATAAGATATGGTTCACAATTTTAATTTCTCTGTTGCATCTGCATAGTGAGAACTAAGGTGCTTTGAATCTGTTTTAAAATTTATGGTATCTTTTATATTTTTGTTTATATATTTAGATTAGATTGTTTTTCTGTTAAAACTATTTTTTTCTATTTCTAAAATTGTAGGTTTTTTAAAATCAAATTGCGATTAAGCTGAATACTGTGTTGTGCCAATGCAGTGGTGTTTATATTTTTACCATTTTTACAATTACTACTGTGTTGTTTCACTCTTGTAATAATAATAATAATAATGAATTATTTATTTATTCTGGGACAAGTCCCTTCAGAATAATATTACAGAAAAACAAAATTACAGCTTCAGTGTCTTGGAGTATAAACCCAAAAAAAAATACAGAAATAACAAGAAAATTAATAATAGTAATAAATGAATAGGTGGTTTCTTATAATAATTTAGAAAAACGAACAAAACAAATTTGACAAGAATAAAAAAAAATAAATAAAAATATGTTCATACATAAAGTGCAAAATAAATTTAAAATGCTTATGAAAATGTGTAAAATAATATTCATAAATCTTTAAGTACAATACAAAGTAAAATATGGTAAATTATCGTTTCTCTCTGCTCCATTTACCGATTTTTATTGAATTTTGCAAGTCAGTTGGAATCATTTGAAAATTGAGTAGACAGGAAGTATTTGAACGAACGGGATTTGAAGGTTGGAAGAGTATTGGAATGACGGATATCAGAAGGAATAGAATTCCATACAGACGAGGATCGGATAAGGAACGATCTGTCGAAAGCTGTGGTTCGATGAGGCGTTATATACAGGTCTGAAGGCCGCAAACGAGTGTTGCGGGAGTGGACGGAGGATTTGAATGAGAATATATCAGAGATATACGATAGCCATTGAGATCGGAGAACTTGGAATAGAAAGGATGCCAGGAAGTAATTAAAACGGCAGGAAGGGTAAAGCCACTTCAACTCCTCGTAGAATTGGGTTACAGAGGTGTCTCTGGATATCCCAAAGATGAAACGTATCAGGCAGTTAAGTAATCGCCTTGTAGTGATCTTTCTAGAGGTTTCTCCAATGTATATCATCAATAATAATCTGTACAATTTATTTTATAAATAACATTCAGTTCTTCATTAGGTAAAATGGGATCTTTAATGTCTGATAAATTGTTTCTTAGTTTATTTTGGTTGTAGAGTCCTAATTTTATCTGTACTAAATCATACACAACAAGTACTCTCTTAATTTCATTAGATAGATGAGGTATGAATTGCATTTTTTGATATTGGTATATTTTTCTATTACTTTCAGTTATCATCTCAATATCTATTGAATCACTATTATTACCTATTGTTGTTTTTACTTTCACTTACCTATATATGAAATATATAGTAAGAGAAAGTATTGCGATCGCGAAAATTTTTCGAATTCCAGTTTTCAACGGAAAGTTTTAGGGTCCCCTGAGTCCAAATGACCAAGTTCTGCAGAAAGGTCCGTGTGTGGTAAGTCCAGCGCGTGAAAGAAAAGTCCTATGAAACTGAAATTTCATATTTAAGTCAACTATATGCCCGAGATTTGGCAGCAACTTTTTCATCAAAATCGGCTAACCAGAAGAGCCACTTTACACTATGCATTTTGCACCTATTTATGTTTTTCTCAAAAACGGCTCTAACGATTTTGATCAAACTCGCTATATCAATATAAAATTTGATGGGCTTCAGTTCTAATGTAGGTTTATTCTGATTGAAATAATTTGATAGGGCTTAAATGCCGATAATTTAAAGTTTCTTCCTCTAATTTACCTTTAATTTTGCAGTTTTTATGAAATTGGCCATATCATTTTGTTAGCATTGCTAAAAAACAGGTAAATATATAAGTTGAACGAATTCGATATCCAACTAATGTAGAAAATAGCAAAAATATTTTTTTATGAAATTTTTGTGTTTTTGAATTTGAAAACAATAATATAGATGTATAATATACCATTGGAAAGCTAAATATTTTAGAAAAAATGTTATCTTTTACACAACCTTGTAAAAGTTAATTGATAGTGATGAAAAGCCGATAAACTAACTGATTATTTTAGATAATAATATAATAGCTTATTTAATAAAACACATGTTTCTATTAAGATCCAACGTAAATAATTCTTTAACAATTTATTTTTGTTTCTAAATTTGTTTAAAAATTCTTAAATAGATATAAATAACGGAGGTAAGTGAAAGTCGTGTGTTGGGTGCACCCAATTTTTTTATTTTCATGCTGGTAAAAATCTGTTATAGTTTTTTTGTTTAGGTTTTACTTTTTTGTTATCAATTTTTGGTTTATTGTTAGTATTGATCAATTTATCATTATTAATGTTAAGGTTTTTTGTCACAGGTTCATTTTTAATTTCACTGTTCATTATTGTATATATCGGCTTCTATCTAAAAACTTGAAGATTAGAATTTATAAAACTATTATTCTTCCAACGGTTCTTTACGGATGTGAAATGTGGCCGCTTACTTTGAAGGATGAACAATGGCTTAAGGTTTTCGAAAATAAGGTATTGCGTAAAATATTTGGTCCGAAGAGAGATGAGGCCACTGGGGAGTTTAGAAGGTTGCACAACGCGGAATTGCGGAACTTGCATCCTGTGAATATAATTGAGCTGATTGCATCGCAGAGACTCAAATGGGCAGGTAAAGTTGTTGGGCTCGATGACGAGGGGATTCCGAGAAAGTTGGTATTTGCTGATCCGACTTGTAGGCGTCCGAAAGGTAGGCCGAAGCGGAGATGGGAGGATTGCGTTAAGGCTGATCTCGGGAGCTTGGGCTTGAATGGTGAACATTGGACGAGTCTATGTTGGCGGAATTTGGTGGTATCGGCAGCGAACCTTCGGGTTCGCTAAGCCTATTATTATTATTATTGTATATATATTTTATTGCTGTGTAAATATTGTATGAATGTAGTGTGTATGTTACTTTCACCACTATTATTGATGTCCAAATTGGGACAGATTGTAATAATACTCAATAAAAAATTTTTGAAACAAAAAAAAATTCACTGTACCAGATTTTATTTATTATTTTTTTCTAGTAAAAACTTTCTAATAATATTTTATTATTACTGTAGTTTTTATTTCATTTAGATACTCTTTGTCTTTTAGGGCTATTGCTTTTTTTTTAGTTTTTCATAACATTTATTTCTTGTATTTTTGGGTGGTTGGTACTATAATTTAATAATGTGTTGCTTGTTAATTCTTTTTTTGTCCATTTTGTTTTAATGTTATTATTATAAAGGATTAAGTCTATATCTAAAAATCTTAGTTTGTTATGTTTGGATTTTTCTATTGTAAATATCATCCGTTTATGGTGATTATTAAAGATTTGTAATATTTCATTTTGTTGGTTTTTATCTATGATCAACAACATATTATCGATGTATTTTTTAAACAAAATTGGTTTTATAATTAATTTATCTAGATTAATATTAATTAGATCGTTTAGGTAGATACCACTCAAGTTTACAGACAAGGCTCCTCCCATGGGTAATTCATGTAACTGTTTATAGATATCTCTGTTATACACTCCCAGTCAAAAGTATTGCAACACCCATAATTCTTGAGGTTTTCATGGTTTTGACCTTAATCCAGACTTTGTTTATATTTATAGTAATATTATTTATTAAATGAGGGATATTAGGGATTAGACATATCATTTTTAATCACTGTTTACCAACAAACGATGGAATTTTGTTTCATTCATTTCAAATTTTCTTTCAGTCCATGTTTATCTTTCGTTTGCCTCAAGTCTGTTCTCTCTTTTTTCTTAAGTCTAGTTAAAACAATTAATTTTATTCACAATGAATCGTTTAAGTTACAATGATTCGGTCAGAATCATCACTCTCTATGAAGAAGGCAATTCATCGCCTTGGGATTCACTGTTCTACCGTTTCAAGGACCATAAAAAGGTGCAGGGAGACTGGTAGTCATTCAAGATGACCAACCTCAGGGCTTCCCAGGGTTACTAACCCCATAGATGACCGTTTTATCAAAATACAAGTACTTCGGAAGCGTAATTCTTCTGCGTCTTCCATTAAAAACTTGATCGCTGGTGTTTAAAGGTTATCAATCTTGGATTCAACAGTCATAAGAAGACTGAGAGAGTCAAACAGGTCAAGAAGGCCAGTAAAAGGCCCTCTTCTCACCGCAGAACACCGTGTAGAAAGATTAAGATATGCTAGGGAACACCAATCTTGGACTGTGGAGGAACGGAAAAAAAGTTTTATTCATTGATGAGACGAGAGTGGTCCTTAACAACCCTTATGGCTGTGAAAGAGTACGGTATAGTCAGTGCTGCAGAGATGGGCAAAATCGCATTCGGAAATACGAATACGAATGTATTCAGGAACATTGAGTTTTGTAAATACGAATACGAATGTATTCAGGAACATTGAGTTTTGTAAATATGAATACGAATATATTCACAGATGTGGACAGGTATACGCCCGAATTTCACAGGTATGCATAGGGATACGGTCATATTCCACTGGTCTATAAATGTATACAAGTCAATATGTGCGCATTTGCAGGCGTAAATTCGAATACGGTGGTATTATATCTTATATTAAATGACATAAAATTTAATATTTATGAATTTTTTTAAATATGATTCAATTATTGTTGCAATAACTTCTTTAAATACGAATATCTATTTATTTACATATATCAACTCTCATACAGTTCTCTTCTCTATAATGAAATAATTTAACAAATATTTCTCAAAATTTATTAATTTGTGGAAAATGAAAAACGTTAATGCAGTAATGCACGTATAAATTATATTGAAAAAGAAAAGAAATATTATCCATTTGATATATTTTTCTTGAGCTTAAAATGTATATTGAAAGTCAACCAACCAATGAGTCATTCCATACCTGGAATACCTAAACACTTCATTGTAAATGCTTAAAATTCAACATTTTACCTATTTTTGAATGCATATTGTTTATTTTCAGATAGTCGGTTTGAAATGTTAAAATATTTACTGAACTTTACTTTCAATATACATTTTAAGCTCAAGAAAAATATATCAAATGGATAATATTTCTTTTCTTTTTCAATATAATTTATATGTGCATTACTGCATTAATGTTTTTCATTTTCCACAAATTAATAAATTTTGAGAAATATTTGTTAAATTATTTCATTATAGAGAAGAGAACTGTATGAGAGTTGATATATGTAAATAAATAGATATTCGTATTTAAAGAAGTTATTGCAATAATATTTGAATCATATTTAAAAAAATTCATAAATATTAAATTTTTGTCATTTAATATAAGATATAATACCACCGTATTCGAATTTACGCCTGCAAATGCGCACATATTGACTTGTATACGTTTTTAGACCAGTGGAATATGACCGTATCCCTATCTATAACTGTGAAATTCGGGCATATACCTGTCCACATCTGTGAATATATTCATATTCGTATTTTTTTTTCGAAATACCAATGCATTCGTATTCTTTTTTGAAATACGAATGCATTCGTATTCTTTTTTGAAATACGAATGCATTCGTATTCATATTTACAAAACTCAATGTTCCCGAATGCATTCGTATTTCCGAATGCGATTTTGCCCATCTCTGCAGTGCTGTATGTTAGAAACAGAGCAATTTGGAAGGTCTTCTACAGAGCAATCTTGTTAAGTGGTTGTATGATCAACAATTTTTTTCCAGTTTACATCTATTAGTTTTAACATTTTTTATGAAATAAATTATTGACAAAATTTTAATTTAAAATGTATAATATTTTAATTTTTACATTACTTTCAGGTAAATATAATTGTATGTAACATTATTATATATTTTTAATAATGATTTTAGTTAGTATATAAAAGTTATTTTACTATGTTAAATGATAATGTGTTAATATATTTTAGTGAGTCCCGATGATGGGGAAGGCCCCTTAAACGTTGCCTCGTTTTGATGTTTATGTTAATAAACTTTTATCGGAAGATTAAGGAACCATCTAATTATTTATTAAGAATTGGTGAATAATATCATAGTCCCTATACACACGAAAGGCAACAAAAGTGAATGTGGGAACTATAGGCTGATCCGTCTATCCTCAGTCATATGCAAGATATATACAAGAATATCAGAACAGAGGCTGCGGCATATAGTTGAACAAGATTTGGAAGAGGAGCAAGCCGCCCTCAGACCTGGTAGAGAGACCCAGGATCACATATTCTGCCTCAAAATGATAGTAAAAAAAGCATAGGCAGGGCAGTGTATCTGGTATTTCGGCAGCCTTTGATTCAGTTCTGAGGCAAGAGATTTGGGACGCGCTGATTAGAAAAAGGGTGCCAGCAAATCTTGTGAGTGTTATCAAATTAGTATACCAGGACCTAAAAGGTACAGTGAGTCTAAAAACACCATGCTACTATGGCTAATCAGACGATGCTACAGTGGGAGTCCTAAATATTGTCTGTCCAGGTTTAATCAGGAAAGGGATCTTTAATGAGTACCTGACATCGTAGTGGCTTGGGAACACTTTTCTGAATGACGGCATAACAAAAGATTAAAAAAAAACAAAAAATCTATATATTCGGGTCACAAGTTATAATAGATGTAATTCCCCCAAAACTCGGTTATTATTATTATTAAAAAAAGAGTAAAATTGAACAGATTTTCAAGGTTGAAACCCAGTGATAAACGAAGAGGAAAAAAAAAAAATCTTATTTGGTCAAGCCACAAAGCCAAGGATATTATATGATGGTGAACCCCTAGAAACAACGAACACCTACACATATCTTGGGACAGTCATAATCAAAGATAGTAAAATAGACTAGGAGGTTCTAAATCTGGTGATGAAGGCCAATGGACTGTATTACCACTTACCAAAACTATTGGGTTGTCTGGAAAGTTCGTAGAGAAATTTGGACAAAAATTAAAATTGATGAACAGCTTAAAATTTATTTATTTAATCTACAAAATAGTTACCACCGTTAGCGACTACCCTTTTCCAACAGCTTGGAAGGTCCATTATCCCTTTTTAGTTTAATAACTTTTGCCCAGTCCTTAAAGACACATGGGACCTAACGTTGTCTTGGTGGAATAACACTCCTTTCCGATTTGCCAACTCTGGCCATTTCTCTTCAATAGCTGCCTTCAATCGATCTAACTGGGCGCAGTAAAAGTCCGTATTTATAGTATGGTTTTGTGGTAGGAACTCAAAATGTATGGCACCCTTCCAATCCCACCAAATACTGAGCATCCCTTTCTTGGATTCAAGCTGGCCTTGAGCGGTTGTTGCGAACGGGATCGTCCCAGGCAATCCCCAAGATTTTTATCGGCTGGGATTGATGCAGAGAATCCATTTTTCGTCACCAGTAACAACTCGTTTCAAAAATGGATCCTCTACATTTTTTTTTTTCAGCAGCAAATCACAACATGAAGTCCTTTCACTGAGCTCATGGGGAACCCAAACGTAACGACAGACGTACCCGGCCTTTAGATGATCAAAAATGGTTGATTTTCAGGCTCTTAACTCCACAGCTATCTCACGAACAGTAAATAGTTTTTTGCGATGACCGTCATAATATCCTCGATATCAAGAGTTGAACTCCGGCCAGCCCGGGGTTGATCTTCCAAATTGAAAACTCCTGATCTAAATCACGAAAACCACCTCTGAACCATGCTATCAGCAATTGAATCAGCACGAATCATTCTTGCAGTTTGGGCTGTGTTTTTCCCTTTTTTAAAAGAGAACAGCATAATATGCCGAAAATGAACTGAATTGTCACTCTTGTTGGTTTGCAATAAACTACATTACTGTGTCTTAATAAAGACAAATTCAGTTTGTAAACATAGTTAATTCCATGAGGATTAAAGGCATATAAATAATCATTAACTTTGTAATTCATTTTTAGTAGAAAAAATAAAAGGTAAATTTAATTTTAAAAATCTCTATGAACATTTCAGACAACCCAATATTATCGGAAAACATGAAGTTAGCAGAGATGCTAAAATTAGGATATTTAAATCAGTTTTCCTTCCAGTACTTTTATATGGACCTGAAAGCTGAACAACTCTTGATAAACATGCAAGTAGGATGACAGTGGCTGAAATTAGATTTCTCCAAAGAATATTTGGCAAAACCAGGAGGCACCACGAGGATTTGGGAGTACGATTAGTGCGTGACATCCTGGAAAAGTGGCAGTTAAAATGGTTTGAGCATGCCTGCCGAATGAATGATACCCGAAAGACCAGGTAGGTTTTTGAAGCCGGACTAGAAGGAAGACGTCCTTGTGGCAGACCCAGATGTATGTACTCTGACTACATTGGGAAACTGGGTGCAGCTAGGGGACACACCATCCAAGAGATTGAAAAGAATGCAAGGGACAGAGACTAATGGGCCCGGTGGACTGAGACGACAACTCCACGCTTAACGGCACACAGGAGTTAGACAAAGAAGAAGTAGAAATCATGTGCAGCAATGAGTCGAAGAGAGGAAGATTCACCAAAATAGAGAAATTAAGCTTCGCCACCCATAATCCTTATAGCAAGAAAAACTTATCTATTAAAGCTTTTTCTAATAATGCTTACCCATCATGCATATATATTATATTTCCTTATTATGTATATATGTATATATATATATATATATATATATATATATATATATATATATATATATATATATATATATATATATATATTTGTTATCTGGCCTTTATAAAGAATTTCCGAAAAGTTGGAAATTAGGGAAGTTAACTTTAATTCCAAAATCGAATTCATACTCTCTCAGACCATTAAGTATACTTTCAGTAATGAGCAGGGTTTTTGAAAAAATATTAAAAAACAAATTAATGCATCACCTCACCCCCAACAACATACTTAACCAACAACAGTACGGATTTCAGCCCCAATCAGGAACTGACGACGCTCTTAGCGACCTGACTGAATATATCTCAAGTACACTACGGCAAAACAGCAATCTATTAGTCGTATCTTTAGATATCGCTGGTGCCTTCGATATCGCTTGGTGGCCTGGAATCCTTAATAATCTTAAAGCATATGACTGCCCGAGAAACTTGTACCAATTTATTCAAAATTACTTTTCTGACAGAAAACTTGCCATTCAGACAAATTTTTATTATGTTGAAAAGAAACTAACTTTAGGAACTCCTCAGGGATCAGCACTATCACCTATACTCCGGAACGTTTTACTTAATACAGTATTTTTGATATAGACATACAGAAAAACACTAAATTAATAGCATATGCTGATGATTTGTTATTACTTATAAAACGACGAGATTTTGGCGAATTACAGACTGTAGCAAACCTAACACTGTCAAAGCTTACACATTGGACTAGACGCAACAAACTAAATTTTAATACAGAAAAAAACCAAATACATAATTTTTTCCAAAAAAAGAACAGTCCCAGATTTAGATATTCGACTCAATTCAGTAAGAATAACCCAATGCGACACTTTACAATACTTAGGCCTACTTTTTGACAGAAAACTGAATTGGAACAGACATGTGGACAAACTTTATGAGGACACTCTACGTATTATAAATGGACTGTCAATGGCTGCTAGAGCTACATGGGGCCTTAGATCTGAAATATTAAAAGTCATTTATGATGACGCTGTACTTCCTAAGATGCTCTACGCGTCGGTACGTCGGTACCCAGCTGTACAACGTAAGAAAAATCTGATAAAGTTACAGAGGCTTCAAAGGTTGATTTCGATCAAAATATGCAAGGGCTACCGTACGCTATCATATGAGGCCGCGATACTATTAGCAGGACTGTTACCTATCCAACTGAAAATTGAAGAACGAACAATTTTATTTAATATTATTAGACATAAGACAGGCTACAAAGACATACCGCTGGATAAAATTGAAAGATTAACAGACTGCAAGTTCTGGCTGCACCCAGCAACTACTTTATGGACAACACGACAATGTACTACTCTTATTACCGAGAACACTGACGTTTACTCTGATGGAAGTAAGTACAGCGATAATGTTGGTTGTGCATGGTGGTTCCAAACTAGAGCTGGTATAAATGTCCAACATCAATACAAGTTAGAATCGTACTGTTCTAACAACCAAGCTGAAAAATTCGCTGTACTGAAGGTGACAGAGTACATGACAAATGAACCTAGGCAAACCAACGAACGTATCACTATACATACAGACAACAAAACTTTAATTGACTCTATCAACAATGTACACATACATGACCATTTGACAGACCAGATTAGGCAAAACGTATTACATCTTAAACAAATGGGGAAAAGAGTAACTCTAAAGTGGGTAAAGGCGCACGCCGGGATCAAGGGTAACGAACGGGCAGATCTACTAGCCAAAGAAGCTGCTTCTAGTTATATGTTACCTTCCTACCATAAAGCACCTCTGTCCTATGTCAGGAGGGACATGACATTTGATTTTGTTGCAAGATGGGACCAGATGTGGGTGACCTCTACCAAATCTCCAAGTTTATACAGATTTATACCAAACATAACATTACACGACTATGCATCTGTACACAGTAATGATTATAAACTAACACAACTAATTACAGAACACGGAAACACCAAACATTATCTCAAACGATTTAACATAATACAAACAGACTTATGTGACGAAGACGGACAAATTCAAAATTTTAAACATATACTTTATGACTGCAAAATTTTTGACAGACAAAGATTTCATTTAATTAAAAATATAATACTTAAAAATGGAAACTGGCCAGAGACGGAACAAAATTTGTTCTCTAAATTCAAGACAGACTTACTTAAATTCATTAAAGGCATTGACTTTGAATTACTGACTAAAGACGGGCAGCGTAGGTAATTGAGACGTTGATTTCCAAAAGGTACTATATCCATTCTAGGAGATTTTACAGAAGGTGCGAAAATCACTAATTATTATATTATTAAATTAGCTAATTTGATTCTTTTCTCATTAAAAACCAGAATTGTTTTTTTAGTATATTAATAACATCATATTAAACATATGAAATGAGATGTTTTGGTATAATTTGGAAAGAAATTAAATGTGTAATTATTTCCTTTAGAAAATAATTATATTTCTAAATTGCGTTTATAAAGGGCTTGGGTGTTCATTAGATAAAATCAAAAAGGATATTTAAATATAACTAATTGATGAGAATACAAATATGTAAAAAAATCAATTTTGTAAAAAATGTCCTTTAGTACTTTTTGGAAATCAACGTCTCAATTCTTTTCTGTTGACTAACATTTTATTTTAAATTTGTTATGATAGTTACTTTATTTATTTTGTTCTATTTCATTTGAAACATTATTCTGTAATAATTGTTAATGTAATACTACTTTTATATGTAAATTAATATAATCATATTATCATTCATGTAGTATACCATTAAGGTATGGAACTTGATGTTATAATAAACGGTCCTTATGTGGGGTTACCATGTAAGGAAAAAAGAAAAAAAAAAAAAAAAAAAAAAAAAAAAAAATATAATATATATTATATATATATATATATATTAAACTCTTACACCGCTTCATCAGCACTTGTCTGTCTCTATCATCTTGTAGCATGTTCATAACAAAACCAAAAAACGGAAAAGCAAATCCATGAGGTTAATAGAAATAAAGATGATATAAAAAAATAATCATGGCACTAGTTAAAATATGTAGCTTATATAAATAACATCTAGCATTATAGAATTCCATATTGAATAAATATTACCTAAATGGTATGTGTCATATACATGCTTCCTAAATCAATTACTGGCTCTAATCATTTCTTAAATTAAATTAATTTGATCATTAAATTTAAGATTTTTAGAATGCTCTACCACCCAAAAAAAAGTATATATGTAGATATATATCGATCTATCTATATATGATTATATATATAATATATATATATATATATATATATAATATATATATATATATATATATATATATATTCAGTTTAGCTATAGATGTAAAAAATGGAATAAAACTGTTTATGTGGAAAAAAATCAATACTTACTAGCTGTGTGAGTAATTTGCAAGATGTCATAAGTAATCTTCTTGGCAAGTGACTTGAAAACATTTTTAGATATAATTTTACCTTGAAAATAATAAGGAGTTAAAACTCCCACTACTAAATGTGCAGTTCTGTTTCTGCTCAATGCGGCCTCAGCTATAGAAATTTCTGTATCCATAGGTTCATCAGTGCCAAATAATTCATTAAACTTTTGTTGAACTTTGGTCTTTTTTCTGGAATCTAAACTTGCTAATATACGTTTCAAATTACAGTTTTGAGCAGCCTGTTCACATTTCCAATCTAATGCAGGCTTAAAAAGTTTATCACTTTCTGAAATCATACTATTATTGTCACAAGTGGAAGATACCTCTTCAGTGATGTTATTTGTGGCATGGATTGCAGGTTGTTCATTTCTGTTTTCCAGTACTTCAGGATTCAAATTAGATTCATCTATACCCAATAAAACAGCTAAGTTTTGAATCCTCTCTTCTAAATTTCTGTTTATGATTTCCACTCCTGGGTTACCAGAATCATTTGACTCATTTTCATTATCCGAATTAGTATTTTCGATTGATTCTTCTTCATATTTATTTTTTTTCGGGCTCGATGCTTTATCATCATCATTTTTCTCTGAGGAATTTGGAGACTTTTTAATTACATCTTCCAAGTAATTTTCCTCTTCATTGTCAAAATTATCAGTAGTACGAGGTTCTGGGTTAATTGCGTTAGGATTGCTCATGATTTTGCCAGTAATTGAAATTTCTTTTGTATGCTGCATTTGTGAAATACCTTCTGATTGTTCGGATTTTTCCACTGTGCTATAAGTTAAGCTTAAGCTTGTCTGTGTGCCCTTTTCATATTGGTTCTTGATTTTATTATCATACACATTTTCAATGATTGGACTAAAAAGACTTCCTTCTTCAGTTGACTTTTTTATTTCATTCATCTAAAATAAAATCAGTAGAATTACTGTTATGTAATAGAGAAAAATAATAAAAGATAACACAATCAGACCGTACCCCTCACTATCTGCTCCTTATTTAATGGATTATTCTTAAATAACTATCAATAAATCTACATGAGAGCTATATTATTATATTTTTTGGTAGTGTTATGTCATATATTATTAAGTATGAATTCAAACAATAGTAAATGAATAGTAATAGAATCAATAAATAGACTTACTCTGACGGATCAGAAAATTTCTTAATCAATTTTTAATGCAAATCAATTATTTTCAACCCAATAGTTTGTTTTATTTTAGTTTTTTTATTAAGATCATTGAAAATATTACTAAGCCTTGGTAAAAAACCTACATTATGTTATGATTTGAAGCTATCCATCTTTAAATCTACTTGTTTTTTGCTTTAAAAAATCTGTAATTATTCCACTGCTGGTATTGGATCACTACATAGAAGCTAATACACAATATTATAAAATACAGTTAATTAAATATACACAGTTTATTTCCATTCAACTTTAATAGCACTTCAATAAATTAAACAAAATACCTGTAGTTAAAAGTCATTAGATAGATTTTTAGTTTTATCTAAGGTTGTCATTCTAATTGTAATCACAATTATTAGAATATGAAGGATTAAATTGAAAAATTAATTGATTTGATTTAAATTTAATAAAATTAAAACTTATTTTTATAGTATTATTAAGCTTTATTTTTTGAGCCCTCCTTTCAAATAATGTAACAAAAGAAGAGAAAATGGTGGGACTTATTAAAGTTAGCCACTTTACTTGGTTAAACAGTACAACTTCATAATAATTTGGAATTGGCTTTAAGGTTGCCTAACCCATCTTAAATGATTAACAGGTTTTAAGGAAAAGTTTAATTGTCTATATTACCATAATAAAACAGTTAATTCATTGGTCCCAAGCAATTAGATAGATAATTAATGAACGTTAACTAGTCACACTAAATAATAACTAAATACATTTTAAAATTTAGCAGAAAAAAACTATTTTTTCAAATAATTGAATTATAGAAAATATCAAAAGTAAAACCAAAACATACAGTTTTCATCATGGCCTGCTGGTAATATCTTGTCATCATACAAGCTCTCATTGCTTTGCACTCCAAAACTTTGGCACATTTTAACATGTCTTCTTTTGAACAATTTATGTCATCATTACCTTTGTTAGAATCCAGCCATTTCTCATAATTATGCTCTAGAGATCTCTTGATATAGTTCATATATCTTGTTCGTACCTGAAACAAAAAGTAAGGAATTTATTTCGATCATATTAAAGGTTAATCCAAACAAAAAATAGAATGCTTATTTATCGTAATCTAAAAGTAACTATACTAACCATTGTGGTTACTGTTTCACAGTTTTCATCTGCATTGGTGAAATTATTGAAGGAACTAAAGTCCCAACTTAAATATTCACTGCCAAATGAACTAAAAAAGAAGAGAAATTTAGAATAGATAAGTAACAACTGATTATATATTTAAAACAATATTTTTTGGTATACATTTCAACAACAAAAAAAATGTAAGGAAACCAATTTTTTTTTTTGATGAAGGAACAATAACTTTTAAAAACAATAATGAGATATTAATAATAAGGTAAATAATTGTATTACTAATTCAAATAGAATGGTTTCCTTGTTTTAATCAATAATTACCTTGTACTTGGGTTATTCAAAGGCATGGTTTTTATGTTGGTGGAGAAGATGGGTGTGGCTAGAACGCTAAGTAAGGTAAGGTAATGATTGGGTTTAATGTGTGCCTTTACAATATATATATTGGCACTGACCCCCACCCGGACTAATTCCTTCTAGTTTACATTTTACTTTAAACATCAACAGTAGGAATTTTCAATCATGTGGTGTTCAGAAAAAATGGTTGGTAGAGTAAATATTTATTTATATTAGTAGCAAATGAGAGCAATATTACTTATCCAGTAATAGAAGGCAAACATATTTATGTAATGACATCATTGTTTACATCATTTTTGCCTTGATATCGATTTAAGATCAATATAATATTGGGTTGGCAAATAAGTCCTTATGGTTTTTCTGTTTTTTATGTCACTATGATCTATCTCTTATCTACCGAATTAATCCCTAAAGTGGATTGTTTATCCTGTTTGTAATATGTCAACGGTAATTTGTAATATGTCAATGGTAATTTTTGTCTTGGTTCGACAGGGATCGCAAAATATGTGTAAAAAAAGAAAAACTGCTAAACTTAATTCCTTAAATCATCCAAGCGATAATAACGTGGCTTACTTTCGGATATTAAAAAATGAGACTTCAAAATTCTTAAAAAATAAGAAAAGAGAGTATCTTAAAGGCAAAATAATAGAATTAGAAAAACACAGAAGCAAAAATAACATAAGAGAGATGTACAAAGGTATAAACAAATTGCATAAAAGATTTAAACCCCTATTGAATGGGGTTAAAGATGCAAATAACAACATAATTGCGGATCCTAAATAAATAAATTTAAACAACATTTTGATGGCATTCTAAATACGGAAAATAATAATCAATCTCCTCACTCTGAATATCAGAGTGCTGAACCGTGGATAGACTCACCAAGTAAAAAGGAAGTCGAAATGACGATAGAAAAATTAAAATGTTATAAAGCTGCAGGAAATGATAATATCACTAGTGAATTAATCAAGGCGTGTGGAGAAGCGGGCGTTTCCAAAATTACATGTTTTAGTTAAAAAGATCTAGGAAAATGAAAAAATTCCCGAAGAATGGAAAGAATCAATACTTATTCCGATTCACAAAAAATGACCGAGGACGGATTGTAACAACTATCGTCGGATCTTTCTCTCTCCCAGTGCAATAAAATATTCTCGTCAATACTAACTAGCCGAATCACGAAATGCGCTGAGGAAATTATCGGAGACTACCAATGTGGTTTTAGATGGAATCACTCGACTATTGATCAAATATTTTCCTTACGTCAAATATTAGAGAAAAAGTTGGAATACAACGGTGTAGTCCATCAACTTTATATTGATTTTAAAAGGGCTTATGATTCCATTGACCGTCAGAAGCTGTATAACATCATGATTGAACAGGGATTACCTAGAAAGTTAGTAGAAATGTGTTTGTCGGAAACATTCCATAAAGTTAGAATCGGTCATAATTACTCCGAGAGATTTGAGGTGCAATCGGGTTTGAAACAGGGTGACTCCCTTTCACCTGTTTTATTTAATATAGCTTTATAATATGTCATAGAAAAGGTGACGTGTACTGAGAAAAGTTTAAATATGGTTGATAAGATTCCGGTTTTGGGGTATGCCGATGATTTGGTACTGCTAGTGAAGACAAAGAAACCATACAACTAAATACAAGTGTGTTAATAAAAACCAGTAAAGAAATAGGATTCAAATTAAATACCGATAAGACGAAATATATGATTAGTAGCAGAAACGATGGCGATCTTTGTGATATTGATATATCAGGGCATACTTTTGAACACATAGAGAAATTCAAGTATTTAGGTTCAATAATAAGGAAAAATGAAATCCAGGAAGAAATAAAGTCCCAGTTAAAGGTGGGAAATGCGTGTTATTATTCAGTTGCTAAATTACTTAGCTCGCGGCTTCAGTCTAAAAACTTAAAGGTTAGAATTTATATAAAATTATTATTCTTCCGACGGTTCTTTACAGATGTGAAACGTGACCGCTTACTTTGAAGGATGAACAACGGCATAAGGTTTTCGAAAATAAGGTGCTGCAAAAAATATTTGGTCCGAAGAGAGATGAGGCCACTGGGAAGTTTAGAAGGTTGCACAACGCGGAATCGCGGACCTTGTCCCCTGTGAATATAATTGAGTTGATAGCATCGCGGAGACTCAAATGGGCGAGTAAAGTTGTTGGGCTCCCAGAGGAACGGATTCCGAGAAAGTTGGTATTCGCTAATCCAACTGGTAGGCTTCCGAAAGGTAGCCGAAGTGTCGATGGGAGGATTGCGTGAAGACTGATCTTGGGGGCTTGGGCTTGGACGGTGAACATTGGATGAGTCTGCGCAGGCCGAGTTTGGTGGTATTGGCATCAAACCTTCGGGTTCGGTAAGCCTATCATTATTATTAGTAATGTGTCAACAGCTATATCTGTTAACTCTTGTTGAAACTAGCTTAGTATTGTGCTTGCTATTGCCCTTTGAATATGGAAGAAAATATCATTCTTTATGGGCATATTTTGTTGTATTATAAAAAAAAAAATAAGAGTGCTGCAGAAGCTCATAGAAAAAATTGCAGTGTTTATGGGAATGATGCCTTAACCGAACGCTCCTGTCAAAATTGGTTTGCCAATTTTCATTCAAAAATTCGGACATCAATTTAATAATAATAATACAATTTATTATTTACATCAAGGGTCTGGTTGCCCACACAAAATTGAAACAAGCAATGTTATGGCCATTATTCATCATAATATCCAACCCAATCAATGCAAGAGATTGCTATGGCCCTATTGTCCCACTCTCCCTATTCGTCATGCCTAGCTCCAAGTGTCTACCACTTATTCCGTTCACTGCAGAATTCCATGAATGGAAAGAAATTCCAAAAGGAACTCCTGATGTCCTCATTAAAAAACCATTTTTTACAATAACCTCCAGACAATCTATGAACATGGCATTATGCAGTTAGCGAGAAGATGGGGAAAAGTAGTATTAAATAATAGTCAATATATTGTAGATCAAATAAATTTTATGTCTATAATACATTGAGTTTTATTTCACCCTGAAAAACTGAAAGCACTTATTTGCCAACCCTGTGGGCTGTATTTATAATACAGGCATGTGTCCTCCAGAATCTGAAATTTCTTGGCCAGTGCTTGGTGAACAATTTTAGCCACCTCATTATGCCTCAGCAAGTATTCCTTTCCAATGAGGACTTGACAGCCTGACGCGATATGTTACATGGGTTCCGTCATTGTCCTATACATTCGACACAATTCAGATATGGATTCCCTACATATACAGCGCCTATAAGTATATGTGGCACCTTTAGGTACATTGTTATTATTTTTTTATTATTATTTATTTATTTTGCTTCCTTTTCTATTTTGTAGAAGGCTTCCTCCACAGCCTTTTGGGGTCGTCCGATTATAGCAACATCATCCGCATAAGCAAGAATTTGTACCATTTTAGAAAATATAGTATTGCCATGGTTCAGTCCTGTTCCTTTGATAATTTTGTGTAGGGCTAGATTAAAATACCTGGGAACAGTTATCAGTGAGAAAATGGAAGAAGAGAGTGAAATAAGATCTAGACTGTCAGCAGCCAATAAAGCATATTTCTCCATATCCAAGTTTTTCAGAAGCAGACTTCTAAGCCACACTACAAAAGTAAGACTATATAAATGCTTCATAAGGCCTACGAGTGTGAAATGTGGACGATAAGTCGGCTGCACATAAGGTTGACTACTTTAAAAGGAGGATCCTCAGGCGCATTTTCAGAAATGTCAGGGAAAATGGAACGTGGCGTCTGCGCAAGAATGCGGAACTGTACGTTGATTGCCGCGATTTGAACATTTCAAGCTTCGTCAGGTTGCAGAGGATGAAGTGAATCGGACACGTGCTCAGAATGGAAAGTAGCAGGGGCCCGTTAAAACTATATAGGAGCACTCCAAGTGGCGCGAGACCTAGGGGCAGGCCCAAGATCCCGATGGAAAGACAACGTCCTTTCAGACCTGAGAAAAGCAGGATTAAGCACGACACATGCTGCAGATAGGACTGTCTGGGGCAGAAAGATCGAGGAGGCCAAGGACAGATTCATTATGAAATGGGGCCCAGCACAGCCTGTCGTGCCACTGAAAAAAAAAAAAAAAAAAATAGCCGGAACAATTCGCTGTTTCTCCTTCGCCGCCACTGACTACTGACAAACCTATCTAGTAAGTCTATATTTATATTGTTGAGGGTCCAAATTTTTCCACCGTATGTGACCACTGGCTTATAAGGGTATTGTATAGCATAAACTTAGTGGAACAGCTCACAATCTTGCTCCTGATCAGCTTCAATATGGGGAAATAGGCTCTATTCCCAGCCGCTATTCGCTTTCTGGCCTCTTCTTCTTTCAAATTATCGTTGATAATACAGCCAAGATATTGAAAGCTGCTTACTGCTTCAAACTTATAGGGCCCCATTTCATAATGAATCTGCCTCTGATCCAGTCGTTTGCCCAGTACCATAATCTTGGTCTTCAGCTCGTTTACTTGTAGGTCAATCTTTCCTGCTTCAGTATCCATTGCTTCATAGGCCACTCTTATACTCTGCTGCGATCTCCCAATAATGACGTCATCTGAATATACAAGTACTTGGGTCATCCTCGTAAATATTGTCCTTTGCTGTACTAATTTCGCCCTATTGACGATGACTTATATTGCAGAGCTATATTGAACAGGAGAGGAGCTATTGGATCCCCCTGCCTTAGGCCACCTTTCACTTCAAACGGCTCTGATAGTTCATAACATTTCACTTGGCAGATTGTATTTGCCATTGTGCATTTTACTAAACAAACTAGTTGACATGGTAATCCCAGTTCAGGCATGGCTACTATGAGCTTACTCCTAACAATGGTATCATAGGCTGCCTTATAATAATCTCTTATAATAATTTTATCTCCTTGGAGGTAACACTCGCGTTTCTCGATGCAATTTGTAGGGTAGGGTCATCACTCCCCATGCCTAATTTTGTGTGTGGCCACCATTTGGCTGACGAGTCTCACATACCCGGGGGAGAGGCTGTGAGTGAATCCCCATTTGAATTCCATCCTTATAAAAGCCCCGCCGGGACTGGGATTCGAACTCACAACTTTAGCATAAGGGACTAGAGCGCTAGCCACTCAGCCATGGGCTCCCCTATTTGGAATTGCTCCAGCTCTACCAAGATATTAGTATCTCTTCTCACATCAAGATACAGAGACTAAAATGGTTTGGACATGGGTCAATCCACTCGAAATCATCCAGATCTTGCCACTGGACATTTTTGATTTTCATTATTTTTTGACCAGTTATTCTATATCCTTTTGTGAATATAAAACCATAAATTTGTTTCTA
Source organism: Piezodorus guildinii (assembly GCA_023052935.1). Taxonomy (NCBI): domain Eukaryota; kingdom Metazoa; phylum Arthropoda; class Insecta; order Hemiptera; family Pentatomidae; genus Piezodorus; species Piezodorus guildinii. Next base: position 107,257,068 of record CM041295.1, on the reverse strand, counting down.
GCCAATACTTATAGTGTTGCAGCCCTTTAAAGTTAGCTTCACGGACCAAAACATGTGATGGGAAAATCTTTCTAATTCCTGTAATTTTTTAGATATAAAATCAAAACAAAAATTAACAATAAGATAAGGACATGCTTTGTATTTTTTGTGCCAAAGACTATTCTCGACTAGTTAAAAAAATTCTTGAAAATGAATAAAAAACGAGACTTTTAGCGAGATAAAAGTATATAAAGGAAAAGAGACTCACCTTTGATTATTTTTTTCTAGATAGCTTAGTTATATTCTTACTTTCTGTAAAAATGTCGATCTTCCTCAGATCCTCTCGCCTTCAATGAGCCTATGATGTGCTCATGCCCAACATTGTCAAAAGCGCCAATCACATCGAGATGAACCACCAGGAAATCGTTTTTCTTATTCCTGGCATCCTTAATTATCGCGTCTCTGAATCAAGTCTCTGATAATCAACTAAAGAAGAAAACATGAGAAAAAAATTTTCAGGATTTTTTTTTTTTTCTATAAATTTTAATAGTAGATTAGATGTATAGTATAATGTTGGGAGCTTAATATTTAAAAAATACAAATCTGTAGATCATGGATAGTGATGAAAAGTTCATAAACTCAAGTGATTGTTGTTGATAGTAATATCTATTGTTTATATAAGAATTGCTTTTTAATTCTTTAATAAATGTTTCCATGAAAACTAAATGTAATTCTTGTTTAAATTTGTTTAAAACTTTGAAAGTTGATTTTAAGAATGGAGGTATGTGAGAGTTATGTGTTACATGCACCTTAATGAAATTTTATTTTATTGTTTTGCTCAAGAAAATGTTTTAATGAGATTTTAGAGTGCCATATTTATGATGTATCTACTAGGGTTTAAACAAAAACCGACATTTTAGAAAACCGGTTTTTGAATAGTAATTTTTCCAGAAAACCGGTTTTGAATTTTTATAAAATAATTTTTTGCTCAAATATTCTGTGATTCGAATAAAAAGATTTAAAAGAAAATTTAGAGTGATTAAAAGCAGTTTTTGACTGAAATTATTTACTGTTCAATTTTATTGATAGTAACATTTTTTGTTTTCAATTTATTAGAACAAAGAAATAATAGTTGACCAGGATTAAATAACTTTAAAAACAATTATTCGTTGTCAATGCATAATTTTCAGTAATAAGGATGTAAATATTTTTATAATAGTGAAACGAGTTATTCAGCAAAGGGTTCGAATAAATAAAAACAATACATTTTTATATTTTTATAATAACCAGATTATTTTTTTTTTTAAACAATGTTATTAGATACAGATGGATACTTATTAAAAACAATTAGAAAATATATTTAAATATCTTCGATTTCCTTTACTAGAACATTTATCTATAGAAAATGTTTGCCCTTTATTCTTCATACAATTGAATTTAGTTATAGTTTCATTTTTTATTGTTTCATAAAACTTATAAATAAGGTTCATAACTCTAGAATTATTTTGTGGTAAGCAATAATTTCGTTGTTGCTATGACTCTCGTATGAACGAGCTATTTGCTATGCTATTAGTACTACAAAGATATAAAAAATATAAATAAAAATTTATATTTTTATAATATTAAAATATGTTACCTACTAACATTTTGTATAATATCATCTATATCAAAGATCGATCAGTGGAACTGAACACTGAATTTATGAACTGTACATAAAGAAGCCAGAAGACAAACTGATATAAAATCTAAATTAATTCATTCAATTTACAAAACACACCGTTTCTTGAAATCATATCCGACTGATATGATTCCAAGAACCAAACCGCTTGCTACAGTATTTTCATTAATCTGGTACATTTGTCATTTTCAAAATTTTTTAAAAGTATTATTCATACATTGAAAACTGGTATTTTCTACTAAAAAACCGGTTTTTGTATTTCATAATTTTCTCCCCAAAACCGGTTTTTAAAATCGATTTTTAAAAACTGACAAACCCTAGTATCTACTCTTGGTGTGTTGCCATTTAGAAATATTCTTAACGTTTTGCTGATTTAGTTTAATTTTAATTTTTTTTCTTCATTATCTTGTTTTTAACACTCTTTCTTTATTTTAGACTGAAATAGCAAATGACTCCTATGAGTTTAGTTGCCAGCATGGTCCTCAGGAATGTTTGGGGAACAAAATACATTCGTGTGTTATAAAAAGAATTAGCAATGAATTAACAAGAACTAGAGTTTTGACATGCATGATTGGCGGTAACTTTAACCCAGAAGAAAGTGGGAGAAAGGTACAGTAAAGAAATGGAATTAATAACCAATACAAGGTTGGTTTATGGTTTTTTTTTTGGTTTTTTTTTTTTTTTCTTTTGTGAATGTTAGATGTTAAGCCATTGTAAAAGTTATATAAATGTTTGTTTAAAGACAACCATTCTTGCAGCCTACATAAAAGTAAGGGTTAGTTATTTATCTTAAATTATTTTGAAGAATCGTATCAGTTGTATCTATCAGTTTTGGTGGTAAATTGTGCTCAAGTAGTTTATATTAAACATTTTATTAAAATCACCTTATGACTATGAAGTATCAGGTTGATAAGTATTTCTAAAGTCTTACGATAGCACTAGTTAAATTTTATGTTTTGGAAAAAACACAACTATATTCTCTTAATTTGAAAACCTGTTAATATCCCTATATTTTCTTAACTTGAAGTTTTCACCAAAATAAAGCAAATTATTACGATTGAGAGAATGGGGGTAGCTCTGCTGCTAGGTCCAGAATACACCTATAGGCTTATCTAACCTCTATAAAGTTGCTATAAATGACTAATTCCTGTTTAAATGTAGCTTATTATCAATCTGTATTAGGTTATCTACCCTCATGAGGACTGCAAGAATGGAAGTATCAGAAGTGCTTAAATTTCAATATTAAGAATCAGCCATAATTAGATTCATCTGAATGATTAACAATGTTTTGATTGATTTTATTCTAGCTTACCTTAGGTAGCTTGTATTGATTAATGTTATATGGTAGGTTCCTCATCTAGATTTCTCTATTAATTGATTTTTGCATTAAATAAGTCTTTTTGTATTATGTGATGCTTCTGTTATTTCTTGATCATTTGTGTTATAGGAAAAATATAGTCATGTTTCTTCTTTAAAGAAACCTCTTTGTACTCATAGTCTATATTTAACCAAATACTGTTCCAGTTGTGCTAATTTCTAAAGTCATGTCTTTTGTATATCATTCAAAAGTAATGTGAGTATTATTCACAGTTGGATTTATTACTTATTTATTAATTGGACTTGAATAATAGACATCCATTCTGCCTTACTGTTCCATGTTAATAGCTTATATTAACTTTTAACTTAGTTTTATTACTTCCTCTGTACTCAATTTAAGATTTCTGAATGCATTTTTTGTAGTCAAGTAAGAGAAATATACTTTTTTTCTCATATAAATTGAGTTATTTTTGTTTATTCAGTTTATAATAGAATTTCTTTATCCATCTTATTTTTTTCCTATAATTCTCAGGCTGGAATTCATCTTGTACAGTAAGTGCACGCACATGATTATATTCTATCAATACATTTTAAATAGCAACTTCAAATCTGCCTGAAGATGAATGATGAGAAACCATGATTTATGAAATAAGGGGAAATGAATCCATTAATCTTAAGTTAAATACATTATCTCTCTGGTTTTTTGTAAAAAAAAAAAAAAAATAATAATAAATAAATAAAATACAATTATAAAGTAGGGAATTAAATGGGTGATAAACATACATATTGGTCCTACTGTGCATTTACACAATCGGTTTTTAAATTGGGGTAAAGCTATTGGTTTGGCACAAGAACCAATACTCTCCCTTAATTTTATTTATCTTTATTATAGTATTTTTCATCCCTCTGAGCTGTCCAGACATACTTGGTGATTTTATTAATTTAATTGATTTATCTTTTTTTAAATTATTAATAAGCTATTATTTAATACTTTCTTCTTCTTCCAGTGGCGCGACAGGCCGTGTAGGCCCTGAGTCTCGCACTGTAAACTCCTGCGAGTTTACACTCACGTTTCACGATGCAATTTTTAGTGTAGGGTCATCACTCCCTACGTCTAATTTTGTGAGTGGCCACCCTTTGGCTGACGGGTCTCACATACCTGGGGGAGAGGCTGTGAGTGAATCCCCATTTTTTTACATCCTTATTAATGATTCGGGACTGGGATTCGAACTCAGAACCTGTAGCATGAGAGACTAGCACGCCAGCCACTCAGCCACGGGCTCCCCATTAATACCCTTATTAATACTTTAATAACTCTGAAAACATTAGTCGTTATATTATTAATAAATAAATAAATAAATAAATATATATATAAATATATATATATATATATATATATATATATATATATATATAATGGACTGCTAAATACATTAGTATATATTCAGATTTCCGTTCTCAACTGTTGGTTATAGAAGTTTTCTCATATTATGTTCAGGTGGTATTTTTAGAATTTATTGCTCTCATATTCATGTCAATTTTAAACTAAGTTGTGTCCTACTTAGAACTGTCTAAGTGTTACTATCTTATAAAAAATCATGGAGTGTATAATAAATATTATTCTTTTATGTGCATAATTGTTTTTACTTTCTAAAAGTTCTTTTTGTTTTAATGACAAACTTCTTTTTATTCATAATTAAACCTTGGAAAAAGAAATATGATATCTTCATTTTTGTTTTAAAAACTAATTTTTAAACTTCAATTTTGCCATTTAGCAATCTAAGCAGCAAGGTATTGCTTATAACTCACTTACTATTTTGTCATAGTGTTCCAGGGAATATAATCTTGATTGGAATGCAATCTCACAATGTGCTAAAGGCAAAGAAGGTGATGAACTCCTTAAATTGAATGGTGATTTAACTAATGCCTTGTCACCTCAAGTGTCATTTATTCCAACTGTTCTCCTTAATAATGTAAGTTTTTTTTCCTACTTGAAATACAAAACTTTTTTACATACTTTCACTACTTATGTATATATTTAACTTATAAAAAAACCTTAATGTTTCAATTTCAACTCATTGTTAGCCTTAAAATCAACGTGATTTATGTTTTTATTTATACTATGTCTTTTGATATTGGACAAAATTGACCCTCTTGTCTGATGAGAGGTAACCCCAACAGTGCTTCAATTGACTGATATTTTTTGATTCAGTGAAAACGGGAAAGAAATACAACTAGCTAATGAGTAAAATCTTTTTTTTTTTTCTTATTGGTTTTATAAAAGATATTTTACTGATGTATTTCTGAAAGAATGCTGTATTAAATGAAAATTAACAATCATTTATCACTAAATATTATTAGCTCTTATAATTCTGACAGACTCCAATCTTACAGGTTAATATCAACCTTTAATCTGTAGTCGAGAAGGCTTCTTGAAAAAATAAAAATAAAATAAGATTTTCATTCTGCTACGAATTAGTTACCAAAACAATATCCACCTTAACCTGGAAAATATAACTTTGCCACTTAAGGCGACACTGAAACTACCACCTTTTCTCTAAATTTGTTACTTTTTTACTGTATCTGAGGTAGATACATCTAATAAACACCATTTTTTATTTTATTTTTTTTTTTTATTATAAAACTAATAAACAGGTATAAAATCACATTTTTTATGGAAAGCTACCAATCAAAGTTCCTAGTATATGGTGTAGTGAGAATGGTTGACTGTGTGTATATATAGGAGAACTTCTCCCACATTCCTAGTATATGGTTGAATGGTTGGGGTGCACTTGACATTAATAACTTATCTGTCATCCTTGATTTTTCCAACTGCTTGGACAACTCTTTTGCATCTTTATGTTGGTTCCTTCAATATTACTGAGGATAGCAGGGAATGGGTAAATGGGTGGGTCTGATTACACTTACATAAAGGTGAGAGTTTGCTGTAAACTTAAAGTAGATTTAAAAGGAGATAGAGGCTCCTCTCTTTTTTATTCCTCTCCTATGGCGTTTATGATGTCTACAGATCGGATTTTCATACAGTAAAAAATCAAAAAACGCCGAGTAAAAACCTCAAACTATGCAAAAACACGAATAAAAAATTTAAAAACGTATAGTAAAAATCACAAATGTACAAAAGCATGCAGTAAAAATTAAAAAAACATCCTGTAAAAATAATTAAAAAAAGAGTAATATTTAGTTTAAAATACCTAGTTAATAAAGCTCGAGCAAGCTTATACCTGATTTATAACATTAAATCAATGATTACAGTTATGCAAAATTTTTATGAAAATAATGTTGACATGCTGTGGTAGTACGGTGATGCAGTAAGGGGGATGGGGGAATCAGGCTAAAAATACATTTAAATTTGATAGATTTTAACTTAACCAAAATCAAGTTTTTGTGTCGTTTAGACAATGTGTGCCTACATCAAATTGAACGTGAAACATCAAAAGCTTCATTTTTTGATTGAGTTGAAATTTGAAATATTATATATGTCTGTATTAACTTTCTTTTGTAACTGATTTTGTTAATATGTAAGTATTACTACGATATTAGAAAAACATTAATAGAAGGAACATAACATAAAAAAGATAAATATAAACCAAAACACATCATACCTGTTAAGATTAATTAAATTACTCATTATTAATATAATCTCCAAGTCAACTTAAACAGCTGGAATTTACACCTCCCTCTCTGAGCTGACTTTTCTGGGAGAGAAAATTGTCAGTTTTCAGTTGTAAAAGCAATTGTATATTTTTTTTAATTTTTCCACAACTGACTTTATACATCGATGAAGATATCCTCTTGAGAATCTTGAAAGGTCTGATTCTTACTTTATTGTCTTCCTTCTGTTCAGCTTGCTTCCATTCTCAATGTATACTTGATCTCCAACTTTGAATTCAAACACTCTTCGGTATTTCGGTGTTTGTCCTCTCCAATTTTATTCATCTCAAAAATTGAATTTTGAGAAGGTTCTTTATTTTCGCCATGATTACCTTTATTATCCGTGACCACAGGAAAAATTGATGATTTATTTTTAAAAAGGAAATATACTATACTGGTTCAAATAATTTCGAAGAGTGAATATTCCGATTATGTCTTACCAAACACTCTTCTGATACACTCGACCAGGCACATTTATCACTGCTATTGATCTTACAATGGATCCTATTTACCAAAGTTTGTATCAATCTCTCTTTAAGGCCTTTAAATTGTGGACAAGCAATAGAGGTGAATATCAACTTAATTCTCAAGCTATCCAAATATATCTTAAGTATTTTTGAATTCAAGGCTGTATATTAATCTGCCAGGATGACACCGTTTGTATTTTTCTGTGCTATATGATTCATAAGTTTTATTAAATCTCCAGCATTCTGACCTTTCATGGTAGAAATACATGAGTACCGACTAAAATGATTGACCGAGATGTGCATAAATCTCTTTGGCGATCCATTTCCTCTTAAAAACCACCAACCAAATCAATTCACATGATCTCATATGGATCACGTGCAGGACCTAGCTTTGGCATCAAACCAATGGGTTTACCTGAGGGAACTTTATTTATTTGTCACACAAATTTAACAATCATTTTAAACAATCAATTTAACAATTCTTTCATTATTGACTGATTAATGAGTCCAGTTGTTTAAAGTAGAATATGGGCATTATTTTATTTTTCATTTAAGCTTCAGGCCATAATAATCATGTACGGGTTGAATCATCTTTTTTCCAAAGTCAGTTGAAACAAATATTCCAGTTCTACCTCTTAATTTCTTGTATATAATGTTACTTTTTCTTGAAATATTTGCAGCGAAATTCATTTCTTTAAGCTTTTCATTTTTATCACTCATTATCTCATCTAATTCTGTTCAATTAGTAATAATAATAATAGGCTTACCGAACCCGAAGGTTCGATGCCAATACCACCAAACTTCACCTGCACAGATTCGTCCAATGTTCGCCGGTCAAGCCCAAGCCCCCGAGATCAGCTTTAACGCAATCCTCCTATCGTTGCTTCGGCCTACCTTTCGGACGCCTACCAGTTGGATCAGCAAATACCAACTTTCTCGGAATCCGTTCCTCACCGAGCCCAACAATTTTACTCGCCCATTTGAGTCTCCGCGAGGCTATTAACTCGATTATATTCACAGGATACAAGTTCCGCAATTCCGCGTTGTGCAATCTTCTAAACTCCCCAGTGCCCTCATCTCTCTTCGGACCAAATATTTTACGCAGTACCTTATTTTCAAAAACCTTAAGCCGTTGTTCATCGCTCAAAGTAAACGACCACGTTTCACATCAGTAAAGAACCGTTGGAAGAATAATAGTTTTATAAATTCTAACCTTTAAGTTTTTAGATAGAAGCCGTGAGCTAAGTAACTTAGCAACCGAATAATAACATGCATTTCCCACCTTTACCGGGACTTTATTTCTTCCTGGATTTCATATTTTCTTGTTATCATTGAACCTAAATACTTGAATTTTTCTACGAGTTCAAAAGTATGCCCTGATATATAAATATCACCAAGATCGCCACCGTTTCTGCTACTAATCATATATTTCGTCTTATCGGTATTTAATTCGAGTCCTATTTCTTTACCGGTTTTTATTAACACACTTGTATTTAGTTGTATGGTTTCCGCGTCTTCACCTAGCAGCACCAAATCATCGGCATACCCCAAAACCGGAATCTTGTCACTCATATTTAAGCCTTTCTCAGTACACATCACCTTTTCTATGACATATTCTAAAGCTATATTAAACAAAACAGGTGAAAGGGAGTCATCCTGTTTCAGACCAGATCTCACCTCAAATCTCTCAGAGTAATTATGACCGATTCTAACTTTATGAAATGTTTCCGACAAACACATCTCTACTAGGTTTACTAACTTTTTAGGTATTCCCTGTTCAATCATGATGCTCATATGGCTTCTGACGGTTGAATTGAATCATACGCCTTTTTAAAATCGATAAAAAGTTGATGGACTACACCGTTGTATTCCAATTTTTTCTCTAATATTTGACATAAGGAAAATATTTGATCAATAGTCGAGCGATTCCTCCTAAAACCACATTGGTAGTCTCCGATAATTTCCTCAGCGTATTCCATGATTCGGCTAGTTAGTATTGACGAGAATATTTTATAGCATACTGGAAGAAGAGAGATCCGACGATAGTTGTTACAATCCGTCCTCGGTCCTTTTATGTGAATCGGAATAAGTATTGATTCTTTCCATTCTTGGGGCATTTTTTCATTTTCCCAGATCTTTTTAACTAAACATGTAATTTGGAAACGCCCGCTGCTCCACACGCCTTAATTAATTCACTCGTGATATTATCATTTCTGCAGCTTTATAACGTTTTAATTTTCCTATCGCCATTTCGACTTCCTCTTTACTCGGTGTGCCTATCCATGGTTCAGCGCTCTGATATTCAGATTGAGGAGATAGATTATTATTTTCCGTATTTAGAATGCCGTCAAAGTGTTGTTTATATTTATTTAATATCTCAGTCGAATCCGCAATTATATTGTTATTTGCATCTTTAACCGCATTCAACAGGGGTTCAAATCTTTTATGTGATTTGTTTATACCTTAGTACATCTCTCTTACGTTATTTTGCTTCTGTGTTTTTCTATTTCTATCGTAAACCGACTCTAGTTTATCATAAAATTCACATTTTACTTCATCATCACTGTCTTCGGTGGGAGAATGAATGTTTATAAACGCAATTTTAAACCAATGACCTTGAAATATAGCAACCGATATTCTTTCACTAAAGAACTGTACGTCCCATAATGGGGAAAGGAACTATTCCTAATCAGGAACCCGGTACCTAAACAATAATTAACGCTCCTCCCGTACCAAATAGTATACTTTTTCTATCCAAATAGTATACCCTCCCCTGACCAGTGAACCTCTTGTAATGCAACAATATCTAAATGGTACCCCTTAACTTCATTCGCAACCGACTTTAACCCACCTGCCGTATTTAAACTTCTAACGTTCCCTATCGTTAGATCTCTAATTTTCATCTTGCGCCATGATTCGCTTGAAGCAGTCCCCACCCGGAGACCCGAATGGGGGACTAGTTTACCTCCAGAGGAATCCATGACTGTTTGTGGTATTTTGTGAGCCTGGAGGGCTGCTCTCATTGTTGGTCAGCGAGTCCATAAGACTTAGGCTGGGAGGAGCTTCCGAGGAAATTCCACCGACCATCCCCACATCCGCCACCCGTGGGACGCTCCCCATACGCGGTAATGAGATCTGCACGAGACTGTTCCTTAACTACTTTAATTTAATCTTCATTTTCAAAGAATTTTAAAACCAGTTGTCTTGAGAGAAGATCTGCTAGAGCATTTTCTTTTCCTTTTTTATAAATAATTGGGAAAAATTAAATTTAAAAATTGAATTGGGACAAATTATTAATTAAATCACCCAAAGCTTCATCTTTTCTAGATTTTCCAAAGGTTTATGGTCACTGCATATAATAAATTATCTTCCAATCAAAAGTACTGCTAATACTTGTTAGCTTCCTTTATTGCTTTACATTCCATATAAATGATTTCCATTTTTTCTATTTTTCAGATAGCTTTTTTGAAAAGTATGCTACTGCATGCAATTTTCCTTCAAATTCAACTCCAATACCTGTGTAACTAGCTTCTGTTTCTATGTATACCTCTTATCTTTATCATAAATTGCTAAGATTGGGGAAGAGCATAAATAAGTTTTGATTGGATTAAAACTATTTTCATATTTATCAATCGGCACTACTGCAGTTTATTTGATACTTAAGTACCGTTAAATTTTCAACTGTTTATTTAACATTTAAAGTACTCTTAGAGATCTATAAAGCAAAATTAAATAAATGTATTGGTTATAATTTGAAAATTGTACATATATTCACAATATGAGCTGAGGATCTACATATTAACACTTTTATTTTATTATTGTATTTAATAACTTAATGATTAAATTCTAATACAAAAGATAAAGTATACATATTAATTATAACAAGGATAATTGTGGTTCATGTGTGTAAGCTAAAGACTTTATGCCTGGAACTTCTCTACAGGGTTAGGTATTTTAAAATGATCACCTGCTGCTGCTGGTTCTCAAATCCTATCAAGATTTACTGAAACAGCATTGAAGGCTTGTTGAATGAGCAGAAAGCAAAGAGATAGTAAAACTGCTTAGCTGCACACCAGTGCTCTCTCAGGCATTGGGTTTGAATAGGAGAAGTTAATCCAGTATCCTCACAGTTGTTGAGTAGGGACTGGGAGTGGGTTAAAAATGCAACTCTCTAATTTGTAAGGTTTCTTATGTAATGCTGAGTTATTTTGTTCCAGGAAAGAGATAATCAAGCTGCAATATTAAAAGACTTATGGAAGCAAATTTGTTTAAAGTTTAAACAGGTAATCATTTGAAAATAACTATTTCATTTAATTGTATCTATTTCCTAAATCCTAGAAGGTTATCATCTATCCTTCTTTATCCCCATGTTGTAATAAATTTCAATTATAACTTTGATATGCCAATAGCTTTTTCACTACATTTATTATGGAAAATAGTTTGATGTATTTCTAACTGAAAAGTTTGTTATTGTAATAAAAATTAAACGCTTAAAACAGGTAGTTCTAGGACTGCATTGGGATGTTTATAAATTATTAAATTAAGACACATTTTATGTAGTTGCAAAATAAGATATAGAATTCTTTGAAGGTAATATTATTTAAAAAATCAGGAGGAAATTAGTCTGGTTTTCGATCAGAAAAATAAAAAACCGTGAAATAGTGGAAACTATTGTTTTGGCCCACATGTAACGAAAATGAAATAGTCATTGTTGTGACGTCCTTCACTCAATCTCCCTGAAGATGGCCTAAAATGTGGGCCAAAACATTGGCAAAACTATAAATAGTTTCCACTATTTCATTGTTTTTTATTTTTCTGATCAATACCCTGACTAATTTCCTCCTGAATCTCTGAACGGTCAAATATTGATATTCATTATTTAAAAATTTGTTAGGTTTTGAAGCATTATCAATTTCTCAATAGTAATTAATTGATGCTAAGTATAATTGTTTCCTCCTGTGAATTCATATTTCAATATCAAAATTATTGAGTTTATTAGATTAATGACTATTGAATATATCAAATTTTTTTTTTTTTTTTTTTTGGTTTAACATTTCCATTGACGTTTGAAAAAATAAATAAATATATAAATATACATATTTATATTGGTATTAATATATTTTGGTGAAGATTGAATGTATTAGTTTAAAGTGAATAGGATGTTTGTTAACTCCACCATTTTATTTAAGTAGCTCAGTGTTTCGGATAATATATAAATTCTTTATTATCCTGGGACTTGTCCCTTTAGAATAACTTATACGGAATGTATATAATGTGCTTTGGAGTCTTAGAGTAAATTAAATAGATATAAACAAGTTAATAATTACTGATATAAAATATACGTATCTAAAGGAGAAGAAAAGTAAAAAAAAAAAGCTTATTTACAATTCTATTGTGACTGGATCATGATTAAATGATTAAATATGTGGGATTTGAAAGTAGAAAGAGAGTTGGAGTGACGGATGGATGGAGGAATAGAATTTCATAGGATTGAGGATCGAATAAGTAAAGATCTGTCATAATGTGCAGTTCGGTGGGCCGTGGTGCATAAATCTGAAGGCCTGGAGCATGTATAACGGGAATGGACAGACTGTTTGAATTGTAGAAGGTCAAAAATGTGAGATGGGTGGCGGGATCGAATAACTTAGTATAGGAATGATGCAAGGAAATGCTTGCAACAATTGGAAGAGTAAAGCCACTTCAAATCTCTATAAAATTGGGGGATGGAAGTGTACCTAGTGACCCCAAAGATGAATCCAACAAAGCAATTAATTAATACAACATCTTAAGTTGCCAACAATGTTTCTCTAATAATTTAGTCACAAAGGTTAATGATATTTTTAATGTATCTAATATGTATTTATTGAAATTTACGCACTATATTATTATATATATATATATATATATATATATATATTATATATGTATGTAATTCTTGAAGAAAGTAGACTTTCGATGATATTGATCAAAATATACAGAAGTAGATACATAAAAAAACAAAGAACAAATAAACAACTTACCTAAAATAGTGGAATAGAATAAAAAGTCCCTTTCTACTTTATCTAAAACCTAACAGTCCGAGATCACAATATCTACTTTGTCACCATGATCTACCACTAAATTATGATTATAATTTACACCTTTGTTGCTCGAAGTTGCTTTCTGACGATCTGCCCTCAAATCAGTTTCGCGTTTCAATTCTTCAGGAACTTTATCGGATGTCATTCCATGTAACAGATAAGAAGGCAAAAATTTAGTCATTCCGTGAGGAATGTTTTTGTATTCATTGACACAAGACTCTGCCACAGTGCTCTTCCCGATCTAGATTTATTTTTAACAAATATCTCACAAGCGCTACAAAACTGATTTATAAGTTTATCCATGTTTTTAAACTAATAGAAGGGTCTCTTAGTGGATTTTTTCAATCAAGTTGATTCCTAATCCCACTGACACATATATTCGCTTCATGTTTTTCAGCATCTTAAAGCTAATTTTATCATCTTTAAACACCTTCTTCGAAGCTGCAATTTCATCTGTGATCGTTGCTTGATCACTAATTATGTCATCGAGTTGAATCATGTTGATCACCTTCAGTCATTTTCATCTTAAAAGCTTTCTAGAACTGGATTTCTGGATAATCATCAGCTTCTATATTGTCATTGCCTTCTTTATAAATGACTTTTAAGTTGTACGGAGATAGATACAACATCAAGTCACCCAATGCCTCATCTGTTTGTGATTTACATTATAAATTTATAAGCGATTTATGATCCGATGTCACAGTAAAAGCCTTACCCTTTGAGATAATATTGCCAATAAACAATTGTTTCTTTTATTGCTAGGCATTCTAAATACATTTAGTGGAGTGCCTAATCATACAAACCTCGGACTTTCATTATAGTGGATGAAAATAAAAATAAAAAATTGGAATAGTTTAGCTATAACATATATTAAAAAGTTTACCCATTGAAAATTTGTGCTTTTGATTTAAAAAAAAAAATGAATATTTAGTTACAAAAGAGTGAATTTTCGTTTTTCACAAAATTATTTTTTTTTTTGTTAAATACCTCTATATCGATTCATATTAAACATACAAATGTCTTTTACCGCCCAAATGAAAGCTTATTGAATACTTGATGATTTACTCTATAATGATTATCCTCATAGATTGTGCCGTTTCTATGATAGTAACCATAATTATGTTAGAAAAGAGTGATATTCCCTTTTTTAATGGTGGTTTTGAAATCCACCTGTTTTGAGTTGGCAGACGTGTATTTTTTGCTTTCCTATGATAGATGCTTTGCATAAAACATACTAAAAATTTTGGTGAAATGGGTTGTATTTTTTGTTGTTGGCTCACGGACTATCATCCCCGTTCACGTTTTACTATCTGTCCAAAGTCTCTACAGCCCTTCATTATCACAGGTTTCTTCAAAAGATGATTTTCTATGGCTATTTGACGTATACATAACAAAAAAAAAATGCTATTTGAATTCAATTATATGCTGGAATATTAATTTTTTATCTTTTTTCAATTAAATATTTAAAATTTTTTTGGTAAACTTTGCAAGTTGTAGTATAAAGAAAAAAATGCCACCTCAACCAAAAAAATTCATTCACTGCAACCATTTTCCGAGGTCAAAACCCCTAGGCACTCCACGAATTATATCTTTCTTCATTTGACTAGGGGTAAATTTTTTAGAGAAATAACCAACCGGATGTAGAATACCATCTGCTTGTGGCTGCTTCAGAACCCAGACCTGTATGGCTTCCATCAACTATGTCTTTTTCATGGTCATAGATTGCTAAGACTGGTGCTGTATATAGATATGACTTAATTTCTTGAAAACACGATTCACATTTATCAGACCATATAAATTGTTTGTCATTTTTTAAAAGATTATGTAATGGAGCTAATCTCTCTGTACAATGACCGATGAATTTTCGGTAAAAATTAATTCTCCCCAGAAGTTGACGAACCATTTTTTATTCTTGCCATATTTTATTACGTGGCCTAAGTATTTCAATGAGCACTTAGCAAAACAACATTTCACTAGCTTTAGTTTGAGCCCTTCTTTCTTAACTGCTTCAAAGACTAAACCCAAATGTTCTTCACAAGATTGTGAAAAAATCAAAATGTCATCAATGTAATTTACACAAAAACTACTTAAACTGTATTTTTGTAAAATACTTGCCAGTGTCTTTTTTGTGTTATGAACGCTGTATTTTTCCGATCTTTCATTCAAAGAGGTATAGACCAAGAAGCCGAGTTAATATTCAATGCAATAAAACAGCTGCAACCACCGGCATTCACTACTAGATCATTGATTCTCGGAAATGTAGTTCAAGCTCTACTAACTTCTTTAACTCACAAAAATCAACACATAGTCGCATTTTTTTCCCATCTTCTTTCTTGAATGCTAATGTTACTGGTGATGCATAAGGTGAACTCAATTCTTCAATCAAATCATTCTCTAATAATTTAGAAATTTGTGAGTCTATCTCCTCTTGATCAGGGTACGAACATCTAGATTGTTTCTGCGAAATATATGAAATGAAATGAAAAGTAATTTTATTCTGGGACGAGTAGTCCCCTAAGAATAACAAGAAAAGTACAATATAAATAATAATTGTCGGGTCGTTTAAGACTTCAGTTTAAGAATAAAAGACAGGTTCTGTGACAATGAATAGTTGTCATCTATAGCTTTTAAATATTACATATGTTGGGAAGATTGATGCATTAGGAGATGGAGAAATAGTTGGTGTTTAAAAGTGGATAATGACAAGGATTTACGAATGGATACAGGCCAGGGAATTCCAAAATAGGGTAGCACGAATAGTAAAGGTTTTTTTGAAGGAAGCAGATCTGTGAGAAGGTATATACAAGTTTATAGGTTTGGATCTAGTGTTTACTGAATGGACAGAGGAACAAGTGGTAAGCATATCAAGAGTATAAGGAGGTTTTTTTGTATGGAAAAATCGGAAGAGACAGACACCAAGGAGGTACTGCCTACGGAAAGAGGGATAGAGCCAATTCAACTCGGTATACCTTCTAGAAACATGGGAGCGCCTGGGGATTCCACATGTGAATCTAATAAAACAATTCATAAGTCTTTTGAGTCTCATATCGAATTTCTCAGACAGTCCACCATATACGAGGCAACCGTAGTCAAACTGGGGGAAAATGAGCGAAGAGACGAGTAGCATACGGGTTTTAGGTGGGATAGAGTCACGAAATCTTAGAAATTGTTTTAGGATAGCGATGGATTTTCGGGTGATTTGAGAAATATGATTACTCCAAGATAGGTTCTGATCAATAATAACTCCCAGATTTCTTACAGAGGTGTGGAAGTGGATAGGTATGCTATTGAGGTAAAGGAGTGGATAATATGGAAGCGAATTTACAAGGTTCTTGGAACCGATGAGAATGGCTTTGGTTTTTCCAGCATTCAACTTCAAATCATTTGTCGTAGCCCATGCATTGATGTTGTCAATATCTTGTTGTAGTTTTTGGATTGCCTTTAGCATTTTGGAAGGATGGAAAGAAAGATAGATTTGCAGATCATCTGCATATAGGTGGTATTGTGAGTGGCGGATGCAGTCAGGGAGATCATTAATATAGATGGAAAAAAGAGTTGGTGAGAGTGAGGATGCCTGAGGAACACCACATGTTAAGGTGATGGGGGAAGAAGAAGGTTCATTTGGTATGATGACAGTTTGAGATCGATAGGATAAAAAAGAAACAAACCATTTTAGAACGCTGTTTGATATTTGAAGGTTTTGGAGTTTGGAAAGAAGGATGTTATGATTAACTGAATCAAATGCTTTTGAGAAATCAAAGAGGATCAAAATAGTGATTTTTTGTTGGTCTATTGAGGATTGTAGGTCTTGGGTAATTTTTAACAATGCAGATTGAGTAGAATATTGGTATCGGAAACCGGACTGTAAAGGATTTAGAAGGTTTTTTTCCTCAAGAAAGTTGTTGAGCTGTGAGTGAACAATTCTTTCAAGAGGTTTGGATAGATTGGATAGTATGGAGATAGGTCTGAAATCGGAGAATCTGGCGGGATTAGGAACTTTATTCAGTGGACGTACGATGACTTTTTTCAGGCTGTTGGGAAAATAGATTTTTGAAGAGAAGCATTATAAATATGTAGAAGGACAGGAAAGATGACAGGAAGACACAATTTAATTAATTTCACAGGGATTTGGTCGGGTCCATGATCGTTCGTTCTGGATTTGAGAATGGAGGAGAGCAATTCTTCAGGAGATATATCCGAAAAATAGAAATTTTCCGGATTGAAGGATGTCTGTGGTAAAGAGTAATGAGTACTATGGGATATAGGAATTGGTTCTGCAAAGTAGGAATTTAGTTCTTCGGGAGTAAATGGAACACATGAAGAGGATTTGGAATTTATAATAGATAGGTTTCTGAGTAGTTTCCATTTGGTCTTAGGGTTGGTTGCTTGGGATAAGGAATTATGGAAAAAATGCGCTTTAGCACGGCGAAAGGAAGACTGAGCAAGGTTTCTTAGAGACTTAAACATGGAGAAATCATCTGGGGCTCCTGTGCGCCTAAATCGTCTCCTGGCGGCATCTCTTCTCCTCATCAACTCTCTTATTTCAGGAGTGATCCATGGTGCTGCGAGACGTTTAAAGGTTGAGGTCTTTAGTGGAGCATGGGTGTTTAGAAATATAAGGAGATTCGTAGAGAGGCATTCCACCATCTCGTTGATTGACGAAAAGGTAAAGATAGGTTCTAGGGCTTTGGATAATGAGTCAAAAAAAGGAGCCAATTTATCAGAGGATAGGGAGTCAAGATTTCGCCAGGATAGGTGTTTTGGAGGAATTTAAGGAGTTGGAATGTTATAAGAAATGGATGAGGTCATGTTATGAAAGAAAGGATACTGGATTCTGGGAGGAGGATAACAGTTTTTCGGAGGAATCTATTATGAACAGATCTAGCCACGTGCTTGTAGACTGGGATGTGGTGAGTCGGGTTGAAGGGTACTATGAACAGGTCCAGTGAATGAATGAGGTTGACAAAGTATGATCTGTCTAGAGATTCCAAAGAAAGGTCAGTGTTAAAGTCACCTGCTATTATTATATTAATGTATAAAGGAACGTAGGTAAAGAGGGAGGATTCAAACGTGGGATCGAATCGGACGTGAGGAGGATGGTTTATAGTCGTGTAAAGGAGAGAATGAGAATTGTGAGAGATTTCGACGGATATATATTCTAAATGAGGAACATCTTGAGAGGGAGAATTATAAAGGACTTTTGATCTTAGGCTGTTATGGATGAAAAGTCCAACACCACTGCCTGGTCTGTCGATCCTATCATGCCGATAAAGGGTATAATTAGGAATGGATATAGAGGAAGAGGATGTATTCGGTTTGAGCCAGGTATCAGAAATTGAAATGATGTGATGAAATTGCGGGAGAAGTAATTAAGAAATTCGTCGTAGTGAGCTGGGAGGGATTGAATGTTGACGTGACAGGCCAATAGGATGTCAGTCATCTAAAGGAGGATAGAGGATATCTGTCAGTAAGAAGGAAAGGTGAGATTAGATTGGAACGAAAGTGTACAATGAATTTTAAATTGAAAACATCTCTGGAAACGATGTAAAGAATATAAACGATAGATAAATAAAATGTAAAGAAAGACAAATTATTAACTCTAAAGAAAATTATAGTTCTAGATTTAAAAGAGGAAAAAGAAAAAACTTTATATCTGTCGTAACGATAACTTAACAGTCATTGTAAGCCTTCCAGGTCCTCAGGTTTGTTGATAATCATCACGGGTGACCCATCCTCTCTTCGACAGCGGACTCGACCTCGAGCGAACCAGACATACTTCACTTTGCCGGCAACTTTCTTCTGCCTGGCCAGCCAGTACAGATGCCTGTCGCCCGCAGTCATCTCCTCACTGACGTAAATCCTGTCGTCACTATCCCAGTTGAGGTGCCTCGTGGTGAAGTCTCTTTTTACCTTCGGGAGGCAGATAATCTCGTCCCGGCCCGCCTGGCGAACAAATCGCACGACGATCGAAGGCGGACAGGGGGTTCTCTCCTTTCGGCCTTTTTCTCTCCACGAGGTCAAAATCTTCAGCTTTGAGCTTAATACCTAGGGCAGCTCCGACAGAGCAAACTACACCCTCTGGTGATTCTCCGGTCTTCAACGGAACGCCTCTAATTTCGACAGAATGCGAGAGCTGGGCTTGTTCAATTTGGTTCATTCTAACCTCCATCGGTTTAATTTGTAATTTCAAATTGTTATTTTTACTTATCAGTCTTTCAATGAGTTCATCCTGCTTTTTATTTCTTTCATCCATCGATTGCAGTCTCTCGGCATTTTCAAAAATAATATCGGTTTGACTGTTCATTATGGTTTTTATGTCTTTAAGATCGTCGGTAATTTTTGAGGTTTCGATTAAAATGGTTGATACATTATCCTCTATATTTTTGCTGATGGGTTATATCTGTATTATATCTGTCCTCCATTAGTTTAATGCGAGCCTCACTAACTCCAACTATACCCGGGTCAAACTTATTATTGGCAGAACACCTAACGTATTTATTTAATATCTTCATAGATATACACATAGATATACACGTATTTATTCATAGATCTTCATAATGTCTCGCTTTTTATTTTCATCCAAATGTTCTAAATTTACTTCTCCATTTCTGAAAGACTTCAATATTGATTTATTTTTTCTGGTTACAAACTTCGAAGAATCCCTGTCAATACTTACATTGTTCACTACAATCATATTTTGGTTTGTTTTCTATTTAATTTGTAGATTTTCATCTTGTATAAGTTTAAACTTTTTTATATCATCTAAACCAAGTTACAAATCGTAATTGAAATTACTATTTTTAACAACAAATAGGTTAAGTGTATCTTCTACTTCTTTTATTTTTAAACGAAGGCTAGCCCAGCTTTTGCAAAAATTCACACCACTTATAGTTTTCAAAATACTTCTATTAGAGAGCAATTTCGATTTCAATAAAGGAAAAAGCTTTTCATTCACCAATGAACAAGTAGAACTGTTATCATAAACAGCTTTCACTACTTTATTTCTGTACACTTCTACGTTAATCTTGATTAATGTACATGGTGTGAGTTTTTCCAGGCCATTTAGTTTTTTTGAACTCACTTCATTTTGAATTTCAATTCCTGAAAGATCAGTTTTCAAGCTGTCATCCAGTTCCATCATATTAACTACATCTTTATTTTGCAATGGTTTACATCTGAATACTGACGTTGGATGAAAACAATGTTTAAAACCAAGTCAACAGGAGTGCTACCATTGGGTAGTTCTTCTACAAGTCTTTTTCATGTCATTTTTCTTATATCATATTTTCTTGTTGATTTTTTTTAGTACAGTTGTAAATTTCAATAAATTATGTTTAAAAAATCCCCAAAAAAACCAAGTCCCTCGCATAAGGTGCATGGTCTTTTATCCATAGCATTTACTTTTTCCGTTTTTCTTATTCACCATGTTAGTCTTCTTCGTATCTACATGTTGTTGTTTTTTTTAATCTTTTTTTCATCATGTAACAATCATTAAATTTTTTTAGTTCACTCAAAATATCATCTACTGTCTCAATATTATCCCAATCAAGCCTATTATGAACATCTAGGGGTAAATTATACACTATTTGATATATTCTATACATTTCGGGCATATCTTTCTCTGCTTCCAAAAGAAAATGTTCTTTCTTGAGAACATAATCAATCAGTGAACCGAACATATACTTGTAATTGAATTGAATGCTGTCCAACTCTTTTTGCCATAAACTAATAAAAATGAATTTTTTCAAACTTCCCAATCAGCTATTTGTAACTTAAGTAAACTTGAACCGTACCAGTCTTTTGCACTACCATCCATAAACAATTTCAAAGCTTCTACTCTGGTGAAACCATCGAATACATTATTTCTCAAAAGAGGTTATCCAATTTACAGCTTCTTGTTTTCCATTAAACTTGCTTAAGAGAATTTTTTTTTCTATTTCACTTAAAGTTACTTTATAAGTAGTTGAAATACAGTCCTCTAATTCCTTAATACGTTTAATCAAAAAAACCTCGTTGGCCGTTTTTGTTTCTCCTAAAGCAATGTTGGTTGGAGCTTCATCTACATTATATTTTTCTAGATAAGTGATCACTAATTTTAAGGTTGTCATCTTCATCTAAATATTTCTTTTGCAATTCTGGTTTAAAAGCAATAGCAAGTTAGCTATATACCTCCTAATTTAGTTGTAGAATTTTTTATACACACAATACATTGACATTTGTATATGTATATGTATATGTATATGTATATATATATATATATATATATATATATATATATATATATATATATATATATATATAACATATAAATGAAATGAAATAATATATCAACACTCAATTTAAGTAACCAGTAACAGGCTGACTGGTAAAAGGGAGGAAATATGGAGCCATATGAGGGACAATTGAATTGGAAGAAACATATATGAGAGACATTTAAAATATCATTAACCTTTCTAACAAAATTATAGTATTACAGTAAAATCTTACCTATGATTTCTTCTCAAACCTTGCCCATCTCAGCAAAAAATAGGAATAGCCTTTTAATTTTTGAAAGAAAAATCTTATGGTGAATAGTTGGCCCAGTGAGACATGGAGAATCAGGAGGTACAGAGAACTTTATGACCTTTACGGAGACGTAGATGTTTAGTTTATACAGCTGGGGAGGCTCAGTTGGGCTGGCCATGTCGCAAGAATGGCACAGGAAGAACTGTCCAGGAAAGAATTGAAAACGGGACAATAGGTGATGGCTCATTGAAAAGGCTAAGACCTACCCAGGGTTGTAGTGCCACATTGTTAAGTTGTATTCAGTACACCTTAGCACAAATAAAACTTATGCCTATGAAACAAAACACAATTGTGCCCGAAGAGCAAACTTTAATCTTTCTGATAACTATCATTATTGTCATTATTGTTTTCTTGCTTTAATATAGTTTATATTTTTTATTAAACTAATTATTTACTATTATTTAAATTTCGTTAATACTTGTTAAAATTGTTTACAGATGTCTATAATTTCTGAGAAGTGCAGTTCATAGTGATGAGGTCGCTGATATCATAAAATTATTTGATGAGTTAATCTAATGTTTAGTTGAAAGTTCCAAATATTTTATCATCAGCAATACCATTTAACAGAAATGTAACATTGCTGAATCTCCCGAAGTATTTTAATACTACTATAATACAACTATATTGCTATTTTATTTTTTTCAATTTGGCTGTTTAAAAAAAAAATCTAATTTTCATTTCTACGTTTTGTTCAAATTAATATGTTCATTGTTGAATTTGAAATTTCCTGCCTTATACTGAGAAACTGATTACATTTGCATTTTCTGTTAAAACTAAATACAGACAGATTTCATGTAGCCTCTCCTCCTCTCCCCTATCTTTTTATCTATATCTTTTTTTAACATTTTATATAGGTGTGTTTAATTATTTCATTTTAAACTTTTTTGGTGATTTGGTATAAAACTAAATTAAACAGCATTGGTTTGCACAAAGCTCTTCTGACTCTGGAAGTTGCACCTGTCCAGGGAAAATTATTTTAACCTCCTTGTCTTGTACAAGTTTTAATAAACCTACAATTATTTCATTTCTTGATCTATTTTCTTTGGAATGGTAAAATAATTATTAAATTAGATTATAAGTGTAAAAACAAACAAAAGATTTTTGCTACTTAAATTATAATTAAAAAAAAAAGATTACACTCTGAGTCTGTACTCTTCATTTGTTATTATTTATTAAAGTTTTAATTTTAATAAGAGCTCTGACCAAACATTAATATTTATTTACAAATATTCTATTCTTCGCAATAAATTATGTTATAGAATCGGAAAATAATCAAGTTCACATTTTTTTATTATTTAGAAGTGAAATTAGTATCGTCAGTAAAAGTTTTTGCTAAATAATAAGTAAAACCTTAACCCAAATAAAGACTTAATAAAAAAATACTTTTCCTTACTATTTATTTCATATGTAGGAAAGTGAAAGTAAAAATCAAGCTATTTTTCTCAGAAAACAAAACAAATATTTAAAAACCAGAATAATTTAAAACTTGTAACAACCACACTTATGGTGAAATAAAATGGAATAGGGTTAACCAAGGAGCATGATCCTCACCTATTGCGCCTCCTTACTGAGCATTTTAATGTGTTTTTCTTATACTTTTTTGAAGCAATGTCTCTCCTATCTATTTGTATCTATAACAAAAAAATATATTTGAAATTCAGGAGGTTCAGTTTTGGTAAACTTTGTTGATGGTTAATTCTCCTATAGCAATTTATATTCCTATGTTTAGTATTACAAATTTAAATAAGATAGTTACATTAAAATGAATCTTGCTTGTTATTTCTACATTCCAATCTCTCAGATGATTATATGTTGACTGTATAATGTATAATGATTGTTTTTAATAGTAAAAGTTGTTAATTTTATATTGAATAATGTGTTATTTTCTTGCAGCTTAGATGATTTATTTATACAGTTTATTTTATTCTATGATGATGCAATTATCTGTGGATCATTGTCCTTTTATTGAACTATTCTTCATTATGTATTTATATTTAATTGGTTGTGAGTAATATTTTCACTTTAATGACTTTTTCATCTTTATAAAAAATGTTTAATATTACTAAGACTCATTTGTACAGTTGTAATCTCATTTATACAATTTAGGGTGATAAGGCACCACTGTATGTCTGATTTTACCTATTTTCCTGCAATAATTTAGGTTTGTTAGTAGCCGGGATTAGTTAAATACTATTGACTTATTCATTTAAAACTCTTTAAATAAAAATGTTGCTTTTATGTTGTGTTATATAAAGGTTTAATTAATGTTATTTATTTTCCCCTTTAAAATGTAAAATTAGTTAAAATATATCATTTTGGCTGTTATGTTATGTAAGATTCAGTTGTTAAATTTTAATAATAGATTGTCTAAAAGACATTACTTTTATTTCAAGTTTCCTTAATGTTACAGTTAAGTGATTATTGTTTTGTTATGTATTTTATACATTAAGTGCAATAGTTATTGAAATTGTGATTTGGAATGATAATTATAACCTCAGAGGTGGTTAAGACTGAATATTAAAAGAGTAGATATTTTAAAATTAGCAAATAAATAGTTAAATCATAAGTAATATTCATTCCTATAATTATGGGCACTGAGGCTCTCTTGTTATTATAATGTATATATAGTTCATTTTTATATTTAATATTTACATTTTTTGTTAAATAGCAATTGTTAAATTTGTATGTTCCTGATACTGTATCAAATAGAACTTTAAAAATAAAATAATGATTCATTAAAGTATTTAATGCATGTATGTCCCTACAAATATGTGTGTGTGTGTCTATGTATATATATATTATATATATATATATATATATATATATATTAATATATATATATATATATATTACTCAAGAAGGGGAGCCCATGGCTGAGTAGCTAGCGCGCTAGTCTCTCATGCTACAGGTTCTGAGTTCGAATCCCAGTCCCGGTGGGGCTTTTATAAGGATGTAAAAAAATGGGGATTCACTCACAACCTCTCCCCCGGGTATGTGAGACCTGTCAGCCAAAGGGTGGCCACTCATAAAATTAGTCGTAGGGAGTGATGACCCTACACTAAAAATAGCATCGTGAAGCGTGAGTGTAAACTCGCAGGAGGTTACACCCTGAGGCCCAGGGCCTACACGGCCTGTCGCGCCACTGAAAGAAAGATAACTCAAGAATTTGGTTAGGGGAGGGAGTGTGGTCAAAGAATAATGTATTGATATAGTTATTTTTAATATGTGGCAATTTTTCAGCAAAAGTTTCTGCCCTTCATTATGGAAAATAAAATAATATAACCACCATAAACCTATAAAAACATACAGCTATGAAAACAATTAAAATGACGAAGATAATGAAAAAAACAAAATCTGAAAGATGTAATAAAACTCGTAGCTAGCACTACTACTGCGGGTTTGCAAACTTCGAAGCCAAAAATAACATAATGAATTATAGAAGTTGTATAAGCTAAAATAAAATGTAATTAAACAGAAAAGAAAATGTGGTGGTAATCATGAATTAATATAAACTTTACAAACAATTAATTAGGAAAGATTCACCAATAAAATAAGAGGCATTGCCAATAAAACCAAAATTAAGGAGATTTGATAAAGAAGATGGTTGGGGATGCAGTTAACAAAAAAATTGCTGACTAAGTAACACTTATTGTAATTTTCTGTCAACTTTTTGGGCCATCCTCAGGGCTAAGAGAAACAAGATAAAACCAATACAATTAGAAAATTAATAATAAGTTGGGTACAATAATAAGATGACAGTTTCAAAAATATGGAAACAAATGTAAAATTAAATTAAATTGATTAGAAACTTTAAAATATTTCAGCCAGGTCAGACTATTTCAATCAGAATGAAACCTAGATGATATGAAAGCCCATTAAATTTTACATGGCATAATGTTGCGATTGTGATTGGTAAATTTCGATGAAAAAGTTGCTGTAACATCTCAGGCATATAAGATTCTGAAATATGAGATTTCTGTTTTATGCAGCTTATTGTATTTGAGCTTGATTTACCACAGACAATTTTGCGAGATTCAGCCATTTGGATTCAGGGAACCCTAAAACGTGTTTATCCGGGGAAAACTAGAATTCTAAAATTTTTACGATCCCAATTAGGGATGTGTTGTTACCGATTTTTTCTGTAACGCTTCTATGTCGAAATGGAACTGTTCCACTAATAGATAATAATAATCAAAACCCATGTAGGTACAGTAAACATCGGTAACGAGACATCCCTTGGGAAAACTCGCACCTACTGTCTAGCCAAAGGGACTGATTTAAGGAACCGATTCCCTGTAAGTCGGTAGCTGTTTAAAACGAATATTTTTTTTTTTGGAAAAATGGGCAGTGTCTGCAGATAACGGGCAGATCCTAAATGGAAGTGGGGTAGTGAAGTAGTTGATCAAGATAAATCAGATTAGCATAATCAATATTCTAATAAGTTGTATAACAACATCATTTGTTTAAATAAGTGTAAGAACCACATATAAAGATTAAGTAAGATGTACTAGGAGTAGTGATGTGTCGTTAACAATTTTTACTAAACCTGTTTCAATCCCGAAATGGAGCTGTTCCTATGTAGAAGAATGATTACAGATATTTTGGAGGCATACAGAAGTTAAAAGAGAAACAACGTTAGTTTGTCTTAGTTCCGCGTGAGTTCGCAATTATGCCTGTAATCTGCTCTATTTCATTGACTTATGTTATTTTTTAGAGAAGACAAAATAAAACCTCAGCAGATTATATGGCGGCCTTATACCGAACTCACGCGGAACTAAGACGAACTAACGTTAGTTCTCTAATAACTTCCTTATTCCTCCAAAATATGTGTTATCATTCTTCTATATATATACACTACACAGATTTTTTAAATATTTATTTATTATTGGGACTATATAGGTAATTTGGAACAGTTCCATTTCGGGATTGGAACAGGTACAGTAACAATCGGTAACAACGCAATCGCAATACTCTCACTTACTGTATATTTCATATATAGTATTTCCAAGTCAAAGTCAAACTTTTCCAAGTAGAATTCAACCTTTTTTCGATTTCAATAAAATAATAAAAATCAAATTAACATAATTTATGTTTTTATGGTTATTTTAATTATAAATTATGGTTTTAACCCCTGTGGCTTGTTAGCTGTTTCCAGTGGCCTTTTTACATACAATTAGTCACTATTAGCGGGGATCCGTTTTATTGCAGTTTTAGAATCATGGGCGAGAATATTATGTTATCAATAGAGGTTTATTTTAACTTTTTCTTATTTATTCGATACTAGGCTCAGTTGCTGCGTTACCAAGGGTTCATATCCCGATCATCTTTCTTTCAGTGGCGCGACAGGCCGTGTAGGCCCTGAGTCTCGCGGTGTAAACTCCTGCGAGTTTACACTCACGCTTCACGATGCTATTTTTAGTGTAGGGTCATCACTCCCTACGACTAATTTTTTGAGTGGCCACCCTTTAGCTGACGGGTCTCACATACCCGGGGGAGAGATTGTGAGTGAATCCCCATTTTTTTACATCCTTATAAAAGACCCGCCGGGACTGGGATTTGAACTCAGAACCTGTAGCATGAGAGACTAGCGCGCCAGCCACTCAGCTACGGGCTCTCCAATATCCCGATTATACTAATAATTTTAACTGCACTCGCTCAAGTAGAGGTTTATTTTAACTTTTTCGTATTTTTTGGATACTAGGCTCAGTAGGTGTGTTACCAGGAGTTCCTTACTGATTATACTATTAATTTTAATTGCGCTCGCTAAAGTAAAGGTTTATTATAGCTTGCTCGTATTATTTGTATACTTGGAAACATATTTAGTTTTTAAAGTATTTGGTTATTGGTTGATTTCAGTTGGTTGCTCAAGAGTAGATTTTGTTTAAATTTGTTTTTATTAATTAAAATTGCGCGTATACAAATATCAAACTCCAACATATTAACCAAAAAGATAACTCTACTATACCGGTAAAAAAATTAGTGGTAACCCGTTCGATGAAAAATTGCAAAAAAAATTAAATAAACATACACTAAACCATATGACTGAAAAAACAATTACACATTCACCAACTAAACCCCCGAAAACCCAAATACGAAATTACCATACAAAAGAAACACGAAAAAGGAAAAACAAACCAAAGTTTTTGCGAACGAACTTAAAATCAATTAAACGTTTATTAGCCAAACCACCGAAGAAACCAAGTACAGAAATTAGTTTAAGAACCGTTGGTAACGCAGCTATTTTGCCTAGTATCGAAAGAATTCGAAGAAGTTAAAATAAACCTCTACTTGAGCGAGCGCAACTAACATTAATAGTATAATCAGTAAGGAACCATTGGTAACGCAGCTACAGAGCCTATTATCTAATAAATACAAAAAAATTAAAATAAACCTTTACTTGAGCGAGCGCGATTAAAATAAATAGTATTATCAGTAAGGAACCCTTGGTAACGCAGCTACAGAGCCTAGTATCTAATAAGTACGAAAAACTTAAAATAAACGTTTATTGATAATTTTATCGCCCCCGATTCTAAAACTCTAAAAAAAAAAAAACGAACTAACCCCGCTAATCTGACTACCAGCTCTTGTATCGAAAATGTCTGAAAATTAAAGTATCGGTTATACTTATTATTATAATTGTGACTAATTGTATGTAAAAAGGGCTCTGGGAACAGTTAACGAGCCACAGGGGTTAAAAACATAATATATAATTAAAATAATGATAAAAACATAAAATTATGTTAGTTTGATTTTTATTATTTTATTGAAATCGAAAAAGGTTGAATTCTGCTTGGAAAAGGTTGAATTTGACTTGGAAACGGTTGAATTCGACTTGGAAAAGGTTGAATATAACTTGGAAATGCTATAGTTAGTGAAAGTAAAAACATTTTCTTCCATTATTATGAAACCCAATGTAAATAATATTTTTTCAACTTTTAGTTTATTTAAATATTTAAAGAAGAATAAAAAGTGCTCTAGATTTTTATTTGTTCATTAGCAGACATGGAAGTGGTTAATGTTTAGTCGTGTTGCTTTAAGACAAACATATTATCACGTTTCGACCTAATGTGCGACGGACGGTCTAACTAACTTATAAATCGTCGCATCGCCTAATGAATATTTCATAGCTTTGATTAATCTTCAAGTATTTCAAAATAGTCCGATCCTTAAGTGTTCTCGGAAGAGATGAGTGACTAGACGCCTAACAAAAGAAGGCTTTTGTAGCTCTAGTGAATTGAGCTTGGGAAAGCTGGGAGGCGGCGTGAATATGTGCTGGGCGGTGCTTGGTAAAAACTCCTCAGGAGCTCCTTTGTCCCGGCTACTGAGAAGGTGGGGAGCCAGAACCAATAATAAATTGTTTCGGTCCCGATCCGGTTGGGAGAGCGATTCGTAACATGTCCCTTTTTTCCTCCGGCGGAGAAGAAGGAGGGTCATTGTTACGCCGGCGATGCGCGTCCAATCACCTCTTCGCTTTCCCAGCTCCGGCAAGCAATCACCCTGAAACAAAAGCTTTTACGTCCGATATCCTACCGTTTAACTTGCGATAAATCATCTCAAATTGTTTGCCATTATTCAGAACCACAAACCAATTAGTCAGTAAAAGGAAACGCTAAACTGCTCGATGAGTACTGCTCATGGGCATCGAAGCGTCGAGTTCGCTGAGTCTAGAATTATTATTACTCACCTATATATGAAATATTTCAATTGTTTCTTCACAAAATTTTCGCGTACCTCTTCATCCAATTAGTACCATAGCAAGATTCCCCTATATTAAAAGAGCGTATATAGACCACTGCATTTATAAAAACACACTCATCCGCATTCTGCAAGTCCTTAAAAAGCGCGTTTGAAAATTGTAGTTCTTTCCAAAAGTTGTTAAGTTCACATTTAATTTAATTCAATAGACCCCTTTAAATTTACTAAAATATTTCCTTTCATAACGTAAAAAAAAGTTATATTAACAGAGTAAAAAAAATCTGGATTACAATGGAAAAATAACCAAGTAAATTGGTTAATTAAAAAATTACTGAATGTTTCCTAAAATGGATGAGGTCTTGGATATACATATTGCAAATAATTGTCTTAATTTTAAGGCGCATCGGACTGACAATAACCTGTTCAATAACAGCTGGCCTAAAACCTTAGTCCATTATTTCTATCACTAATGAACTAACGATTTATATGGTTGAAATAAGATGGTCTATGACAGGCCCAAGTTCTAAGAACCGACTAAAATCCGCGAAACATTTTTCTTAGTGAATTACTAAAATTTCGATGTACAATACAGCACTGCATAAACAATAATATACTTTTCTAACACTCACTCCCTAACGTTTTATACACATACTAATTTTATATAAATTATGAATTAAAACCATTTCTTGTTACTAATTAACTGGTATTTAAACATACATGTATGGCTTCAATAAATTAACAATTGCAGGGTCAAAACATATGCTCTGTACCTTCACAACGCATGAAGGGTCTTGGATTCAATAGATTTCTGACTGTTTCACGGCCTACGGTGATTTGTCTTAGATCACGCTAGGCCGTCTGTTTGTTCTCCCGATATTTGGGTAACCACTTTATAGAGGCTAAGTGAGCCCTAGGAGGGTCTCCATACCCCAGGGTAGCTACTCGGATAAAATAACCTTATAAATGATTCTGCCACAGCCGGGGTTCGAACCTAGGACTGGAAGAACAGTAGACTAGTGCTCTATCCACTAAATTACACCGCGCCTAAAGAATCAAAATCAAAGATCTGCAAAAGATATTATGAAATGCAAAACGTGTACGAATGGAAGATATCTTCCCAATTATCTTCGAAGTTGACCTAAGCCACTTTAATTGATTCTAAAGTACAGAGTAATGCATTTAATCTAATACGATATTTACAATAAAAATAAGTTTTTTTTTTTAACGTCCCTTTATGCTGCTGTGGCTAATCGGACGATGCTACGGTGGGAGTCTTAAATTTTGCCTATCCAGGTGTAATTAGGATAGCGATCTTTAACGAGTACCTGACTTCGCACAGGCTCGGGACCACCTTTTAACGTCCTCTCCGAAGGACGGCATAACTAAGGACTTTAAAAATTCTAGGGCTACCTGCGGGTTCGAACCCGGGACCTTTGGGGTAGGAGAATAAAAATAAGTAACTAGCATTTCAGATTAGACCAAATTTATATTAAAAATAAAGAATAATATATATTCTGCACCAAAATGCAATACAATGTCGAGTACAGAAACTGTCGTGTTATACCAGTGATACAGATATTTTTATGAGTTTAAATCTCGTATTTTAAAACATTTTTTCTGTTATCAAATAACCTTTGTATCTTGAAATTGCTTAAACATACCTATAATTATTTTACAGTTACAATGAAACTTAAGGGTATGCAAAGATGTTAGGCTTAGTAAAGAACGAATAACTAAAAAGGTAATATAGTTCTAAACTGACTGGTAGGCCCAAGCGTAAGTGGGAGGATTGTGTCAAGTCGGATGAGTTCGGAGGCTTGGATTTGGATGGTTTTCATAGGATTGGACTGTAGTATCGTCATTGAGCCTTCGCGTTCAATAAACCTAGTATTATTATTATAAATAAAACTTAGTCGAGATATGATATGTATATATATATATATATATATATATATATATATATATATACACATCATATATATATATATATATATACACATCATATATATATATATATATATATATATATATATATACACATCATATATATATATACACATCATATATATATATATATATATATATAATATATATATATATATATATATATATATATATATATATATAAGAATAAATGGCTATTTGTGGCATTGGCATTGGTGCGATTGGGAGATATTTACTGATTTTATTTACTTTTTCTCTCCCTAATTTACAATATTTGGCAGTGCTACACTGCATATATATATATATATGTGTGTGTGTGTGTGTATGTATATATACTTTTTGCATACAGCATGTTCATGCACGAAATCATTTTTTTAAATCACATCTGTCAGCCAGTGTACATTGACAAACATAAAGCGTGAAAAAAGCCGCCTTGTAACTGTCCGTCACTCTTACAGCATGTTTGATAGGCATTATTATTATTTTTTTATTTTTTTATGTGACATAACAACTATCTTCTACGGTAAAACCCTTCCTGATGATGTTACACAAAGTAGTGGTAACAATTTTACAGATTTTTTCTACAAACAAGAATTTTAACACTTAAACTGAAAATAATATAGGTCATAATTTGGTAAAGACATCTTCGAAAAAAAAAAAACACTGTCCTTCATCATTAAGTGTGAAGTACAGTGGCGGATTCAGAGCAGGGAATTTTTCATTTTACCAAAATAACCAAGAGAAATAAAAAATGAAAATAATGAATAATCAAAAATATTACTAAATATGCTAAATTTAAGTTGGATATTACCAGAAAAACAAGAAAGCATAGATATGTACTGGGTCTATTTCTTTTCTTCTCTCCCTAATTCACAATAGTTGGAAGTGTTAAACTTAGGGAAAAGATATATATATATATATATATATATATATATATATATATATATATATTTAAGTTTCTTTTAAACTGATTTTATTAATCTGAAAAGGTTAATTAAATTACACGTTATTCTATAACAGTCAACATAAGATAACACACTAAGTCACCCTGGATATACTGGAAATTACACACACACACACACACACA
Organism: Piezodorus guildinii; assembly: GCA_023052935.1. Lineage (NCBI taxonomy): Eukaryota > Metazoa > Arthropoda > Insecta > Hemiptera > Pentatomidae > Piezodorus > Piezodorus guildinii. The sequence continues at coordinate 107,224,584 of CM041295.1, read as the reverse complement.
CACACACACACACACACACACACATATATATATATATATATATATATATATATATATATATATTATATATATATATATATATATGTGTGTGTGTGTGTGTGTGTGTGTGTGTGTGTATGTATATATACTTTTTGCATACAGCATGTTCATGAACGAAATAATTTTTTTAAATCACATCTGTTAGCCAGTGTACATTGACAAACATAAAGCGTGAAAAAAGCCGCCTTGTAACTGTCCGTCACTCTTACAGTATGTTTGATAGGCATTATTATTATTTTTTTTATGTGACATAACAACTATCTTCTACGGTACAACCCTTCCTGATGATGTTACACAAAGTAGTGGTAACAATGAAAATAATATAGGTCATAATTTGGTAAAGACATCTTCGAAAAAAAAACATGTCCTTCATCATTAAGTGTGAAGTACAGTGGCGGATTCAGAGCAGGGAATTTTTCATTTTACCAAAATAACCAAGAGAAATAAAAAATGAAAATAATGAATAATCAAAAATATTACTAAATATGCTAAATTTAAGTTGGATATTACCAGAAAAACAAGAAAGCATAGATATGAACTGCGTCTATTTCTTTTCTTCTCTCCCTAAGTCACAATAGTTGGAAATGTTAAATTTAGGGAAAATATATATATATATATATATATATATATATATATATATATATATATATATATATATATATTTAAGTTTCTTTTAAACTGATTTTATTAATCTGAAAAGGTTAATTAAATTACACGTTATCTACTTTTTAAATACTGCATGAATCACTACTGCTGAGGTGAATTTTCGGAGAAGAGTCGCGGGTAAGAATATCTCGAATATATCTACAAACTATGCTGAGGAAGAACAAAATATACCGAGGAACCTAGCGTAGAACAGAGACCGTGGAATTGGTGGCTGTACACTCCCCTACGCTTAGAGGTACATACGGGATAAGAAAAAAAAAAAATGCTAAACACCTATTAGTTGTAATACTTCATTAGTTAAAATAGTAAATTGTCATTATAAAAGGTCTAACTAGAATTTAAGCATCGGTTCGAGCCCGGCATGAGCGCATAGTGGTTCCGAACGCATTTTTTTCAGGAATAAACTCTGCAATGGTCGTTCTGTTTATATCAGTTATTTCAAAGCCAGTTTGTCCCTAAATAAATTCGATGGTATGGTAACCAATTTTTAGCTGTTTTTTTGAGTCTTAAAAATATACTAGTTCTGTCGATTTTTTCAAAAAAAATAAATCTCTGTAACCAATTATTCTTATATATATATATATATATATATATATATACATATCATATCTCGACTAAGTTTTATTTATAATAATAATACTAGGTTTATTGAACGCGAAGGCTCAATGACGATACTACAGTTCAATCCTATGAAAACCATCCAAATCCAAGCCTCCGAACTCATCTGACTTGACACAATCCTCCCACTTACGCTTGGGCCTACCAGTCAGTTTAGAACTATATTACCTTTTTAGGTATTCGTTCTTTACTAAGCCTAACATCTTTGCATACCTAAATTTGTTGTTGTCTTAAATATGAAATTTCAGTTTCGCACCACTTTTGGTTTTCGTGCTAGAGCCAAACACACAGACCTTTTAGCGGGACATGGTCATTTGGACTTATAACTAAAACGCGTATTACCGTCGAAAACTGGAATTCGAAAATTTTCACGTTCATAATACTTTCCCTTACTATATATTTCATATATAGGTAAATGAAAATAAAAACAACCTTTTTTGCGAGACTTTGTCATTTAGACTGAGGGGGCTCTGAAACGTGTATTTCTAATGAAAACATTTTTTTTATTTTAAATTTTTTTTATTATTTTTTTTTTTATTGAGATATATTACAATTTGTTACAAAATGAACAATAATAATATTGATAAGAGACCACATTCATACTATATATACAGAAAATAATAATAATGGTCAAATTACATAAAATAGAACATAAATAAATTCATATATATACAATAAAATAATAATAATAAGTAAAAAACAAAACAAATCGAAACAAAAACCTATTATTGAGATAAATAAAAAGTTGGCAAATAAATAAACATCTTACACACAATCATAACTATATACAATTGCTAAGGGACCCCAGCAAGCGCTTTTCCCTCCATTTGTGGAGGAAAAAGCGGAATCCAAGAGATCCCAGCGCCTCTATCTCAGCCGCATCACTGGTCTGAGCCAGTGGAGGCTGAGTTAGGGCGCTGTAGCCACAAACATACCGTACATGAGTGGAGGATCTGACCATTGTCAGAACTCCAGTTTAAATGTTTACAATAGGTCTCGTGGCCACTGCCGTTTCAATCTTCGAGGAGGATTGTAGGGATGGGTGGTGCTGGATAGGGATTGCGCTAGAGGGTTAGGATGATGACTAAGGTTTTGATGAAATTTGGAAAATTTGGATGGTACCAGGTCTAAAACAAACGGAATATTAAGGTCATGGTGTAGGGTACAGTTGGTAATGTAATAAGGAGCATTAACTATTGTTCGGAGGACTTTTGATTGGAAGGATTGGATGCGTTTGATGTTAGAAAGTTTAGCTGTCCCCCACAGTTCAAGTCCGTAGGTCCATATAGGTTTCAGTACTGTCTTGTATATTAGTAATTTGTTGTCAACTGTAAGATGAGATTTTCTGTTTAGTAGTCTGTATAACTGGCCGAATCTGCGGTTGAGTTCTTTTCTTTTGAGTCTTGTATGTGGGTTCCACGTCAGTCTTTTGTCTAGTAAAAAGCCGAGATACCGGACTGTGTCTGAGGAAGGAAGCGGTATGGAATTGAAATTAACCGTTGGACAGGATTTGCGTCGAAGGGTGAATGTGACGTGAGTGCATTTGCTTTCGTTCACCTTAATGCGCCAAGCATTGCACCAGTCTTCGACAAGGGAAAGGTGCTTTTGGAGGTTTAGCGATGCTGCTTCAGGATCGGAATTGGATGACAAAATGGCGGTATCATCAGCAAATGTTGCCAGAAAGGTATCGGGATCGGTAGGGATATCGGCGGTGTAGAAGATGTAGAGGACGGGTCCTAATACGCTGCCTTGAGGAACACCGGCCTCAACAGTATAATGTTTGGAAAATTCGGAACCACTGCGAACTCGGAAGGAGCGGTTTGATAAATAGGATCGGAGGATTAGGTATAAGGATTGAGGTAAATGGGTTTTGAGCTTAAAGAGCAGTCCCGGGTGCCACACCCGGTCAAAAGCTTGAGCTATGTCCAGAAAGGCACCCGAACAATACTCCTTGCACTCAAGGGCGGAGGAAATGTGGTCTACAACTCGGAGTCCTTGCTGAACCGTGGAATGTTGAGGACGAAATCCAAACTGATGTGAAGGAAAATTGTGAAATTTGGCTAGGATTCGTTTTAATAGGAGTTTTTCGAAGATTTTGGAGAGGATCGGGAGCAGGCTAATAGGTCTGTAAGATGAAGTGCTGTGGGAGGAATAGTTCAGGGAGCCTAATCCGCAGTGGATGAAGAAGTCGAGGATATCAGGATTACGGTTAGGATCTGTCGGCCAGTAGGTAGGAGAATCGGGAGGTAGGAGATGAAAGCGTCGGGAGTTGAGTGCAGACTGCAACGTCCGTCCACGAGAATTGGTGGTTCTAGAACCCCACTGTTGATTCTTAGCGTTTAAGTCGGCACCCAAAATGAAGTGATTTCCCAAGGAGTTGAGGAAGGATCCAAATTGGGCAGAGGAAATAGGATGTTTAGGAGGGCAGTATGCTGATGCGATGATAAGCGGAAAGGAAAAGGTTTTGATTACAATGGAAGTTGCTTGTAGGTAATCGTGAACGGGAAGTGGGTGTAAGTGATGGGTGACGGATCGGCGGACAATGACAGCAGTACCGGCATGGGCTTTGCCGTCTGGATGGTCTGTCCGGTATGTTATGTATTCTGGTATTTTGAAGAACTCTTTAGTGGTTAGTCTAGTTTCAGTAATGAGTGCAACATCAATGTTTTAGTCTTGCAGTACGGCTGTAAGTTCGTCAGTGTGAGTTCTAACACCATTTGCGTTCCAAAGGAGAATGGATAAGGAATTAGGTGAGGTCATTTATGGTTTTTGTAAGGCAGGAATGAGATTTGATACAAGGTTCGTAAGGAGTGATATTAAAGGCATAACAAGGGATTTCATTTCGGAGATAAAAGATGTCATCAAACTGGTAAGGTCTGTGACGTTTGAAGGAGGAGGAATATGAGAGATTTGTGGTGGATTAGGATTCTTAGGATTGGTTACATTTTGAGAAAGAGGTATATGTGGAATGGATTGAGGTATATTTATCAGTTCCGGCAGGGCTACGGCTTCGGTACTTTGATTCCCACCTCCAAGTAGGTGGGCAAATAATACATTGGCATCAATAAGTTTAGAGGGTTCTCTTCTGGTGCTTGCATGTCTTGTTGTTTCATCCAGTACTTGAGGTTTTTGAAACCTGGTCCTGAGTTCCTTATAGATTTGGCATCCTTTATAGTTAGCCGGGTGGTCCTTGAGGCAGTGAGCACATACAGCGGGTGTTGATTTTGGTTTCGTACATTCCACAGACCTGTGCTGTTCACCGCATTTCACGCAGCGTGGTATGTGATGACAATAAGTTTTAGTATGACTATATGCTTGACAATTATGGCACTGAATTATCTCTCTCTTTGTGTAAGGTTTTTCAACTCTTACACTGGAATAGTACAATCTATTGAGGTCATAGATTTTTTCAACTCCTTCAGCTGGTTCCAAATCCACAAAAAAGAGAGGTAGAGGAATTTTATCCTTTTGGACGTTAGTGACTTGCCGCACTTTCTAATGAAAACTGTTATTCGAAATTTTAAAAATCACAATACTTCCCATTACTATAGCATTCCCAAGTTAGTTGTAACCTTTTTCAAAGCAAATGTAAGTTTTTCCATTTTAAATGCAACCTTTTTGCATTTTAAATGTAGCCCTTTCCAAAGCAAATGTAACAATTTCCATTTCAAATGTCACCTTTTCCATTTCAAATGTAACCTTTTCCAAAGCAAATGTAACACTTTTCTTCTCTTTTAGCCTTAAATATTCTGTTTTATTTATTGAAAAATGATTTGTTTAATTAAAAGTATGCCTTTTATAATAATTTTTTTGATATTTGATATCAAGTGCTGTTTTATACGAGCTAATATTTAAAAAAATTATTTATCGTCTGTTTAGGTTTAAGATAGTTATCGATTTAAATTTTTTAGAGGGCAGTTGCGGTTAGCGGGACTAATTAATGTGTTTTCGGGTATTATAATTACGTTTTTCGAGCTGTGTTTTTTATCGTGAAGTGAGAATGGTTGACTGTGAGTAAGTTAGAGATGTTAGTTCAGGGGTTAGTTCCTTAGGTTGTTTGAAGGAGAGCGTCAGAACAATGTAGTAATCAAAAAAATTTTTTATCGTTCGCGTGCATGCTAACTCGATTTTTAAAATTTTTTTTATTGATATCAAGGTTGATAAAAGTTTTTTCGGGCCTTATAGTTACGTTTTATTTTTTTATTACACCCGCGCATTTTAACTCGAATTTACTTTCAATATTTGTTATTGTTATAGGAGTTGATAATTGGGTTTTCAGGTCTTTTGATTATGTTTTAAACTGTATTTTTTACCACTCACGCTTCTTTTTAACTAAAATTTACTTATTATGTTTTTTATTGATATAATAGGGGTTGATATATGTGTTTTTTGAGTTTTATTTTTCTATCGATCCCGCTCATTTACTTTTAATGTTTTTTAGGTATGTTTGAGACCTTAAATATTTTTTATTGTTATATGGGTTAATAATTGTGTTTTCGGGTTTTGTGATTACGATTTTTCAAGCTTTTTTTAACTAGCATTTTCTGTTTATGTTTTTTTATTGTTATAGGGATCTATAATTGTGTTTTCGGGTATTATGATTATGTTTTTTGAGCTGTATTTTTTATCGCTCTCGCTTATTTTAAGTAACATTTACATTTTATGTTTTTTATTGTTATCGGGATCTATAATTGTGTTTTTTTTTTATTACTTTTTTGAGCTGTATCTTTTATAACTCGCATTTACTTTTAATATTTTTTATTGTTATAGAGATTGATATTTGTATTTTCGCGTCTTGTGATTACGTTTTTTTAGCTGTATTTTTTATCGCTTGCCTCGTATTTCAACTTGCATTTGCTTTTAATTTTTTTATTTTTATAGGGATCGATACTTGTGTTTTATACTTATTTTTTTTATTTATTAATTTATTGAAATTTACAACTGTATTAGTAAATACATCAAGTAAATTGGCTCATAATATAGCTAATATACATGAAGAGAATATGCCCATTGGCAACACTCCACTAGGTAATCTACACTGGAAGGTCTCGAGGCCATCTTCTTTTCAGACGCCTCGGAGGGTTGTCAGGAATGGAAGAGGAAGCAAGGATTGAAACTAGTTGTTTTATGCTTGAGTTATGAAAACACTTTTTTCTGATTATTTTATAGCGCATGCGGTTTCAACTTAGTGTTAATATTATTCTATAATTTGATAAATTGGTCTTTTTTTTTTTTTTTTGTTATAGTGGGTTTTGATTAAGTGTTTTGAAATTTATTCTTTTATGCTTGGGAATTTCCACTTACCGTTAATATTATTTTATGATTTGCTGTTAAAATCCTTTATTGTGTTTTAGCAGGTTCTGTATACCTTTTTGAACAGGACGTACATCGCGATTGCGCATTCTTCGAGATCTCTTTTCATTTAAGTTAAAATGCGCACTAGCTATAAAAAAATGCCATAAACGCTATTGGTATTCCCGAAAATACTATAAAAGATCCCTCTATCGAATTAATAGTAAACAGTAATAGTAACTTAAAATGAGTAAAGGCGATAACAAATAAGGTTCGAATAATGGTATCAGAACACCCGAAAATAGAATAAAAGATTCCTCAATTAAATTGTGAAATAATTCTAAGACCAAGTTGAAAAGCGCATCCTTTATAAAAGATTTACTTGAAAAACGTACTCAGAACGCTAGAAAAGGAACTATTACTAGTCCTTTTTATAAAAAAAACAAGTAAAAGGCAGCTAAGTGATGTAAAATCCATAAAAGTTATAATAAGAATCAAGAACAAAATAATAGATCCCTATATCAATAAAAACATCAAAAATAAAGGCGAGTTGAAATCCGCACGAGCAATAAAAAAAATAATAAAAATGAAATAAAATAAAGCTAAAAAAAAGTAATCACAAGACCCGAAAACACAATTATCAACCTCTGTAACAATAAAAAATATTGATAGTAAATGCGAGTTGAAATACGCATGAATGATAAAAGATACAGCTCAAAAAACGTAATCATAATACCCGAAAACACAATTATAGATCCCTATAACAATAAAAAACATAAAAAGTAAATGTTAGTTAAAATAAGCGAGAGCGATAAAAAATACAGCTGACAAAACTTAATCACAAGACCCGAAAACACAATTATCAACCCCTATGACAATAAAAAAATATTAAAAGTAAACTTTTAAAATCAGGGCTGCTTCGTTAGAAGTATAGAAGCTTCCTTGGGTCTATCCTGTTTCCAGACCTCCGGTTATATATATCAGTAACCGTTATTATAAAAGCAACACCATTGTTATTCTTGAAAAATAAAAACACATTTTCTACGCCCTCATAGGCATACCTTAGCAAATTCATATGGATGAAGAGGAACGTAGGACAGGATTTGTTTCAAACAATTTTAATCAAGGACGTCACGGCTGCAGACTTCAAATTCACAACTTCGATGTTATCATTTTATATTTTAATAAAATGTATTTATGTTTATAAAAGTTACTCGTAGTAGCAGTTTCATCATATAGCAACGGTTACCGATATTTAACCGTATATTCCTATAACTAATTCCAGACGTTCTTCAAACCATCACCGAACCATCTCATCGTTTTATAACATATATACACACACACATATATATATATATATATATATATATATACCACGGTGGGAGTCTGTAACCCATACGTGGCGCGTCCCCAGGTGGCGGATAGGGGAAAGCTCGCTAGAAATAGAGGGTTAGAGGGAAATAAAATCCTCTCGCGGACCGAACAGACTAGGGGAAGGAACCCCGAATAATAAACCAACCATGGTGAGTCACGTGAAAATGACAAACCTTACGGTGCAGGGGGTCGGATCCCCAGTACCGGCGTCTGGGAATGCGGGTTCTCAGGTGTCGTTATCCAGCGACCGCAGTGCTGCAGTAGTGGATCACTTGGCCACTGCAGTTACTAATGCTTCAAGTGAAGAAAGGAGAAAGGAATTGTGGGAAATTTTTGGAGAAAAAATTGGTAACCTCCACGAATTTGTCAAGAAGGCTAAAAATACCAATAACAAAATCAAAGCAGAAGTAATTTCAATTCGGATGCTTTACGATCAATTGTCAAGAATAGACGAAAACCCGGAACGGTTATTGAGTGGTAATAGTTGCGGAACTCAGACCAAGTCGAGTTTGCGACCTCCCAACGAGGATTCTAAAGTACTAACATCAGGTACTCGAGAGGAGAGAAAGCCAGCTAACGGTCAGGATGATCAGGTCTTGGCTGTAGCTGAAAATAACTCGGGAAAGGAGGCCAGTGACCAATGGAAAATAAAGTCGAAAAAGAAGAGAAAAAAAAAGGTGGTAGAGCAGAAAATACGAACGAAACCTCCGCGTCCAGATGCTTTGATGGTGACTGCAAAGGAGGGCTCAACGTACGCAGATATTCTGCGAACAATAAAAAGCGATCCTGACCTCCAAGACATAGGTGATAAAGTGCAAAAAATACGAAAGTGCACCTCGGGCAGTCTCCTTCTTGTGTTGGATAGGAAAGTACAAGAAAAGACAGAACAAATTCGTACTGCAATTGCACATAAAATGGTGACAAAGCAGAGGTCACGTGCAAGAGAGACTTTGCTGCTTTAGAATTAAAAGACCTTGATGAACTAACTGATGCCGAAGAAGTGCATGAAGCCCTTCGAAATCAAATAGAAGGTGCCGAAAACATTGATATTTCTGTGGTGAAGTCACTTCGCAAGGCTTACGGTGGCACACAGACAGCTGTGATAGTTTTGCCTAGGGAACTTGCGAGAAAAGCTTTAGAAAAAGGAAGCATCCGAGTTGGTTGGGTTAGCAGTCGGGTAAGAGAACAAATTTCTCCTCAAAGATGTTTTCGTTGCTTCGATTATGGTCACTTGGCGAAATATTGCAAGGGAACCGACAGAACAAAGCTCTGCTTGCGATGTGGCGAAATGGGACATCCAGCAAAAGATTGTAACGGTGAATCGAACTGTCTGCTATGCCCTGAGGGAGCAAACCGCAGGCATCCAACGGGTTGCTTTAAATGCCCTATTTACCAACGAGCGGTTGAAGCAGTTATTAAACGCCGATGAGGTTTTTACAGCTGAACCTTAATCATTGTGAAGCTGCACAGGACCTCTTGTGGCAAACTATCAGTGAGAAGGACATCGATATCGCTATACTATGCGAGCAGTACAGAGACGTCGATGGTCCCTGGATGAAGGACCTTAGTAGCCGAGCAGCTATATGGGTCAGTAAGGACCACTTCATACAGGAAGTCCAACCGATTCGAAGAAGAGGATTCATATGGATCAGGGTAAAAGACATTTATATTTGTAGTGTCTACGCATCACCTAGTGCACCACAAGATGAATTTGAGGCTCTACTTGATGGTATTGAGCATGAACTGCGTGGTCGACAACCTCTTATAATCGCTGGTGATTTCAACGCATGGGCTACAGCATGGGGTAGCAAATATACAAATAGGAGAGGCGAATGTCTTCTCGACACGTTTGCTACTCTTGATGTTGTTCTCCTAAATACCGGCTCTACTCCGACGTTCTCTAGGAATGGTACTTCCTCGATAATTGATTTGACTTGTGTAAGTGCTAACCTTGCCTGTCAGGACTGCTGTTGGCACGTTAGTGATCATTATACCCATAGTGACCATCAGGCCATCTGCTTTCAAGTCAGTGTTCCAGATGGAAAACTGAAAAAAATAAAAACGCTGCCAGCAGTAGGTTGGAACCATCGATCCTTCGACAAAGATTCCTTTGACATCATGATGAAAGAAAGAATCGAATTACCAGAAACAGTAGAAGAAAGTGTAACACGGTTGATGAAGTTTATTACTGATGCTTGTGATGCATCAATGGCCAGATCTTCCAGGAGAAAACGACACATGACAGTATATTGGTGGACCGATCAGATTGCTGTTCTCCGGCGAGTCTGTTTTCGTACCAGAAGATTAGCCCAGCGAGCGAGAGGTTGCTTACAATATGAGGCACGGAATCAGGAACATAAGCAAGCTAAGAGGGACTTAGTTAAGGCAATAAAAGAAAGTAAGCGTAACTGCTGGAAGAGGCTGTGTGATGAGGTAGAGGAAGACACGTGGGGAAGGCCATACAAAGTGGTTATGGCCAAACTGAAAAGTTCGAAATTGCCGCCTCCGAGCTGTCCAGAATTGCTAGGAAAAATAGTGGCAGTGCTATTTCCAAGACGTTCAGAAGTACCCATTGGTATTATAGCAATGCCGGATCTAGAACCAGTGCCGGAAATCACGATGGAAGAGCTAGACTTAGCATGCAGGAAAATTGCGGATTCCAAAGCTCCGGGCCCGGATAATATCCCCAATATTGCCTTGAAAATGGCTATCATGTCAAGGCGACAAATCTTCTTAGATGTGTACAATGCCTGTCTCAGTGAAGGTATCTTTCCAACACAGTGGAAGAAGCAACGTCTTGTGCTCCTGCCAAAAGGAAAGGGATCTCCGGAAGATCCTGCTTCTTATCGACCAATATGTCTCCTGGACACTGCTGGCAAGGTACTGGAGAGGATCATTTATGGCAGGTTAATTGACTTTAGTGAAGGAGTCAGAGGATTATCTGATGACCAGTATGGTTTTCGGAAGGGCAGATCGACAATAGATGCCATCGGTTTTGCTATCAAAACTGCTCAGGAAGCCACTGCGGGAAAGAGATGGAGAAGAGGTAGTAAGAAGTACTGCGCCATTATAACATTAGACGTTAAAAATGCCTTTAATTCAGCTCGGTGGGATTGTATCTTAAACGGATTGAAAAATATGCAAGTCCCATATTACCTCATGAAGATTATTGAGAGTTATTTTACCGACAGAATTTTAAGGTATGATACGAAAGCAGGATTAAAAAGCTACAAAGTCACAGGTGGCGTTCCTCAGGGTTCGGTTCTAGGACCACTTCTGTGGAATATAATGTATGACGGTGTGCTCAGGTTACCCCTGCCAGAAGAAACTACTACGCTTGGTTTTGCTGACGATCTGGCAATCATAGTTCGGGGGAAACTCTTGGAGGAGATATCTTATAATGGGAACAAGGCTATCTTTATGATTCGTCAATGGCTCTCAGCGGCAGGCCTTCAGCTTGCTGATCATAAAACTGAGGCAGTATTGATAACCAGTAGGAAAGTGAAGGAGACAGTCAGTTTCACCGTCGGGGAGGTCGATATCCTATCCAAGCCATCAATTAGATATCTCGGAGTGCATATTGACGCTAGAATTCGATTTGATGAACACCTGCTTAAAGTTAGTAATAGAGCAGCGAATGTGGTAAATGAATTGGCCAGAATCATGCCAAATATTGGTGGACCAAGGGGAAACCAGAGGAAGCTTCTGGCCAATGTAGCCAGTTCCACGCTTTTGTACGCAGCACCGATCTGGGCAGAATCCTGTCAAGTGCAATCATATGTCCGGAAAGTTATTAGTGTGCATCGGAGAAGTGCCCTGCGTGTCGCTCGAGCTTTTCGCACTGTGTCCTACGACGCTGTATGCGTCATCGCAGACATGCCTCCGATTGATCTTTTGGCAGATGAACGTAGAAGGATCTACCGAAGAAAACAAGAAGAGAAGGATGCTCACTGGGCTTCTTTAGCAAAACAAGAGAGAGTTCATACACTTGATATATGGCAGAGACGCTGGAACGCTTCATCTTGTGGAAGATGGACCTACCGCCTAATTCCCGACATATCGACATGGTTATCCCGGAAACATGGAGATGTAGATTACTATCTCACTCAGCTGCTTACTGGGCATGGTTGCTTCAGAGCGTACTTAGCCCTTTTCAAAATAGAGGAAAGTTCATTGTGCCCATTTTGTGATCCCATAGAAGAAACAGTGGAACATGCATTCTTCTCTTGTTCGGGATTCGTTCGAGAAAGGTCGGAGATAGACGCTAAATTTAGTACAAAAGCATCACCCGAAAATTTAGTCTCCTTGATGATGGCTAGTCAGGAGAGTTGGAGCGCTGCAGCTGATTATGCAGCACAAATCTGCAGAAAACTCAGAGTACAGGAGCAAGAAAGGAGAGGCGGTGCATCGGCCTAGCCTAAATCAGATGTCCAGTAAAGTAGCTGGCATTTAGCCCTTCTGCCCCCCCATGAAGTAATGCTTGACAGCGGTTCCGTGGGGTGGTAAAGACGAATTGGGAGGTGGTTTTTTTAGTGAGTAGGAATCTCACACTGTTGTGTAGCCTGACAGTTGCACTTCGTCTGATGAAAGATTTTTCCCCTACCCGAAAAAAAAAAAAAAAAAAAAAAAAAAAAAAAAAAAATATATATATATATATATATATATATATATATATATATATATATATATATATATATATATATAAGCCAATGAACACCCATGAGGACGAATAGCAGTAAGCTATGCAGTGAAGTGATGGGTTATATGTGAAAAAGTGTTTAAAAAAAAAATGTCTTGAAAATGAGGAAACAGCCCCGAAACGATGATAGATGGAATGGTTATGAAATAAAGTAATTGATTGACAAAAGGTAGTTAAAATGTGCTCATTCAAGTGTTAATATTAAGAAAAACTTCCAGAAAAATTAAAAAAGAAAAGAAAATATATATATTAAGTAATATCTTAATAAGTCTTAGTTAAGTTTAGATTTGCTGCTCAAAAATATTGTAATTTGAGACGTTGATTTCCAAAAGGAACCAAAGGACATTTTTTTCGAAATTGAAATTTTGACATATTTGTATTCTAATGGTTTAGTTTTATCTAAATCCGTCATCAGATTTATCTAAAATCGTAAAAATCCTTTAAAAACGTATTTGAAAATTGCAGTTCATTCCAAAAAGGTACTAAATCCACATTGCATTTCATTCCAAAAGGCACTATATCCTCTGTAAACAGATGACCTATCCTTCTAAAAGATAATATATTTTTTGTTATACAGCAGAAGCACTTCACCCCGTAATATATTACCATTCATTTATTATTGGTATACTACGTGAATGGATCAATTACATGATAATATTCATTAATAAAATTTAAATACATATTATATTTTTAAGAAATGCGTGAATAACAAAGCTATATTAAACAAACAAATTAACTTATATTTATATTTAATTTTATTTAATATTTACCAGTTTTAAAAAGCTTACAACATATTTTTATAATATTATTATTTATATGAAAAAAAAAGAAGGATATTCTTTTAGAAAAATATTTGGGTCGTTTATTTTGAACCATTAACCACTTCCTCTATAAAACGATATAATTTGTCTATTTCGGTAATAAGTTTAAAACCATAATTTTTTTGGAAAGTGGCCTAAGTCTACTTACCAATTATTCTCGGTTGCGAGTGGTTTCATGAACAACTTCAACTTACCTATTAATAAATCGTTTGAGGTTACTTATATTCTAAGAATAAATACGAAAAACTAGGGGTGGGCATAATCGAATTACGATTATCAGATCATTCGATTATTTCAATCATTCGAATTAATCGATTATCGGATTAATCGGTTTGGTGAAACGAATGATCATTCGAACTGAATTTATTAACGGTAATCGAGGAATAATAAGGGGTTGAGATAATCGAATGAGTTTTTTTTTTCTAATCACATAAATTATATGCATATTCCCACCTAGGTTTAGCCAGCTCAGCAATCATAGAGAGGGGTTGTGCCACATTGTCTTTAAGGATGCATATTAATCGTTCGATCATTTGATTATGGAATTATTCGATTATTTAAATCATCGAAGTCCGATCATTCGATTATGCCCACCCCTACGATAAACCTGGACATAAACGCATTCAGAGCTAGTTCGATAGCTGAGCCGTTTATTTCAAAAGTAGTCTAAGCCACTACTTAAATTAAGATATTTACTATTGGTAATGTCCGAACGCTGTGATGAAGGTAATTTTAATTAATTATTCTTAACAAGTTAACCTCAATTTGTGGACAATTGCATTAGTTGAACAATCAGTACGTTTAATTAATGCAATTAAACTAAATTTATTCAATGTACATTGTATGTTTTGCCAGAAATGAACCGTATACACTCCTGGACAAAATAAAGTTTACACCCAGATTCTTATTAACAGAATTTTAAACTAATATTTTTTATTTTTCATAGGTCATTTTTAAAGTAAGAAAAAAAGTTGTCAATAAAAAAATTCATTTATTAATTATATTTAGAATAAGAAAATTATTTAATTGATCAGCTGATTACAAAGTTGGCCACAATAATGTGTACATGCAAAATAAAAATTGTGAAAACATAAAAAATAAGCCTATTTCAAATATGAATAGCTTCTCCTTTGATATCAATGTCTTGTAATAACCGACAGCTCATAAAACCACACAGATTTTTGGTAAGATTTGGCTTTTTTCCTTTTAATGCTACTGGGGCGTCCTGAACCGCTTTCCATAATTGTTCATCTGAATTGAATGATCCCTTCAGGTAGACTCCTTGAAAGAGACTCTGCCAATAGTTTTTGATTGTATTTAGGTCTGGGGAGCGAGATGGCCACTTAAACGTTTGGATTTTCATCCCCAAAAACTCCTGTTTAGTAGCTTTTGATAAATGGATAGTAGGAGTATTATCTTGAATAAATTTAAAATTTCGTCAGAGAATATAGTTTCTAACTTTGGCCACACCTTTTATCTGACCAAGCTTAAATAGTTTTGGCTATTAACTCCCTCTTCAATTTTTTAAAGGAGATAATCCCCGGACGCGGTTATGGCGCTCCAAACCATAATGCCTCCTCCTTTCATCTTTCGCTTTGGATGGTTAAAATACGTCTTTTTTCCACATTCCATATAGCATAATTAATTATCTGGACCATTCTCTGAAAATCACTTTTCATCAGTGAAGTCCTTTCCCAGATAAATTCACGTTTGGATATCCATTCCCGGACTATGGCGACCATGATCTCTTTGTGTTGTTTTGTCAGAGGAATTTTATTTTCAATTTTTTTCACTTAATATTCATTTTCTGTAACGTTTTTTGAACCGTTCGTGAAGAGGAGGCTAAATTCCAATTTTCTTTTAATTTTCGTGATGATACAATCTTTAGCCAAATGACGAATTTCTTTTTTTATTCTTAATTCTTCCCAACTTAGGATGGGGTCCAGGCTACTTTTTAATTCGATTGTAGTCCGTTTTGAACATTTTAACGCCCTTGAGTGGGAAAGGACGAATGTTTCTCCAACAGCTCGGTAAGATAAGAACCCTTTGCTCATCTCTTTCTTGACTCTTTGAATTAGATCCTGAAAATTAACCATCTTCATTAATTAGGGATGCTTCTGCTATTAGATCACGAAAGAAACTGCCTTTAATCTATCATGTTTGTTGATTTCTCATGGTGTACACTTTATTTTGGCCATCTATTATTTGTTTATTTTATAAGATTAAGATTAAAGAAAACATAACACTGCCTTTTTTTAATCTAAAAATTTTCCGACTCTTGAAACTTATTTAAGAAAACATTAAGAACAACTAAGGCTAGATGTTTCATCAGACAGCCATTTTTATATCGCATTAGCTTTATAATAAGGATTGTACACTTTATTTGTCCAGGAGTGTAGATTTTCTAAAGACATCAAGGATTTTTTTTTTTTTTTAAATATTATTTATTGATATTTACAACTGTATTACATAACACAACAAGTAAATAGGCTAAAAGAAAATAGACATGAACAAGACTTGTAGAGAAGCTACCCATTGGCAGAACTTAAACAATATTCTAAACCAGAAGGTCTCGGGTCCATCTTCTTTTCATTCGTCTCAGAGGATTATCAGGTATTGAAGAGGAAGAAAGGAATGAAACTAATGGGTTAGAGTTGGAATGGAATTTGTCATGAAAAGAGGGTTATCTGGTTCGGACCAAATCTGTAATAATACGGAACATTAATGTCATTATGGATGAGTTTGTTCTTGACAAAGTAGGGAGCGTTGAGGATTTTGGATTGTAAAAATTGGATTCGTGAGGAAGTCGATGATTTAGTCGAGCCCCAAAGCTTTACTCTGTATGTCCAGATTGGCCTTCTGATAGTCATTTAAATTAGCCGTTTGTAGTTTAGTGGAAGATTAGAATGTTTGTATAGTAAGTGTTTAAGTAGCCGAAAACTACATCAAATAATAATAATCAAAACTTTAGAGCCCTTATTTTATCAACAAGTCGGGATAGTCCAAGAATTTTAAAAATTATTCTATGACACCGCTGTATATAATATCACGTAAACTACAACAGCAGAATTCAAGGATATAATCGACCAGTTAATAATAATAATTCTCTGTTTATTCTGAGACGAGTTCCTTAAGAATAATATTACAGGAAATAAACAATGGTCTTAAGACTAGAGATTTAACTCTTCGTAAAATCGGGTGATAGAGGTGTCTCTGGATATCCCGAATATAAAACTTATAAAGCAATTAAAAATTCCTTTTAGTTTTGCCTCGAGATTTCCAGAGGTATCAGTAGTCAAAGTAGGGAAATATTAAGGAGCTAACCAAGAGCTTACGGGTTTCGATTGGAAGAAGAAGACATAGATGATTCAGAAGTTTTAATGTGGAAAATGTACGACGTGAGATTTCGGTAACATGGTTTATCCAGGAAAGGGTTTGATCAAAGGTGGTGCCGAGGTTTTTAACGGATTGATGGTATTGCTATTCAGAAACAGAGTTGGTGGGGTCTTAAGAAGAGGATTAAAACCTATTACAATTGCCTTGGTCTACTCAAGTGTTCAAATTGAGCTTGGTCTCATCTGCCCAAATTATGATTCGATTCAAATCTTCTTAAAGCATTTCTGTGGCTAGTAATAGGTCGGAAGGAGGAAAGGATAGCTAAATTTGAAAATCGTCAGCATAGATATGGTATTGGGAATGAAGGATGTGTATAGGAAGGTCATTAATGTATGCAGCATATAGTAGGGGTGGGCATAATCGAATGATCGTCATAATCGGATGATCGGACTTCGATGATTTAAATAATCGAATGATTTCATAATCGAATGATTAGTGTGCATTGTGAGAGACGATTTATGTGATGAGCAAAAAAAAAGAAAAAAAGGTCGTTGGATTATCCAAGCTCCTTATAATCCCTCGATTATCGTTAATCAGTTCAGTTCGAATGATCATTCGCTTATCCAAACCGATTAATCCTATAATCGATTAATTCGAATGATTGTAATAATCGAATCATCCGATAATCGTCATTCGATTATGCCCACCCCTAGCATATAGGGTGGGGGATAGTGATGATCCCTGAGGAACACAACAGGACAAAGGTAAAGTCTTGGAAGGAGGTTGACCTGGGACTACTACATATAGTGAGCGGTTGAAGAGGAAGGATATGAACTAGCGTAGTGCACTGTTAGATAAAGGAAGATTTTGTAGTTTAGCAAGGAGGATAGTATGGCCAACTGTATCGAACGCTTTAGAGAAATCTAGAAGGATTAGAATGGTACTTTACGGTGTTCATTGGCGTATTGAAGGTCGTGCGTTATTTTTAGGAGAGCGGACGGTGTTGAATAACCAGGTCGGAAGCGGGATTGGAGAGGATCAATAAGGGATCGTTCTTCTAATAAAATTGATAGTTGGTTTTGTGCAAGACGTTCCAGAAGTCTCGAAGGATTAGAAAGGAGGGAAATAGGAAGGGAATCAGACGGTGAGGATATATAAATCTTTATATATCTATCGTTCCTGCATTTAACTTTGTTTATAATCGTTATTAGATACGTTTAAAGAAACTTTAGGTTTCATATAACGGTTTTTTAGGAATTTTCAAAAAATGTCAATTTGAAATTTTAGCAGTTTTACAAGGTGTAGAAAATATAAAATTTTGAAAGGAAAAATTATATAAATGATAGAATATTGGTATTAGAACAGGGAGCCAGGATTTTATTAGTTTCACTGGGATATGTTCGGGTCCATAATCGTTGGTCTGAGATTTAAGGATAATTGTTAGTATTTCGTCATAGGAAAGATGAGAGAAGAAGAAGCTTTCTTGGTTAAAACTCTGATGATCGATATCGGCTACAGCAGAAGAATTAGAAGCAAAGGATGTAAAATGATTGTTGAGCTGGTCCGAAGAAACAAAAGGGGATGAAGTTATTAGATTCCGGGAGATATAATTTTCGGTTTATTTTCCACTTGGATTTGGAATCAGGAGCATTGGAGAGGGAAGTATGAATGTGGTGGGATTTACACTTCGAACTGCGTCCTGGGTTTTATTGCGAATTTTTTTAAAGCATTCGTAATCAACTGGTGTATGATTACGGTACATACCATCGGAATATTTCACAAAATCAAAATGTAAATGAGTAGTAAATATGTTTGTACGTTGTAATTTTTTAAATTATGTAGGAAAAAAATGTTTCCACTCGCATAAATTATGATTTTAAACGATATTTAAAACAACTTGATTATTTTTTCAATTGGAAGCATATTAAATTATGTCGAATGGACTTGAGCTCCTTCAAATTTTGAAACGAATCTCGTTGTTAATTTTGAAAGTGGTCTTGAACACCATGAACACGAAGGTTGTATTTTTGAGGGTGAAAAAAACCTTTAGAAAAAAAAAAAGTAGAACCCTAGCCGAAAGACATATCCACGTATAAAATATTTGGAAAGAGTTTCGGGAGTGATTGTGAAGATGTTAAGAGGATGCACCCCCTCCGATTCTTCCGCCATTGAAGATTGTCCCGACTTTCAAAATGGCATCTTAGGCTCAACCCTTTCACTTCTCCTCTCAAGCGTTTAATATCAGTATTTTAGGAGAGGATATATTAAATAAAGTATAAAGAAGTTTTTCGTTTACTTCACCATTTAAAAACAACTTTACGGCCTTATTTGTCATCATCAGGTAAAAAATGAGCCATTTATTATGAGAGTGACCTACATTGATGAATTGGGGTAGTTCGAGAGAAGAAAGGGTAATTCATATAAAATAAGGTAATAGTTCCCAACAGAAAATATTCGCGGACCCCTTGAACTAATCATTTCAATGAGAAGGACCCTCTAAAAGTTCTTAAATTCTAAATCCTACCTATGAGATTTATTTTTTTTATTTTAAGTGGGTCACGCCGCACAGTAGTTCCAAACGCACTTTTTCAGGACAAAAGTCTGCAATTCTCGTTTTAATTAATATATATCACCCATTTTAACGTCATTATTTTTTTCTTAGTAAATTCCCCTCCAATGGTATGATTGGCATATTTTTAGCTCATTTTTATATCATAAAATTCATAAGTTTTGTCGATTATTTTAGAGAAATGTCTCTGTAACTAATTATTCTTAAATAAATCTTTATATATCTATCGTTCCTGCATTTAGCTTTGTTTATAATCGTTATTAGATACGTTTAAAGAAACTTTAGGTTTCATATAACGGTTTTTTAGGAATTTTCAAAAAATTTCAAACAAATTAAAATTATTTAAAATATATCAATAAATAAATATATATATATATATATATATATATATATATATATATATATATATATATATATATATATATTTTTTTTTTTTTTTTTTTTTTTCTGTTAACTACAAGTTTCTTAAATTATGTCGAATGGACTTGGTCTTCTAAAGATTTTAAAACGATTCTGGTTGTTAATAAGAAAACACTTGATAATTGCCACTATTTCAATAGGAGGTATAAATGTAACACCTTAAGGAGGACTTATTAGTAGGTATATTTTTAATTGCATTAAAACGCAAACCATTAAATATCTCAATTCAAGTACAAATGGACATGGGCCTTTTGAGACAAGATCAATTTCTTTTCCATGGTCTGGTATCGCTATGATGTTTATAATCTATATGCAAGAATTTTTGGGGATGTACTTCTTTAATTTTATAATTCCTGTAACTAATCGCCCCAAAACTGTTCTTCTCTCTAATCTGTCTTACGCTGATTTGCCAAAGGTACAATATGACCTTTTTTATAAAATCAATATTTTGACGTAGTTATATTCTAATGGCTTAGCTGAGTGGTAGCCAACTAGTGATTCGCCATGTCATTGGGAAATAATTTTAAATTATATTGATATTTGTAAGCCTTTTATAAGAAACAGATAAATTCGACATTCAACATCATGAAACTTCATAAGTTTTGTTCATTATTTTAGAGCAATGTCTCTGTAACTAATTATTCTTATATAAATCTTTATATATCTATCTTTCCTGCACTAACTTTGTTTAGAATCGTTATTAGATAAGTTTAAAGAAACTTTGGGTTTCATATAACGGTTTTTTAAGAATTTTCAAAAAATGTCAAAAAAATTAAAATTATTTTAAATATATCAATACGTACATAACAAAATAAAGTGCAAAATACTTTCAAAATTTTAGTTCTGTTTCTATTTTTAACCGAAAAAATTTCAAAACCGTAAATTAATTTCTACGTTTTTGGTAAAGCAGAACACTTTGTTGCTTATAGAAATTTCTTAAATGGAAAGATCAGAAAAAAATTGACATATAAAATTATTTTGAGGTCTAACTTAATTTTTCCAAATGATAAACCATAGTGAAGTACTGCCCCGAAGCGAGATACAATTAAAAATGTATTTTTGTAGGGTATTTTTGTTATTTATTTTCCTTAAATTTAATATAGAAAACTTACCTATTGTAATGTATACAGTTTAAATGATACACTAACATTTCAGATTAGATAGGATATAAAAAAAAATTAAGAAATACATTATTATGGTAGATTTCGGGCTGAATAAATTAAGAAATACAATTTCTGCCCGGAAACACAATACCATGTCGAGAACTGAAACTGGTGTGTAATGCCACTGGTAGACACCACTGCATCCCTGATGTTCTATGTCAGTTTCACCCAGCGATATTGTTTTGGTCTTGGAACAAAACTTCATTTGTTTATTATATATATATATATATATATATATATATATATATATATATATATATATATACTATCTAATCTGAATTTTTAGTTTATCATTTAAATTGTATACATTACAATAGGTAAATTTTATTAATTAAATTTAAGGAAAAGAAATAACAAAAATACCCTACATAAACGCATTTATAATTCTATCTCGCTTCGGGGCAGAACTCCATAATGCTTTATCATTTGGAACAAATAATTTAGGCCTCAAAATAATTTTATCTGTAAAAAAATATAATAATTTTTTCTAGTCTTTCCATTTAAGAAATTTCTATAGGCAACAAAGCGTTCTGCTTTACCAAAAACTAGAAACAAAACTTCAATTTTGAATGTATTTTGCACTTATTTTGTTATGTACGTATTGATATATTTAAAATAATTTTAATTTGTTTGACATTTTTTGAAAATTCTTAAAAAACCGTTATATGAAACCCAAAGTTTCTTTAAACGTATCTAATAACGATTATAAACAAAGTTAAACGCAGGAAAGATAGATATATAAAGATTTATATAAGAATATTTAATTACAGAGACATTTCTCTAAAATAATCGACAAAACTTATGAATTTTCATGATATAAAAATGAGCTAAAAATATGCCAATCATACCATTGGAGGGGAAAAACTAAGAAAAAAATAATGACGTTAAAATGGGTGATATATATTAATTAAAACGAGAATTGCAGACTTTTGTCCTGAAAAAGTGCGTTTGGCACTACTGTGCGGCGTGACTCACTTAAAATATAAAAAATAAATCTCATAGGTAGGATTTAGAATTTAAGAACTTTTAGAGGGTCCTTCTCATTGAAATGATTAGTTCAAGGGGTCCGCGAATATTTTCTGTTGGGAACTATTATCTTATTTTATATGAATTACCCTTTCTTCTCTCGAACTACCCCAATTCATCAATGTAGGTCACTTTTTTTAATGTAAGTAAAAAATCCTTGGTTACGCCGTCCTTTAGAGGGGATGTAAAATGGTGGTCCCGAGCCTATGAAATGTCAGTATATACTCGTGTAAGATCCATATCCCAATAAAACATGGATTCGAAAAATTCAGGCATAGCATCGTCCGATTAGCCGCAGTAGCATAGAAGTGTGTTAAATGAATAAATAAACAAACAAAGGTGCTTTAGGAAACGAAATTTCACATTTAAACCCTGTTAGACAATTTCAATGTGGACAGAAACTTTTTAAAACTAAAGCCCATTTAATTTTGCATGAATGAAGTGAGTTGAATCGAAATAGTTTTAGCTGTTTCAGGGATTATTATAAAAAGGTGTAAAATGAATAGTATAAACTTTTGAATAGTGCAGTATCTGTTTCGTCGATTTGGGTAAAACAGTTGTTGTATCATCCCGGGCATATATCTGCTACCTGGCTTAAATATGAAATTTCAATTTCTTACAGCCTCTCGTTTTTGAGCTAGGCTTACCACACACACCGAAGTTGATGCAGGACTCGATCAGGGGACCCTAAAACGTGTATTTCGGTCGAAAACTCGAATTCGTAAGTTTACATCTCCTCAATACTTACTCTTATTATATATTCCATATTATATTAGGGGTACTCACTACGTTTGCTATAGCATGCTATTTGTGTTATTTTGCTAAACCCGTCGAGTTTCTACGTTTATTTCCTGTATAAAATTGATGGGTTTAGCACAATAGCACAAATAGCATGCTATAGCAAACGTAGTGAGTACCCCTATTATACGTTAAATTTTTCATAATTTCGTATTTATATTTTAATTAATAACCTCGTTTCTGATTCGCGATGAATTCAGATGTATCATGCCCAAGTAAACATACATACGGATCTTTTTATTTTTTGTTTTGCATCTTAAATATAATGCAGACTTTATATTTTTATTATTAATTAATTAAACTCAAATCAAACTGTGTATTGATCATTGAAAACATACCGTAAATATGATATCTGACATTGTATTTCAATATAAATTCAAAATATATACTGTAAGCGGGCTGTATATTCCGAAACCATAGTAGGCATACATTTAGATGTTTTATGCAATAAATTCCCTTAATATATATTCCATATATATTGTTAGGTCTTATTTTGATAACACAACTTATAAATAACCTTCCCATCAAGTGATTTCCTATGGATTTAAATTTCATTATGGATGATAGTAAGTGTTTAATATATAATTGTTATAGTCTTGTTCTCGCCAACTGATCCTTATTATTGAGAAAGTCAAATCTGGTTCTCGTTTAAGAAGAAAGCTTAAAAGGCTATAACTCTACGTGCTATGAAAAGATCGTGCTATTCATGGAAGGGAAACATATAACAAAGAAATATTACTTTTAAAAAAAAAAAATCTCTGGGTAATCCCAGGTCTCAATTGCTCCAGCTCTAAATCAAATCGTTCCGTTAAGGTACGTGTGTCTTAATTCAGAAAAAAAAAAAAATAAACAGACCTTGGTTTGAACTTTTACTTTATATTAGATAATATACTTCTAGTTTAACCATATTTATATGAGTTATACATGAATTCTATTCTACTTACGTAGCTTAGAATCTCCGAAGCATTTGCTAACAAAAAAGCAATCGACGGAAAGCATAGCTATTGAAAGTGGAAATGGGACAAATACTTATAAGACTCAAGTTTTACCTCTTTTTAAAAATATATATATTTATTGCAATTTACAATTATATCAATAATACATGAGGTAAATGTGAGTAGAAGAAGAACTCGGCAGTCCGAAGACACAAAGCAGCTGTGGATTGCATCTTGCTACTTTCTACAGCTGTGGATTGCATCTTGCTACTTGCTACACCTGCGAGAATCCGTATTGCCTTCGAGCCAGGGAAGGGTTTAAATAAATAAATAAAAAAAAGTAAATGTGAGTATAACTATGAAAAGACAGGATTCACATGTTGAGAAACCAACTATTGGCAGCACTTCAAAAATATTCTAAACTAGAAGGTCTCGCGGCCATTTTCTTTTCAGGCGCGTCAGAGGATTATCATTAACTGAAAAGGAAGCAAGGATTGAAACTATTGGGTTATGGTGGGAATGTAGCTTTAGTTGAAAGGAATGGTACCACGTTCGGGCCAAATGAGTAACATATGGAACATTATGGTCTTTATTGCAGAGCTTATTTGTTACCAAGTAAGGGGCATTAAGGATTTTACGAAAGATTTAAGATTTATAATAAAATATTTATCTAAGGTGTAGATTCTTTTAGGTGAAGGTCAAATTTCTATGAATAAAATTAGAGGCTGATGTCTACTTCACCACTCTTTTATTGAATAAATTCGCACTACGTTTCGGCTTTGACTTGAAAGCAGCTACTCACATTAGATCTAATTAGTTCCACTGTACCTGAAGATGGCATCGTAGCCGAAACGTAGTGCGAATTTTTTCAATAAAAGAGTGGTGAAGTAGACATCAGCCTCCAATTTTATTCATAAAATATTTATCTGTCATCTTGACTAATTTGTAATTCAATAAAAATTTCCTCTCTAAAACGGTATACTCAGCGTATTTCAGTTACAATTTAAAAACCAAAATATTTTTGATTCTCCATTCTCCAAAGATGACCAAACCATTTCAGCTGCCTCTTTTTAACTGCTTCTTTTACAGCTGATACTTGATACTCCCAGATCCTCGCGTATTCGCTGGTTTCTGACCAGATCTCTTCTGGTTCAGCCAGCCACTCTCCTCCGGGCCCTCATTTCTATGGCTGTTTTTCGGCTTCAATGCTTGTCCAGTGGGACCCAGCTTTTACTTCCAAGGAGAGTAGGTAGGTATATAGCTGTGATAATGTCCAATTGCTGTGCACATCTTCGTCTACTTCCCTTTTTCCAGCAATTGTGTTGCATAATTGGTAGTATGTATCGTTTGCCTTTTTAACCCGGTTGGAAATCTCCCCATCGATCTTTCCATTCCTGCTGATGACTGTGCCTAGGTAGGTATATTCCTCAGTCATCTCTAGTGTTTCTCTTCTGCATTGGATCTTCACATTATCTTCGTTTCGTCCTATACACATAACCTTGCTCTTACTTGCATTGAACATCATCTCTTTTCTATCCAGCTCAGCTTCCTTCTCTATGATTGCTTGCTGCAGCTTTTCCTTTGAATCTGTTATGATAACTATATCATAAGCAAATACCATAACTTGAGCAAGGATTGTCCTCATGTTCCACTTTCCAAAAACTGTACGTGCTGTTTTCCGCTTACATATTTTTAGGATTTCATCCATAAATATAATGTAAGAGGTTAAGGCTATCTCCTTGTTTTATTTCTTTTTTTTCATTACGAAAGGTTAGGATTCCTTTTCATTTATTCTTATTACGCCCTTTGTATTGCGGTATGTGGATTTTATTAGTGCATTTGGGACATTTTTTACCGCTAAAGCTGCCCATATTTCATGCCTAGGAACCGAATCAAATGCCGCCTTGATACCGAGAAAAACCAGAAACCTGCTCACGTTATGAATTAAAACGCTTTCTGAAAGGTAATATAGGATATTTTTATAAAATCGATATTTAGACTTATTTATATTCTAATCGCTTAGTTTATGTGAATTACCCTTTTGCCTCTGGAACTAGCCTCTACTTTCAGAAACACCTTACCTGATTTTTACGTTTCCTTACCAAACTTTTTACCTCTCTCGACAAGCTTCCCGGCAACCTTCGATTTTTCTATAAATCTTTATCTAAATAAGTCTCTAAATTCAAAAGTGAAGAAATAAATTTAAGTTCCGCAATTGGTTTTAACAAGAAATGTAAGAAAGAATAGTGAGTTTTTTTCCTCATATCGTTTTTATTTATTCGTTGTTTATAGAATTCATCATTATAAACATTACTGCTGTTTAAAGCCTTTAAGTTTTATATATATATATATATATATATATATATATATATATATATATATATATATATATAAGTGGTGTAGTTTGAAGTCAGGAGTAGTGAGGTGAACTGAGTTGTTATAAGTTAGGAAGGAGTATGAGAAGGAATATTGAGCCATTCGGTTACGGTATGACATTATTACTTGAGAGAAAGTGGAAGCTGTTATGGGACGATTTGAGCCAGTTTACGCCAGTTATCCAGGAAGGAATAAGGCCAACGACCTTTTCTGTTATATTTTCTGGAATTTTTGAATTCCAGGTGTCAATCCAAAAGGTTGAAAGATCTATTTCAAAATCGGCTGAGGATTTTCCCATGAATAATGTGTGAATAGGAGCCTAGGTCTCTTACTGAAAAGTATATCCCACACGGAATTGTGATTATTATTTTTATATAAGATAAAAACTCATAAATGTACGAATTTATCCTGTTGTACGAACTAGTAATAAACGTTTTAAACAATGCTAGACTGCTGCAAAATAAAGTAACAAACATACTTTTGTCACATGTTTTTATTTTAATTTCACTTACCTGTGTATGAAGTATATATATAGTAAAGTATTGCAATAGTGAACATTTTGAAATTATAGTTATCGAAGGGGAGTTTTAATTTTCCCTTACTCCAAATAATTAAGTCTCCTAAAATGTTTAGCATAGAAATGCAAAACATTGTCAAGCACATGCCTAGGAATGATGAAAGGTCTATTATACCTGGGATATTACAAAAAGTCTTCACTAAAACAGAGAATAGCGAGTTTTGTCATTACTCTTAGTCATTATTGGAATAACCTTATATAAGATGTTTTAATATTTATATTGCATGTTTAACCTGTTGTAGCATGTTAAAGATTCTAAAATCTTGCGCTTTCCAACGGTATGTTACACTTCATATTTCAGCAAAGATTTTTTAAATGATGCCTGGATTACAAAAATTTAATTTTCCCATCTAAAAAAAAAGTTAATTGCTTTGTATTATACTTAAAACCCTTCTGGAATGAATGCCATGAAGGGTCTTGGGTTGAGTAAATATGGAGATTCGTACTGTTTCTAGGTCAACGACCGTACGATTAGGTGATTCGGGCTAGATCACGCTAAACAACAAGGTTTTTCTTCCCATTTTTAGGTACTTGGTATCTTAAATAAGTACTTGCCTCTTGGCTTAAATAGCAGTATAAATAATATCCTGCCCCAGTCGGGATTCGAATCCAGAATCCGAAGAACAGTAGATTGGTTCTCTATCCACTAGACCACACCGCTCTCTGCAAATGATTGAGAATACCGTATTAATGTCCTTTAATCCGTTCTAGCTCCCTTGTTGATTGAATAATTGATTCCAAAAAAACTGTAACCCAACCCACGATGGGTCTTAAAATTTAGATTTAGCACACATAAATATTCGTACTATTTCTAGGCCACCGGCCGTGCAAGAAAGTGACTAGGCTGGGATCATGGTTAGCCCCTAGTTATTTTGTACCAAGGCTGGCTGAGCCCCAGGGGAACTCACTACCCCAGTATCACTTCACGGTTCAAATAACAGAATAAATATTTATTCTGCTATATGTAGGTTCTGACCCGGGACCCGGAAAACAGTAGTCCAGTGTCCTATCCAGATGATTTTTGGTGGTTGGATAAATTATTTTAAAAAACAACTGTACCTCTACAACCCATTCGTAGAGTTTATAGACCAAGGTCCGTATAATTAGATGTGATTAGGTCGAGATCACGGTTCAGCCGCCAGGTCCCCCCCCCAATTTTCGGGGACCCACTTTTAGGAGACTGGGTGTGGCCCAGGAGGGTCACCTTACTCCAGAGTCGCTTTACAGCTGAAATAAAAGAATAAATAATTATTCTGTCACAGCCGGGGTTCGAATTCAGGAACCGAAGAACAGTAGAACACAGTGCTACATCCACTAGACCAGATTGCTTCTTATAATTAATTCCTCGCTCAATTTCATTAATGATTAAGTGTACTGAATGTACGGTTGCCTCATGTTATGGTTCTTTTAAATATAAAAGAACACTGTTTTAATTGAATGCTGCATTCAAAACTAAATCATATGTTTTAAATAAATCGTATATAACCCAACAGTTACGTAACATATGACGGTCATAGCCTTAACTTTTCAACTTACAATAGTGTCCAGGATCAAATCCCTGAATTCTCCAGCTCTACATAAAGGGGCTCGTAAACTAAATGAGCTAAACATTAAACCGTTGAGGAAGTTGTCCAAGAAGGCTGAAGAAACGGCCTGGAAACTGGAGAAGGGTTAGCTCTGCAGCTCCAGGAGGGCGTTGACACTTTCGCAATTGAGGGCTCTTTTAAGCAATATTATCCGCTCTGTTATAGCACCACCTTTTACGGCGACAAAACCGTTTCATTTTCACAAATCGATTAATTTATCATGGGTATTAAATTAATAACCGATTGCTTCACTGCAGTTACGATAAGTACCCGCTTCCCGTTAGTTGGAAGTACGGCCATCAGCGGCTCCTCAATTGTCCTCTCATTCTCACAATAATCTAACTATCCGTCAAATTTATATTTTTTTTTTCCAATTCTTAAATTATAGGGTGTGGCGTGGCCTAGTGGATAGAGCACCAAACTACTTTTTTCTGGGTTCCAGGTTCGAACTCGAGCTGTAGCATCAAAACCACTTATTGTGTTATTTCAGCCGTGAGGCTCGACACTAGGGTAGAGAGACACACCTGGAGCTTAGCCAGCCTCTGTAATGTGGGTATACAAAAACTGGGGCTAAGCATGATCTCAGTCTAATCACCTCCTTGCACGGCCATTGGTCTAGAACTAGTAGGAATTGTTATGTGTACTAAACCTAAGATCCTTTGTGGGTTGCAGAGCTACATTTTTTTCATTTTTTGTTTTTGTTTTTTTGAATCAGTTATTCAACCACCAAGGGTGCTAGGGCAGATTAAAGCTGCAATAGGACTAAAAGGGCAAGCTTGGAGCACCTAGTCACCAAAATACGGCTTGTAAGGGCGAAAATCATTCACAGGTTTTAGAATAAAATACTGTTATAACATATCCAAACCGTTTACAAAGGTTTATGGGAAAACTGGCCTATTTTTATTATTATTATTTTTATTTATTTTTTTATCAGTTTTATTTATCTGTTTACGATCTATAAACCAATAATATTTTTCATCATGATTAGGACTAAGAAGTTGCATACAGAGAGGAATTAGCTCTCCACTGATACAAGGCAGAATTGGACACGATCCAATCCTCTACCATTCACATTCTTTTATACAAAATGTATTGGTGCTATTTCGGGCAATGGTGTTAAAAAGCCAGGACGAAGGCTATAGAGAAGACGTTCAACTTGAATGGAAGCTTCTCCGCTCAGTTATTCTTCCTATTCATCGATGTCGATGAAGAACACTTGCTCACAGTCCATTCCTCCCTGACTCTTCGGAACATGAATTATGACGGGCATTGTGAGACTGAAGAAGAAATCGATTCCCATTGAAAAGGGTAGCTTGTCCTTAAAAATACGCCTTGCCCTTCACAATAATCTGTTATTACAATGAGCTTAACGAGTTTCGTTGCCTTGTTCCAGTCACCGCCTCCCACGGCCAACGCCACAGTTACTCTTATAAACATAAACAACTGCGTAACAACGGGAATCTGCTAATTGTATGTAAGGGGGCCTGTATCTCTACAACCTATGAGGCTACTGTTTCTAGGCCAAGGGCCGTGCAATGGGTAAATAATATACAAGGTGTAAATAATGATGATATAAAAAATAAATAATAATTCTGCCAAAGCTGGGTTCGAACCAATGACCCCCAAAGCTGTAGACCAGTGCCCTATCTGTCTGGTCACACCACTCCTCCTCAGTGGTAATAAAACTCTAAAACACGATCCAAACCTTTCCATATGGATTTTTTTTTCTCTCATCCTGATGTAGAATGTAAATTATTTATTTAATCCGTTTGACGAAACTCTCTAAACGTAATTTTTAAATATGATATAAAATTGTTATAAGAATATGTAAAATAATAACTGAGGAATATATAAAAAAGAGTTTAATTTTTATAAAATTATTTTTAATTTTAGAAAACGCATAATCGTAAAAAAAACATCACGCATCATTTTCCTGACAACCCAATTACCTACCTTTCCAAGACTTTTCCTAAAATACCCGTCATCTGTCATTTTCCTCTCTCATACTCGCCACTTTTCCTATTGTTGCCTATTATATGTAGGACTCTCTGGAGAAAACGAGATGAAATAAAAAAGATCAATGAATATTTTTATAATATTTATGTACAGTCTCTCCCGACAGTCACACGTCTCTCACTGGTATTCTGGTCAAAGGTGGCTCGATCCCGAATCCCGAAGAAAATACCTACTTGCCATCTCCCTATTCCATTCATGGCGAGCCAGAAAACCTCCTTACTCCGCGCTCTTCCGTGTACACTCTAAATTTAAGATCTCAAACTAGCGATCTATACATACGCTCTCATAGAAATGCCTTCTTTGAAAAGTCCTATATCTTCTGTGTTACTACACTTTGAAACCCTTTACCTATCTCCCTCAGTAAAATGTCATCCTTAACCACTTTCAAACACACCATTTATTTATCCACGTCCAAAAAACTCAATCTTCCGCACATTTTGATTTTAATAATATATAACAAAACTTATTCGATGTTAAGTGTTTTTTTTTGTTTTTTTATCTATTAAGAACTGAAATAGTCTTATGTTTATATCTCTCCATTTGTAATTGTATTTGTTTTATTTTGTAATTAATTATGTGCAAGCGCGACAGTCATTTGTTTTATTCTATTTGAATCAGCTGTTAAGTGACCGCTGGGCAGAGGGCATTCTGGGATTGTGAGAGAGAGTTAATGGATTCACTCGCGAGTGTAGACGGTGTTTAATTAAGTTGGTTGTCGCTGAATATCGCTTATTTTTCGTATAATCGCAACTCGCACATCATCATAGAAGATTGTCTCAGAATTGTCGCATGGAGTAGGAGTCGCAGAAGGAAAGAAAGGAACATCGCAGGCGGGAGAGGGAAGGAAGTGATCATGGATAGAAAGAATCACCGCTTGCACGCTATAAACAGTATTTTGTTTTATTTTAATTAATATAAGCTTGTTCATGTTCTCTCTTTTATCATTTCATTTATTTACCCTCAACAAAATTACACGGATCGGCAGATAATTCAGCGATTCACAACAACGACCGGGTTGAGGCTGCGTGCAAACGCGTTAGTCGCCCCTCTTCCCAACATTATCTTTTAGTATTTTATCTTTATTTAATTTACTATTTGACTAAACAATCGTGTATCAAATGAAGCCAGGCATATTGGACATCCTCTTTTCTCAATGTATATTATTCTTAGGGGACAATTATTTTTCATTTCATTTAAAAGAAACACACCCCTCAATGAAATGAATCAGCTAAGCAAGGACGAAGATGAGTGGTAACGCTGGATTTAGGCTCCTCCAGGCTTCTCCAGACTTCGTCCGAGATAATTTTCTATATATAGTTCTTAATTTATTTTAAGCACGTAATAACCAATTTTAACTTTTTTTCGGACTGATGTTTTTTCAAAGAATTTTTCCCCCCTTCTCCATCTTTTACGTTCACTTCCTTATATATGAAATATATAGTAAGGAAAAGTATTGAGATCGTGAAAATGTTTGGATTATAGTTTTCACCAGAAATACACGTTTTAGGCTGGGTCCAAATAAACAAGTCCCGCAAAAAGGTGTGTGTGTGTGGTAAGTCTAGCGCAAAAACGAAAAGTCGTGTGAAGCTGAAATTTCATATTTAAAACAACTGTACGCCCGAGATGTTACAATAACTTTTTCACCAAAATCAGATAACCAGAAGAGCCACTTTATACTATCAAAAACGGCTCTAACGATTTTGATTAAACCCATTATATCGATGTAAAATGAATGGGCTTTAATATAATTTAATATGTATATAATATAGTTTCATTCTGATTAAAGGAGTCTGTCTGACAGGGCGAAAATGCCGATAATTTGGTGGATTTTCTTCCTCTGAAGTACCTTTAATTGTATATATTAAAAACAAATTAACCTTATATCTCATTAGAATTGATAAAAAAACGGCTACAAATAAAAGTTGATCGAATTAACAATAACAAACTATTGATAATAACACACTAAAGGAGAGAAGGGCATAAATATTTTTTCATGTTATATTTACTTTTTAGAACATAAGAATAGTAGCATATATGTAAAATATATCGTTGGAAAGTTAAATATTTTAGAAAAAAAATACTATCTTGTATACACAGTTGTAAAAGGAGTGACGAATAAATCATAAACTCATTACTGATAATTATATATAATTTTATATTATTTAATCTAAATCATATGTCTCCAAAAAAACTGAATACACTTTTTATTTAAATTATTTTTAATTTTTTTGTCAATTTTAAGTTTATTTTATAGTTTTTAAATTGATTTTAACAGCCGAGGTAAGTGAAAGTCGTGTGTTGCCAGCACAAGATTTTTTTACTTTCACTTACTATATATAGTAAGGGAAAGTATTGCGATCGTTAAAATTTTGGAATTCCAGTTTTCAACAGAAATACACATTTTAGGGTCCCCTGAGTCCAAATAACCAACAATAATAAAAATGTCTGTGTGTGTGTGTGTGTGTGGTAGCTCCCGGGCAGAAACGGTAAGTCCTATGAAACTGAAATTTCATATTTAAGACAAATATTCGCCCGAGACGTTACAAATGAGCTTACCAGAAGAGCCACTTTATACCATGCATTTTGCACCTTTTTTAGATTTTCTCGAAAACAATTCCGACGATTTTGATTAAACTCGTTATATTGATGTAAAATTTAATGGGCTTTAATATAATTTAGGTTTAATTCGGATTAAAATGGTGAGACAGGGCTTAAATGACGATATTTTAAATTTTCTTTCTCTTAAGTACCTTTAATTTTGTTGATTCTATAAAAATAACTATATTATCTTGTTACCACTGATGAAAAACAGTTAAATATATAAATTGAATGAATTCGATACCCAACTAAAGGAGGAAACTGAAAAAATATTTTTTTAATGCAATTTTTTGTTTTTGAACATAAGAACAGTACTATACATGAATGATATACCGTTGGATTAATTCCTTAATAGTTTCACGTATTTTTATCTCTAACTGTATTTGAAAATTCTTTCATTGATTTTAAAAATGGAGGTAAGTGAATGTCGTGTGTTGCCCGCACCAGATTTTTAAGAGTGCTATGGCGGATTTAACGCCATTATATTATTTTGTGTGGGGCTGGATGAAGTCTATGGTTTATTCTGCGGCAGTTGGGACGAAAGAAGAAATCGGATCGTGGAAGCCGCAGTAACTATCAAGCACCATCCTCATGCTATACGAAGTGCCAGGAGCATGGATTGAATGTTGCATTCAATAACACGGAAGCCCCTTTGAACAGTTGCTCTAAATGTTGTAATAACAATAAACAAATAAAAAAAAAAAAAAAAAAAAAAACCTGTACCACTACAACCCATGAAGGGTCTTGGGCTCAGTACATATAGAGATTCGTACTGTTTCAAGGCCAACGGCAGTGCAATGAGGTGATTAGGCCTTAATCGCGCTCAGCCGCCAGGTTTTACCCCAATTAATTTGGGTACGCACTTTGTTGAGGCTGGGTCTGCCCCAGGATTGTCTCCGTACCCTAGGGTCGCCCCCCGACTGAATTAACAGAATAAATAATATTCCGCCACAGCCGGGATTCGAACCCAGGACCCGGAGCACAGTAGACTAGCGCTCTATCCACTAGACCACGCCGCTCCCCCAACAATAAACAAATAGTAATAATAAATCTTTAACCTTTGATATCTGTTTAATAAGTGAGTTTGAGATATTTGTCAATATGAACTTTTTTGTTTATTTTTTGTTAGTGAATACATACCTAAAACAGCCTGTATATAGAGATAAATGAAAAAGAGGAAGGAAAGGATGAGGGAGAGAGAGGGTGGGGGGCGGTGGGGGAAGGTGGGGAGAGGGTTGGACCTGCCTCCTCGCTTCAGAGCCATCGCAGTCCTCTGTCGGGCCTCGTCCATAGAGATCTCCTCTTCAAAGGGTAACCATTCTTTTCATCATTTATATTATATATTATATCTAGAATATAAACAATGATATTTATTCTTTAAACAGCTTTATTATTCCTCTCTCTTTGTTGCGATAGTTCTTCCTCTTTCAAAAAAAAAATCCTCTCAAACAATTGAAATTTTATTTTTTAATACCATATAATATACAAACAATATAAATATGGTCTAGTTAATTTTATAAAATCAACTAGGCTTCTAAAATACGCTTCGGAATAATAACGGTCAGGATTATTATTTTTTTCAAAACCAAAAATGATTGCAAATCAAATCATCTTATTTGTCTAAGAATCTATGAAGATCATGGATAACTAACTATGCCGTATCCTCCGGTAAGAAGTGTGGTCTTATATTAGTAGTTGCTTAGTATTTAAAAAAAAATGCTTTTTTTTTTTCTCTGGTGTTAGATTGTCGTGTAAATAAATAACTTTGTACACGATAGGTTTACACCAAATAAAGTATAATTAAAAAAAAAAAAAAAAAAGCTCTTATTAACTAATTTTTACTGCAGAGCTCTTCAAATCTGTATCTTTTTAGCTTGATATTTATAGTTACAACAGTTGTAACAAACAAATATCACAAGGGATACTAGCCGATGTTTTCATTAAATTGTTTAATTTATAAAATTAATTATATAGATTAAGAAGTTATAGAATCACAGAATTATATACATAATTATTTCTTATAGAATACATTTTGAAATAACTTTTTTTTATGGAGAAAATTACAATTATTTATTTTGATAAGTATCAACAGATTTTTTTTTTTTTTTTATATATCTCAAATATACAATTGCTTTTAACCTCGCTAAATATTGACTATAATGTACACATGAGAACATGAAAAACAATTTTTATTATTTCAACATAAATAATATAAGTCATGTAAGTAAAAACCGAGAGACTTTAACTCCGATTTGGATTGAATCATTGAAGTCCTGACAGTTTTCATCCGCCATTTTAACAAAACTTCGCATATATCAGTTTAATATAATTTTTTTAATGTAAATGTATCGTGTTATTGCAAATTTATAACAGATATCTACTCGCATCAAGTACACACTAAGGCCCAAGGTAAAAAATTTTAGCCTAAAATAAACTGACTAAAAAAAAAAAAAATTATAGAGTAAAAAACCTGCTATAATCATAAAATAATAAAGGAAAAATTGTAAAATTAATATATCATTTTTATCGATCATAACTATAATAGAGATTATTAAAACTTGATTTTTTCCCGTATTTACCATATTCGTGATCATCAATGAATTAATATATAAAAGTTTTAATTATAATTATGTAATATAATCAACGATTACAACTAATATTATAGTATTACTAAGAAAATATAGTCAACTCCTACAATAATTTTTAAAAAATATTCAATTTATTTTTTAACGTCCCAATTATCTTAATGTTACAGTTTATATAATTATATTAATTTCTACTTTATTCCATATTATATTCAGATCCAAATTGTTTTAAGCATAAATAGCCTTTATAAAAATATGTATTTGTATCTACAAGTTCCTCTTTGAAAAATAAATAAAATAGCTAGATAAAAAACTAATAAATGTCATAATACTAAAGATAGAGTTCATAATAATTAATAATTTAAAATAAAATAATTATTTAAATAAACTGTCTCTGTGCGACTATTATTCCGGAAGATGTAATTATAAAAAAAATATTTTTTTTAAGTGAAGGCCGATCCAGACTAAGAATATCAAATGTATTCATGTTTGCGTTTGTTTTCATTATACCCGAAAAATGTAATTAAGGCATTGTTAAAGTGACCAACCTGAGAATTAAAAATGATTTTTTCAAAACACGGAAACTGTCGTCAAATTTGCGATTCTGTTATTCCTAGAGCCCGTATAGTTTCAACACTTGAAAAATTTGGCAAAACGTGACTTTTTTCATTCAAAGTAATACAACTCCTAAACGGTAGGTCCTATCTATAAATTGTATTGTAAAAAATATTGTTCTTCAAAGTTCCTTTATGGAAACCGCCGGCAAAGTTTCACCAATAGAGACCTTTTTGTGTCAAAATCGTTACATTTTTGTGCGTGAAAAAATTATTGAACTCCACAGACAAAAGACACATCAATGTAGAAAAATTAATTATGTACATTTTATTATCTATGTTTTATTTTAGCTTCATTTCATTATATACTTCCGTTTTTATTACATAATTTTCTTTCACTACTATTATAATTTTTTTTTTTAAATTAGATTAAAGAGGGTAATGTTATTAGCTATTGTGCGGATGTTTGGTTTGCTATGAAGGCAAACAATCCTGACAACAATGAGCGTTTACGCGGTCATTTTTCTTTTTTACAAAGAATGACTTATAACAAACATATTGTATTTTCAAGGTTTTTATATGATTAAGTAGAAAGAAAAATTAAAACTATTGCATCGAAAAAATTTCTAAGAAAAATATTGCGTTTCGACTTTAATTTTTAATTTTGAGAATAAAATTCATCTCCTCATTTATAACCAACTAAATCTGGGATGGGTTTACATAAATTGATTAAAAAAATTGTTATGTCCATAATATTTTTTGAAAATACAAAGAGAGGTAATTTTATTTTTTTTCTTCTAAATAAAAGTAATTTTATTATTTTACTTTCTGTATGCCTACCTGTATATGGAATATGTATTAAGGGAAAGTGTTACGATCGCAGAAGTTTTTAAAATTCGAGTTTTCAACGGAAATAGACGGTATAGGTTCCTCTGAGACTAAACAACCAAAACTTAAGAAGTGCCACTTCATGCAATTGGTTTTACACCTTTTAACTATTCTCTCGAATATGCCTCTAATCAATTTGATTAAACTTGATCATAATTATATCGATGCAAAGTTAAATGGGCTTTAATATCAGATATTTTTGATTTCCATTAAAATATTCTGACAGAGCTTTAACTCAAATTTTCAAATCGTTTTTTTGTTTTAATATTTTAATTTTTTTTTTTTTTATTTTGAACAATAGAATATTTTACGTCGCCATCAGTAATAATAAAATTATAAATAGGAACTATCACAAGTATTAGATAGTCAACTAAAGGAGAAAAGAAGAGAAATATTTCTTGTTTTCGGTAATAGGTATATATTATTATATATATGGATGTACAATATATCGTTAGAAAGATTGTAAGAAAAAAAAAAAAAAAAACCTAATATACCCAAGTAGTCAAGGGTTATGGAGGATGACAAAACCTTACAAAATATATCAGATTTAAAAAAAAAAACTATAAAATAAATGGGTAGTAAAAGCTACTTTTAAAAAAAATTAAACTATTAAACAATTTTTCGGTTGGTTTGACAACCTTTCGTTCAAATTACATTTATTTGTCTTAAAACAAAACTAAAATAACTTTTTTTATCTGGAATAATATTTTTTTACACAATACCTGTTTTTTCCCAAAGAAATACTTTCTTCTTTTTTAAATACGTATTAGTCTGGAATTTAACGGAAAAAAAAGAAACACGAAATATTATAAATACCACACCTCACGGTCCCACGCAAACATGCATCTATGATTTTAAATATTTATAATTATCACTAATAGCAGACCCTCAACAATTGTGATATTTCAATTTTAAATATCAGGCTTTGAGCAATGGAAAATATTTATTTATTGCCCAAATTTAAACTTTGTCAAGCGATTCGTTTATTTTTTATTTTGTTCAGCCCAGTTATTGACCTAAAGATTTTTATTGTTTGTTTTTGTTGTATACTTTTTTTTTTCTTTTCTCACCATTGTAAATAATAATTAATTATGCTCCTTTAGTGTTTTGTCCAGACATATTGTATATTTCAATTGTACGTATTTGTTTTTCTTAAGGGACCTAGTCCCAGAATAAAGTTATTTTCAATTTCACTTTATAATATTTATTCAGATGTCAAGATCGATTATTTTTTTTATACATAGCACTATTTGTTTTTTAATTTAATATATTTTGGGTTTCAGTGGTGCTCCTATACATTGTCGAGCAATGGCGGCCCCGAATTCCACCCTCGATTTGGAGGGTTTGGTTGTCACTTTAATTATGGGGTGAAAGATTCCGGTAGCCTTTAAAATAAAATATGCCTTTAAAATACCTCTAAAGTGAAATGGGGAAAGAAATTTTAAGGCACTTCATGTCATTTTTTCCCTCACTATTAGATCTGAATCCCTCTGTATTTTATTAGTAATATTTTTCTTTCTTCATTTATTGAGATTTACAACTGTATCAGTTAATACATCAAGTAAATTAGCTGTCAGATAATATACATGGAAATTATTTTCGGATCTATATGGTGATTTGCCTCACGGGAATCCTAAATATGAACAGTAAATTTGTCTACATTGAATCAGTCATTTTTGGTAACAATAATTTTTATATAGATATATAACTACTTGTTTCAATATGAAAAATCATAATAATAATGCTTCGAGACCTAATTCATACAATATAAAAACACTAGCATTTGTTGCACACATTAAATAGATTTAACATATATATTTTAATTATAACGTTTAAAAGCGTTTTGGCTATTGTATGTGGTCTTGGTAGGCAATGGGTCTTGGTACGTTACTCACTTGGGCTGTTAGGCCGGTCTGGCAAGTTCCACTTATAAGAAGCAAATGATGGTACAATTATGCGCATATGTAACGAAGTATGTATGTACACATATGTTTTCGACAAGTCATCGTTATATAATACGTACTATATAATATAACTAGTAGACCCGTTCCTGCTTCACACGGCTGCGATTTCAACGAGGGGTCATTTATGTTTTTAAAAAATCTCTGTCTGACCAATAATAACAACAAATAACAAAGGTTCCTATCCTATTAGGTTTTTAACTATTTAATATTTCAAATAGACTATTTAAAATACATTTTAAAGGTTTAATGTAGTTCCCATAGGAATCCCATTTAGTTTATAGTAAAACATCTGTTTTCATGAAATATTATTAAATTTGAAATAATTAATAACAATGTTAGTTTATAGATTTATAACAACTTACCATTTATGTTAACAATTCGATAAGTAATATTGTCTCTAAAATATTGCGTACTAAATGGAAGAATGTAACTTGCACGACCCTGTACATTTAACTATTATAACCTCCCTCTTTGCCCATACATATGTCATAAGTTTATGGGCTTACAACAACTTTATATCAATCTGTACAATTCCTTTCATTGCTTATTAAATTTTCTAAAATCTTGCGCTTTCCGATGGTTTATTGTACGTCTATGTTACTATTTATATGATAGGAATAATTTTTTGATGACTTGGTTACAGAAAATTTATTTTTCCGTTTAAATAAAAGCTAAATGCAATGTATTTCACTTACAAACTTTCAGGAAAGAATTCCCTAAATTATGGTGAAAACCGCATCAAAATCCGTCTGGTGGTTTAGAGGGAGTTAGTGGAAATCAAAATCGCTTTATCATTTTATATAAATAGAGATATAATATCTCTATGCAGGTGTGTCTTGTAAGTCGGTAAGAAGGGTCTTTTTGGTGCGCCAGCTATGTTTCAATAGGAAAAGTATCTGTTATAAAAAAATATCAGTTATACTTGAATCAATGTTGTGATTATTCTATTATACAAACACCTCTCAACATATTTTTATTTAAATTATTAAAAATATATATTTTTTAATTAATAAGATGTGTCAATTTTTTGTTTTTAGTTAGGTAGCCAAGTTTTATTAATTGTAGTATTCTTTTGCCCAAGACCTTCTCATGTCTCTTTATAACTCTTCTAATAAAATATAAAATTCTTTCCTGCAAAACTTGAAAGTGGCATAGCGATTCGCCGAGGAATATAAGAACAAAATGATTTTCCTTGATGGAAATTGACAATTGAGACGTTGATTTCCCTTAAAGTACTTTATTAATTTCAGATAATTTTACAGGAAGCGCGAAAATATCTTATTAATTTATTATTAAACCAATATATTTTTTTTATATATGTTATGGATATGGAATGAAATTAAATGTTTAATTTGTACTTTTTGAAATTATAGTATAATTATAAATATTTCTACTGGAAGGAATTAGTCCGGGTGGCGGTCATTAAATGAAACAACTAAATAGTTTCAACTATTTTATTGTTTGCCAACGTTTCGTGTGAGTTTCCATTCTCCCACCATGCGCCCTGATGATGACCCACAAAGGGGGTCGAAACGTTGGCAAACAATAAAATAGTTGAAACTATTTAGTTGTTTCATTTAATGACCGCCACCCGGACTAATTCCTTCCAGTAATTCTCAACGGTCAACTAATTACATCCACAATGATAAATATTTCTAAATCACGTTTTTTAAGCACTTAAGTATTCTTTAGATGAAATCGGATAGCGGATTTAAATATAATCTTGGAATATAAATTTGTCAAAATATCAATTCATTTAAAAATGTCCTTCTGATAATTACCTTATGGAAAAAAGCAGCGTCCCAATTATTTAACCAAGTTCTCACGTCTCCAATTGCTTGTCGGAAACTTCTTTTCGAAAAATATACCTTCATGATAAGTCATTTCCCACATTTTCTGTTCCTGTAAAGTATATTACACAGTTACCTCTAATTTTAAGCAACTACTTAGCTTAACTATTTTCATTATGAACGCAATTGCAAATAGGACAAAATAGTTTTATAACCTAGTACAAGTATAAAACTTAGCATGGCATAATAATAGCTATTACTTTTCTATTACAGATACTTTTCCTGTTTAAAAATAATTAGCGTACCTAAAGTAAAAAAGATCCACGGAAAATATTTTATAAGATAGCAGCCCACATCAAAGAAGCCTGGATCACTACGGGATGAAAATTCAGATTTTGTCTGTATGTTGAACAGGAAAATACCACTCAAAAAATATACAAGGTAATTAAGTTCAAATTACAAAATTCTAGATTAGGCGAAATTCAATTTATGACATTTAGTCTGGTTTAACCAAACATATTGTTTGGAAACTTTTCGCCGGGCCAAAAAGTTCAAATTATGTTAAAACCACTTTTTACTTGTCCATTTTTTCCCTACTAATAATCTAATTTTAGGAAAATTTTCGTTAGTTTTAATTTCCTATAAATGAAGTCGAAGTGGATTTTGTGATTGGTACACAATTTTCGAAACATTTTGTGAAATCAGGTTATTTTCCGACACAAAAGAGTTTTCAGAATGGAATTTATCAATACTGCATTGTTCCTAGTCATAAATGAACACAATATAGTAATAAAAGTTAATAGGTAGTGACGAAAAACGAGTTAATAATTTCTGATTGTATGAAATTGGTTTTTTATATCTAAATGTAATTTCCGTAAAAACGGATAAATGTTTGTTAGAAGGTTAGTGTTGTTATGGATACGAACTGTGTTTCTTAAAATTGAAAACTTTTTTGAATAAAAACTATTTTAAAGCATATATAAAAAAGTATAGAGGTATGAAAAAAGTTTTTCGAAATATTTAATAAAAAATGGAATAGTACTTATTATATTAAACTTCTAAATTTTTCCCCCTATTTTTCGACATATGAACTGTTTAATTTTTCTTCTGTCTAACAAATAAAAAAGACAATTTGAATTTACATAGTCAGTTAAACTATTTCGACACGGTTTTAGAATAGCGAATTAAACTATTTTTTAATAATTACTAACTAATTAGTGTGTATGAAAATACCTAATTAAATAACCTAATAATGAAAGATAAATCTATTTTTTATTGATTTAAGATTCAGGAGGGAAACTTCTCATCCAGAGTGACACATCTCAAGTATTGATTTCTTTTTTTTTTTTTTAACTGAACCAGGAATCAATTTGTGTGTGACACCTTGGTATATGATCTTTAATTTAGCTGTAAAACTTATTTAAAAAAACTTATGATATGGTTTATGAGATATTTTTATCAGATGTATATATTAGTTTATTAGGTATGCTTGTAAATGACATCGAAAATCAATACTGACCATTCGAAGCGGAAAAAAAATGGCAAAATCTTGAAATATTTCTCGAAAAATACA
Source organism: Piezodorus guildinii (assembly GCA_023052935.1). Taxonomy (NCBI): domain Eukaryota; kingdom Metazoa; phylum Arthropoda; class Insecta; order Hemiptera; family Pentatomidae; genus Piezodorus; species Piezodorus guildinii. The sequence continues at coordinate 107,182,321 of CM041295.1, read as the reverse complement.
ACTAACTACTTACCAGTTTATGTTACTGATATGTGACAGACATCTAACTAATTGTTCTTTCTGCTCGCATATTTTAGGCCGAAAAGTCGGAACACAAATATAATCATTTTTTCTTATTAGTATGTTTTTTTTTTATAATTGCACCCTCAGGCAACTTCTTCATTATTTACACTCAACGGTCGACAATGGAGACGTTGATTTCCAAAAGGTACTAGGCAATTTTACAGGAAGCTCAAAAATCTCTGATTAACTCATTATATTCGATTTTTTTCCTTGTAAAATCTAGAATTGTTTTTTACTATAGTAATAAAACTATGTTTACGTTATAGAAGGTAATGTTTAATTATGATTTGGAACTCAATTAAATGTGTAATTAGTACCATTTAAAAAGAATACCATTTCTGAATGTCGTTTTTAAATGTCTTGAGTGATCTTTAGATGAAATCGGATGACATTCAGAAATGGTATTCTTTTTAAATGATACTGATTACACATTTAATTGAGTTCCAAATCATAATTAAAGATACCTTCTATAACTTAAACATAGTTTTATTACTATAGTAAAAAACAATTCTATATTTTACAAGGAAAAAAATCGAATATAATGAGTTGATCAGAGATTTTTGAGCTTCCTGTAAAATTGCCTTGTACCTTTTGGAAATCAACGTCTCCATTGTCGACCGTTGAGCACAAATAATGGAGAAGTTGTCTGAGGGTGCAATCATAGAAAAATGATTATAATTTGTGTTCCGACTTTTCGGCCTAAAATATGCGAGCAGATAGAACAATTTGTTAGATGTCAGTCACATAACAGTAACATAAACTGGTAAGTAATTAGTTGTATTTTTTGAGAAATATTTCAAGATTTTGCCATTTTTTTTTCGCTTCGAACGGTCAATATTGATTTTCGATGTCATTTACAAGCATATTCAGATGCCATCAGGCATTCCATGTCGCATAGGAGAAGAAAAAAAAACACATATGAAGCTATTCAAAGTACTTATTGTGCTGGACAGCTAGTTGAGATCAGATTGAAACGTATATTTTATACTCAATATATAATAATAGAAACAATTATCTGTATCATCATGTTGACAATTCCATTACCTTCTTAGACTTGGGTGTAAGATAAATATTTATGTTGTTTTCTCCGTCGTGTTATATCAAATCCTTTCGCATTATATAATTTATCTACTTTTCATCGATTCTTACTAGTTGAAATTATCGAATTAAAAATGTTATAGATGCTATTAAAATTTCAAATTACTTTTAAGAAAGAGAAAGACATTTTTAAAATTTGGTATTTAAGCCCTACCAGATCATTTTAACGTGAATAAAATATGCATGGAATTAAAGCGCATTTCATTCTACATAAATACAGCGAATTGAATCTAAATAGTTTAGCTGTTTTTTGAGATAATCGCGAAAAGTAATAATTCTTAGTATAATCTCTAACTTCTGGCCCGTCGATTTTAGTGAAAAAGTTTCCGTAACATCCCAGGCAAACACTCGTCATAAATGTAAAATTTAATTTACGTACGACGGACAGTGGGCAAAATCACGAATTTAGGTGGACAAAAGTCCAATGTCATAAAACGTATTTGAGGTTGTAATATCATTCCTGTTCACACAGTGCCTAATAACCAGCAAGTGGGATTATCTTTATTTGATGGTAATTTATTGTGTTCAAGGTGTATTCAGAGCAAAGTCTTTTTGGTTTTATTTAAAAATGGACATTATTGATACAGGTAAGACAATTTCCAAAATCGTTATTAAATATACATTGCAATCTCACCTGTAGAGTTCAATTTAGCATTTGTAAATGTTGAAGCTATCCAATAACGAAAAACTATATGACCCCCAAGTTACCCCAAGGATTTGTTTGTGAGATTTGTTTCATCAATCCTTCTAGTTTTTAGATATTACAAAGAATTTTTGTGATTTTTTGCGTTTTGGGTGATACATGATTTTTTTTTCAGGCACAACACTCCGAATCAAAAGTTTCACAATCTATAATCTCAATAATTTCCTAAATGATATAAAATACATCTATTAGCAGATTTTAGCAACTCCTTGTAATTCGATTTTTTGTATTATTTTTCCAGTATTCTGGGACGTCAAACTTAAAATGTAAGAAGTTTTAGATTTTAGCTAATAAATTGTTGTTTGACCACTGTGCGCTCGCCAATCGTGTCAAAAAATGAATTGGCTTTTATATTTTTTTTTCTTATATTTTTATTCGTAACCTGGACCCCAAAGGTTAAATATAGACAAGTTTCAGAATTTTTTCCAACTAAATAGGTCATATTGTCCACTGTGCGACGTTTAGTATTTAAACTATACTTGTCATATACATACAGACCTTTTGGGAGAATTGTTTTGTTTCGAAAATTTTCACAATCACCATACTTTCTCTTACTGTATATTTTGTATATATCTTAGAGAAAGCAAAAAAAAAATACACATGGGAAAGTAGTTATTTAAAACGTACATTGCTGGACGGTATGTAAGCGAAATGAAACATTAAATATCATCCAGGGTGCATTTCAGTCTATACAAACTAACAATATAACTGTAGGCTAACGCGGACTCAATAATAATTGCAAGGATAAGCGACAATACTGCATGCCAGAATCTAAAATTCAATAATGCCCACACAGAATTTTCAAGTTCCAACTTTTCACAGATTTCTGGGCTATTTAATCATCAATCTGGGCTATTTAATCATCAGCTTCTATTTCCTTAGTCAGATTTAGGAGCGGTTCGAACTGCTGAAAAATAAAGTTTAGAAAAGTGTTACAAAAGTTGTAGACTTCAGTCCCTAACTACGAAAACGCCTATAAATGCTAATCGTAAAAGCGGTACATCTTAGGTATAAAAAATGAGAAACGATTATCTATAACTCGACAAGTTGAAGATAAAAATAATCAAGTCCATCATTTTCCTATTGCGTGATTGAAATATGCTATAATGTTTTTGCAATAATTTACCAGTGCCCACTCAGCATTTTTTTTTCTTGAAATTCTGCAAAACTGCGGCTGAACAGGTTGTTTTTTTACAGCTCGAAGCAGAAATGGAAATATTTCAGCAATGACCATAAATAATTGGCTGATTTGGAGTGCTACAAGCGACTCAATTACTTTTATACTGTGGGCCGTTTGCGTTTCACTGATTATCCTTGGTATGAGGTTACCAAGTCAGATGAGAAAGAAATATCTCTACATCTAAAACATATGAAGGGTCTTGTGTTCAGTTCATATAAAGATTCGTATTGTTGTCAGGACAACAGCTGTGCAATAAGATGATAAATTTGGCTGAAATGACACTCAGCCGCCAGCTTTTCCCCAATGTTTGGTTACCCATTATACAGAGGCTGGGTGTGCCAAAGAAGATTTCCATACACAACAGCTGAAATAACATAATAAATAATTATTCTGCCACAGCCAGGGATCAAACCTGGGACCCAGAGAACAGTAGACAAGTGCTATCTACTTCCTAAATACTAAAGCTTGTTTCCTTCCATAATTAGCCCGGATACTTCCAAAACCATAAACATGCAGTAGTGGTGATAGAAATTGCATCATCAATAAAAAAAGGCTTCAAAATTGAACATTACAGCATGCTTTTAAGATGATGATCACACAAAAATATAATATTATATATTAAAAATTACATAAAAGCACATACAAATTAATGAAAAAATATAGAAGTTAAATTTTTTTCGTAAAATGAATTATAATATTAATTTTCCAAATCGTGACCACTCTTGGTTTGTGTCACTGATATTTTTGTGAAGATTCTTCCAGTTCATGTAACCTAACAATTTTAATTGTTTCTGATAGCAAAATCCTTAAAATTCTATATAATTACAGATTTTATTCTGGTAATAGTTAAAACTACTATCCATGAACTAAAAACAATTATTTTTTTTTTTTTTTTATTCATTACCATAAAAAATTAGATCATAGATGATGTAGTTTCTATGACCACCACTGTATTATGTTTTTGCAATTATAAATCCACGAACCAGAGTCAAATTTCTGTAAACTATATTTTTGAGAGAACCGGGAAACATAAAACATAAAAATGCGTTGCAAGTCATATTTCATTTTTTTATTATTTGATGTCATTTGAGGTCATTATGTCTAAAATATGAGCTTTGACTTGCATTACCTTGTAATTTAAAATGGAAATGCTGACTTGGTCCTTATTACAAGCTACAGTTTGACAAATATTTAGCATTAATTTTATAATGACACTCGCAGAAATAATTTTCCAACGGCATCTTGCGTACAGACGACCAGTTGGGGATTATTACCTTATGGGATAGAGCCAGGAAACACATAGTAATTGACTTAAATTACTATGTAACATTTTAAATGAAGCTAAATCATGAACTGTTTAAGTTTATAATAAAAAAAAACAACATAGAATCGGTGCCTTATATTAATAAGTAACTTGAAGGTCGAGTTAACTACTGATTAAATTCCAAAAGGTGTCAAGATTTTAACACAGAACTAAATTTAATCCACTTCGAAATCTAACCGTTACCCGCCCACCGAAATTTCACGTACAATATTATGTTTTCGGGACCCGGGTTCGAAATTGGGTGAGGCAGGATAATTATGTATTTTGTCCTTTCATCAATAAGGCGACCCTAAGGCATAATTATTAAAATCGTTATAGAAATTTCAAATTTTGATTTATTTCACTGCGTCGTCCGATGGATTGAATTGTAATTAATTATAAATGTTTTAATTACGTTTATAGTTTTTGAAATAATTTTCGGATTATATAAAATAACATTTTCTTAATGAAATCATATTATAAGATAATCCAAAAATATAATGTTTATGATCATCATATCGAAATCTTTTGAAAAAATAAATTAAAACCTGTTCCACTACAACCCATGAAGAGTTTTGGGCCTAGTACATATATACCAGTATGGTACTACCTATACATGTTTCTAGGCCAACGGCCGTGCAGTGAGGTGATTCGGCCGAGATCCGTGATTCGGCTTATCCCCATTTTTGGATACCCACTTTATAGAGGCTGGGTGTGCCCCAGGAGGGTCTCCATGCCCCAGGATCGCCCCCCGGCCGAAATAACAGAATAAACAATTCGAACCCAGGACCCGCAGCACAATAGACTAGCGCTCTACCCACTAGACCACGCCGCTCCCTAAATATGAAAAATATGAACGCCATAAATAGAACCACAAAATATTGATTATTGCTATATTTCGATTTGATCTGAATACTTCTTTCCTTATAACATTATCAATATCCCTAAAATTTCAAGATGAAGTAATGTATTTACGTTATTTTTTCTTTGTTAATCGTTTGTGGTACCAGGCTAAGGTTATTAAAAACTCTGATATTTTATTAATCAATTATATTTAAAAAAAAATAAAAGTGCTCTATTCAGATGGTATCATCATCTTGTTGTTTTAGTACTTGACGAGATAAAGGAAACTTTCCGACAAAAATAATATACATGATTATACTTAATACATAGAGGTTTTATAAAGTGAAATATGAAAACGGTCTTCTTTATTTTTTTATTGATTAGAACAGTCTCTTATTATGTGTGTATAATATATATATATATATATATATATATATATATATATATATATATATATATATATATATACATATATATATATATATATATATATTTATTTATTTATTTATTATCACATTCATTTCATATTTCACATTCATTATCACATACACATGACGTTTCGAGGTCCTATCGTCTTATCTTCAGAATAATTCATTAAAACTAAGAACAGTCTTCAGTTGTAGAGGGACGGAACGTCTGTACGTAAGTTCCAAAGATGAGAACTAAATTTCCAAATTTTGTGAAGAAATAAAATCTTATACTCAGACAATCTTTTTTAATTTACATGGCGAATATTTATACGTTCTTAATACACTTTATATCATAGGTAGAATAATCAGGAGTCAGTCTTTTTCTAAATATTTTAATTTTTCCTACGTTTCGGCTCAAGCTTGTGTGCCATCATCAGGGCTACAAACATCAGAACAAAAGAAATACATATTAATGTGATAATGAATGTGATAATGTGATATTAATGAAAATGTTTTGAATGTAGTGACAATGATAAAATTTAAAATAAAACAGAAAATATACCAACATACTTAAATATTATAGATACAAATAATGATAATATAATAAACAATATGATGATAATAAGCTTAAAAACAAAACTTTAGACTTTAATATAGAATTAAAAAAAAAAAAAAAATATATATATATATATATATATATATATATATATATATATATATTTATTTTATTTATTTTTTTTTTTTTTAAATTCTATATGAACGTCTAAAGTTTTGTTTTTATGCTTATTATCATCATATTGTTTATCATATTATCATATTGTTGTTTTATGTTGGTATATTTTCTGTTTTATTTTAAATGTTATCATTGTCACTATATTCAAAACATTTTCATTATCACATTAATATGTATCTCTTTTGTTCTGATGTTTGTAGCCCTAATGATGGCTCACAAGCTTGGGCCGAAACGTTTGCATAATTAAAATATTTAGAAAAATACTGACTCCTGATTATTCCATCTCTAGTTTCTACAGACGACTATACATCCTCAATATAATACACTTTATATTTCACCACTATATTATTTTTAGTAGTTGTTTTAATGCCATGTATTGATTATTTTTATTAATATATTTTATATGAATAATATTTGTTGGGGAACGTAAGTGGCAAAATACTCTAACACACAAATTTACTTAATTTTTAGTTAATAATAGTTTCATATATATTTTTATTAAATTAATGACTTTATATAACTTTGAAGAAGGGAAAATCGCCTTAGCGACAAGATTCCCGAGGACTTACATAACACAGATCAATAAATTTTAGAATCTTATTAAAACTTCTAAGTACTATCTCAACGGACTTCTAGAGCCGGTTGAAAAAGAAAAGAGAGATGTAGTTCGATTGATAACGGCCTCTTTAGAACGTACTACCATCAAGAACCGAGAAGAGGAAAAAAAAAACTTGTTAACTCACCATTGAATAGCGAGGAGGCATTAAAAAAAACATAAAAATAAAAAAGAGAGGGAAGTAAAGAAAAGAAAAGCTGAAAATCCCAGGGAAGAAGGTTCGTTCCAGAGATAATCGTGGAGAGCGTGGCAGGTTCCGGTTAAATGGCTGCTGAATAGAAGCGGGAAAAACGCTATAGCCTGGGGAAGAGTACCTGTTTCTGCTCTTATACACGGCCCTCTTCATCCTTCGTCTTCTATCAAACACTAATCCTCATCATCACCGTGGAATTAAGTCGCGTCAAAGCAAGGGGAATATGTTGTCTGTATCGGAATACAGGATAAGTCTTATGTTCATACCAAACTTTGAATCGTTATACCTGGGAAGGAGTCCTGTGTCTATCCCCTCCGATTCCCAAACAGATCACTGGAATTGTTTTTGAAAAAAAAAAAAAAACTCTAAAAAGTAAAGAACGTTCGATTGGATATGCTTATACTGTCATCCTCCAAGAATATTGGCGTAGATTTGTAGCTGTCTACGGCATCTACAGCCATTTCCTTGGCAAACATACCATTTTTTTTGGGCAATGTTCAAGACTAATATGGAATACAGAAAGAAATCTAAATCAAAATGTAGGATAGCCAATCTCGTTCTAGCACAGGATCGCAAATTTTGCGTTAATGCCACATTTTGGAAAATTTCCCTAGGAATGGGGAGTAGAGCAGCCCCCTCCTTTCCAAGCGCATGCTAGTGAATATAAAAATATTTTTTTAAATAAATACTAAAATTTAAAATTAAAAAAAAAAAGTTCGGTTAGCTACGCCTATGGTGCCGACTTCTGGGCACAATCACATGGATTAATAGCTGTATCTAGGAGATACAGGCATATGAAAGCCTAACATTGGTTAGTTACTAATACTAATGTCTACAATAGGAGACAGAAATATGTCATCTAAATCAAATCATTTGATTGTCAGTCTTTTTCAACGAAAGGAATACTAGTTTGGTCTTTATACCGTCTAATTAATTTTTAAAACAGGCATAGGATCTAGACCCCCCGCATAAGTATATAGGAAACTTCTAAAAATGTTTTAAAAAGAAATATTTAGAAGTAAAAAATAAAAAGTTTGGGTGTCGACCTCAAAACATATTGTAATGGATTAGTAGGTTTCTCTGGGAGATACACACAGCCATATTCTATATTGTCCATCTTAAAATACCGGTTAGCATCGCATGATCACAATACCACAAAGAAATATGCCAACTAAATCAAAACGTAGGATTGCCAGTTTTGTGCTCAGACCTAATTGTGAGATTTCATATCACGGTTAGAATTGAGGGGCTGCTTTTTCCACTCTTCTCTTAGACATGTTTTAAAAAAGAAAACATTTTTTAGAAAATGTAGAAATAATTTATATATACGTATATATATACGTATGTATGTATATATATATATATATATATATATATATATATATATATATATATATATATATATATATATATATATACGTACGCTAAGTAAATAACTGAAGGACATAGGGTCTAAACAAACACCTGTCCATATTTATTCCAGTAAATTGTAATGGATTTGATATTTCTTCAGTTATTTAGATCCACCTTGCTTGTCTGACAAATGGTTTTTACTCTATTTTAACGGGATACAACTTTGCCTAACGCTTGCTAACCTAACGTGTAAATGGCATTCTTTGGCTTGACTTGCACATGATTGAATATATGCCCCATCCACTTCTTGCAGAAAGCTCACCATAGGCGCTGATGGATTCACAGACTATTTACATTTATAGAAATTATAAATTATTTTTAAAGGATTTTTCAGAAAAAAAAAGGAACACTAAAAATAACCGCCTAAAAAAGTTTCCTTAATTGATATCTCCTTTTAAATCAAATCATTATTTTTATTTGCTTCATTTTTTGTATTTTTTATAAGTGTAAACTTCTTTTAGCGCACCGCACATAGACTGTGATTGAAGTCCATCACGTTGAGATGAAAAGCTTGATCGGGTGGACTCGGGACCACCGAGTTTACCCAAGCGAGAAAGATGATCAGCTACACTTCACTTCTGTGTCGATGTGTTTACTACATTCAATTTATTTTGTAATATTTGCTACTGATAATCATTTTAAATTAATTTTATCGATGGTTTTTAATAGTTATTATTGATACGACATAATAATTATTATCTTAACAATCATTTGTTTTATATTGTGAGATTAGTGCGTGTAGTTAGTGGTGTATTATATAGTGGAAAAACATTTAACAATAAAAAAAAAATTGATACGTATACGGGTTGCAATAATGAAGAACAGGAAAGTTTCGTGAAACAAACGTTGCATAAAATGTCGACAATTGATACAGGAGGATTGCCTTATGAAATAATATTTGTGATAGGCAAATATCATATGTTAACGACTAATGTCGACATTTCCGACGGATTAGTAAACGGTGCTGAAGGAAAATTGTGCCTTATAGATTATGATGATGGTGTTGAAGTCAGCAGTTTGGATTATATTTACAAAAGCAGAAAAAGTTAAAAGAAAAATTAGGAGCCAAAGTTTGGAGTTTATGTGGGATCATAAAATTTTTAATAATGATGTGCCAATTGCTAGAAGATCATGTACAGCTAAATAATAATAAAACAATAAACGCCAAGCCTAATCATTTTCCAGTCATGTCTGCATGCGCAGTAACAATACACAAGTCACAAGGAGCATCTTTTGAAGTGGTCTATGAATATGAAAAAACACATTCTCAACAATTAGTGTACGTTGCATTATCGAGAGTAACGCGCATCGAAGGGCTTCTCAATGTAATTAAAAATAACACTTGCACATTCTTTTACGGCCGAAGGGGGTCTGCATCTATCGATGACTTACAAACTTAATTTAAAAGTTTATCACTGAGCAGACGTTAAAAAATTACTTCTTTGTCATCAAAAAATACTTTATTTCCATCAGAAATGGAATATCAACATATTCATTAAATTCTCAAAGTCTTCGCGCACATGATCTGGATTTTGATGACGGTGTTGGTCAAAATCCAACGATATTGCTTTTTGTCTAAAACATGGTTCAACAACCAAGAAAACATCGATATCTCAAATTTCCATTGTATTAATAAATTTAAGCGGCTGAGAGCTGCAAGAGTAGCCATATATAAAAGTAATAGAGACACGACAAACATTATAACTTCACTGATGGATGGATGTTTCATTTAGGAATTCTCAATCGTACAGTTTTAATGAATCTTCTATTGGAGAACTTTGTGTTGCAAAATGTGAAGCAGAAAATGGACTACCCATCATAATAGCTGCCATTTATATCTCACCTAATCAAAGCTTAAAGAAAATAATTGAAATTTGCAATGAAAATTTACTTATATATACAACAGCAGGGACTGTTTTGCATAATCGAAACTTAGATAAATTACCCATGACCTTGAGTGGAGATTTTCATATCGACTTTTCACAAGAAACAGCAAAGCCTTAATTGATTCTTTAAAGACCACATTGGATTTAAGTATGTCAAATAGTAGAAATGAACGTACAACAAAATACCGGAAAATATCAACTACAATTGCTGAATTTTTTTTAGATATAGAAGTAAAATTAAATCAAAAGTATTTATTTTTTATTTTAGTTATCACAAACCCATTGTATCCTTTCTAGAAATACAAAAACGAAAAGAAATAATTTAATTTGTATAGAATTAAAAAACAACAACTTTAATTTATGATTTGTTTCTTATTTTTGCTACTAAACCAATCCATAATAATATTACATAATATTATTTACTATACACTCACATATAATAAATTATATATATATATATAAATTACGATTGCCAATGAAGTTTTTATCATGGATCATTTCTAGAATATTTAATATCGTTTCACTTTTACAAAAATGTGAAAATTCACCTAAAGGTTTATTAACACCCATAAGAGTGGGTTGAAGAATATAATAACGGAGAGAGCTGATGCTATTTTAGAAAGTTTCTTTTTTTTTCTGCAAGATTATATTCCAAAAGAAAGTTTATATAGAAAATTCCGACTATAGAAAAATTTCTCATCATTCTCTGTATTATATAGATCTATAGGTAACAGCAAATGGCGTGGAACTTTGAGTAGTCATTCTACTGCAAAGGAAGTTTGGATTAATCTTTTAAAATGATCCTTTTTTCTTTTTCTTTTTTTTAGCCTAGTGTTCATATTTCTATATTATAGAATGTGCGAAAATAATTACTTTCACTGCTGTTGCATCATGTTATGTCGCGAGTCACTTCTCTACGTTCGAATTGCTTTTGTCTATAACACTTTCAATGGTTTATCATTCCAGGACTACGATATTATCTCATCTTAATTATCGATTTAGAAAGTGATTCCCATCGGTAGATGTATTCCATTTGCTTATAACATTTCGACAATGAATGAATACCATCCCTTACAATAACAATTATTGAAATTTAATTAGTAATAGAGGTAAATTGACACGCATGTTTCCCAAAAGAATACAGGAGATTATTTACGAAATAGATATTTTGGCGTATTTGTATTCTAATCCTTTAATATTACTGAAATGCGTCATCTGATTTCATCTATAGAAACAATTATTATAAATTTGATTTTATTCCAAACCATAATAAAAAATTTTCATCCCAGACATAAGTCCGTTAAAAAAGAGTTTGAAAATTTCAGTCTTTCTTAAATATTACTGATTTAATTTCATTCCAAAACATACTAAAATCGCCTTCATTAACATTTCAAATTAACTTTTTTGCTTAGTAAACATTACAAATTGAAACGGAATATATTACCATTGTAGTTTGATAACTACTGTCCTTCTTTCCTTATGTTGGCAATATTTTTTGTGATAGCAGAGCACCAGTTTGAAACCTATGACTTCCTGTTCTACAAAATCCTTAAATAATATTCCGTTTGCATCGGTTGAACAGATCCGATACCTAGGATTCTATCTTATTAAAGGTCTTACTTGGATTCCTAATACAAGACTGAAACGAAAAAAAAAACTGTCCCAAGTTTTCGACTATTGCAACACTTACTAGACAAACGCTCAAACCTTCCACTGAACTAAAAAAGGCTCATTTATATCACGATCATAACGCCGATATGTAATTACGGAGTAGATCTTTGGAGCACTACTAAACAATCAAATTATTCTCGTATCCAATGATTACAATAAAAAATTCCTTCGTAAAATCCTCAATACTTCTTACTTTGTCGCGAATAAACACCTTAATGTTGCTTATGGTGCTAATTTGGCACGAGCCAGTTACTAATTCTTTCATGGAAAACTCCATTCCCATTCTAACCCACTAGTTTCGATCCTTGCCTGCTCGCCAATGCCTGATAATCCTTCGAGGCGTCTGAAAAGAAGATGGCTCCGAGACCTTCTGGCTTAGAATATTTTTGGAGTGCTGTGAATGTTGTGCCAAGAAAGCATTCTGCATTTCTATTGATCAGGAAACTTTCTATAATAATTTCATGAAATTAATGAAGAAATTATTAAACTTTTTAATTTGAAGAGCTAGGAAATAAGTTGAATTGACTAGGACCCTTCAGATGCGACCCCTCCCTGCTCAACGTTCGCACCCCTTCTTTTCATCAGGAACAAACCAGTTTCACAGTTGGAGGTCTACCACCCGTTTTAAACGCTCTATATAAAAAAGTTATCTTTAGGAGGGTGGTTTGTTTCATCCGATTTTGTACTTTGTAAATCATAAGGTCGAGGAACGGATAAGGAACGATCTGTGGATTGTGCTGAAGAGTGGACCGTAGTGTATAAATCTGAAGGCCTAGAGCGAATATAAATGTTATGAACAGAGGATTTGAATTGTAGGAGGTCGAAAATAAACGATGGACGGCGTGATTGGATAACTTGGTAAAGGAATGATGCCAGGAAAAATAGAGTTCTCTACACGCACGTATTAAGTAATATTTCTCTGAAAGGCTTTTATGAAGTTCTTACGGAACCTCTGGTAATAGAGTTGAAATTTTTACATGCTTTTGTAGCAGGGAATCTAAAAATCAGGTCAACACATGTCACGTCATAAAGCCTTTGATAGGATATTTAGTAGGAATAAAACTTATAGCCTTATCATTGTTATTATTTAATTTTAATAATAATAAAAAAAACATTGTGATTATATATCAATATATTTTGTTACTATAAGCCTATTATGCATATTGTAAAGATACATATAAAATTGTATTTTGTAAAATAATTTATTTTTATCCCCCGATTCTTACATCATACCTCAAGTTTTCTGATTTAATATAAAAATTTTATAAGATTTTTAACAACTTATATTAATTGCTATTTAAAATTTTTTTGTGGAATAAGTACCCAATTTTATAAATATATTGGTTGGCCACAACTGGTCCTCTGCTATTGCAAAAAAAAAGCCAACATAAGGAAAAACATGATAACTGCACTGTTATTATATTCCATTTCAATCTGAAACCTTAATTAGCCAAAAAAGTTAATTTGAAATGTTAACGAAAGCGATTTTAGTATGTTTCGGAATGAAATTAAATCTGTACTAAGTACTTTTAGGAAAGACTGAAATTTTTAAACCCTTTTCTAACGGACTTATGTCTTGGAAGTTTGTTTTATTATGGTTTGGATTTAAATTAAATTTAAAATAATTCCTTGGATAATAAGTGGAAGGAAGAATTGAAACTAGCAGGTTACATGTAATGTAGGTACATATGGAACGTTATGCATAATATTATTCTTGATTATGTAGGGAGCATTGAGGATTATAAGAATTTGATCCATGGTTTCCCAAAACCCGTCAAAGTTCAACTCAGTAAGTCCAGATTGGCCTTAAGATAGTCATGCAAATGGGCCATTTGTAATCAAGTGGAAGATTGAACGTTTGTCTAGTAAGTGTTGAATAACCGAAAACGGCAGTCTTTCAAAATAAAATGGAACCTTAGATTTTTTCTGCACAAGTGAACTCAATGATTGTTCCGACTCGATTGTTGATAAAATCTCGACTAGAGGTGGGAGCGAGTGAGTTACTAGAGAAGTGATAAGTATAGGAACGGCGTTGCCTTCGGGAGTGTATCGAATGAGATCCTACGACAATGGGCCGGGACATTGTTCCCAGTCCCCGGGCAGCAACAATGCTCCTTTGTAGCCCCATCATCACTAATCACCCTATGAAATGTTCACCAGATCCCCGGGCGCCCGAAATTCCTCCTCGCTAGGTGGCTTATCAAGAACACGCTACGAGTGACCGTGTGCCGAAAGCATCCGACGTCCAAGAGGTAGGACACATTCCAGGATTTTTCTACTGAGAAGAATGCATGACGTGTTCCTTATTTTGTTCAAAAGTCTTAACGTTATTTTAAATAGAAAAACGCTGCAAATTATTACACAACGGTTTATTATTTCCAAATGACTATATTTGGGTATAACTGTTTAATAGCAATTAACTAATATGAAAAGCAATAAACAATCCAAAGGAAAATGGTCAATCACCACCGCTAATTTCAAAACGATATATCTCTGCTATTTCTAAACCTATTTTAAGAATTCTTTTCTATTTTTTTTTTTTCAATTTGTTTATTGGTATTTATTTATTAATTAGTATTTATTAATTTTTCTTTAAAAATAACCGTGTTAGTACGTATATATAGGTAAAATTTCAATTATTTTTTCTGTTTTATAATTAATAGATCCTCATACAAGACTGAAACGACAAGAAACTGCTCGAAGATACAGATTACTGCAATACTTACTTGACAAACGTTCAAAACTTCCAGTATATTACAAAAGACTCATTTACATCAATATTTTTTTTTTCAGAAACAGTTCTTTATTGAGTAATATTACAATCAGTCCAATTTAGGACATTTTTAATGCATCAATAATATCAGATCTAATTGGACATATGGAATCGAGCATTGGGGCTCTACTAAACCATATGATTCCTTCCGCATCCAATCCTTACAATCCAAATCCTTCGCAAAATCCTGAATGCCCCTTATTTTGTCACAAATCAACTCCTCCATAATGACCTAAACATCCCATTTGTTGCTGACACAGCCGATGCACCTAGATGATGTATATAATAGATAGATATACCTCTTTTCAATCCACAAATCCACTTGTTGTAATCTGTCTTCCTTACATATTCATGATAACCCTCCAAGGTGATTGAAAAGAAGGTGGCCCAGGGACCTACTGCCAGGGAAGTTCTACCACTGGTTAGTTCTTTTTCAAAACATTTTCTTTACTATGCATATTTACACATTGTGTTATGTAATACAGTTGTAAATTACAATAAAAATATAAAAAATTAATAATAATTTTAAAATTCTGTAGAATTTTTTCACTATCTTAGAAATTAAGAGAGTTACAAGCGTATATATAGGCAAAATTTCAATTTTTCCCTTTTCTTTTTTTTTTTTTAATTCATCCTAAAACCCAATCTTAAAAAATAACTAAAGTTATAGGTATGAACGGTATGTTATGTTACAATGTTTATGTTCGGAAAAAAAATTATTACCTAAAACAATATTTGTGTTCTCTCCTCCAAATATCTATTATTGAATTCGTTCGACTTGTATGTAAATCCCTTTTTTTTATCAATACTAACGAGATGAAATGGTTATTTTTCTCGAATCTATAAAATTAGAGATTTAAAGGAAGAAAATAAAAAAAAACAGCAATTGAGCCCATATTTTAATCAGAGTGAAACCTACATGATATTAAAGCTCATTAAATATTACATTGCCTCAGCGTGTTTAATTTGAATCGTTTGACCTGTTTTTGAGAAAATTGTAAAAAGGCGCAAAATGCATGATATAAAGTGACTCTTCTGGTTAGCTGATTTTGTTACTGTAACATCTCAGGCGTTAAGTTGTCTTAATTCAAATATTGTCACCATTGCAATACAGCCCGTTACTTTTATATATATATATATATATATATATATATATATATATATATATATATATATATATAAAACACGTAGAAACAGATTTATTTTATATCGAGTTAAAAAAATGACACCTTTACGTTTTTTCTCATTTAAATGTATGTTGTATCATTTATATGTATAATTTTGGTCAACGATATTTTTAAAAATTATCTAGTAGTACAGCAATAAAGATGTTTTTTTTTGCCTAAAATATTATTGAAAACATTTCAATGATAGTCCGATTGAAAGCGTTATATCTCGTTTTGACTTTATCTGACATAAGCATTATTGTACTCTTTAGAAAGAGGAAAACGTCCTCGTTTTAGAAATATAAACATATATATTATTAATTTTATTCTGATATAATTAAAGGTTTATCTCTATCTCCATTGAAGGGAATGAAAAGAATAAGTGTAGATTTTTTTTTTTTATGTAGAAAAGTTAAAAACATAAAAATCAGAGAGGGGTAATCCCGGTGCAATCGTTTATAATTTATGTGTATCATGAAGTTTGTTAGAATCTACGTACATGTGATCCAAAATCAGTCATTGTTTATTAGACGTTATTTGGAGTACTTAATTTTTTTTTAATTAGTATTTTTAACAATCTAGTCAGGTAATTTTAACAAGTCCGACACGGTTTAGATGTAACGACAGGTTATATAATCGCTCCATAATAATGATATAACCTGATCAAAGAAAAAAGTGCCATAATAAGAAAAAGTAGTAACGTCTGAAGATTGCTAATTTAGGTTTATCACTGTTCCTCAACTCAATAATAGAGCAATAATAACATATATACCTGTACCTGAAGGGTCTTGGGCTCAGTACATATAGAGGATTCGTACTGTTTCTAGGCCAACGGCCGAGCAGTGAGGTGATTCGGCCGAGATCACGCTTAGTCGCCAGGGGTTTTCCCCATTTTTGGGTACCCACTTTACAGAGACTGGGTCTGCCCCAGGAGGGTCTCCATACCCCAGGATCGCCGGGTACTCGACCCGTTACCGGGGGTACCAGGCTAAAATAACAGAATAAATAATATTCCGTCATAACTGGGATTCGAAACCAGGACCTGGAGCACAGTAGACTAGCGCTCTATCCACTAATAACATATATAACCAAAAAACAAATAAATAAAACAATGTCAGTTTTACATTTAAAAAAATCTGGTAAGCTCAACCCACGAATTCCCCTTCGCCTCACTAGTTAAGATTAATTTTAATATTTTTATCAAATTAAATTTGAAACGAGAATAATGATGTTTCCATAGAAACATTTATTTTGCATTAAATTATATAACAATAGAAATTATTACCTACAACTATCATTTAATTTTATCCGAATTTCGTCACTATGTATCGTATTCAACAACTGTGCTAAGTTGGATGACATTACTTCTAAAATCTTCAGCTGTCCAACGGTATGTTATGCATCTATTATACGTCTATTTTAACGTGTGGGAAAAAATTTAGCTAACAAAATATTTCTGCTTTGTTCTCTTACGATTAGATATCAAATTATTTCAAATTGTATATTAACCCGTTTTTATCAATGCTTACAAAATGAAAAGCTTATTTGCTTCGCATTTACAGAACTAAATGTATTTTAAAAGAAGGAAATTTAAAATATCGGAATTTGAGCCCTGTCTTACTATTTCAATCACAAATAAACCTACATGATAAATAAATAAAGCCCATTAAATTTTACATTGGTGAAGCGTGAAAATCGTTAAAAGGTGCAAAATTCATGGTGTAACTGGTAATGTTGATTCAGATATCAATAGGATGAAACAAATGTAATATCTGAGGCATTTAACTAATCTAACAACTTTTCGTTTTTGAGCTGGACTTCCATACACACACACACACATAGACCATATTGTGAGATTTTTTTTTTTTAGATTCAAATTTCCTGCGGATCTGGCCTGTACCAGGTATCACTCCTTCTATAAAAAACTCCACCCACACTCTAATCCACTAGTTTCAATCCTTGCTTTCACTTCAATTCCTGACAATCCGCCGAGGCGTCTGAAAAGAAGATGGCCTCGAAACCTTCTTGTGTAGATTCACTACAGTGTAGATAGGGTAGTTTATCTTCATGTTTTTTTTTGTTTTTTTTCATGTGTCTTATCATTGTAGCATATTTACTTGTTGTATGAACATACAGTTGTAAATTTCAATAAATAAATTAAAAAAAAAAAAAAAAATTTCCTGCGGATTTTAAGGACATCTTATAACTATTGATGAACAACATATTGATTTTAAATTATTTTTTTCTTAGTAAAGGCTGTTTATTTATGTAATATGTATATTTATGTTTCAGGGACGAAAAAAAAAGATTCTGCCGAGGTATGGTGGGTAATTATGTATGTTAATGAGGTAATTGAAGTTTATAAAACCATTTCCTAACAAGATATTACTTGAGTAATCAAAAATTAATTATTCTTTAACAGGTAAAGAATAATTTTATTTCTTTTTAAAAAAAATCACGTTTTCTCGCTATTTTTCATATTCCAACTAGGAAATTAAATGTGTTAATTATTATAAACTCTATTGACATAAAGCAATATTAATATCATTTAATCAATTGCGATCTATTACAAAACTCAACAGCAAAGGGAGCAAGAAAATCAAGAGTAGAACGGAACTGGCTATAGTCTAAACCTTTAATTGTTTCCGTGTAACTGTAAAATTAAAATTAGTATAGCTTATTTTATCAAGCATTATTTCAAGCAATCATTTATAATCAATCAAATCTGTTTTAAATGTAACTTTCATTTGTATAATGATAATTTTTTTTTATTGTTATTCCTTTCAACCCTCAAAAATCATAAACTTCAACTTTTTTTTTTTTTCACTGGCGCGACACGCCGTGCAGGCCCTGGGCCTCGCGGTGTGATCTGAGAGATTACACTCGCGTTTCACGATGAAATTCGTAGAGTAGGGTCATCACTCCCTACGCCTAATAAACTTCAACTAAAAGTGATAAAAATACATTTTCAAATAGAACCATTTTTTCGATGAAAAAAAACAATTTTTAATAATTATTATTAGTTATAGTTATAGTTCAATGTACATTAATTAATCAATAGAACCATCTCTTCATATATTTTAATCAATTAGAAATCAATAATAATTATTAATAACTTTTCCTCCGCTTCGAAGCCATGTCTAACATCTGGGGCAAGACCAAAACAGTACGTATTTTTTATCTAATCATCAACAATTTATAAATTTAAGTTATTTTAAACGAAGTTGAAACTATTTAGCGATCTTTATAAAATTACCTGATTTAAAAACACTTTTAAATTATGTCATATTCATTATTTATATAAAATCTTACATTTTTATATTTTCTTTCCCCTATTTACACACATCAAATTTCTTTCATCGTTGTATGTATCACACTCTCTTTATATCCGTTATAATATACTTCTGGATCAATGGCAGGCAAAAATATCAAAAAAAGATAAAGGGAGAAAACACTTGATATATTGGGGGGTCACCTGTGTAGTTAGCATAGCAGCATTCTATGGGCAAGGTCGTGGGTTCGAATCCGGCTGATGGCCTTAGGGTTTTTAAAGGGAGTAAAAAGTCTCTAATTATGCCGTCTTTCGGAGGGGACGTAAATGGTGGTCACGTGTCTTTGCGATGTCAGGTAGTAAGATCACTATCTTAATTAAACCTGTTTCTGCAAAATTTAGGATTTCCATTGTACCAAAGTGAAGTTAAATGAAAAACAAACTATATATCTATATTCGGTTGCTAAATACACATGCTATAAATATTATTGGACAATCTGTAGGAGTATTTTATAATTACATGAATATTACAATTACATGAAACTGAGTTTGTAAGTAATTGTATTTGTTATTACAGTGGAGGTAAAAGTTCATTGCTGAATTAACGGGGTTTCGATTTCAGCACTAAACTTTCTCTTGCTTTGTTAATTATGGGTCTATTCTGTTTCCAGGCCCCCGATTATATATCTGTAACCGTTTCTATATGATGAGACTGCTACTATGAGTAACTTTTATGAACAAATCAAAATATCTTTTATTGAAAAATAAAATAACATCTAGGTTGTGAATTTGAAGTCTGCAGCCGTGAAGTCCTTGATTAAAATTGTTTGAAACAAATCCTGTCCTATGTTCCTCTTCCTCGTCCATATGAATTTACAAAGGTAGTATATGCGTTCCACGCCTAACCTTGTTGCGCCTATTTGCTAATGACCACTTATTTGTGTGAGCTCCAGAGCCCGGGTCGACGAAATTTATGGAGTCTTATGACCCGAAAAAATGTCTTGGAAAATAACATGTGTTTTTATATATCAATAAAATTAATGGTGTTGCTTTTATTAACAGTTTCATCATAATGAGTTACATAACCGGAGGCCTGGAAATAGAATATACCCAAAATTACCTTCTTAAGAATGAATTCTAATACCTCGAAATAATTTCCTAGTGGTTTAAAACAGGAGGTTGGAGTTGATGTGTTTTTGACCAGCTGCTTTTCTAAGGCAGCGGTAGCTTCAAAAACTAGCTTATTCGATATATTTAATGTATGTTTATACTAATATTTAATGAAACCATTGGATTTCCTTTCCAAAGGTTTCGTGTTTATCAATTCCAGTAGATGGCATGCAGGGTAAGATTAAATTAGACAGATTTCAATGGATGACATTATTATTTAAATTAACTTAACATTTATACAATCTATTTACACAATGCCTGAGAATACTGAGGGACATTATAATTAAACTTGCCATACAATATTACAACCAAAGAAAATACCTTTAAAACACTTAGTCGGCTGGCGTAGGTGGAATCAGTTTTAGGCGCCCATTCTCGGCTTCATCCTCCAGCTGCTCTGACCCCGATAGACTTCCTCTTAGTGTTGATGGAACTTCAACTCTCGAGGCTGGAATAAGACTTCGAATCTCCTTTCTCGGGGCTGATATGGGAAGTCCAGCTTTTGTCCAGGCTAGTAGCTGGGTTCTAGAATGTACCAAGTGTACCGCGGGGGGCAGCCCACAGACAGCCCAAGCCCACGTACAATCCAAGGGGGTCGGGGAAATGCCTTTTGACTTTTGCCAACAAAGTTTATTAAAATTTATTTAATTAATATAATAATTATTCAATCCTAACTTACTCCCCTCAGTATCCTCAATACATTACAGAGTAAAACCTTGATCACATGTTTCTTCAAAATACAAGCCCCTTTACAAGCTGCCATGGGACAGATTTAATCATTTATTCAATATTTCGCTTGAGTTTTAGCTCGATCTTGTGTTAAAAATTCCTTTTTCCGATAGACGAAATCAGTATCAAAAGCCCGACGAAAAATATCTAAACATCTTTTGTGACTTATCCAAAAATAAACTATCTTGGAAACATTGTTCTTTTTCATCCAACCACTAAAAATCGCGAATGCTTATATTTATACTCAAATATGCTTTAGGAATTAAACAGGTAGATAATATGATCGACACCGTAAAACATCCATTTTCATAACGAAATTTCACTCCTACCGAAACCCTGTATGCCCCAAACGGCCAAGTTGGGAAAATCGAGAGGAAAGAAAAAAAAAACTGGCTCTATGGGTTCACTTCAATCCGCAAAACATTGAATAACTAAAGTTTAAAAAGAATACAAGATAGGTATTTATTCAAATACAGATAAATAAATAAAATAATATATACTATATACTATATATACAACACTTACTAGACAAACGTTCAAAACATCCAGTATATTACAAATGCTCATTTACATCAATCAATCAGTCCAATTTAGGACATTTTTAATGCATCAATATTATCAGACCTATTTGGACATATGGAATCGAGCTTTGGGGCTCTGCGAAACCATATAATTTCTCCAGAATCCAGTCCTTACAATCCAAAATCCTTCGCAAAATCCTGAATACTCCTTATTTTGTCACAAATCCATAATGACCTTAATATCCCATTTGTTGCAGACATAGCCCGTGATAGATACTCCTCTTTTCATTCTAAACTTCCTGCTCATACAAACCCACTTGTCCGTAATTTATCTTCCTTAGATATCCCTGATAACCCTCCAGGGCGATTGAAAAGAAGGTGGCCTCTGGACCTACTGCCTTAAAATATTTAGTGAAGTGCTACCACTGGGTAGTTCTTTCTCAAGACATTTTCATGACTTTTTATTCATTCCTCATATTTACTTATTGTGTTCTTTAATACAGTTGTAAATTGCTATAAATAAATAAATTAAAAAACAAATATTTTATATAAAAATACATCTGTCTTTTAAACTCATTATTTTTGAAACGTCAGAAAATGATAAGTTGTTACTGCACAGTAATAGTCACATGTCAGCGATCCCTAGTAATTAATCACTCAAAACGTTTGCAGAGTGGTTTCAATTGCAAGCCGAGGATTCACAAATATTTTAGGTAATTGAAAATTACTGATACCTCGCGGACCCCCTGGACATGGCCTGCGGGCCACTAGTTGGCTACTACTGAATTAGAGGAATCAAAATCATATTTTTTAAACAGTAAATGTTTTTAGAATCAACACTCAACTAAACCCCGCGAAAATTGGTTAACGAAAATTAGGATCTCTTTTACATACTTTAACATCCCGGGGAAATAAATATGTAGTAGTGAATTGAATAAAACATAATATTTAAATGCAGCCTTCATTTTAGACAGTGTTATATTGTATGTGGATTGTTAAGAATGACTAGACGCTAGGTCAAATCACACAATAGGAACTCAAGTGACAAAACCTGAAAAAGGATGTTTTTGTTTGAACTAATTTTAGAACCTCAGGATAAGATCTGCACACTGCGCGTTTTTCTTGTTTCGCAAGAGTTTAAGGCCAGGTCACCTGATTCATCTAGCGTTTAAATAAATAGAGCAGTTGTCCTCATCCTAGTGCTTGTCTGAAGTCATGTACGCACAAGAGCAATACTCAAACCCTAGAGCACAAATTAGGGATAACCCTAGCGGCTAAGCTTGATCTTAGCCGAATCATCTCCTTGCAAGGCCGTTGGCCTAGAAACAGTGCTAATCATTTTATATTATAAACAATAGACTCTTTATGGGTTGGAGAGGTACAGGCTTTTTTTTTTTTTATCTCATCAAAGCTGCAAATCTCTTATAAAATCTGCAAAACGCCCTATAGCATAAAAGTTATTAAATCGTTTGTAAACTGAACTCAAATGTCAATGAAATGTATTTTTCCCTATTATAATTTATTTTTATGTTTTCAGTTATTATTAAATATAATATGTTTTTTATATTTTTTCAAGTATCAGTAGCTATTTATGTGAGGAGAAAAACTTAAAGTTTTAGGAAGTCACGGAAGTTACTCTAACCGAAGGATCGGCGTAGTCCAATACAGAGCGCTGTACTACTGTTCTCTGGGTAACGGGATCGAATCCCGGCTGTGGCAGAAAAATGTTTATTCTTTTATTCCAGCTCCTCGATGTAGTGGGTACCCGAAAATTGGGGAAAAACCTTGGCGGCTGAAAAAAAAAGGCCTAATCATCTCATTGTTGGTCTATAAATAGTACGAACCCCTTTATGTTATGAACCAAAGACCCTTCATAGGTTGGATAGGTAAATTTTGTTTATTTGTAATATTAATTAACCAAGTGAAAAAATTATCCGATGCTCTATGATAACTTTAACTACTTTGTGAATCGAAGGTTCTTAAAA
This sequence comes from Piezodorus guildinii, assembly GCA_023052935.1. Taxonomy (NCBI): domain Eukaryota; kingdom Metazoa; phylum Arthropoda; class Insecta; order Hemiptera; family Pentatomidae; genus Piezodorus; species Piezodorus guildinii. Next base: position 107,158,594 of record CM041295.1, on the reverse strand, counting down.
ACCAGGTGAGCTTCAAGGAGCCTTGTTGCAAGAAGATGTTTCACGTGGTTTTGATTGTTGCTCAGAAAGCCTTGTGTATTATTGGCTTTCTAGCAATAATCATAATCATGAAGAGGCAATGTTCAACGGTATGACCACTTCATGAAGGCTACTTTCATCGTCACATCTCTTTGGAAAGGTGAGGGACTGAATAATTACTTATTGTCCTAATATTTTGTATTTATTTATTTATCATATATACAAATAGTATATATATATGTATGTGTGTGTGTGTGTGTGTGTGTGTGTGTGTGTGTGTGTGTGTGTGTGTATGTGTGAATTCCAATAAAGAATAATTAAAAAAAAAATTAAATGGTGACAGAAACATGCTGAAGAGTCATCACCTTTATTTAATAACCAATTCTTCAAAATATTTTTACCAAAAAAATTAAATAATTAAGAATGTTCCATATGAATGTACAAGGGTTAATCCTTTCGAAATCGCCCAGACCTTGTCGCTCAACAGTTATTCTTTATTCTTTTTTAAATATAAAACCGTTCAGAGTTTATTTTTCTGGCAAATACGTTTAGTGTTGTAGTTATGTGTTGGGAAAATCTTTCTAACTCTGATTAATTTGCGGATATCAAATCAAAACATATATTAACAATCAGATACGGGTATGCTCTTTATTTTGTCCTCACAACATATTACTTAAATAGTAAAGAACGTAGTTTAAAAATTCTCGAAAATTAATTCAAAACGAGGCTTTTAACGAGCTCACCTTTGGTTATTTTTTCTTTATAACCACAATCCTACTTGCTGTAAAAGTTTCGATCTTGAAAACATAGTCTTTTTTCTATGAATTGATATTTATGAATATGACGTTTTTCCTGATGTTTAAAAAGAAATTTCTTAAAAAGGGACTGAGTTAAAAATTATGAAACTAATATAGATTATGTTGTGAGATTGTTTTCGCTGTCAAAAAAACGTTTTCTTTGAAAATTATTAAATCCGTTAATTTTGCATACTTCAGAACGAAACAAAAACTACAATGATTGAGTGCTATGAACAGGTCTTTATAACCCACTACCTACATATTCAAGAAAATTGTTTAATCATATAATCCTTAATAATCAGTTTCTCGTATTCTATGTTCATGGGGTTCAGTAACTTCGGAAGATATATTCTGATCGGGAAGAAAGTCGACTTGGAACTAACGTTGAAGACAGAGCCTCTGGCATATTAGTAGCCCTCATCTCGTAAATTAACATACAAAGAATTAGGAAGCGATATTCGTTTCGTCAAATCTAAAGAAATAACATTAGCACTGGATTTACCGCCGAGTTATAGCATCACACCCAATGGTGCCTGAGAGGCACCGCTCGAGCACAAAGTATTTCTAACCATACCTTTTATCTCAATGCCTTAATTTTGTTTTTTTATCTTCATTTTGAATATTTTAATTGTTCCAAACTATATTTGGTGAGGAGGAAGGGGCGTAGGTTTTGGTACAAGGAACGCTACATTCCATTATAGAAATCTTGACAGTTCCAAAAAAAAAAAAAATTCATTATATAATGGGCTTGAGAAATACCAGTTCGAAACCGTTATTCTATTTTGCGGAAGTGCAGTTATTTTGTATCCGGAAAGGGGGGAGATTCAACCCGGTCTATAGGAAATAATCGATAATAGGAATTAAAATAAAATTGAATAGATAAAAAAAATGTATTGAATAGAAGGCGGAAGGGGTTGGTGATGGGGGAGAGTCATCTGCCCCCCACCTGCCCCCCCCCCACCTTCACATCTGCCCAATCTCTCTTTTCAGTTGTTGCTGTTTTTTTTAATGTTTTTTTTATTTATCCGAGTTCTACTTTGCCAGGCTAATAGCTGCTGACTTGATGTGCAAAAAGGCTTTTCCATTAAGGCTGCCAGTTACTTATTATCACTAAATGATTACTTTAAAAGTAATCACTTTAATTAACACATGATTAGGTAAGCAAGGATACAGTTTGATGAAATGTTTATAGCTTTTTTCAGTCAAATTCATACTTTTTTCAGTCAAATTCATTATTTTTTTTAATCAAATTCATATTTTTTTCGGTCAAATTTATAAACTTTGATAAACGGATTTGCAGCTATAAATTTAAGAGTTTAATGTTTAAGAGTTAATGTATTACAATAATGCCTTTATTTGAACTCTAAAGATATGTCAAATATTCAAATATACAAGTTTAAAGTTATATTGTGTCTCATTTTTAGCTAATCTTAAAAACATCATGAAATAAGCGAGAAGGGCTAAGCTCTCTCGAGTTGTTGGTTCGCTCACATTGTATAAAGACAATGTTTAGAAAAATTATTTTTTATTTTCAACACAGTTTGCCTACCCTCCCCTCCTCCACTCCACCAACGGTTTTTAACCTTTTGGACCTTTTAACAAAAATTCTGGGTACGCATATGCTTGTGCCTTAGAAATAAAATATGACTTGCATAGGCTTTCGATAGGGTTTGGCAGCAAGACCTATTTTTAAAGCTTTTAAACGCTCAATTCCCAGATTCAATTCAAATATTCATATTTTGTTTGGCAATATGACAAAATTAAAAAAAAAAAATGTAATGTTGCATTATGTCAAGATAAAACTATTATACATAACTTGATATACAATAAATTATAATAGCATTTTTTTTTTATATGTTTACAATAAAATTAATTTCCAGAAAGAAGATTGGAGAAACAAGAAAGAAGATCAGCTATTTTTTTATCCATAATTATTTATAAATTGATGAAAACCTATGTAATTCATATATATTTTTTATTTACCCTTTCACCCTGAACTAAATTATTTTCAAATTTGTTTTATATTGATCATTATTATGAGAGCTTTTATTGATTTTATCTGAGTAATAAATCAATTTATAAGAACTTATAGTATTATTGATTCAATTTTATATCATTCAAAACGTTTTCTAAGTTCAAGAAGAAACCAGTCAAGACAACCTATATTTCTGTTTATTTTTTATTATCAACACTCTCACTTTAAACTATTCAAATAATGGTTAATTTTCCTAATAAAAAAAAAAATATTTATATTTTTAATAATCAACATGAAGAGGGATCACTTAGAGTGTCTCATGAACAAGAAATTAAATAATATTTTTATAAAAAAAGGGGAAGATATTTAATATAAGAAGGCTTAAAATCGACAAGAATGAGCAATAAAAAGCATTTCTCTGAGTTTTATTTCTGAGCAGATTCCCAAACAAATTCCTGGATTTATAATTTTAAATATATATATACTCCAATATACTAATATATTTAATACAAGGTTTCAGAGTGTTAAGACATCATCTTTGCACTCTCCAGGGTTCGAACCCGGCCAGGTCGGGTTAAATATTTTTTGTCGCAGATTCTTTAATGAAACTTCTCACTCTGATGAGAAAAAGTTGGTAAGCTGTAAGATAACCCCTCATTTCTGCCCTTTATAATGTATTTGAGGGCGAAAATTCCCAAATATATAAAACGAACGAAGAATAGTTAATAAATTATTAAATATTTAGTTTACATATATTCTAATAACAGTGCTGTCAGAAGATACCAGTAACATCACTTCATGATACTTCAAGGTGAGTGGTTTGTATCATGTCCAGGTATGTATTTATTAAATTAGAAATGATTACGCTTTATATTAAACCTAAAATTATTCTACAGTTAATTTTTTTTTTGATTAGTTAATGTACTTGATTCTAAATATATTTAATAATGATTAATAATATAGTATTTTATATTTGACCACTTTTTAGATAGTATAAAGTTAGGGTTATTCCCTGAAGGTTGAAATTTTATCGTTAATATTTACGAATTAAGGCACTTTTAACAACAATAAAAACAAGCAGATTTCAACGATTTTTTTTTTCAGTATACTGTTAATTTTTACATAATTTTTATTCCCATCAAGTATTTTTTCATCAAGAATGTAAATAATATAGCGAAAAATAAAATACCCTATATTGTATCAGTTAACAATCAAAAGAAATAATATTAATGGAAATACTATTATCTATATTTCGACGTTAATTTCGAAAAGGTACCATCCATTCTAGGATATTTTACAGGAATCACAAAACTCTCTCACTAATTTAATATTAAATCAATTAATTTTATTCTTTTCGAATGAAATTCTGGACTTGTTTTTGGACTTCATTAATGCTATAATTCTAGCTTATAGATGGAAACGTTTTATTATGATTTGGAACAAAATAAAATGTGTAATTAGTACCATTTAAAAATAATTATATTCATAAATAGCGTTTTCAAAGAACTTGAGTGAGATCGGGGAATAAATTATAAAACTGAACGATTAGACTAAGAATATCAATTTCGTAGGGAAAAAAAAAATGTCCTACAGAACTTCTTGGAAATCTGCGTCTCAGTTGTTGAAGACGGTGAAATACCGAACGAAATTAAATAATCAAATACTTGATTTTCTCAAAAAGACATACCTGAAGGTAACAAAAATTATCATTTTAATATGTTGTCATAGTGAGACCATAATACACAATTTTATATCAAAATATTCATACATCTATATTCGATCATAGTTGTGAGTATAAAAAAAACAATTAAGACCGTTTTAGTTCGTTTCTTTCTTTATTTATTTATTTAAAGTCCCTTTATGCTAATCGGGCGATGCTACAGCGGGAGTCCTAAATTTTGCCTATCCAGATTTTATTAGGATAGGGATCTTTAAAGTGTACCTGACATCGCACAGGCTCGGGACCACCTTTTACCCCTCCGAAGGACGGCATAACTAAGGCTTTTTTACTCCCATTAAAAAATCCTAGGACCCCCAGCGGGTTTGAACCCGTGACCTTTGGCACAGGAGGCTGTTATGCTAGCCACCCTGCTACCGGAGATCCCATTTTAGTTCGTTATTGACATTATGATAGTGGTTAACATGTTGGTTATTTGTCTTAATTTGATCATCTCCAATATCCCTTTGGAATCTCCATTTTTATCCTTCTAACAGTTAAATTACATAGGTTTGTCCCTACAAATATATTTTAGAAGTATATCATGTTCGTTTTCCCCCAATAATAGTGAATTGAGTTTCGTTTGCTTTTTTGGTTTCCAGTAAATGACGAATCTTTCTATATCAATCAATTTCTTAAATTATTTTTATGAAGTATTTTAAAAAGGATTATGAGTTTCTCTCTGTTAAAACTCCTAAGCTGTACTAGCAAGACCTCATTCATCAGTGCATTCAGTCCCATATGACGTTTTAAAATATTATTTACCGATTATTACTTTAAGGAACAAATCATAAATTTGGTTGTTTCAGTGCGCCATTATGTTTTTTAACAACTTTCTCACAGAGTGGAGTGAAAGGAAATCTTTCATAATCTCGACTCAACTAGAGTTCTGATTGAAATTGTAGTAAGTGATTTAGGATGTAATATGCGAGGTTTTCACATTCATCGAATCTTCTAAAGGATCATGAAAAAGGCGTTTTGTTAACCTAATTATCATACCAGGTTTTGAGGAATAGTTTAACTCCTTCCAAAGTAATGTTGATTTCAGTCAATGATGATAATCATTGATTATAAGGACTATCAACATTCTTTCGAGCTTTTCCCGACAGGATTATAACTTAAAGAACGTGATATTCCTGCAAAAATGACATAATATCCTCTGCGTCCATTAGCGCATCACGTTGGTGCACCTTTACTGCTCTTAACTAGTCGCTTGAAGAGCTGCAGGCAATCTCAAGTCAGAAATCAAGAAATAAAAGTGATTGTAAAGGACTTGAATGCCTTGCGTACCTCTCGTCTACTAGAAAATGGACTTCTTCTTGATGTATTTCTTTTAAAGCTATCCTACAAGCTTGTGGTATTCGAGGAGATGAGGGTATAAGCAATCTTATACAGAGTAATAAGATTAAATGGGTTTGGGCTGGTCTGGATATTGATAAGTGAAGTTGAATAGTGCGTGGATTGCGGTTGTGGTAAGAGTCAACAGGTTCGCGGAATATATAACACATAATAATAGCGCTAGTGCATCCATTGATGCATTCCGGTATCTAAAGGTTTTTAAACCATTCGTTTATTTCTCCTGCTTCCATTGACGCATTCTAATATTCCAATACGCCGCAATGTGGAAAAAATTGCGATTTAGTGGCCAAAATTCGATAACATCAAATGTTAATAATATAAAAATAACGTTAATTTTATTTTATTTTTTTCATTCATCAGTCTAAGGTGTATTTTAGTAGCGAGAGTTATAAATTTACACCCATCGTATCTCTGGATCTCTGAAGTTATTTACTATGTGAACAAATTTTCTTACATCTTTTTAATCTACCCAATTTATTCAATAAAGAGGCATCTAAATTGTAATAAATGATCTATCGTCCGACTCTGTAGAGTTTTTAGCTTATATAATTGCCTTTTTCAGGCATTTACCACATATACAAGATTTATAAGCAATTATTATTTGAAGACGAAAATTCTAAAAATTTCACTTAACAAAATAATTTTTTTTCGATAATTATTGTTATCCATTACTTATATAATTATGGTTCGAATAAATTTTTCAACAAATATGTGTCAAATAATGAAACTTGATGTAAATTTTAGGCATTAGCCTAAATTAATATTCAGAATAGGGTTCCAAATCTATATAAATCTAATCGATCAAATTGTATCTTGGTATTTCAGTACTATTCATCCTCTAAAACAGTAGTTCCCAACAACAAATTTTCGCGGACTCCTTCATCCAATCAGTACAATGGCAAGAACCCCCTAAATCCAAGTTACCAAGTTAATATTTATTTTCAATCCAAAGCATATTAAAACATTTCCTTCCATAAAGTTAAAAACAATGATAGATTTGAATTAAAAAATAAACGAGGAAATAGGTTAAAAAAAACCTAAATAATTTCTAAAATTATATATTATAGTACATATTCCAAATCATGGTATTGATTTTAAGGCACATCCGACTAACAGAATCCTTTTGTTGTTGAAATAATAGATTAACGATTGATTGACCGCAGTTGAAATAAATTGTTAAGACACCCCAAGATGGTACATGCTGGACTCAGGCTCACCACAATCCTGAATTGACCACAATCCGAAAAACATTATTCTCAGTGAAATACTGTGTTCACTGTCAAATAACGAAATAGAATGAATTGATTCCTTTTAAATGAGGAAGATGGTTGGGGGTGCGGTCATAAATTAGAAACACACATTTAAAATAAGTGTTATTTTAATTATGTGCCGACGTTTCGGCCACAATGTGGGCCTTCATCAGGGCTAAAAGAAACAAGATAACAACCAACGTAATTATAGACTTAATAATGCGTTAGGTATATAATAATAATATGACAGTAATAAAATATGGGAACATAAATAAAATTAAATGTAAAATGATAATAAGATGACAATTATAAAGTATGGAAATAAGGTGACAGTTATAAAGTATGGAAATAAACAAAATTATGATAACACATAAGACAAAATTGTAACTATCATCTTAATTTTGTTTATTTCCATACTTTATAACTTATTTTAAATGTGTGTTTCTAATTTATGACCGCATCCCCAACCATCTTCCTGATCTAATTTCTCAACGGTCAACAAAACTCCATCATTATAATTCCTTTTAAGATTTTCCAGACATATTGTATATCACTCTTGGCCTTCTATTGAGGCAGGTAGTTTTAGAATGGAAAGAAAAATCTATGCTTTTAAGGACAAACAGTTCTTGGTGATTCATTTAAATCCACTTCTTTGTTCATCCGAGGCGAGAAATTCCTAAAATATATAGAAAAATTAAAAATATCTGGTAAGCGCAACGCACGACTCACACTTACCTCGGTTGATAAAAAAAGTTTATAAATTATTAAATAGAGTTAGAGCTTGAAAAATTTATATTCAGATGAAAACATATGTTTTACATTAAATAATATAACGATATAAAATTGTTATTTGGAATATTCACATAGCTTTATGCGTGACTTAACACTACTTCCACAACTTTGTGTGTAAGATAACATTTTTTCGAAAATCTTCAGCTTTCCAACGGTATATTATTACTGTTCTTATTTTCGGGAAAAAATATTTTTCCTCTTTTCTCCTCTAGTTGGTTACCAAATTCGTTCAACTTGTATATTCAGCCCCCCTTTTTTTTTATCAATGCTAAAAAGTTGATATAGTCAATATTTTAAAATATATAAAACTGAAGGTACTTTAGAGAAAGAAAATTCGGCATATAAGCCCCGTTAGAACATTTCGATCACAATGTAGCCCATTAAATATAACACCGATATAAGAGAGTTTATTCAAAATCGTTTCAGCCGTTTTGAGACAATCGTTAAAAGTGCAAAATGCATGGTATAAAGTAGCTGTTATGGTAGTCCCATTTTGAAAAGGTTGCTGTAGCATCTCATGCATACACGATTCTAAAATATTAATTTTCAGTTATTTGAAAGTAATAAGAGTATTGGGAACAGAATCATTAAGCCAAATTGTATACCAACGAATTTTGTAGAATTAAATATAATTCCCTTGCAATTGTGCAGTCAATAGTTTTTTTTAAATTTAATCCTTAAGTTAAAAATGATATACGTTTCCTTACACTATTTTTCACATATTGGATAGAGGAAGAAAAAAGCATTTCATCCAGAGCAATCATTAGAAGCGAAATATAAAATTTCGCAAACGTTTTTATTTTTCAAATATAAAAATATTTAATTTTAAAGACAATGAGTACCTGAAGTTATCAGTTCACCATTACTGGTTCTTGGTTTATCATTACATTTACTATCACTAACCTACATATGTAATATACTTAAGTTAAAATATTAACGTTGTGGAGATTTTCAATCCCATTGTTCAACGGCACCAAATGGGCCCAAATCACCAGATCTCCCCCAGAAAAAAGTATGCGTGGGGTAATTTGAGATCAAAAGCCTCAATTCGCAGGAAATTTAAATTTCACCTTTAATATAGTGTTATGCCTAGTGTTACAGCAGCGTTTTCACTAAAATCAACTCTCCTGAACTGCCAATTTATTCCATGGATTTCAGAATTTTTCACCATTTATTTCGAGTAGTGTAAGACACTAGCATAGCTGCCTTCTATGACCGAGGTCGCGAGTTCAAACCATATTCAAAAGATGACCGTAAGGTTTTTAAAGGTAGTAAAAAATCCTTGGTTATGTCGTCCTTCAGAGAGAACGTAAAATGTCGGTTCCGAACTATGCGATGTCAGGTTCTAGCCAGTTAATGATCCCAATCTTAATTAAACTGCAGCAGCATAAAGTGACTTTAAATAAATAAATAACAATTTATTGACTAACGATTTCAATTAAACTCCTCATAACAACAAGTAATCAAATTTCCTTTCACATCACGGGAGTTTTATCTACGCTGAATACTATTTCGGGACTAAAATGCAGTTTTTTTCCGAATTTATCCTCTATAGAATCTTTTACTATCATTATTTGAAAAAAAAAATACCATGTATTTTTGCTAGCAGAAATAAAACGAGTCAATATGAAATATGAAAAAAAAAAAAAGTTAAAGGAAAATATATTTGTCTAGGTCAATTTTTATTTTCGGAACCGTAATCTATCGTCTGGATGCTGAAGAATTTTACTTATGATTATTTTCATTTACCTATTTATGAAACATATAGTTATAGACATATGTATTAACATATGTATTTTAGTTGTAACAATTTTTGGATTCCAGTTTCTAATGGAAATAGACGAGTCCAAAAGTTTGAGCCGTTTCTGAGAAAATCGTAAAAAGGTGAAAAATGTATTGCATACAGCGGTTATTTGGTCAGTCAATTTTGGTGAAACAGTAATATCACAGGTATACATTTGTCTATAATTTTTGAGCCAGAATTAACACACTCAGACACAGACCTTTTCGCGGGACTTGAACATATGGACCCAGGAAATCCTAAAACGTGTATTTCTGTTGAAAACTCGAATTAAAATATAATCTCGATGCCAATAACTACCTCTCTTTACTATATATTCCATTTATAGGTAAATGAAATTAAAAAACGCTGTACATTTTTACACAATGGTTTATTGATTTCGAATAATTATATTATAGTATACCTTACTTGTAGGCAATTACCTTTTATGTGAATCAATCAAAGGGCTTAAGACAGACGATACTTTTGTTGTTTTGTTGGGGGATTAGTTCTTCGTAAAACGTATTTTTATTATTTGTTATTTGGGTTCTTCGTTTCTTGAGACGTCAGACCTCAAATTATGAGGGAGGGTAGATGTTTTTTTTTTTTCTTTTTCGATTACTAAGATTCATTATTGAAAATAAGAAACCAAAATGGGTAAGTTAAAATATCATCAATTTAAACACACCTAAATAGTGACAAACTCTCAATGAGAAGAATGTTCGTAACGGAATATACTAGAAGAGGGTGTTAAATGCCGAAATGCGGAAGTGTTGTAAAAAGCAAAATAAAAAACTCCTAAAAAAAAACTAAACACACGGTTTGCGGAAACCCTCGTGTTCCCTGCGAACCCGGAAAGGGAAACCATAACAAGTCGTTAGGGAGGATTGTTATATCTCGATGGCACCTGGTGCTTTTCGGGCCACCCCTTCCATTCATCTCCTTTTAATAATAAAAAAGGGGTGCTACCGAAATCCGTTGCCACCCTTTTGTGGGCATGAGGGGAAAGACCCTATTGTAGTCATTTATTATATAAAGTACGAACAACACTTCCTAGTCTCAACGAAACACCGATGGTAAAACTAAAACTGCAACACTTCAATATAAAAACAAAAAGAAAAAGCACCACACAACATTCACTAACCTCCCTTCTTGTAATCAGTTTTCAACGTATTATATAACCTTTGACTTGACAAAAAAAACTATTTATTTTAAAATAGATTAGACAGAGAGAGAGAGAGAGAGAGAGAGAGAGAGAGAGAGAGAGAGAGAGAGAGAGAGAGAGAGAGAGAGAGAAATGCTATAAATAGCATCTCCATGTCCAAATACGGTGGCTTGCTTTGTAATACAGGGCATACCTAATCAGTTTATATTACAATTACAATTTTTTTCTTTATATTTTCATTTATGAGCAATTATTTCACAAGGTTAATCTAACTACTAATTAATCAATGCATGCTTATCCTTCTTTCGCTTTATTCAATATTTCATACATGTTTCTCAAATAAAATAAAAACCAATGTTGGCTCACCTTCTTCATACTTTTAGAATAAGTAAATAATAAAAAAAAAAAAGGATTGGTACACTTTTGACCATATATGTGATAATGAGATGATCTCCAAGGAGTCCGAGACTACATTTTCAGCTAAAATCGCGACATCGAACAATAAAAAGATCCTTGTTGACTTCGGGATCGTTCCGCGAGACCTGAATCATAACCTCTCTCACCGAAGGTCTTGCGGAACTTTTCATTTAAGATGTATTTTTCATATATTTCTCTTGACTTGATCGCGGTCATTTGTCTCATATCTGACGGTTGGGTGCAGTACCAAAGCCGTTTTCCCGCACTAAGAGAATGGGACAATGTCCGTGTAAACGCAGCATACCTCGTCAGTCCAAGCGAAGTATTTTTTCCTAAGGAGCCTCCCTAACTTGTTCTTAACCTTGTGATGCCGGCGCACTATAAGGAGAGAATTGTTGGGGCATTTTCTCAGCACACTAGCTTTAGATAGATTTGCCACAGAGGGCACCGATTTTTTTCTGCCAATCCACCGACTCCTAGGACTCCACGCTGGGGTGCATAATTAATTTGACAACAGACATAATAATTAATAACACAATTAACAATAACATTATTAATATAAACATAGAAATTGCCCATTTTGTCATTAAGTATTACCTTCTGCAACGTTTTATGTTAGATGACATTTTTTCTACAATCTTTAGCTATCCAACGATCTATTATACATTTATATTACTATTCTTATTTTTAAAATTATATTTATTGAAATTTACATAATAAAGAGACACTCAATCTTGTGGTGGATATGGTATCCTCTACATTGGAGTGCGGAATGTACTGCACTGGAGCCTTTCTAGACGTGGAACAGGCTTTTGATCGAGTTTGGCATTGACTGCTCTTCAAACTCCACAAATTCCTCTCTCCGATATATTTCCTACAAATCCGCTCCTACCTTACAGATAGAACCTTTAAAGTTAATCATAACCTCTCCTACTCCTCAGTATTCAATCAGTCAGCCGGTGTACCTCAAGGTAGTATCTTAGGCCCAATCCTCTACACGGTGTATACAGCTGATATCCCTATCCATCCAAGCACTCTCCTCTCTACTTACGCTGATGACACATGTGTGCTATCCGTAAATAATGATCCTATTGTTGCTTCCCAATTCCTACAGAACCATGTATCCGCCATTGCAGAATGGTGTCACAAATGTAGAATCAAAATTAATCCTAATAAATCCCACCAAATCACCTTCACTCTACGACGTAAACCTATAACTTCCTGTCCAGTTGTTTCCTTTAATCATACCCCACTCATCACTGTAGAACAAATACGATACCTTGGACTTCATCTTGTCAAACGTCTTACATGGAATCCTCATACAAGACTTATACGACAAGAAACTGCTCGTAGATATCGACTATTAAAACACTTACTTGACAAACGATCAAAACTCCCTCTTTACTTCAAAAAACTCATTTACACAACCATTATTAGACCTATCTGGACTTATGGCATAGAGCTATGGGGTTCCACTAAATCATCGAATTCCTCCCGCATCCAATCCTTGCAATCCAAAATCCTTTGACAAATCCTAGACGTTCCTCACTTTGTTACCAACAAACTCATCCATAGAGACCTGAATATCCCACTCGTTGCAGAATTTGCCCCAAAAAAAAAAACACCTCCTTTCATTCCAAATCACCCGCCCATACAAACCCGCTTGTCCGTATCCTCTCATCGACATATATTTCCGATAATCCTCCGAGGTGTCTGAAAAGACGTTGGCCTCGAGACCTGCAGAACAAATAAACATTGAAATGCTACCGTTGGGTAGATTCTTCTCATGTTTTTTTCAAGCCAATGGTCTGTTTTAGCACATTTACTTATTGTCCTATGTAAATTGTACAGTTGGAGATTTCAATAAAAGAATGAAAAAAAAAACCAATGAAAAAAAAAAAAACGAAAATGTCTCATCCCATCATATGTTCAGACACCTCGGAGGATTATCATGAATCAAGAATAGAAACCAGTGGGTTAAAGTGTAAATGGAGTTTTTGATAAAAGGGATTGTACCGGGATCGAGCCAAATCAGCAACATATGGAACATTAAGGTATTCGTGGCAAAGTAAAAAGAATTGTTTTTACGAAGGGTTTTGTACTCGTATTCTAAGGAGAGGAATACGATGGTTTAGTTGAGTCCCAAATTTCGATTCCGTCCAGATTGACTTTAAAATGTAACTTTTTTTCAGTCAAATTCATATTTTTTCAGCCGATTTCATCCACCGTTTTCTATGAGGTTTTGCTATCAAGAACTAAACATTTTTATTAAATCTTGTTCTTATTTATTTAATGCTACTTTATGCTACTGAAGCTAATCGGACGATGCTACAAAATATACAAAAACGGTAAAATGGGTTCAAGAAATTATGAATTTGATTGAAAAAATTGTGAATTTCATTAACAAAAATGATGAATTTGACTGAAATAAGCGTTTCGCAGTTAAATGAAAGGTTTGGGCGTTTGTGAAGTAATCGTTTGTCAAGTAAAGTAGCCGAAATCGAGGTGAAAAAAAACAAACAAAAAAATCTAATTCTTTCGTATTCACCATTTGTTTTTATGAATGCCAACGACGACAAATGGTTAATTTTTTCGAATCAACAAACTTAAAGATCTTTTAGAGGATTTTTAAAACTCGGCTTTCAAATAAGAATTTTATTCATTTAGTTCCACTTATCAAATTCATACACAAAGGCCAATTAGGACCCAGGGGGTGCTAAAATGTGAATTTCCGTTAAATACCCATATTCCAACATTTTCATAACCCCAATGCATTTCCTATTTATTTATTTTATATAGAGTTAAGTGAAGCTGACGACGAGGAATGTTTTTTATTTTTTTAAATAGTCCAAATAAAAGATATTTTAGAAAAAGGAATTGATAAAACTCGGCATTTAAGCACCGTCAAACTATTTCAACGAAGATAACACCTACATGATACATCCAAATTACTTTTACATACATCCAAATAATAATGTAAAAGTACAAGATCATACAGTTTCAAAAGTATTCGGAAATCATAATATCCTGTTGGTCAATGGTTTTATATGTTCATATTCTCACTACTTCTCGACATAATTTTACGTTGTAAACAATTCTCTTCCCTCGTGTAACAGTAACCCTACCTTGGAAAGAAACATTCAAAATATAACGTTAAAAAAAAACTTAACGATCGTGCAGCGGCTTTGGATATTTTTTTTAAAGAGGAATGGATGAAATCTTAAATACAATTGGGGAAAATACGTGGATGCCTGAGTATAATGTGGGGATATAATAATAAAATATAAAAACAACAAATTGGCCCAACAAAAAATATTAAATGTTAAAAATGAAAGACTGATTGTTCATCAAATGAGAAAAAAAAATCCTTTAATGAATTAACCCTAGCTAATTTCTGAATTTTCAGAACTTCTAGATGCACGATAAGTTTTAAAACTATTCGCCGCGTTCTAAAAAATCATGACGAAAGGAAAAAACGGTGGGTCAATCCATTCAAAATCGTCCAGACTGTGCCGCTCAACATTTTAGATTTTAATGATTTTTTGACAAGTTATTCTCTATCCTTTTATAAATAAAAATCCGTGGATAAAATATTTTTCTGACTAATACTTTTAGTGTTGCAGCCGTTTTAAGTCAGCTTCACAACTGAAAACATGTGTTGGAAAAATCTCTCTAATTCTGGTAGTTTTTTAGATATCGAATCAAAACAAAAACTAAAAATAATATAAGGATGTACTTTATATCTTTTGTCCTAACAACTCATTAATTTAAAAGTGAAGAAAGCGGTTAAAAAATTCTCGAAAATGAATACAAAAAGGGACTTTTAGCGAATCAAAAGTTCATAAAGGAGAAGAGGCCCACCCATCTTTGATTATTTTTCCATACATAGCTTAGTCACAGGTTGGTCCTTGCAACATTGGCTAAGTAGCCTAGAAAAGTTTTTGAAAATTGACGAAAATTTAAATCGGCTGAAACTCGTAGCAGGAAGGGAAGTCATAAACTATAACTAAAGATGTTAGAAAAGAGTCTCAAGCTTAATTTTGTTTTCTTCTATGGTCTTATCCTTGAACTACATGTTATAGAAATTTCGAATAGCAGAATCTAATAGAAATACTAAACTTGGAGACAGCCCTTCTATGAAAATTTATATTAAAAAGAAGTAAAAATGCTTTCACGATCGAAATTTCTATAACATATTTCTATCATTCCTTGTTATAGATTAAAATATCCCTTCCCGCTATGAGTTTCAGTTGATTTAAATTTTCGTCGATTTTTTAAACAATTTTCTTGGCTACTTAGGTAATATGTTGCAAGGAACAAGTTCTGACTAAGCTATGTATGGAAAAATAATCAAAGGTGGTTCTCTTTTCCTTCATGAACTTTTAATTCGCTAAAAGTCTCATGTTTTATTCAATTTCGGGAATTTCATAACCACTTCCTTCACTTCTAAATTAATGAGTTTGTAAGGACAAAAGATATAAAGCACGTCCTTATCTTATTGTTAGTTTTTGGTTTGACTCGATATCTGCAAAATCACGAGACTTTTTCAGAGATTTGCGCATCACATATTTTGTATGTTTTTTATGGAAGCTAACTTAAAACGGCTGCAAAACACTAAAAGTATTTGCCAAAAAAAAAAATGTATTTACAAATTTTTTTTATTCATGAAAGTATAGAGAATAACTAGTAAAAAAACAAAAACATTAGAATCAGAAATGTTGAGCGGCAAAATTAATGGAAATTGGACTATTTCAAATGGATTGACCCATGGTAAAAGAAGCCCGGAAAAAGTCTTTCAGCAAGGCTGTAAAATAATTGGCTGAATGTTGGCAAAAATGTTTTAAAATAAGGTTGGTGAATTAAAATGTTTACAGATGAGTCCTATTCTAATGTTCTTAAATGATTTTTAAGAATTTTAAAAAATGTCCAAAAATTATTTTAAATATGTCAATACATACACAACATAATGAAGTGCATATTGCTTCAAAATTTTTATTTTTGTTTCTAGTTTTTATGAACAAATTTTCAAAACCGTAAATTGATTTCAACCCTTTTAGTAAAGTAAAAGGCATAGTCTGCTATAGAAATTTCTTCAATGGAAAGACCAGAAAAAAATTTACATATAAAATTATTTTGAAGTCTAATATAATTTTTCCAAATGAAAAACCAAAATAAAGCACTTCCCCAAAGCGAGTTATAATTATAAATATGTGTGTAGGGTATTTTTATTATTTATTTTCCTTAAATTTAATACATAAAATTTACCTATTGTAATGTATACAATTTAAATGATAAACTAGCATTTCAGATTAGATAGAATATATATATAGATAATAAATAACAGAAGTTCTGCTCCGAAACTCAAAACAATACTCCGATCCCGGGTTTAAAACCCGGCAGTGGCAGAGTGATTATTCTATTTCAGCCATTTATTTTATTTTTTTGTCGAATCATAATTCACAATACATAAAAGATGTAACTGGGAGAAAAGGAGTGTTGCAAAATCAAATAGTAGTTAAACTGATGTTTTATTACATAACATTGGAACTATAGTGCTGCCAATGGGCAGTTTCTCTTCATGTACACTATCTTTTACCAGCATATTTACTTGATGATTCATAATATACAGTTGTAAATTTCAATATAATAAAATTTAAAAAAACTTTCCTTTTTAGACAATATAACGGACAGATGTAAATATGGCATTTTAAAAGATAATTTGGAGTCCATAGCACTTCAATTTGCTATATTTAAAAAGGATAGGTTATATTTTTTTAAATACATTTTTAATCAAAATAAATAAATTTTAGTGAACTTCTTGAATCTTAAGGAATGTGATGAAAATCTAACAAACAACATTCTTCGCCTAAATATTATTGCCGAGAAATATTTCAATTAATACAGTTAGTGTCAAAAGTATTCGGAATTCACTACCATTCAGTGATTTACTTGCGGAACTTATTTTTAACTTAACTTTTTTTATGTTTTTACCACTTTATAATGTTAGAGGGAAGGTAGACAATATCTAAAACCAAAAATTACTAATGACAACAATCATTTTATTTTTAACGCTTTGAACCTTCATTTACGAAAAATAGTATATGTTAATGGTGTCAAAAGTATTCGGAATTACGTGGTTTCCTAATTATATTAATGCAGTGATCATACATAAACATCCAGTTGGTTAAACTTTTTGTATAATTATATACATTTTAGCTTACTAGGAATTAATCTTACTTCTTCTCTTCTTTAGCTCTCTCCTTGTGCCTTTCAGCGTGGAGATAGTCCAACCCAGAATCCCCATCTCTCTCTGTCTCCTGCAAGAGTCTTCATCTCCTGCAGTATCTTGCCTCTCGCTTGCCCCAACTTGGTAATGTAGCCATCATAGCTAAGCCTAGGGCTTCCTCTAGGTCTGGTGCCAACTGGTTTTGCCTCCATAAATTTGCGTGGGTCACAATCCTGGCTCATCCTACATACATGCCCGTACCACCCCAACTGTCTCTTCTCGAGGGTCTCCTTCATTGCAGGAATGTTTAATTCTTCCCTTATTGTTTCATTCCTGATCCTATCCCTGCGGGTTTTGGAAGCCACTCTGCGCAAGTATTTCATTTCTGCCGCTGTTATACGGCAATTAATCTTACTAATTAACTAATTGTTTGGTGTGAAATATTATCCCACTCGAGCACTTATTGTTTCTTAAGGTCATTTTCATTTTAAATATAGTATTTCCTGCTTTTCCTTTTTAGTAGGACCACAAATATTTAATTACATTTGAAAGAAATAATAGAAGAGAGATTTCGAGAACTTTTTAAAATTTTTGCAACAACTAGATCTGAATAGATTACGTATATATGTCCAGAGTCATGTTCGCGCGTATATTAAAAATTTAATTTATTCGTCGCGGAATGTATTGCGCTGGAACCTTTCTCGATGTGGAACAGGCTTTTGATCGAGTATGGCATCCAGGTCTGCTATACTAACTCCGTCAATTCCTCTCTCCAGCGTACTTCCTTTTAATTCGTTCCTACCTCACTGATAGAGCCTTTAAAGTTAACCATAACCTTTCTTACTCTTCCTTATTCACTCAGTCCGCCGGTGTACCTCAAGGTAGTATCCTGGGTCCGATGATGAAACAATGACCCAACTGTCGCATCACAAAACCTTCTGTCACACATCGACTCCATTGAAGAGTGGTGTGAGAAATGGAGAATTAAAATCAACCCTAAGAAATCCCATCAAACCACGTTTACCCTTCGTCGCAAACCTATGATCTCCTGTCCCACTGTATCCTTTAGTAACATCCCACTAATTCCTGTTGAACAGATCCGCTACCTAGGACTCCACCTTGACAAACGTCTAACTTGGAATCCTCACACAAGACTGAAAAAAACAAGAAACTGCTCGCAGATACCGATTGTTACAACACTTACTTGACAAACGTTCAAAACTTAAAATCTACTACAAAAAAATTAATTTATATAGCCATCATTAGACCTATTTGGACATATGGTATTGAGCTATGGGGATCCACCAAGCCATCAAATTCCTCCCGCATCCAATCCTTGCAATCCAAAATCCTCCGAAAGATCCTAAATGCTCCTTATTTTGTCACTAATAAAACTATCCATACCTCCTTTAATTCCAAACTACCAGCCCACTCAAACCCGCTTGTCCGTATCCTTTCATCTCCATCTATTTCTGATAATCCTCGGAGGCGCCTGAAAACCCGGTGGCCTCGAGACCTCCTAATGACATAAAGATTGAAGTGCTACCGCTGGGTACTTGTATTTTTTCCTATACAGTTGTAAATATCAATTAATAAATTTAAAAAAAATAAAAAATTATTCGTCATTTTTTCCTCTACATTTAATTCTGGTTTTTCATACTCAAAAATACACAAACCTATCAATAATTCTGTCTATGAAACCAATCTTATTAGACGTTTTCAAAGAAAAACACATCTATCACTGACCGCTCAAGGTGTATAACTATGCCATACTAAATTCTTTATTTGATTTCCTCGAAACCATAATTTTTTTATAAGAACCATTTACTTTTATTTGGGGTCATCTGTAAACATTTTAATTCCTCGATCTTCCCTTTAAAAAATGTAACTAACATTCAGCCTATTCTCTTATTGCCTTGCCTGCTGAAAGACGTTTTCCGTACTTCTTGTACCATTTTTTTTCTTTTCGTCATATCTTTTTAGATAGCAGCGAATAGTTGAAACAATTATTGTGTATCCAGAAGTTCTGATAAATTCAGAAATAAGATAAGGTTCACTCATTTGAGGTATTGTTTTCTTATTTGATGAATAATCAGTCTTTCAGTTTTAACATTTAATATTTTTTGGAAGCTCAGTTTTTTGCTTTTATATTTTATTATTATATTATCTACACTATACATAGTCATACACATATTATCATCACTTTTTTCAATATATCAACTATTTCTCTTTTAAAAATTATTCGAAGCCGTTGTTCGATGGTTGGGTTTTTATTTTAGTGCCTTATTTTAAAAAAATATCTTTCCAAGGTTGGGTATATGTTGCATGAGGGTGAAGAATTGTTTAGAACATAAAATCATGTCGAAGATTAGTGAGAATATGAACATTTGAAACCATTAAACAATAGGATATTACGATCTCCGAATACTTTTGACACTGACAATGATCTAGTTATTTTGCACTATTAATCGAATATTTTTAAAAACAATAAACTTCTCGGTTATCTGGCCAGTGGTTTTCCTTCATGGGAGTCTCTTTTAAAGATTCATGAGTGAAAAAGAGTTATATAAATTCATAGTTGTGAAATATAATTATTAAATGAAAAGAAATACTAATTCCGAATACTTTTGACACTAACTTATATTATGCATGTATCTGAATTATTGCTACATTTCAAATTTGTTTCCAGCTATCATAACTTATTATTTTTGATTTCTCAACAGCTTAAAATTTAATTAAACTAAGTTTAACAGCTATATTAGCTACTGTTGCAGTAAAAGTTTTTATTCTAACCATCTCCCATTGCTGATTAAAGTGGAATCTAGCGCAACCTTTTGTGTACGTGGATAACTAGAGGGAATATGTAACAGTAGCGCTATCTCTGGTGTAAATAAATTACTAAAAAGGTACGTTAGTTGTTTGATCATTATCCATATTAACTACGATCTTGGGTGTTGAGAAAATCTGACCTTTTGATTTTACCTGGATTAATTAATTGCCATAAAGTTTTATACGTCTGTGCTCTATCAAATTTCACTTTTTCAAAGGTTTATGTTACCATAGCTTTGGTTCCTCTATTAAGGATTCTAAATGAATATAACAAAATAAATTGTTATCGCATGACGTCATATTAATGAGATTTTTAGCGCCAGATGCAAATTTTATTTGACTTTTAGTTCCAAAATTGATGAGATTATGATTTTTTTTAAAACAATTGGCATCTTTTTTTAGAAATTACGTCATTTTTAGTTCATTTGCTTAATCTACATTCATAGCGTGTTCTTTCTTGTCAATCCTTATCAATACTCGTTTATTTCATTATAATTTAGTGATTATCCTTCTTAAACTGTTAACATGGATAAAGCAAATCAAGCTTTAAGAAGGTATTTATTGTTTTCTAAATCTTATCCTATTCCATTAAAATATTTAATTTACCGTTAATCTCCTTTGGTTGTCTCTTGAAAATGTTTATAATGAATTGTGATTGAAAATATATCTATTGTAATTGCTTAACCATTTCATCACTCCTAGTATGTGTTGATAAAAGTTGTTTATATCACTGCTGATGCTATAATCTCTTATAGGAGTAGTGTGAAACTTAAGTGCCTTAACACTGGACACAGTGATCTTAACATGATCATTTCAGACATTGGAAAAATGAGGTCAGCGTTTAAAAGTTTTCATTTGGCTCAAACTACAACTTGGGAAGATATGGCAAAATGGGCTACAAAAGAAAAAAATGTTGCACTGCAAGAAACATTTCATATTCTCGTTGATGTGTTTTACTTATGGTCTGAAGTTCAGCTTGAATTCGTTGGTAAGTCTAATCATTAACTTAAATAGTTCAAATTTATTGGTTTACTCAAATTTCAAAATTTAAGCCAAGGTGCTGGGTGAATAATTACATTTTTTTGACCTTATAGTAATGGATCTATAAACAAAAAAAAAAAAAAAAAAAAAAAACCTGTACCACTACAACCCATGGAGAGTCTTGGGCTCTGTACATATAGAGATTCGTACTGTTTCAAGGCCAACGGCAGTGCAATGTGATTAGGCCTTTATCGCGCTCAGCTGCCAGGTTTTTCCCCAATTAATTTGGGTACCTACTTTATTGAGGCTGGGTCTGCCCCAGGAGGGTCTCATACCCTAGGATCACCCCTTGACCGAATTAACAGAATAAATAATATTCTGCCACGGCTGGGATTCGAACCCAGGACACGGAGCACAGCAGACTAGCGCTCTATATAGTAATGGATCTATAAATATTAATATTATTTACCACTTCTGACTTCTGATATGTTCATTTCTTTTTTTTTTTTGGCATTGTCAATACAATCTTCCTGAAGGGAGGGAAATATTTCATTATTGAATAAAAATTAGAAATTATAGATCATATTTTTTTACTGTGCCTTTAGTTTGTGTTATTTTTTTTAAGTTTATGTATTTTGAGTTGTTTTCAATGAGTCACCTTATTTGTTTTTAGTTAGCTTTATTTATCTTTGTTTTATACTGATTAGTTAATCATTATCATCTATAAAATTTCTGATTTTTACAGCTGGTTTAAAAAAATTCAAACTTCAGTTTGAAAGAATTTTGGAGTCAGAATTGTTATTAGATAAATCCAAAGCTTATTTATCCTCATGTGAACAGAAAGACAATAAAATTAGAAAAGAATTGAAAAAAGCAACTTCAAAAGGAAATATCGATGATGCCAAACAACTTACTGAAAGACAAGTTGAAACTCAAGCTCTTGTCAAAACTGCTCAAACAGAAGGTATGTTTTGAAGCATTTTAGCTGATAATTTATTAATTTTGATTCATAGAAGTAGTTACTAATCCTTGTAAAAAAAAAAAAAAAAAATTAAAAAAGAATTTTTTAAGCTAGAAATTGTAAATATGGAAATAATAATTATCTGAATTCTAATAAATTGGGATTAACTTTCTTTGATTAAATTTTTTGCAATTATATATCACTAATCAATTCTACTTCCTCCAGTTCTTTCTTTTAAGGTTGACGAAATATACTAGTTACAATAGATCAAACACCTAATTTTTAGAGTACTGAATTTTAAGAAGTTATCAAAATGAGAGATTTCACAAATTATATTTATTAAGAAAATCTGGTATGGGTGGTTTTCTGGTTGAGCTCTTTGAATATAGAGGTGAGGACTTCCACAAGACCCTTCATAATTTAAATTGGGCTGGCCATGTGATGTGTTGGAGGAAGAAATTTCTATAAGAATCCTTGAGGAGGATTGAATGACCATATCTAAAAGAGGAACAGACCCAGTCTTAAATTGAGGAATAGTGTAACGGCTGACCTCAAATTAATTACTGGTTGGATGGTAGAAGTTCCTAGAAAAATTCAAAGACCCCCCTGGACCGTAGTGCCTACTAGATAGATATTTAAAAAATTATATATATATTCATCTTTTCTTTTTTTTTTTTTGTAATTATGTTGAATATTATTGATTAGTGAATATCTATTTTAACACATTTTCTTACAGCATTTTCTCTGTTATATGAGCAATTCATATGCTGCAGATTAGGGTTCAATTTTTAAATTGCATATAGTTAGTCTATTTATAGTTCAATAACACTAAAAATGCTATATGATCATTTGAGATTATGTGAAACTCAAAAAAGTGATACTGTTAAGTATTGCCCTTAGTAATAATGATAGGCCTAATGAACCCGAAGGTTCAATGCCAATACCACTAAATATTGCTGACACAGATTCATTCAATGATTGCCATTCAAGTCCGTGCCTACGAGATCAGACTTAACACAATCCTCCCATCGACCATTCGGCCTACCTTTCAGACACCTACCAATTGGTTCAGCAAGTACCAAATTTTTCGGAAATCGTTCTTCTATGAGCACAATTTTTTCACGCCCATTTTTGTCTCCCCGATACTATCAATTCAATTATACTTGCAGTGTACAAGTTCCACAATTCCAGGAAGTGCAACCTTCAGAATTCCCCAGTGGTCTCGTTTCTAATTGCACCAAATATTTTATGCAGTACCTTATTTTCAAAAACCTTAAGGTATTGTTCATCCTTCAAAGTAAGCAGCGACGTTTCACACCCATTAAGAACCGTCAGAAGAATAATAGTTTTATAAAATCTGACCTTTAAGTTTCTAGATAGAAGCTGTGAGCTAAGTAGCTGATTAATCTCTCACGATTTTATTTCCTTCATTTTTCTTATTTCATTGAACGTAAATAAATCTCTGTGTATTCAAACGTATGTCCTGATATATCAATATCACCAAGATTGGCTCCATTTCTGCTACTAATCATATATTTGATCTTGTCTGTATTTATTTCAAGACCTATCTCTTTACCGTTATCGATAAAGGTACTTGTATTTAGTTTTAGTTTCCCTGTCTTTGCCTAGCAGTACCTAATCATCAGCGTATTCCAGAACCGTAATTTTATCACCCTTATTTAAACCTTTATCAGTACACATCACCTTTTCTATGACATTTTCTAATGCTAAATTCAATAAAACAGGTGACAGGGAGTCACCTCAATTTAATCCCGATCATACCTCAAACCTCTCAAAGTAATTATGATTGATTCTATCTTTATGGAATGTTTCCAAAAAGCACATCACTATGAGGTATACTTACTTTCTAGGTATTCTCTGTTCAATCATGATGTTATACATCTTCTGATGGTTAATAGATTCATAAGCTTTTTTGAAATCAATGTTAAGTTGATGGACTACACAGTTGCATTCTAACTTTTTCTCTAATATTTGACGCAAGGAAAATATTTGATCAATAGTCGACTGAATCTGCCAGAAACCACATTTTACCTCTGAGGAATCAATGACTTTTAGTGGTATTTTGTGAACAAAAATATCTGAATAGGGTGCTCAAACCTAAGTCACACCCTCCAGCAAGCCTGGAGGACCACTCTCATTGTTGGTCAGCGAGTCCATCGGACTTAGCTTGGAGGAAGTTCTCCCAATCATCCCCACATCTGCCTCCCATGGTACGCTCCCCATATGCGGTAATGAGATCCGCATGAGGATTGCTCTTAATACAAGCATTTATTTATTTTTTATATAGAATAGATTCATTTTGTTGATTCTTATAGTCTCTTTAGAATTTATCATGCACTTAAATGTGTTTATTTTCTCTGGTTTTTAATTCTTATATTAATTGATGTTTCTACATTTACTTTTATCTTGCTATCTAAGTCTGGTTCTATTTGTTGTAATTATTTACATTTTAATAAGTAGACTGATGAAGCTGAATATAAGCATATATGACACAGAGTTTCCAGCCTTGTGTTTTTTTGTAGCCTATACCTCTTGGAATTTCAATTCCGAAGGGCCCCTTAACCTCTTACCTATCTTCCAACTTATCTCTCTCCATTGGTACTTAGTTAGACCCTAATCTTTATATTAGTAACATAAGTTGGAACAATTTTATTTTCTTAAGATATTTAAAAGGTCATTACTGCCAAACTATAGGACTTTACTGTTAAGTACATTGTTTTTATACCATTGTCTATTTACTATTTTAAAGAGAAGTTGGTTGGGGGTGCGTTCATCAAAGAGATCACACTTAAATGAGGAAACTTATATTATTATTATATGCCCATGTTTTAGGGCTATATAAAATATATGTATATTAGATAACAGTAATAAAAAATGGTAGCCAACAGGTAAATTATATAAATTTTATTGGTATGAAAAGAAATCAAGAACATTAAAAAAAAATAAAAAAGAGTAAATGTAAATTATGAAAATTGGTATATAATTGAATAAGAGGTAAAATGTAGTATACAATTTTTTTGGTGGAGAAATATATGTGAAAATTATATATATTAAATAACAGCAACAAAAAAATTTAATAGTATGAACAAAGATTTCTCATTTCTAGAAAAAGTGACTTATACCATTTTGCTGCAGGTTTAAAGTTTATGGCAAGCTGACTAGCGTATTTCAGGTAAACACTGGACACAGGCAGGGCGATTCTCTTGCCCTGCCACTTTTCAATGTTGTTTGACAAACTATAGTAGCTAAAGCCTTTTTGTATGAGAGCGGCAATATCTTGTATAAATGGGCCCTATTATTGGCATGTGATAGCAGGAAGGTCTCTACTTAATGTCCAAGATCCTTTTGGGAAACTGGTAAGGAGATTTCGTCTTAAAATTAATGAAGACTAGACAAAGATAATGGTCTTAAGAAGAAAGAAAACCATGCGCCCATACTACTGGAACCAACACATTACAATGTGTTGCTAATTTTAAGTACTTTAGGGCACAGTTTAATGAAGTGTTACAGGAGGAGAAGAAAATCCAAGCCCTCCTTGTATTCGCTAATAAAGCTTTTTTTTTTGTTAGATCACCGTATAAGAAGTATATGGTGAGCCGCTCAACCAATCTAAGGCTATAAGACCCCCTTTATATAAGACCCTCATTAGGCCAATCACACCATATGCATGTTAGATGTGGGTACTTCAAAAATCAGCTACTGAGAAGATATTTAGGCACATTCGAGGCTCTTTAAAAGAAAATGGGATATACTGTCTTAGAAAGAATAGAGAACTATAAGTTGGCAGACTGTGTTCGAATACAGTGTCTGAAGTGGTTGGGTTGTCTCTACAAATTGGATTTGGGTAGAACCGTCAAAGAGTTATAGTAGGGTTGTTCAGAAGGAGTGGGGGCTTGAGGAAGGCCACAAAGCAGATGGAGGAGCAGTTTCTCAGATTACCTTAGAAATCTTAATTTGTCTTTAAGACTTGTTGGGGACCGACAGGACTAGGCTAAAGTGATTTAGCAGTCCAAGGACTGCCTAGTACTTCTGTTGTGCCTATGAAGAAGTACTTATAAGATAATAAGCATTTGTGGATCAATCATTTATACTGACCCTGTCTGTTCCTTCTGGAGATATCAGCGACAGGGCCCTTGTTCTATTAATTAAAACCTTAGTTCTGTCTCATATCTTTATAATACACTAGATAATATTCATTAGTATCTGATCTTTGGGCTAGTCTCAAATGCGTATACCTTACTTGTTCCTCTCAGGACTCATCTACCCTTCCCGCTCCACCTCGTCCCTTCTCGGTAACCAAGTATTTTACAAGCTATTCTACAATCCTGCTCTTAATTACTTTTTCATTATAAAATAGATTTTATATTATTTAAAAATAAATAAATCTTTGAATTAATGTTCAGAAAATTTTAATTATTTAATGATTTAGAGCACAGTAACATCTTTAAGATATAATCATAAAACAATCAATTTTTAAGATATAAAATTATTATATAATACTTAAATAACAAATGTACACATATGTGAGTGATGATCTATCATTCATTATAAAAAAAGTGTTTATATAAAGAAAACAACTGAAAGAACAGTTTATAAAATAAAGTATTTATTTAATCATGCATAAAAATATATATATATTGTAGCCTCGGAAATCATAAGTGTGTAGATATACATATACATATAGAATACATATTCTTAGATTTTATAAATAGATATACATTTTAATAACTTTTATTTTAATACTTTTAAACATCATGAGTTTTCAACTTCATAAATGAGACTTAATCAATGATCTGGTAATATTGTACCACTCTAAATAACATAATTACAAGGAAATGCTAAAGATCTAAAGATCATTTTGCATGTATAATATATACAAGGGGTACTACAAAAATTTTGCAAGGCAGTGCATAAATAAATAATAAAGGCAGATTTATTTATTTGATTTTCTCAAAGTAATTTTGACCACATCTAATATCTAATACACTTCTCCATTTGTCTAAAAAAGCCTTTAAAGTAGCTCTGCCAAGTTTCATCCGTGAGTAAGGCACAATCATTGTCCCAAGCCCTTAGAAGCTCCTCATCACTAGAAGCACATTTTCCTTTCAGCTTCATTTTCACATGCAGGGACATTGTAAATCCATTGAGAGCAAGGTCTGGATAGTAAGGAGGGTGTTCAAAAAGTTTCAGTCCAGTAGTGACCAAATGGTCAGTGCAGGCTCAGGCACGGTGAGCTGGAGCATTGTCATGGTTCAGGTACCAGGTGTCAGTTCCTGATTTTCGTCACAGGTTTCTTGGCTTTCGGCAGGTACTGTTTGTTGTACCACTTAGCTGTGACTGTCTTCTGTGGATCCAAAACAACACTGAAACTGAAAAATAGAGTGATAATTTTTTCTTTACTGATTGAGATTTCCTAACAAATACAGATGTATCCTTATATCAGAGACGCAAACTTTGAGCCTTAGTCAAAAAATCAGAATACTACTAACAAATTTCAGCATTTGTTATCACCAAGTCACTGGATAAGTAATTTGATCTTCCCTAAGACTATGAGGCACCCAAAGATAATAAAAGTTTCTTCACCTTTAAATGACCTCATAATCAAATGAATTGCTAGTGTATAAAGACAAAATGTCTTCTATATCTTGTGATATGTCAGTCGCTGGTTTTCATCCAAGCATTTTCCCCACAGCAGAAATGTTTTCCTCTGTTACCGACATTTGAGGCCTACCTTCTTTGTGTGGCCCCCTATGTCCCCTAAATTCTCTGTACTACCTGAATTTAGTCGTACAATGTGGACAATCATTATTCAATGCAACCTTCATTTCTTTTAAGCCTTGATTCATGCTTAAACCACCTGCAAAATCATATCTCAGAACTGCTCTTACTTCACTATGTTACCACAATTCCACAGTACAGACTTTGATCTGTTACTGCTAATGAACTACTGAGCCCAGAGATGTGTTACTAGTGGCTAATATGGGTGGCATGGATTTGTCTAAACACGCAGTAACTTGCAGCCTCCTGGGTTTTTCTGCTAAGTTATTTTACAAAACTTTTTTTGTACCCTTTGTACCATATTATCATCTTTAACTATTTATTTCTTTGATGGACTTTCCTAATACCCTGCCATGAAGCTCACATAAAATACTAGTTTTAATCATCGGAATCATTTAATCAATTTAGTTTTTTCAAACACTGTTGATATGCATATTAATTTGAATAATTAAGTGCAGGTTTGGAAGTAAAGACAAGCTGTAATTACACCTTTTATCCTTATACCTTATTTTATATTTTGTTTTTATAATTTTGTTTTTTTCGTCCTATCAACTGTTAAGAGGGTTTGTGGCCCCCTCTGTCTCTGCCCATGACTGTAATTAGTTTAATTAGAAGAGCTATGTAGTTAGAGCTAATGAGGGAAAAAACAAAAGATCAGGCTGTGTACTTGGACTTAAGTATGTGTACAATGTCGAAGGTTGTTTATTCTCAAAAGTTTTCAAAATACAACATTTTTACCAATAATTGTATCAATATTTAATATGTTATTTTAAAACACACATTTCTCCCCCTATAAAATTATATACCTAATTTTTATAACTTACATTTATGGGGTCACCTGTGATGTAATGGCTAGTATAACAGCCTTCTATACCCAACGCCGTGGGATCAAACCTAGCAGACTCTACTGCAAAGGGGACTTGATTAAAATGGTGGTCCTAATTCAGTGCGATGTCAGGTACCTGTTAAAAATTCTGATCATACTTAAAACTGGATAGACAAAATTTATGACTCCCACTGTAGCATTGTCCGATTAGCCACAGTAGCATAAAGTGACTTTAAGTGAATAAACAAACATATTTACAGTTTGTTTTGTTTTAATAATCTTAATATATTTTCAAACCAATAAAAGTCATGTTATGTTACTCTGTAATACATTTTTTATTATTGTTATCTTTAATTTTTTTTTTTTTTTATTGGTCATCTAAGACCTGATGAAGGCTTAAAGTAGAGGGTGAAAGATTGGCACTCAATAAAATGAAATTCCTTATATATTTACATAAATATATTTTTTTTTTTAAGTCATGGCTGATATTTAAAGTAAAATATTTTTTCTTGATTTGTTTTCTATATTGTAGCACTGGATCTGTCTTGGGTTGGGAACTAAACCATCTGTGTACACTAACCACAATTTCAGTCGCTGCCATGATTATTTTTCAAAAATATCCTGTCAGAAGTCTTCTTCATTTGATCTTCATATAGCAAAGTAAATACTGTTATTATTAGGTTTAAACACCAAATACTGTCATATAGCCCAGTCAAATAAGGATATTTGTGTGAATTAATTCAAACAAAGCTGGAAATTGTTTTAATACCTCTTAGTGGTCCTAAATAAAAGTAATCTGAGTTTGCATCATCTCAAGTGGTGAGCTTAACTTTTTGGAGCCGAAAAACTTTGAATTTTTCGAAAAATTTTCAGTTTTTCACTTCCTACAGTAAATATTTTTCTTTTAAAAATGAAAGAACATTAAATTTCCTTTCGGGATCACTTGTAGCTGGGTGGCTAGCTTAACAGCCTCCCATGCTAAAAGTTACGGGTTCAATCCCGCAGGTGGTCCTAGGATTTTTTAATGGGAGTAAAAAATCCTTAGTTACGCCGTCCTTCGGAGGGGACGTTAAAAGGTGGTCCCGAGCCTGTGCGATGTCAGGTACTCGTTAAAGATCCCTATCCTAATAAAACCTGGATAGACAAAATTTAGGACTCCCACTGTAGCATCGTCCGATTAGCCATAGTAGCATAAAGTGACGTTAAAAAAAATAAACAATAAACAAACAAATTTCCTTTCTTAAAGTTATCATAGTTATTGAATTTGGTTCAGTGGTGTGCTGTAATCGTTCGTCAGAAATAGGCAATTTTTTCCATTTTTGTTGAAATACCCTATTTGGTCACTAAGAGACAGCTGTAACTATGAAACAACTATCCAAATCGAAAAAAGTCATAGAATGAAAGTTGTAGAGCATCAAATTTTAAGTCTAAAAGCCTCTTTAAATTTCAAAGTCGGTTGGTACGAACCTTCAAAAAATATTTTTTTATTACACTTGTCCTCTTGGGAGAATTATTTGCTCCATACCTCTGATTTAAAACATTCTGCAGTGACTGATGCAGTAGTTTTACTGGAAATAATAATATTTCTAACATAAACCATATAACTAGCAAAATGTAACCTTGTATCTATATGGGTTAGTTATACAACTTTTAAATAGTATGTCTTAAGGATTCAATTGAATATTAAAGTTAGGCCTGAAAGTACTTCTTTGCTACATTTCAATCAACATAATCAGTAATATTCTTTATTTTGATTTATAATATACTTTATGTTACGCACGAAATAGTTTAAAAAATAGGAGAAAGTGTAGGTTGAATAAATAACAATAGGTTTTTGCACCTTATTATATTTTTGTTTGGTAGTCCCTTCAATGATACCCCAAGAGAAAAAAATGTGTTTCGCCTGAGGGATATATACTAAATCACTTCTCCAATGTACATTATTATTTATATATATTAAATTTTACTGCAGTTTGATCGTAGGTACCTACCACTGTTTTCGAGTTATAAGTGAAAAACTGAATTTTTTAAAAAAAATTCCAGGTTTTTCGGCTCCAAAAAGTTAAGCTCACCACTTGCAATGCTGGAAACTCAGATTACTTTTATTTAGGACCATTAGGAGGTATTAAAACGATTTGTCCAAATTAATTCCCACAAACCTTCAATTTTAGCGTTATTTTACTGGGCTAATAGTTTTGTCCCTCATGTTTTGTATACTTAGTAAAATTTTAGAAAAGCTTAATTAGTAGTGGAAGCACTAGATTGATAGTATATACTATTTAGGTTTTTTTTCTTTTAATTATTTTTATCAGGCATACATTTAATTATTTATTCTTTACTCGTTTGATTTATACTCCATGCATATTTCTTACCCAGTTATGGACTAGGCTGATTATAGATTTTAGGCCATTTGTATTGTGTACTTATAATGAATTATTGAAGCAATATATAATATCACATCAGTATTAACAGTTTGTTGAAGTCTTGACTTCATATGGAACTGGAGAAGATTGAACCTTACGTTTTTTATAATTATGACTTCATAGAGTCTAGAATAAACATTTAAATTGTATCTATTTGTCGCGTCAATGAAGCTTTTTCCAAAGCTTAGATCCAAATCTAATTTTCCAACGCTTATGCTTTTTGAGAAAGAGTAATGATGGACTTCATCAATATTTTAACTATGAGTTAGGATCTCTATCCTCTTTCACTTTATGGTAACACTGGAATGAGAAAAACAACAAAATCAAAACTATACGACATTTTTGAACAATTTGTGAAACGGATGTTAATGATGTTACACATTTTTTTACATTATCAATGGTGGTATGTTACTTTATAGATTAAAATGGGAAAAAAAAATCTAAAGTTTATGAGTATTTTTCAACAGTATATCAACAGTTCTTGTCTTTGAGGCCTAGTTTGAGAGATCTGGTTGTGTCTTTTGTCTAAGATGAAACCAAATCACATTTTAAATATTTTTAGATCAAGAAAATCTAAAGGAATGCAATCATTCACAGGTCCTGATAATATATATATATATATATATATATATATATATATATATATATATATATATATATATATATAAATCATTAATTGCTATACATAAACTGAAATACTTTTTTTATAACTTCTCTATGTTTTTGTTTCTTTGTTCATTCCATTTTTTCAGATAATTTAGAAATTCATTTATTTTTGCTTGGCCATGATAATTCTAGAGTAAATAAAAATAAAATAAAATAAATAATATATATATATATATATATATATATATATATATATATATATATATATATATATATATATATTATCAGGACCTGTGAATGATTGCATTCCTTTAGATTTTATATATATATATATATATATATATATATATATATATATATATATATATATATGTATATGTATAAATAATTTTTAAGAACTTTATTGTTAATATAATTGGTATATGTAATACATGATTTCCATAGCATCACATTATCATATGGGGACAGATCCAGAGTATGAGGGGACAGCTTTATGACTTTGGGTGCCATGCACCATAGAAAAATTAAATTAATGAACGTTTGAGTTAAAGTATATTAATAATATTAAAATCAATATAATGAAGATTTTAATGTACATTAATATAAATAAAGTTTGGACCATTATCTTCTTAACAATAATTAATTTCTTAGAAATTTTTTATCAACCTTTGAATATGAAGAAAAACGTTAGAAAACAAATTTTAAATATTGTTAGAAAATAAAAATTTTATAGTAAATTAATTACTGTTAAGAAGAGAATGTTCTAACATCTATTTATATCAAGGAAATAGATAGTTTTTAAGACCTCTTGACTCTTGCTTCTTCTTGAGTGATTTTTCATCACCTAAATTCCCCGATAGTTCTTCAGCTTAATTATGGTGGGTCCTTCAAATTTTTGTTATCTACGGTGACACAAGGTCTGCTAATGTCATCATACTGACTTAAAAATGCTTTTATTTGAAGTAATGGTTACTGCTTTGAACAGCATATTTTTAAAATAGTATAATTTCTATTTAAAATAATTAGATATATATGAGATATTAATGTTCTTACTAAATAATAACTGTCATGTAGGATATTTCATCCATTAAACATGATCATTTTTTGAAATAATATTTGAAAAAAGTATAAATATAACATGGACCTCTGTCAGTAGTATATACTATCTAAAGTTGAAAACTGAATCTTTTTTTTATATTTGTATGTTGAAAAATTCATTCATTCATGCCATCAATATACTATTGCGTTCAAAGTAAATGAATGATCATGGTAACAGTGTTAAATAAAAACAAATATTTTGTTTAAAAAAAACTATTATTAGGACTAAGCTTTTCTAATTCTTAGAAATAGAGATCGATTTATATTAACTCACAAAAGGCTGGAAATTGTTTTGGAATTCCCCTAAGGAAATAAGTCGAACTAGTTACTGAAAGCACCTGAGGCTTAACACAAAAAAGCAATTAGTTACAATTGATAAAATATTACTATGAGATGCCATGTTGTTCTCTTGACCATACAACTTAGAATGGCTACTAAACATATAATTTCAGCCACACTCGCCATTATCTATCTTAAAAAATGCCATTTAATTAAAACCTAATTAAATACGAGATTGAAAAATAAGTATAAACATGAAATGCACTCGTATAAAAAAAAAATGAATCATTTACATGGGTAAAAAACATAACTTTTTAATTTATTCTGCTACATAAGTTTTAGATTGTTTGTGTAATCTACTTTTACAATGATATATAATTGCTTGCAACAACAATATTACTTGATAACTATTCTTAGGAATCTTTTTTTTTTATAAGTTCTCATTATTAAACTTTTTATTGATTTACTAATTCATTACTGTTTTTTACTTTTCTGTTTCTAGTTAATTCAAAAGCATTAGAAAATGAGCAGGTGAAACTTATGTTAGTTAAAGGAGGTCTTTTGAATGTTTCATCATCATATTTGGATATGGTTGGAAAAGCAAATATTTTATTTCATGCACACAAAGATGTATCTGAATGCTTGCCTGACGTTCATGATAGAAATATTGAAGACATTCGTTATTCAGGTAGTCATGTTTTTTATTGAAATTTTAAAGTTTTATTAGACTTTTATTATTTAATAAGATGAATCGTAATTCATTTATAACATAATACAAACCATTTTACATAAATACATTTATATGTATATATATATACGAGGTGTGTTCAAAAAATAAGGTGGCTTTGTATTTTTAAGAAAAAATATTTATCAATATTTATGTTGTCCACTTCAAAGTAATCCCCCTGGGATACAATACACTTATGCCAATGGTTTTTCCAATCCTCAAAGCACTTTTCTGTATAGCCTTGAGCTCTTCCAGCGATGCAGTCTTTATCTCCTCAATCAAAACTCAAAACTAAGTTCTCCATATTTTTCTAGAGAACCGCGCATATTTTTAATTTCCTCGTTGACCTGGGATCCTTGACTGGTCACTGCTGCCATTACATCGGCTTAGGTTAGCATACCTAATTGCCGCTCACCTGATCTTGGAAGGTGATGATGAAGGTTTATCAATTTTTTATTTTTTTTCTGGGCCACATTTATGGTACAGCCATGATTTTTTACTAACTCTCATAGTTTCAATTTCTTTTTCTCTCAAATTACAGCATTTGCCGTAATAAACAACACAGCATTTACTGCAATTTAAATTGTCTTTGTCATCACAAGTAATGGAACATTCGCACAATGAACAATGAACCATTTTTTAAATGAAATTGAAAAAATAATGTTATGAAAACAAACAGTACTCACAGATATTAAGATAGAGATATTAAGGTAAACAGTAACAGGTGTTGATGTCTTTAATACCTTTGAATGTAGGGATTATTTAACAAACTAACAGCTGTATCTCAGTAAACTCCCAGGCTTCTCACCAATTTTTGGTGCAATGTGTTTACTTAAATGAAGAGTGAATACACGGGAACTATTGTTTATAATGTGATACACAAATAGCAAGAAAAAAAAATTTTAAATAATGAAACTTAGAGTTGTAAATAAAAAGTGCACAGGGGAACGATGTTGACTGGTTGCCATCTCTGACCAAACTGACGATATATGTATATATAATGTTTGTTCTTGACTCTTAATCTTAACTTAAAAATTGTAACATTTATATATATTTTTTGATGGGCACTGTTTTGCTTAAAATTGCCCTGAATATGAGAATAATAAATTCTTAAAATGTAGCCGAAAAATAAATGTATACATATAATCTTAATGCTAGCAGTATTTTATCTATATATTGGGTTTTTTCACATGAAATGTCCCTTTTTTTAGTTTCTGAAATACATAAAGGATTTTGCAGGTCTCTGTTGTTTTCTTCCGAATGTTTACATATTTAAAGTAAACAGTCACTAATCCTCTACCTTTGTATTATAAACATTAGCTTCCCAATCAATTACCCAGTTTTTAGTATGCCTCCAAATATGAACATGGAAACACGCAATTTTCGAGTAATATTTTTGTACGAGTTTAAACTCGGCCATTCAGCAGCTGAG
This sequence comes from Piezodorus guildinii, assembly GCA_023052935.1. Lineage (NCBI taxonomy): Eukaryota > Metazoa > Arthropoda > Insecta > Hemiptera > Pentatomidae > Piezodorus > Piezodorus guildinii. The sequence continues at coordinate 107,123,137 of CM041295.1, read as the reverse complement.
GTTGTTAGAAATATTTGCAAGGCGTTTGGGGAAGGGAGTATTAATGAACGGACCATTCGCCGTTGGTTTGCTAAGTTTCCAGCTGGAGATACCGACTTGGAAAACTTGCCCCGAGGAAGACCTCCGTCCATAATAGACAACGATGTCCTCAAACATACAGTTGAAGGAAACCCCTACCAAACAGTTAAAGGACTCTCAGCACAACTAAATGCAAGTGCATCTACTGTTTCCAGACATTTAAAGTGTATTGGGAAAGTAAAAATGCTCGATACATGGGTACCTCATGATCTCACTGAGCAGCAGCAAGACCCCATGTTTCAAAACATACTGTGCAAAAATTGAAAGAACTGGGCTACGAAGTTCTTCCACATCCACCATATTCTCCCTACTTGTCTCCAACAGATTACAACCTGTTCAGGAATTTAGACAACTTCGTCAAAGGAAAACTTTTTAAAAATGATGATCAAGTGAAAAGTGCGTTTTCAGATTTGGTTTCACTTCAAAGCTCAGAGTTTTTCAGTTCGGGGATAAAAAAGTTGGTGTCACGTTGGGAAAAATGTGTAGAAAAAGAAGGTAAATACTTCGAATAAAATTATCTTATTTTTGTATCGTATTTTTAATAAAAATCCTTTACCTTGAAAATGGACATTTCATGTGACACTACCCAATATTTAATTAAATATATGAAATGATATATTTTTTAAAATAACAATGTTATATCCTGATCCAGATTAATTATTTATTTGCTCGTTGAATAAATAATCTTTAATTTAATCTTTAAGGAACAGTACTATATTTGGCAATTTAAAATCATTTTACTTATTTGTTTATTTTTCTAAAATGCATGCACATTTTAGGCTCTGAAACAGCTAGGAATATTGTGCACAAAGCCAAAGAAGCAATCCTTTGTTATAAAAAGTCATCCAATATTGAAAGTGCTCCTCCACCTCCTTATTCAAGAATACCTGACTTTCCAACTCAATCAGTTCTTGGAAGTGTACCTGAATATTGTGAAGATAACCCAAACCAATTTACATCTTACACTAATGTACTTCAGAATCAAGATATTAATGTGTAAGATATTATTAAGACCTTTATATCATATTATTTAATATTTTTACATCCTATTTATTATTATATATGTTTAGCGGGTCATGAAATTTCTTAATTTTTACTTTTTTATTTTCCAGTCAAAGACATTCTGAGTTTCCACCACAGTATGACTTGCCACCATCAGATAACAACAGTCTGGAGGGAGCTGTTGGAGGAGTAAATATTGCTGATCAAGATATATCATATAGAAGATATTCAAATATATAAATTTAACTCAGACTTGGTTTTGGATTAGCCTGCACTTCTATTCTGTTGATAAATCTCTGTTAAGAAACCTTTGACATAAAATTTGTGTTTTCACTCTTTAGGTAAATATTGATTGTAACAACAGTTTCAACTCAAAATTACTTTGGTGTTTGAATTAATTTATGAAATGTGCTTCACAAAATTTTGTTGAACACAGACATGAGTAACTCTCTCCCCTCCACATGAAAAGTTTTTAATCTAAATGTAAATATAATTTAATTCTTTAGTGTTAAAATTTTAATGTTTAAATGAATTTACATACCACATATATTCATATATGTATACAATTTATGATCAAATTCATTTTCACCGAATCCTTTAAAGCATTCTATTGCATGTTCAGCATCTTAAAGTTTATTGTCTGTTTATTCAGTTACTAGTAGTTCCTGGAATAGAAGTAATGGAATAAATTTGGGGATGTAGCCTATTGAATTCCGGTCACATACATTTTTTAGAAGGATTATTTCCTTCTGATTTTTTTTTTTTTTTTTTTTTTTTTTGACCATACCATCATTTTTTAAATTCCTTTTCTTCCTTTCATTTGTTTTTTCTTAATGCAGAACAGTTTCCATAAACTCTATTCCAGTACTTTCAGTGATTAGGTGATATAAACACAAAGGCAGGTCGTATGTTTTCACTTCTCTGCATTTCTATAGAGCGATACAGTGCTTTGCTCTTCACTACTGCATTGATATTAAATGCAGGCGTGTATTGTATGTTATATTTTACTTGTCGAGAGTGGATGTTGTGTGCATTTGGTAAGTGTAATGTGATGTCACAAAACAAGAAATCGTGTGTTCTTAAAAAAAATAAAAGTAATAAAAACGTAACCCTCCCTACTTCAAAATAATTTGAAACCATCTTTAATTTCCATGGAAACGTTTAGATACAATAAAAATTATAATCTATATAATAATAACTTCTGAAATTTTTATTAGATTCTGTTTTTCTAAAATCTTTATTTATTTTTTTAACTTAGGACAGTACTTCTTCTTCAGTTAATTATAAAATTCTTCCATAGTTCATCTATTTGCTTGTGTTACAATTTAGAACAGTCTATTATTTAAAACAAACAAAACAAAAGGCACTTTAGAGAAGGAAATTATTAAATTCCTTTATAGTGTTTAGTTATGAATATTTTGTTAATATTAACAATAAGAGGTTAATTAATTACTATTTGAGCTAAGAAAAGTAAAAGGTACTTAAGAAGTAAAAAAAGTTACATTAAATTTTAATAGTTTTTTATTTTTATTTTAAAAAATTTAAAATCCCCCTGTGCCGGTCCAATGTCCGGATCAAAAAGGATGTTGGGAAACTGTAAGGTATTAACAAAAGAAACATAATAGCAGAGTCAAAAAGTAGTCAGTCCAGCGGGCACAGTTGCCTTCACTACCAGCCGGTCCAGCAAGTTGGATGCTAAAGGGTTAATAATAATACTATATTAGTGGAGGTATATTTAAAATACAAAACAAATTAACATGAAAATCTCATATAATTATCAAAAAATCTATTTACAGTATTTTATAGAAATAAATGAGAATGATAATGTAATGGAGAATAAAAATCATTATTAAAATGTTTTATGACATTTTTAAATTCATAAAAATATAAATTGCGTTCATGACATAATTTTAATCTGAGTTTTAAATGGAAATACATATTCAAGTCCCTTCTGTTTAAATAATGATTATTTCAAAATGGTGTGTATTCTAAGAGTCTACTTCAACAATGAAAAGTTCTATGAAACAGAAATTATTCATTTAATAGAAATGGTATATGCCACATACATTTTTCTCAAAAACTATTCACACATTTTTGATTAAAACATTATATTAATACATAAATAAATGGTATTTAAATAATATAAACTATTTTATGCTATCATAGAACTAGTTTAAAAGGGTTAAATACCAGTTTAATTATCTTCTTAAGTACCTTTTACTTTTCTTAGTTCAAATAGTAATTAATCGCCTCTTATTGTTAATATTAACAAAATATTGATAACTAAACACTATAAATGAATTTACTAGTGGGACTAGCAAAAACAATTCCAACACTTGAGGCTGTATGACTTTAAGGTAGCCAAGGAAATTATGCCTAAACCCCGTTGTCCTTCACAGTATCTATGCGAGCACACCATATATTTTTTCTTTGGCATTCTGCATTAACTTCAGTTACCTTTAGTTGTTTGTTATTCAATTGAATGTTTCTTTATGCTACTGTGTTTATTTTGATGATGCTAGTGTGTTAGTCCTATATTTTGCCTATCCAGGCTTCATTAGGATGGGGATCTTTAACGAGTACCTGGCATTGCTCAGGACCACCATCATACATCTCTTCTGAAGGACGGCATAACCGAGGATTTTTACTCCCTTTAAAAAATCCTAGGGCCACTGCCGGCACCTTAAGCATAGAAGGCTGTTAAGCTAGCCACTACATTAATGGAATGACCTTGGTAATCTTAAAAATAATCCTGGTGAGGTCAAATTAGTATGTTGTGTTAAAGAGACCCAAATAAGTTAGGCAAGCCACTTTCTAAATGTGTATTTCTCTGGATTCTGCTGCCTGGCAATTTCTGGCATTCAGGATTTTCAGCAGAAGTGGAGTAGTAGATGTATCTGAGAGTACAGAATCTGCCTTTGTCCCCTTGTTTAAAGATTGTCTCATGTAGACTGTCTTCCTTTGATCTCTTTTCTGATTTTTTTGTCCTACAAGCTCTTATTTTACTGATTTTTTTAAAAACTATTTTTTTCTGTAATAGTATAATGATATTATATAGTACTCTGTTCTTCATCATTCATTATGGCTGGGCTTTTCAATTGTGTACTGATGGAACCTCTTTTTTGGCTAATGATGTTTACTAACACCGCAGCTTTCCTATAAGTCAATATTCTTTCACCAATGCCATTTTAGATTACTTTCATATGTGTTCTGATGGTTTCTCCTCACATTTTTTCATCATGGCCTACTTTGACATAAACAAGATTCTATATAATCTTTTAACTCACATTTGTTAAGTTCAATCCTAAAAGTAACTATATGAACAATTTTATTCTAATAGTATTTCCATTACTATTAAGGTTGACTATGGTTATGATTTACATCAATATGTTACATGATAAATCTGTGATATTTAATTTTGTTGTTTTTAATCTACGTCAGTGTTAAGAAAAATAAAACAGTCTCAATTTCATAGGTTTTATATTCTGTATATTGTTTTTTGTGCCTTATGCTTTAATGTAAACCAGGGTCTTAGATGTATTTTACTTGAAATAACATATCACATGATCTGGTACTTTTAAGTTATTCATCAATTAATTGTTATTTTGTTTTATTTAATTAAAGATTTGTTTTTATTATAACTTCTCATAGCTACAAGATTCTTTGTAAACTTTTTTTTTTTTTATTTGTATCAAAGTTTTATATTTTTGTAAATTATTTTATATTTTATTAAAATAAACGGTTGAATTTGTCTGTAGTTATCTACTTATGTGTTATTATTTTCATGCCTAGGGATTACAACTTTAGGCATGAGTATTATTAATTTTAATTTTGTGTAAGTGATTTTGATTATTATTAATTTTACTTGAACTTGTAGGAAAAAGTTCAAGCTTTTTTTATAGCTTTTTCATTATTTATTCTTGAAAGTCATTGATGTCCAACAACCACAGTTATTGACATCCTGTCATTGTTATTTATTGTGCTTAGACATTATATATGTATCCATTTAATGGAAATTACTTAATTTTTTTTAATAAAAGATTAGAGTGTCAATATTATATGCTACTATACCAACAATCACTCAGTGCTATTGAGCCTGTTTGTGATTTGCTGACTGAATAGACAGGCTGTCCATTCTATTTAAAAGGTTGTTTTTGTGTCCATACTCATATATTGTCCAAAACCAGTCTTGTAGCTATATAACTCACTGAAGAACTTTTCAATCATTCTGCTATTTTTAGCCCCTCCCCTCACTCAATGTTGGTAACAACTTTGAAAATCAGTTGTCTAGTCAACTGAAACTGGAATAGTCCCCCAGACAGGAATGTCTGATTTTACTAATGTGCCACAAATCTAGGTTGAATTTGGCTTGATATATGCGGTGAAATTTTTTCAAGTTTCTTCCAAATATTTGATCTACGGTCCTATCAACATATACCACATAACATATTATATAATAGAAACTTTTTTTTTTTTAGATATTTTATATCAAGTTCTGTTTTTTAAGAGCTAATATTTAAAAAAATAATTATCGTCTATTTAGTTTTAAGATAGTTATTGATTTTGATTTTTTAGAGGGGAGGGGTAGTTTTGGGGAATAATTAATGTGTTTTCGGGTGTTATAATCACGTTTTTCGAGCTGTATTTTTTATCGCTCGCGTGCATGTTAACTCGCAGTTACTTTTAATATTTTTATGAGAGAAGTTGGTTCGGGGTGCAGTCAATTTAACACACAATTAAGCGTAAACTTAATTTATTGGTGCCGAAGAAGGCGTCAGTCAACAACAATGACTCATTGTTGTTGACTGACGCTTGTTGTTGACTGACGCCTTCTCAGCTCACACAACCACCCTGAAGAAGGCCTATAATTTAGGCCGAAACATCGGCACCAATAAATTAAGTTTACGCTTAATTGTGTGTTGAATCGAACTAATGGGCTTAAACTGAAGAAATAATCAGCAAAAACGTTTGTTCACAATAAATCCCGTGCAACTCACGTAGAAAATTTCCATGGTCTATGTAATAGATGGTATGATCCCACTTTTCAGGTATGCCGGACGCTGTCTACCACACTTCCTGTATTGTAGCTAAGTTAATCCTGTATTTACCAAGTTGTGAGAGGAGACCTTGTAAAGCTCCTGGTCGATATAAACTCACGACAATCCGAAGTCCTACATTGAAGTTAATGTATGATCGATGTCTATATGATTTTTTATTATTAGCGTGGAGTCCACTAGTGCTGACTGCCCCCTCCTCCTTATCTGAATGAGTCCCTGCGGGGAGTAAATGGGTCTTCACCATTGTGTTTCCATGAATTTTAAAAAGATTAATAGCGCGGAGCTATAGATTTCGCCATGATTTTCTTAATATATCCCCCAAACTACATAGATCCTCATATTCTCACTCTCTGTTTTAAGTGATCACCAATTTCTCTTTAAATAATTTACAAATCTGCAGTTCGATCAGTAAGTTTTTATTTTTATGTCTCATTTTAAAAACCTTTTTTTCTTAGGTCGTGTATGAGTTTGAGCGGATGAATAATTACCTTAATCATATGTTCATTTAAATTCAGAGAGGTTATTTGTTGTTTTGTAATGTATCACATTTATATTAGTTATGTATGTAGAATAGAATAGAATTTATTTGTTTAAGATTTACATTCTTGTACAAATCAATTCAAATTATAAATCTCTTCAATGGCATGAGTCTAGTTAATATCAAATGTCCATTTATTCGGCTCTTGAGAAAAACTTGAAAAATAATAATTGTAAACTATTTAAATAATACATTTTATCATTTAATTGATACATAATAGAAAAACGACACTGAAATAAAACATAAAAAACAAACAAAAACAATTAACAACTTGAAAAACATACTGAAAACAATCGCCGTACAATGAAAAATGATAAACAGTTAACCTTAGATAACTATACACTTAATTGATGTGTGGGCCTTCACAGTTCAAGATATCCAGGGTATTACATGCTGACTTAGTAAACCAGAAAATGTTGTTCAGTTTTTCAATATTGTCTATTTGAAGAATTTTCCGGTCATCACTGGATCCTGATAAAAATGGTTGTAAATAGCTCTCTCTGTCTTTTATGAGCTTTTCACAGTAGAGAAGTACGTGAAACAGGCTGTTCAAGATAAACTGACCACAGAAAGTGCAGGTTTCCTGTACTTTGAAGATGTTCAGTTTGGTTTTTCCATAAAGTGTGGTACGTTCTGGGCTTGAAATTCTTAACTGGCTCAATGATCTTATTTTTTTTTATGTTGGCTGTATATGTCAGATAGATCTCTGGGCTGGAGATACTGAAGCTGGAGATAGTTCTGTATATGGGGTTATGGTTAGAATTGAGAGATCGGTGGATTTATATTGAAAGGTTATAATTTTTTATCCTTTCCATTATTGCATCTCTGCACTTTAATAATCCATTCGGGCACAATACACTGAAATCTTCTTCACAGCCTTATTGAGCAGTCATCGATCTAACTTGTGAGACCCAGTTATACTTTATATCAGGGTTCCTTGCATGCAGCGAAATCAGTCTGTTGAAACAAAGTCTTTGCAGCCTCTCCTCCGGCATGATTGACAATCTGGACCAGTAGTTCACAGATTTCTTCAAAACCATGACGCTCAATGGGTTTCGGCCGGTTTCAAGACGTACTATGAAGTTGGCAGTACTCCTTGGCCATCTGAGTAGTTGCTTCAGGAACTTTAGTTGTACCACTTCAACAGCTTCTAGATATCTTAAGCTCCATATTTCAGAAGCATACAGAAGGGTTGAGGCTACCATGGAATCAAAAAGAGCTATTTTTGTTTCCCATGAATCATTTCCAGCCATTCGCAAAACATCCAATACTCTTGCAGCTGCAACAGAGGACCTCTGAATAAAATGCTCAGATGCTTTGCTAAATTTTCCTGAGGAAGTGAATGGTACTCCCAAATAGGGATAGTCCTTTAAGTATTCTAATTTTTCTTTATTCAAGTAAAGGGGTTTAAGCTGCCTAAACCTAGGGAACTAATGGAATACAACAGCCTTGGATTTTTTTACGTTTACGGTTAGGGAATTCTTCTCGCAGTACTGTTGTAAGATCATCAGTATCTTTTACGCTTCTTGCCAAGTATTACTGAGAATAATAATGTCATCAGCAAACAAGAGCATGATTGCCTCATGAGTACTATCAATGCTAACTCCTGTAGCTCCATTATCTTGGAAGAATAGGACAATATCGGATATGAACATGATGAAGAGTGTTGGGCTAAGGCTTCCTCCCTGCAAAAGACCTGACGATATATCTCTGTTTTCCGAAAGCTTTCCGTTTATTGTTATTTGAGTTGAAGCATTGTCGTATAACACCTTTATAATCCTTATGAGTTTCCCCTCGATTCCAAGTGAAAAAAGCTTTTCCCAAAGCAGGCTGTGGTTGATAGAGCCGAAGGCTTTCCTTAAATCTATGAATGCAGCAAATAAGTATCTGCCTTTAGTTGTGTGGTTAATGCTGACCAGTGACATTAAAGAGAAGATGTGATCTGAGCAGCCTCTACCACTTCGAAACCCCGCTTGTTCCTCAGGTATGAGGTTTTCATATTCTGCCCATAGTTAGATCCTTCTTGCTAGAATACTGGTAAATAACTTCACCATTGTATTTAAAAGTGATATGCCTCTGTAATTATCTGGGTCTTTCCTGTCCCCTTTCTTAAATAGTAAATAAAGTTTGGATTTTGACCATTGCAGAGTGAGTTTCTCATGATCCTTCACTGTATAAAAGAGGTTGAGGAGATAGTGCTCCCATTCCGGGGTAAGGCTTTTAAAGGTTTCGTAAATAATATTGTCGAAACCAGGAGCTTTTTGGTTCTTTGATTGTTGGATGCAAAATTGTAATTCCTCTAAAGCGATTTTACTCTCCAGATAAGGATGGATGACTGAAAAAAAAATGAGTTTCGTGGATGGTTTTTTGGCCATAGTGTGATATATAAAATCTGCTCCATTCTTCTATCTCTATTTCGTTTGATTGTCTTTTATATGGTTTTAGAGAATTTACAGTAGTCCAGAACTGTTTGCTGTTTTTAACTTCCCTAAGATTATTTAGAGTGAGTATAGTTATGTATGTATTTTTAAGCGATGTTTTTGTTAATTAAAACCTTTATTAAATTGGTAGTAATTTCTTCAATGATTTTACAACAATTTAACTAACAAAAACTTATTAAAGAGAAGGTCTTTAAAGGGACCACTACTCAGTTAATATCTTTACTTCGACAAGAGTGAAGATGGACAAGTATCTACGACCGGAACGTTTTGAAACGGACCCCGCTGCAGTGACAGCAAACAGTGGACTCATTGGAAAAAGACCTTCGACAACTTTCTGAGGCATGTGAAAAAGATCGATGACACGGGTAAGTTAGAACTTTTGATAAATTATATTGCACCTAATATTTATGAATATATTAGTGAGGTCACGACTTTCGATGCTGCCGTAGCTGCTCTTGAAGCACTTTACATTAAGCCTAAGAATGAGATGTACGCAAGACATTGCTTAGCAACCAGAGGCCAACAATCTGGAGAATCAATCAATCAATATCTTCAAATATTAAAGCAATTAAGTAAAAGTTGCAATTTCAAGGCTGTTTCTGCCGAAGAAAATAAAAATGATTATGTGAGGGATGCTTTTATTACAGGTCTATCTAATGCTCGTATCAAGAGAAGGTTATTAGAAAATTCTAAACTAAATTTAGAAGAAGCATATAAGCAATCCAGAGCTCTAGAGTTAGCTGAATAGCAATCAGCATCTTATTCAGGATTTTATTCGCCCACTGCTGCCACTGAAATCGGAAACGAAGATGGTACTATAGATGTAACCTCCAAACAATGTTACTTTTGTGGATCAAACTGGCATCCTAAATCATCATGCCCAGCCAAGGATTCGGCGTGCATGAAATGTGGAAAAATTAGTCACTGGAAACGCGCCTGTCGATCACGATCGAAACGAAATCCAAATCGGAACGGAAATAAAAACCTAGCCACCCAGTCATCTGCTACAACTAACTTGCTTGCCAACTCGACAGCTGCTTTCCATACTGGTCAAATGGGGCGACCAGTTGCCTTCTTTTCAAGGATGCTTAACAAATCAGAATTGCAACACTCTTCCATTGAAAAAGAAGCGTACGAAATAGTAGAATCTCTAAGATACTGGTGCCATTATCTCGTTGGCAGACCTTTTACAATCCTTACAGATCAACGATCTGTTTCTTTTATGTTTGACCAGCAGCACAACAGCAAAATTAAAAATGAGAAAATTTTGAGATGGCGGTTGGAGCTATCTTGCTTCAAATTTGATATAAGCTATCGCCCTGGTAAACAAAATTCCTCTGCTGACACCCTTTTAAGAATAAGTGCTGTCGCTAATTCTATAATAGATCTCCAAACATTACACAACTCTCTTTGCCATCCAGGAATAACTAGGATGTCACATTGGGTTAGAGCAAAGAATCTCCCTTACTCTTTGGAAGATGTAAGAAAAATCACACAAGCATGTTCGGTATGTGCAGAATTAAAGCCACGCTACTTTCTCATGCTGGACACCTTATCAAAGCTACGTCTCCTTTCGAAAGCATCAATCTAGACTTTAAAGGCCCTCTTCCTTCTGTATCGAGAAACAAATACATACTTACGGTTGTTGATGAATTCTCGAGGTTTCCCTTTGCCTTTCCTAGCGTGGATACCTCAGCCAAGATTGTAATTATGCACTTGACCAAACTTTGCTCTCTTTGGCACACCAGCATACGTCCATTCGGATCAAGGAAGTTCCTTCATGTCGATAGATCTTAAATTAGTTTTAACTTCTCATGGTGTGGCTACCAATAGAACAACCACATATAACCCGCAAGGCAACGGGCAAGCAAAAAAATACAATGGTATTATCTGGAAGAGTATTATGTTGGCTCCTAGGACGTTGGGTAAGAATGCTGAGCAGTGGGAAGATGTACTTGATATGGCACTTCACTCCATAAGGTCTCTTCTTTGCACCTCCACAAACGCCAAACCACATGATCGCATGTTCAATTATCCGCGACGGTCGTTCAACGGTTGCTCTATACTGACATGGTTGACTAAACCTGGACCAGTGCTAATTAAAAACCATATTTGAGCTACCAAATACGACCCTCTGGAACTGCTGGAATCTAATCTTGATTATGCAAATTCCCTGATGGTCGAGTGACAACCGTTTCAACTCGACACTTGGCTCCTCCTGGTGATTCCTTGATAAGACCAGGAAATTATACCAAAGAAACTCCAGTTTTAGAAAACAATTCTAAGACTACTATGGTAGACCCTCCGACGGTAGATGAGAAAACTGAAGAAGATTTGGCCCAAGACATGGGCATAGGAGGAAGCCCGTCGACAGTAAATCGTCCTAGCCGTGAAAAACGACCTCCTGCTTACCTCAAGGACTATGTCACTTTTTAGTGAGGGGTAAGTGAGCGGATGAATAATTACCTTAATCATATGTTCATTTAAATTGAGAGAGGTTTTTTGTTGTTTTTAATGTATCACATTTGAATTAGTTATGTATGTATTTGTAAGCGATGTTTTTGTTAATTAAAACCTTTATTAAATTGGTAGTAAATTCTTCAATGATTTTACAACAGAGTTACATAGGGAAGGAAAATTGTTTTGAACATAAAATTATGCTTGGTATTTAAGGGGATAGGAACATTTGAAACCAGTAAATAACAGGATATTGTAATTTCCGAATACTTTTGACACTGATTGATTCTTGTACTTTTACTTTATTAATCGGATATTTTATAAAAACAATATACTTTTCGGTTATTTGGCTAATGATTTTGCTTTATGAGATCATATTTCCATAATCTATGGACGTTTGTATAGAAATTTTCTTTTTAAAATATTTATTTCTTATGAAATGCCCTTCGTAGTTCGTTCCAATGTTTCTTTTAAGTTTTCCGACATAACTACTTTTTAAAGTTGTGGTTTTAAGTTGACCATACCATCCTTCTTACCAAACTCCAAAATCTTCCAGTATCCAACAGTGCTTTGCGCTGGTTTCAATCCTTTTTCTCCGATCGTTCTCAGTACGTAGTAGTGCCAGACCAGCCCCCATCCTCAACCTTGCCCCTTTCCTGCGGTGTCCCACAGGGGATGTCTCTATCTCCTACCCTATTTGCTATTTATATTAATGACCTGCCTCTCCATATTAATCACTCTAAATACCACCTCTATGCAGACGATTTTCAAATTTACCTTTCCTTTCCACCTCCCGACCTATTACCAGCAACAAAAAGACTACAAAAGGACTTAGATCGAATAAGTCACTGGGCTGTAGTCAACAAACTAAAACTAAATATTGAAAAAACAAAAGCCATTGTAATAGGATCCCATCACTTCTTGAAAACTGTTCCACATATCCTAACCCTCTTCCTAAATGGTAACCCTATAAAGTTTTATCCGACCGTCAGGAATCTGGGAGTAACCTTTGATCAAACCCTCTCTTTCAAGAACCATATTTCCGAAATTTCCCGCCGCACCTTTTTCACCTTAAAGCGACTGAATTCACTTCGTCACCTATTCCCATATGAAACCCGGAAGCTCCTCGTTACCTCTCTAATATTCCCCCACTTCGACTACTGCTGTACCGTTGTGTTTCTGGGACTAAAAAAATGCCTAATTAATTGCTTTGTTCGATTTATCTTCGAGGTCCCGAGGCACACCTCCGTCTCCGAATTTTATAGCGAGTTGAAGTGGCTTTATGCTTCCATTTGTCGGAAGTATTTCCTTGCATCATTCCTATACCAAGTTATCCAATCCCGTCGTCAATATATATTTTCAACCTTTTAAAATTCAAATCCTCTGTCCATTCCCGCTGTACACGCTCTAGGCCTTCAGATTTATACACGATGGCCTACCAATCTGCACATTTTGACAGATCGTTCCTTATCCGATCCTCAATCCTATGGAATTCTATTCCTCTTTCTATCCGTCACTCCAACTCTCTTCCTACATTCAAATCCCGCTTCTTCATTCATCTCATGACCATCCAGTCAGAACAAAATTGAGACGTTGATTTCCAAAAGGTACTAAAGGACATTTTTTTCAAAGTTGATATTTTCACATATTTGTATTCTAATGGTTTGGTTTTATCTAAATCCGTCATCAAATTTTATCCAAGAAACATAAAAATCCTTAAAAAAAGTCTTTAAAAATTTCATTTCATTCCAAAAGGTACTAAATCCACATTTTATTTCATTCCAAAAGGTACTATATCCATGTTTCGTTCCAAAAGGTACTATATCCTATGTAAACAGATATAACCTTTCCCTTCATTTCCTTCCAAAAGGTACTATATTTCCAAATATACGGCAGAAGCAACTAATCCCGTAATATATCACCATTAATTTATTGTTTTCATCATTTTATGCATTTTTATTGGTTCATTGAGCACGTCTTGAATCACCGCTATTATTTTGATCACTGGTTTTAACCTAATAATCAGTTTTTAGGCTATTTGAAACAACTTAGTTGCGTCGCTTTGGTTCTTTTAGGTTGTCAATTAAATTAAGTTTTTTCATAGTATTTCTTCTTGCAGCAACATAAATTTGGTTTAAAATTTTTCAGAAACTCACATTTTAATAGAATAATGGTATTTTATGCAGCAAATAGTTGGAATTAGCATTCCACGAACTTGCTAAATATGTGAAGAAAATCCGCGCCTGATCTAACTTAGTAGTCGATTTTTTTATGTAAAATAAAAGCTCAAAAGTTATTATTTATCAGTATCTATGGTTAAATATTGTATACACGTCGTTAATAATATAATTAAATTTGCTAAATTCACACAAATAGTAAATACAAGTTCAAAACAAACTTCATAATTACATACTTTCTTATTATAGTGCCATAAATAGATATATTGTCCTTTGAATATTCACTTTCTTTATGAATAATAGATAATCAATGTAATTAACCAACAAAGAAAGATGTTTCTCAGAGGGAGAATAAGGAAATATACATAACTTAGTAATTAACGATATAAAGACGTTAGTTATCGGCAATGTTGGATCAGGAAGGTTATAGTGACTGTTACCAACTTACCTTGCGTTATATTCTTCCAAAAAGTACTATATCCCTTTTAATTCGTTCCAAAAAGTACTATATCCATGTTTCGTTCCAAAAAGTACTAAATCCATATTATATTGTTTAAAAGTCATCGGAAAAGTGCAATAATTTGGAAAAATGAGTTGGTAGCACCTTTATAAATCAACTTTTGATTTTAATAAAAAAAGAGTCACGTAAATTAGGCCAATAATAAATAAATGACAGATTTTTGCGTTTCCTGTAAAATTCTCTAAAGTGGATATAGTACCTTTTGGAAATCAACGTCTCAATTGTAATTGACTCTATTTTATTCTATTTTCAACATATTTGCGTATGTCTGTCTGTTTTCTGTTAGTTTTAGTTAAATTGTTTATAAATAATTAATTGCTCTAAGACTCTAAAGTCCTATTTATATGTTATGTCGATGTTATTCCAAAGGGACTTGTCCCAGAATAATAAAGAATTTATCTAAGTTACTGTTCCCAGAAATCTTTACAAGAACTAAGATTACTACTTCTTTGGTTTAATTACATTCGGAAGGTATGAAATTTTAGAATTTGAATATCGTGGGGTATTTGAAATCTGTCATTTCATCGTACCCTATCTCTTACAATCATGCCTGATGGAAAAAGGTTAGTTTGATAAATATTAAGGTGGTGTCTCCTTAGTTATGTTCACTATTAAATTTTTGTATTGATATAAAACGATATTAAACTGATAACATATAAAAATTGACTAGTAGCATTTAATTTTTTATATTAGTACCTTTTTTTTTCTAATTTGATCATGAGTTATATTTATGTACTAAGTTTTAATAATTTTGTATCTTTCCCCAAAAACAACATTTATTCTTGGAATTTAATGATTATTTTCCAGGCTAGCTTTAAGCAATCTGTATATTGTCCATACCTATTAAAGATTAATTCTGTTGAAATATCCTGTAAACAGTTACAATTTTTTGTTTTGTTCTTTTCCTCCTTGATATGCACAGGAGTATTTTAGAAGGTGCATGACCTATATAGTATAGGCCTTAGCATTTTACCTAAACAAAAGACCATGCTACTCTACTTTTAGCTCACCAGATAAAATGACACTAATATTAGCAAAGGATAAAGAGAAATTACCTCAGCTCAAAGCACTTCTGCTATTCATTTTTTTTTTTTTTTTTTTGGACATCATTTATTCAATTTATGTCACAAAAATCAACCATCTCCCTGGGTGCTCAGTTTAGCTTCATAATTCTCCTAGTGGAGTGTATCACTTTTGTCAATATTTTCTTTGGAACCTGTACTTATCTTATCATCCTGGATTGGACTCACAACTTTAAATACAAAATTTTGATTTGCCTATTCATTGAGGATAGTGCCGTGATGCATATATTAAAGTATATGAGAGCTATGGTGACCTTGGGAGTTGAGGTGCGGTGTTGGTTAGTGTCTTTGAGTCAAATGGTGGCAGTTCGAATTGAGCTACTTTGGTTACTTGTATGTTAATCTGTCCTGTTTACCATAATTGGATTGGAAAAGGACAAGAAATAGTAATTAAAACAATGAACCTGATAAGTAAAAATTACCTCCACTTAGTTTTTTACTGCTAAGCTATGAAAAATATAAAAGGTAGGAGTGGCTGGGTATGGTGGAATATTTGGCTTAGCTGAGGATGAGGCTGAGGATGGCTTAGCTGAGCTGAGGATCACAACTTAGATGATAATTTCTTATAGGTACAATATCTATTTCAGGAAAGCTGAAATCTTACATTAATATTGAACCAATTTATTTAATTATTTATGCATTCAAATCTAGTTTTTTTTTTTTTTTTGTTGTTTTTTAGTATATTAATAGTTTCTGTATTTTCATGTTATGGAAGAAAATATTTTAATATGATTAAAGTGATATTTAATTTTTAATTATTATCTTTTGGAAAGTATTACAATTTTTAAAGGCTATATTAAAGGAGCTGAATGTTTTTATGATGAAATAGGATGACTGATATCTATAAACCTAAATGAATAGAATATAAATATTTGAAAAAACTCAATTTCGTACAAAATGTTTTTTAATAC
This sequence comes from Piezodorus guildinii, assembly GCA_023052935.1. NCBI lineage: Eukaryota > Metazoa > Arthropoda > Insecta > Hemiptera > Pentatomidae > Piezodorus > Piezodorus guildinii. Next base: position 107,106,874 of record CM041295.1, on the reverse strand, counting down.
TTTTTAGAAATAAGTGTCTGAATGCTTACTGAATGTACATTTTCACTTAATATTTAATAACATTTCGTTTGTTTGTAGGAATGATTCATGCTCAGTGATATCTTCTATTATACAGGTAATTACTGTGATATGCATTGTAGTACCTTTGCTTTGTTTTCTACCTGGATTACCTCCTGATATGAGCTTTAGCTATCGAAAGTAAGTATATTTTATTCTATTTTGCATTGACATCTCTATGAATTATTGGATAACAATAATAATAATGATAAAATATATATTAATTTGTTTTAATATAACAAGCATGTATTCCTTTTTACAATTAAATGTTTATCTGTATCAATGTTTTCAAATGCCTCATAGATTTAGAAAACAATTAGAACAGACCATTTTTTTCTACTGGAAGAGTATAGTAGAATAGAATAGAATAGAATAGAAAAAAAAATTTATTCTGGGACTAGGTGCCCTAAGAATAACAGTATGTACAATTTGAATATATACTATGTCTGGCAACATACAAAAAAAAAAAACATGATTAATTATTATTTACAATGATTATATTAAAATTACAATTATTTGCATTGAGGAAAAATACTATACATAAGAAATAAAAAAAGAAACTAATAAAAAAAATATATATATCTTCTAAACTTTATCTTCTGAGAAAATAAAATTCTAGTTAAACATAAGCAAATTAAAATTTGAGCGGTAGACAGTAATCTTCATTCATTCAATGTAGATTTCTAGATAGAATTGACATATCACGTTTGCTGATCCTCTATTTGGGATGAATGAAGTTGGGATTTGAATGAGGATAAAGAGGCAGCATGGCGGATATGGATTGGTAGAGAATTCCATAGTGTGGTAGAGCGAACAATGAAGGAACGATGGAAAGTTTTGGTTCTGTGGGTTGGAAGGTAAAGGTCAGAATGTCCGATCTAGTTTCAAGACATTGGATTGAGGATTTAAATTGAAGGAGACTGTGGATGTAGGAAGGATGCTGGGAGTTAATAGTTTGGTAGAGGTATGATCCCAGGAAATATTGTCTGCGGGTTGAGGGAGGAGCCACTTTAATTCACCGTATAAGTGGGTAACATGGGACCTCCTTCAAGTACCGAAGACAAATCTTAAGGATATGTTCATAATGCGCTTTAGTCTGTCCTCAAGCACAGCAGGGAGGCCGTCATACACCGCACAACAATAGTCAAAGTGGGGGAAAATGAGTGAGGATACGAGGAGCTTATGAGTGGATAGGGGAAGGGGATAACGGGAGCGATGGAAAAATTTAAGAGTACTTATTGTTTTTCGGGAGATTTGGGCAATATGGGGTTTACAGGAGAGGGATTGGTCGATGGTGATACCTAGGTTTTTTACACTGGAACTGAACGTAATTGGGTAATTATTAAGGATTAGATTTGGAAATTTGGAATTAGATTTGATAAGGGAATTGGAACCTATTACTATTGCTTGCGTCTTCCTGGCATTTAACTTGAGTTTATTCAGATTTCCCCAGGCGCTGATTCTATCCAGGTCCTGAATCTTCGAAAATGCTACTTGTGTCACAGAGGGGAAGAAGGATAGGTAGACCTGGAAATCATCAGCGTACAAATGGTGGGAGCAATGATGGATAGAGTTGGGTCATTGATATAGGAGTTAAAAAGGAGAGGAGATATACTTGAACCCTGGGCCACACCTGCCGAAAGGGCAAGAAAGGAAGATAGAGTATGATTAGAAATGGTGACAGCTTGGGTTCTACCAGAGAGAAATGAGTGAAACCAACGAATAGTGCTGTTGGAAAAGGATAGGGGTTGTAGTTTGGAGAGAAGAATGAAGTGGTCCATAGTATCAAAAGCTTTTGAAAAGTCTAGAAGTATTAGTACAGTCAGTTTCTTTTCATCCATAGCAGTATGTATGTCGCTGGTGATTTTGAGGAGAGCAGATTGTGTGGAAAAGCCAGGTCGAAAACCGGATTGGAGAGGATCAAGAAGATTAGACTTTTCAAGGAAATTAGATAATTGAGATTGAACTATTCTTTCTAAGGGCTTGGAAAGGTTAGATAGAATGGAAATTGGGCGATAGTCTTTAGGGGATGTAGGATTAGAGGTTTTATTGATAGGATGGACTATTGCTTTTTTCCAAGTAGATGGAAATATAGAATTTTGGAGGGAAAAATTATATATGAATAGAAGAACTGGTAGGATTTCGGGAAGGCATAATTTTAATAATTTAACGGGTATTCCATCAAATCCAATAGAGTTGGTATGGGATTTCATTACAGAGGAGATAAGGTCAGTTGGTGTGATATCGGAAAAATAAAAATTATCTGGATTAAATGAGGTAACTGAAGAAAAGTCGGAAGAATGTGGAGAATGATTATCAGAGGAGGAAGATGAAAAATATATATTTAATTCATCTGGTGTGGCTTGATATGATGGTGAGGAAGAGGATTTGCAAAGAGATAGTTGGCGAAGGAGTTGCCATTTTGATTTTGAATCGGGAGCAGAGGAGAGAGTTTCGTGAAAGTAGTTAGATTTTGCTTGTCTGATGGTTGCCTGAGTCAGATTGCGGAGTGACCTGAATGCTTGATAGTCTTCCGTCAGTCTAGTACGTCTAAAGCGTCTACGGGCAGTCTCATGCCTCTTTTGTAAGTCTTTTATTTCTGGACTCATCCAAGGAGCAGGGCGGTGGCGGAAGGTGCAGGTTTTGAGGGGAGCATGTTTGTCAAGGATACTGATAAGGTTAGAGGTGAGGATATCGACCATTGAATCTATAGATGTACATGAATATATATCGCCCCAATTTAGGACTTCAAGATCGGATTGGATGATTTCACGAGTAAGGGAGTTGATATTACGGAAAGTTGTAGTTTTAGGAAGGATTGCTGGAGTTTGGATATCGTATGATATATGTATTAGGTCATGACAGGATAAGAATGGGACTGGTAATTGAGATGAAGAGAGGAGGTTATGTGCTGAATCAATTACATGAAGGTCGAGCCAGGTATCTGAACAACGAGTATGATGGGTGGATGAGAAAGGTACGATGAAAAGATTAAGGGAAAAGAAGAGATTTTCGAGGTACAGTTTGTCATTGGAGTTGGAAAGGAAATTGGTGTTGAGGTCGCCGGAGATTATAATATTGTTATAGAGAGGAACGTAATTGTAGAGGGTGGTTTCAAAAGCAGCGTCAAACAGAACTAAAGGAGGGCGATACACTACTGCAAATAAGAGAGGATGATTGTTACAAATAATTTCAAGGATAATAAATTCAATATGAGGATGATCGGATGGGGTTGAGACATCTAGGATAACGGGATTTTAGGCTATTGTGTACATAGAGACTGACGCCTTCGCCAGTGCGGCCTAAACGGTCATGACGTAAGAAGAAGTGGTCGTGTAAGGAAATAGAAGAGGAGGGAATGTAGGGTTTTAGCCAAGTTTCTGATACTGCAATTATATGGTAAAAGTTCTGGGTAAAGTATTGAAGAAATTCATCATAATGAGCGGGTAAGGATTGGGAGTTGACGTGGCAGATATTTGGGATACTAGTCATAGGAACTAGATGGAGAAAAACACTGATGGTAGGAAGACGACATAGCTAAATTTTGGTTAAATTTAAAGATTAGAAGAAAATAAATACAAAATAAAACAATCAAAAGTGTTGAGTGAAGAATATTTGAAAAATGAAATAAATAATGACTAGTGAAGAAAATAAAAATTGTATAAAAATATACCTTACACTAAACATTAAACTCAGTAAATTACATATGGAGTACGTGGTGTGAGTCCGTTCATAGCCAGAGGGTAGATTGTAGCCAGGACGTCAGCCGAAGACCTCTAGCTCCTGCGCTCGGTCGATGAAGACCATGGGATGTCCGTCGTCCTTACAACAGCGAACTCTGCCGGCTTAAAACCAAACATATTTTACTTTTCCTGGCGATCTCTTCTATCGGGCGACCCGGTAAAGGTGTCTGTTTCCTGGAGACATTTCCTCACTTAGGTATATACGGTGGCAATCATTGGATTCCCACCCGATATCCAGCGTAGTGAAATCCCTTTTGACCTTCCTTTGCTTTACCAGCTCGTCCCTCGTGATTTGCCTGACGAAACGGACAACGACAGGAGGTGTTCTATCGTCACCCGGCTTCGATCTACCTCGTACCACCGTGTCTAGGTCCTCGGGAGAAATCTTCATACCTAAGCCCGCCGCTACACTGGTCACCAGGACCGCAGGGGTTTCGCCCGGGCGGACCGGGATACCCCGAATTTATAGAGATCTACGAAGTAGGCCCTGCTCGGTCTTATTAAGACGGACCTCGAGTTCACCTACTTTATTTTTTAAAGTCTTATTTTCTAGAGAGAGCTCTTCGATGTATTTTGCCTGGCCTTCTAGATGGCTTTCAATTTCGGAGAGCCTCTCATTTAATTCAAAACTAAGTTCTCCATATTTTATCAGTTCTCCATATAGTATAGGATCAGTCTAGAAATTAACCTAACAATTAGATCGTGAGGTTCTTTTTGATCCTGAATATCATTAGAAGAGACTGGATTTCCATGTTTTTGCAAATTCTATTTGCATGCGTGTATCAGATTCAAACCCAAACTGCTATCCTATCCATCAAGTTGGGAATAATATATTATAATTTGATATTGCACGTTTTGCTATTTTTTTTTTTTTTTTTTTGTCAATTGCTGCATGTTTTGGATTTTGGCAGCATTAATTTGCACGTTTTGCACTTTTTTTTTGTTAATTAACTAATTTAAATTTCATTTGCATCAAATAGAATGTGTTAACCTATTTGCTTATCTTAAATATCTAATGAGGTACCTACCTACATGCATATGGGGTGTATAAACAAAAATGACCATTGTATCAAATTCAAGAATTGAAAGGACTGTATATATTTTAACACTTAATCCCATTAATCCCCCCTGAGAGCATTCTCTAATCTTGTTTAGTCCTATTAGAGGTCTTTAAAAAAAGCCTCAGTTTAGTTATTTGTTTCGAAGATATTGTCCTAAGAAACATGACAGTTTTCTACGAAATTCTCAACTGGAAAAGAAGTTTCTCAGTCGTTGAAGCAAATTTTGAAATTATTAAATATGAAGGATACAGTGTCCTTGACCAGCGCGCTGTGTGATGTTGATTTTAGTTGGAAAGGAAACACTAGGTAACTAATTCTTTAAACATTTATTTTTATATCTGAATGTTTTTAAAAACTCTTAAATTGGTTTTAACCATGGAGGTAGGTGAAAGTCATTTATATAAAATATAAAACACAGGGATATAAAATTATGAAATTTATTATTAAAAAAAGTTCTGCATTTATTGACACTATTATTAAATTATTATTTAATAATTATAATGTTATACATATAAAAACATTTCTATAAATAATGATGAAAAAGATATAAAAGACACCTAAAATATTGTTATTAATAGTAAAAAAACCTATCACTAAAAGGAAATCGGGTACAATTGAGACGTTGATTTCCAAAAGGTACTAAAGGACATTTTTTTCAAAGTTGATATTTTCACATATTTGTATTCTAATGGTTTGGTTTTATCTAAATCCGTCATCAAATTTTATCCAAGAAACATAAAAATCCTTCAAAAAAGTCTTTAAAAATTTCATTTCATTCCAAAAGGTACTAAATCCACATTTTATTTCATTCCAAAAGGTACTATATCCATGTTTCGTTCCAAAAGGTACTATATCCTATGTAAACAGATATAACCTTTCATTTCATTTCCTTCCAAAAGGTACTATATTTCCTACTAAACGGCAGAAGCACCTAACCGCGTAATATATCACCATTAATTTATTGTTTTCATCATTTTATGCATTTTTATTGGTTCATTTATCACGTCTTGAATCACCGCTGTTATTTTGATCACTGGTTTTAACCTAATAATCAGTTTTTAGGCTATTTGAAACAACTTAGTTGCGTCGCTTTGGTTCTTTTAGGTTGTCAATTAAATTAAGTTTTTTCATAGTATTTCTTCTTGCAGCAACATAAATTTGGTTTAAAATTTTTCAGAAACTCACATTTTAATAGAATAATGGTATTTTATGCAGCAAATAGTTGGAATTAGCATTCCACGAACTTGCTAAATATGTGAAGAAAATCCGTGCCTGATCTAACTTAGTAGTCGATTTTTTTATGTAAAATAAAAGCTCAAAAGTTATTATTTATCAGTATCTATGGTTAAATATTGTATACACGTCGTTAATAATATAATTAAATTTGCTAAATTCACACAAATAGTAAATACAAGTTCAAAACAAACTTCATAATTACATACTTTCTTATTATAGTGCCATAAATAGATACATTGTCCTTTGAATATTCACTTTCTTTATGAATAATAGATAATCAATGTAATTAACCAACAAAGAAAGATGTTTCTCAGAGGGAGAATAAGGAAATATACATAACTTAGTAATTAACGATATAAAGACGTTAGTTATCGGCAATGTTGGATCAGGAAGGTTATAGTGACTGTTACCAACTTACCTTGCGTTATATTCTTCCAAAAAGTACTATATCCCTTTTAATTCGTTCCAAAAAGTACTATATCCATGTTTCGTTCCAAAAAGTACTAAATCCATATTATATTGTTTAAAAGTCATCGGAAAAGTGCAATAATTTGGAAAAATGAGTTGGTAACACCTTTATAAATCAACTTTTGATTTTAATAAAAAAAGAGTCACGTAAATTAGGCCAATAATAAATAAATGACAGATTTTTGCATTTCCTGTAAAATTCTCTAAAGTGGATATAGTACCTTTTGGAAATCAACGTCTCAATTGTCTAGCGACCAAATATAGCCAGATTGCTGCCATGTAGTGCCCGAGACGGCACATTTCCTTATCTTGGCATTTATAAGTGACCGGCAGCCATGCAGTAGGTGTACTGGGGGGGTTAACAAGGGTCAAGGCAGAATAGCCGTTTACATGGCAGCCGGTTATGTGTGCAAAGGCCCTTAGCCTGCTATACTGTCCTCCCTCTATTATATCCCTCTATGATGTAATGCCTAACAGTAGTCCTGTGGAGAAAAACAGGTGTAATAATAATAATAATAATTCTTTATTTATTCTGGGACAAGTCCCTTCAGAATAACATAACAGGAAATAAAAAGGTGGACTTAAGACTAGAGACTTAGAGTAAAATGACTAAAAAACAGAAAAGAATTAAACTAATAACATGAACTAATAAAATAACTTAAAAGCTAAATTGTAATAAAAATGTACAAACCAGAAAAATAAAAGTATGTTAACATGAGAAACAAAAAATTATATAAAAAAAAAAAATTAATCAGATAAAAGAAATATATATACATATATATATATATATATATATATATAATATATATATATATATATATATATATATATATATATATATACATATATATATATATATATATATATATATGTAAACACATATATTTATACACATATAAACACATACACATATAAAAACATACACATACACATACACATACACACACACACACACACACACACACACACACACACACACACACACACACACACACACACTCTCACACACACACACACAAGTACATACATACACACGTACATACATACACACATATATACACACATACACACACCAGCATATGCATGTATGTACACAGTTTTTAAAAACAAAGGAAATTACTATTCTTCTTTAAACATATTTATAATTTGATCTTGCATCTTTGAAAAGATAATAATTTCAAATATTTGCTGTTGAATTTACCGTTGAAAATGATAATTAAATAAGTAAATCTGTTCTATTATTTATTAGTTAATTATTCTTGAAATTAGCATCTACTTGGGATTATTTAGAAGTTGGATTGATAGGAAATGGCTAAATAGACAGGATTTAAATGTGGAGAGAGATTGGGAGTCACGGATATTAGGGGGAATGGAGTTCCATAGGGAGGCGGATCGTATTAAGAAAGATCTATCGAAAGCTGCGGATCGATGGGACGTTATATACAGATCTGAAGGCCGTGAGCGGGTGTAACGGGAACGAACGGAGGATTTGAATATAAGGAGATCTGAGATGTAAAACGGACACCGGGATTGGATAACTTGGTAGAGGAAGGATGCCAGGAAGTATTTAGGGCGGTAGGAAGGGAAAAGCCACTTCAACTCTTCATAAAAACGAGTTACAGAGGTGTCTCTGGATATCCCAAAGATGAAACGTATAAAACAGTTAAACATTCGTTTTAGTTTTGCGTCGAGATCCCCAGAGACACCCCCATACACCGCACAGCAGTAGTCGAAGTGGGAAAATATTAAGGAACTTACCAAAAGCTTATGGGTTTCTATAGGAAGAAGGGGACGGAGGTAATTCAGAAGTTTTAAGGTGGAGAATGTACGACAGGAGATTTCGGAAACATGATTTTTCCAGGAAAGGGTTTGATCGAGGGTAACCCCGAGGTTTTTAACAGAAAGATGGAATTATTATTGGATTATTATTCAGAAACATAGTGGGAATCGGTGGAAGTGTCTTAAGGAGGGGATTGGAACCTATTACGATTGCCTTGGTCTTCTTAGTGTTCAAATTAAGCTTGTTGTCCGCTGCCCAAATGCTGATTCGATTCAGATCCTCTTGAAGCATTTCCGTGGCTTGTAATAGGTGGGAAGGAGGAAAGGATAGATAGATTTGGAAATCATCTGCATAGATATGGTATTGGGAGTGATTGATCTGGAGGGGAAGGTCATTAATATAAATTGCAAATAAAGAAGGGGATAATGATGATCCCTGAGGTACAACACAGGATAGAAGCAGGGTTCTGGAAGGAGGTTGACCTGGGGTCACTACATACTGTGAGCGGTTGGAGAGGAAGGATTTGAACCAGCGCAGAGCACTGTTCGATAGAGGAATATTTCGTAGTTTGGCCAGAAGGATGTTATGGTCTACAGTATCAAATGCTTTAGAGAAATCTAGAAGGATGAGGATGGTTAGTTTTTGGTGTTCTATAGCGGATTGGAGGTCTTGAGTTATTTTTAGTAGGGCGGATTGGGTTGAATAACCCGGTCGGAAGCCGGATTGGAAAGGGTTAATAAGGGAACGTTCCTCTAAAAAATTTGATAACTGGATTTGTGCTAGGCGTTCTAGGGGTTTGGATAAATTAGAAAGGAGAGAAATAGGACGGAAATCAGAAGGTGAGGTAGGATTTGGAACTTTGTTTAATGGACGAACCAAGGCAGTTTTCCAGGAATTAGGAAATATGGTAAATTCACTGATAAATGTCAAGTCAATAATGGAGCTCCTACCATGTGTGTGTGTGTGTGTGTGTGTGTGGCATGCACATGAGTGTGTGTGTGTGTGCATGCACGTGAGTGTGTGGTGGGTGCAGACTTACATTGCACTCTGGAAAACAAAAAAGTATGTTTTACTGTTGTTTTGTATTCAGGAAATAATGCAGAATAACTGGTAAAAAATTCATAAAAATGAAAAATATCAAGTGGCAAGGTCTGGATGATTTTGAATGGATTAACCCATATTCTTTTTGTCATAATTTCTTTCTCTGCATTCCTTGGTGATGAACTATACTCATTAAAAGTTGAGGAGTTTAAGGAAAATACTTTGGTCCAGTTTCATCAAAATCTTTGGAGATTTTTTGTTTGTTTAAAAGAAATGCATTTTCAAAATAAAAATTTGTCTCCAGTTAGGAAGTATATTGTGTAAATCCAGTAGCTAATTTTAATTTAGCACTTTGGAAATACCAGTTTCATTAATGTTGTAATCTACATTCTAATCACTGTGATATATTGGGCCTAATAGGATTTTTCATCTAAATTTTTACATTTTGTTCAATTTTTTTTTTGTATGCTGTTCTTTGTTTATGTATTTATTTTTTCTATTTTTTTAATTTTTTTTCTGAATTTTACCAAGTTATATCCTATTGTTTAAAGATGTTTTTTTTTTGTTTATTTATTTAACGTCACTTTATGCTACTATGGCTAATCGGACAATATTGTTTAAAGATATTTTCTGTTGTATTTGTTAAATTGTTAGTGAACATGACTGTGAAATGTATTTGGGGTAAATGAAATGTTTAAAAAGGATAAAACTGATGCAACAGTACCAAGTACTAGAGGTGGGCATAATCTAATGACGATCACCGGATCATTCGATTATTTCAATCATTTGAATTAATTGATTATTATCAGATTAATCGGTTTTGAGAAACGAATGATCATTCGAACTGAATCTTGTAACGTGTTTAACGTATAAGATAATCGAACAACTTTTTTTTTTTTTCTTCTTATCACATAAATTATATGCACATTTGCATGTAGGCTCAGGCATCATAGAGGCGTGAATTTTGGCATATTGCCTCTCAGAAATCATATTAATCATTCGATTATGAAATCATTCGATTATTCAAATCATCGAAGTCCGATCATTCGATTATGCCCACCCCTACCAAGTACAGAGAAATATGTATGATTGGTATGTTCTATCTATCTATCTAACAGTGCCATGGTCCTTGCAGGACTTTGCTATCCTCAGTTATCCTCCTCCACTCTGACCTGATGATTGGTATGTTTATGCGAGCCATGTTAATGAATAATATATTTTTGACACACTCAAAAATGGTTCAGGTGACCAAAACTTGGTAACTTCATTGTAATAATTTTTTTTTTTTTTCTGTGACTGGCTAAAAAGTCATACTTTTGAGAAAATAATGTTATTATTGAAATTATTGTGGATTTTACAGATTGACAACACAACCAGTGACCTTGAATGGAAAACTGAATAATGCAGAAAAACTATTCCTTAATCAAGTTAAAGGACCTGAAGATGTAGTTGTTTATAATAATGAATTATATACATCTACTCATGGTGGTTATATAAAAAAACTTTCTAATGGAAAACTGATTCCAGTTATCAAATTTGGCAAAGATTGCAGTAGGTTTCTTTTCTTCTTTTTTTTTTTTTTTTTTACTGAGATATTTTATGAGTCACTAAATTGTTATATATTGTGTTATTTAAAAAAATATTTTGTGTTCTATCTCTATTATCTAGCCAAGTGTTCCCCTGTCAAGATTTAGTTAAAACAAAATTTTTATGAAATAATATTAGACTTTTTATAATGTACTAAATAAGTTCCTATTCTTGAAAATTTTCAAAACATATTTAAGTTTGTTTTTCTAATTTTAAATTTGAGGAGGCCTTTGACCGAGTCTGGCACCCGGGATTGCTTTACAAGCTCTGTTTATTTCTCCCTCCTATATTCTCCGTAAATTTTCTTATTATCCAGTCCTACCTCGTTGATAGATCTTTCAAAATAAATCATAATAATTCCTATTCCTTTTTTCTCAATCTGCTGGTGTTCCTCAAGGCAACATCCTTGGGCCCGTTTTTTATACAATCTATACAGCTGATATCCCAGCCCATCCTAACACATTCCTTTCTACCTATGCTGATGACACGTGTGTGCTATCAGTAAATAATGATCCAGTTACTGCCTCACACACTCTTCAATCCCACATCCGAGGCTTTGAAGTATGGTGCCAGGATTGGAAGATTAAATTTAATTCTAACAGATCCCACCAAATAACTTTTATACTTTGTTGTAAACCAATGACTTCCTGCCCTACAGTATCCTTTAATGACACTCCACTAGCACCTGTGAACATATTCGTATTGAATACTAGGACTACACCTTGACAAACGTCCAATTTGGAATCCCCATACAAGACTGAAACGACAAGAAACTGGCTGACGTTTTCGACATGGGAAAATGTGTTTGGAGGGGGCAGGGCATTGGTGCTTGCTGTTTTAAAGAGACCCTGAAAACAAACAGATACATATGTCAGAACTAAAGTTCCTTAGAGTAAATGACTTAATCAATTTTGATGAGATCTACTTTATTGATACAGTATAAGAGTATGGAAATAAGAAGTATGCAGACATTTTTGCATTCTCCTAAAGCAGTAGAACTGTGCCCTGATCCTGGACCCTTCGTCCAATTTGAGATTAACAACCACAACAAAGCAGGTGGTGTGGTAAGGGTAAGGAAAGGTATATACAAGAAATGCATGTATTTCTAGCCTGTCGTTTGGATCTTGCAGATCAATCCCTCACAGCACAAGAAGCTTTCTAGAGGACCTAGGTGTTAATATGAAGGATACTGTGGTGTTGGCTGAGAATATTGTTTTAGACTATCTGGGGATTATCCACCATGGCTATCAGCAGAAATTATTATTTTCTTTTAAATATTATTTAGGTTTATTGAATTATTATAGGATCTGTCTCTGTTTATTAATATTTATCCTAATATCTGTGTGCCAAAATAAGGGTTATATATAAATATTACATATTTTAGAAACAATTATTAACATTTTAAAAGGAAAAATAGATTGTGAGAGTAGGAAATGGAATGTTTAAGAATAAACACAAGGTAAGGAAGAGTAAACATTGTGGATTAATAAGTATACTGTGAATTAAGCAAGTTAATATATTTGGACAGCAATGCTATTAACCATTTGCGCTCAAGCAGTGCATGTGGCAAATGCGGTGGTGTCAATTTACATTGGGCCTAAGGAATATCGCTTTATGGGTCTGCCTATTGATTATTTGTTAGTAATCTTTTGAGACGAGGGCTACTAAGATGTCTTATCGCAAAAACACTCGTGACAGCAGGCTTTAACATGAGTTGGAAGTCAACTTTCTTGGCAATCAGGATATTTCTTCCAAAGTTACTGAGCCCCCAATAAGCATAATGCAAGAAACTGATTAGTTCAAGTGAAGATAAGTACAAGCTTAAAGTGTTATATTGTTTCTGAAATCATTTTAAGCTAACTGTAAAAAATCATTAAATAAATTAGAATGGTTAACCCCCCTTGAGTAGTTGGTCCCCTCGAGCCAAAAAGACCATCAAGCGCCAAGAATAGAGCTCTTCTCGCCAAATTCACATTCGTGCCATAGAAGATAACATCTTACAGACTGGATCTATATCTGATTCCTATTAGGAAATCCTAAATTTGGTTGATATTTTCCTGGCAGAACATCCCTTATGTATCTTTCTAAATTGAAAGTGAGCTACCACCAGTTTCCTTTTAAAATTTTAAAACAATTTATATTATTTTCCTCACAATTTCTATATCACAACAATCACATTAAGGATGTGTTTATACTGCACATCCTAATTAATCTCTTAAATACACATTAATCAACTAGTATGAATAATGAAAAATAAAAACATATGCTCTGGAGGTAATTTATTACATGGCTATAATACTATGTAGAAGTAAAAAAGAATAATTCACTTTTACACACACACATACACAGACACCTGTATATATATCCTATCTTATTTATTAGTTTAAGTATTTCCTTGGAAGAATCTCCTATTTTTATTTATTAAAATGTCTTTTGGCCTGAAACAGTGTCTGTTTCTTTGTAAAATATAGGAACACAATAAATAATTAATAATGATGGAGTTTTTGTTGACCGTTGTGAAATTAGATGAGGAAGATAGCACTTGTTTTAAATGTGTGTTTCTATTTAATGACCGCACCCCCAACCATCTTCCTCATCTAAATAATTAATAAGTAAATCTAATTTATTTTACAATTTTTAAGAAGTAGTTATTGTTTAGATGAGGAAAACATCATGGAAGAAGATATATGTGGAAGACCTTTAGGATTTCGGTTTGATGAAAAAGGAATACTTTACGTTGCAGATGCTTATTATGGCATTAAAAAAGCAAATTTAACTACTGGTAGGTAACCATATTTCTATATATTTTAATATTATTTTATGTATTTTTTTCCGAACCAATTTAAGATTGCCAATCCTATTGGGTATTTTTTTTTTTTATTAGAAAATATAAGCATTAGTTTTTAAATACAAATATTCACTAGGGGACATCCATTCCAGATTCCTGCCTGTAAACACAGCATTAATTTAAAAGTATTAATGTAGGGATATCTAATGCCTCCTACATGTGACAATTAAGAAACATTACTTATGTTTTGGTGACAACTGACTGTTTAGGAAAATTTAGTAAAAAAAGGTCAATGCAATTGAAAAAAACTAATATATTTTTAAATATATTATAATAATATATTTATCATAATATATTTAACAAATATATTATAATATTATAAATTTATTATAACTATAAGCAACAAAAATATAGTTTTTGCCTTTAAAAACTAAATGCATCAATTTATATTTGCAGTTGCATTATTTAATAGACATTCTTACCACATAACATCTCATATTTTTTTTACATTTACAGGGCTGTCTTATTTTTCCTGGTAGCCCGATATAAAATTTATTTTAAAAAGTTATTCTCACACTAAAGGCAGATGATTTGGGAAAGGGGAGGGGGAAGATTTGATCACATCCAAGACTGGAGGTTAGATTAGGGGTAACTTTGGAATTTAGGTCAAGAAAAATACATAAGCAAAAGATGGACACCTAAAGAGCTCTTTAAGCGTTGGGTGAAGCGTTTTGAAGAAGAAAACAAAAAAAAAACCATAACAGATCTTTAACATTGAAGGAAAATCAGTAATCAAATGCCAAAACTAATGGAAAGAAAAAGGAAGAACTAGCTGTTTCAGATTTCCAGTATAACCTTTGGAGGAAGGAATAGAACCCAACCACACAAACTTATAAACTCAAAACTAAATTTAAAAAAATGTTTTATATCTTCTTGGAAAGACATCATTTTTCATCTGTATATAAAGTGGCTAGAATGTAAAACCATTGTGGAACTTATAATTAAAAAGATACCTTGCAATTAAAATAAAAATATCTGGAATTCAACTGAAATTCATGTTCACACTTTGTGTTCACCTGGACTTCTGTTATGATATTGGTAAAAAAATAAATTTAAATATATGTTTTATTTTTCATATGAAGAAACAATTATTTGTTAGTATATACAAAACTGAAAATGGTTAAGGTGTGAAACTTCCTTAGAAAAAAGCTTATAACAGTTACCTTAACGTTGAAGAAAAAAAAAAAAAAGGCTTAAAATACAAAAATTAATGGAAAAGATAAGAAAGAACAAGCAGTTTCAAATTTTCAGTGTAGCCTTCGGAGGAAAGAATAGAATTATAATACAACTTATTAACTCCAAATGATAGTTTGATCATCATTTCCTGTCCTCTTGGGAGATAATGGGAGATGTTGCTTGTGTCCTAAATCAGTGGTAAGAAATGTTCCTGCAAAATCCCCTGTTGTTGAAAAGCTAATCTTCAAGGTCTGTTTAGTAAAATTAAATATATTCAACCTTGAATTAGTATTCACTATGAATAAAAATTGAACCTAGAAAAGGTTTAATTCTTCACTTGAAGCCATAATTTTTCTTATGTATATACAAAACTGAAAATGGTTACATGGAACTCATATGTTACTACAGATCCCCTAAAGGCAAAATATATCTTTTTGGGAGGGTTATAATTATATAACATATGAAATTAATTGTCATAAGCGGTAATTTTTGGGAAGACAGTACTGATATAAAATGTGAAATTTATGGTGATACGAGATAATATAAAGATATGTAATACATACATAAAGTTGCTATTTGTACTATTCATCATTTAAATTACAACAATAATGAATTAATTTGCATTGAAATTGACAATCAAGAAATAAATATATGGCTGAAGCTCTATATTGGCTGTCTCTCCAGGGATAGCTTTTAGCCTATTTGATCAGCTTAGAAACTAGGAAGTTTAATCTAAGATGTGGGGGAAACAACTAGGAAAATATCTAATCTTTATTCAATAACCGTTTAGAATTTATTTAAAGGCAGTATTTCATTTTTTAATTTTTCCTTTCTCTTTAGGGGAAGTAGAAACAATTGTTTCGAAAAAATTAGCCATTGACGGTTTAAATCCAATGTTACCAAATTCTATTGCACTTTCAAAGAGGACTGGTGATTTTTTTTGGACAGACTCATCTACTAGTCATTTACTGAAAGATGGATTTTACACTTTTCTTGGAGATGGTAATGGAAGGTATTTCAGTTTCAAATATTATTTTCTTAGTAATATTTAAGGTGTGAGGAGGATACTAATTTGATTTTAATCTTGATGTTTTCTTATCATTTTTCCTTAATTTTCCATGTCATACCCAAACATTTTCTCAACTTTAGACATTTCATCTTTAATTAAGTCTGAACTTTAATACTTCCACTGATAAACTGTGATCCAAACCTTAATTTGCGCCAGCGCTGAGCATCTAAGAGTTTCAATTTTCTGGTTAGACTTTTCTTTGGATCTTTTTGGATTGTTGCAAGCAGGTTATATGTCATTAAGTTTAATAATTTCTCAGAATAAAAAAAAAATCTGGTACACACAAAGTTCGCTTACCTTCCTACTTTAAATGGATTTAAGTAAAATAAAAATCAATGGTTGAGTTTTAATGGAAATATTTTAGGTTAGATGATATAAGAATTGGAATTATTATCTACATTAATCACTTTATTTTACTATAGTTCATCACTCTCCATTATCTTCTACAACTTGGATTTCTAGATAATACTTTTCCTAACATTTTTATCTTTTTAATAGTTTATTATACATTTATAGTACAGTTCCTATACCTAAAGAAAAAAATTAAACTTGAGAAAATATTTCTCCTTGTTTTAAATTTAGTTTATTATAAAATTCTTTGAGTTCTTATTAGTAGAAAAGTTACTCCAACATCCATATAACTATCTGAAATTTGTACTTTCAGTTTCGCACAACTATTCGTTTTTGATCAAGATTTACCATATTTGTTGAAACTTGGTTATCCGGACTGTAAAACGTAAATTTCTGTTAAGAACTAGGATTTGGAATTTTTACTTGTAATACTTGTTATGACAAAAAAAAAAATAAATAAATAAATAAATTTAAAAAACGGCAGGTTCTATCAATTTTTTTTTTTTTTTTTACTGTACTTAGTTTAATTTTACTCATCTTACCAAACATCTATTAAAACAATGAGCTATATTAGTACTTGAAAAAAAAAAATGAATATTCTATATAATTTACTTTTACAATTGATATGAGGTTAATAAACTGTTAAATTAATCGATCAGTTGCCTGGTGTTGTGGTATAGTAGCTTAAATTTACTGGGGGGAAAACGTAACTAGTTTTCCCTAAATTAATCAATTTTCAGAATAATAACTGTATTTTAACTAACAGTCATTTGTTCTCATGAAACACATGCGAATAGTTACTGGGCAGAGGTAATTCACACTACTTCATACTTGTGGATAAATAAAGGACTAAAGGGATTTCCCTGACAAAAAAAAAAAGAAGAAGCAATGTCAATCAAATGTTTTACAGTAGTTATTCCTAGATAAAATGGTATTGTGAGATTTCTTTTTACATTAAGCATTATAAAACAAACAATTATCATAAGTCATTTGTATTTCTTGAATCTGCCTCATTTCCTAGTTCTCTTTCTAATACAATAACAACTCTTTGTAATTTATGAACATTGAGATAAGTAATAGATCTAAAATCCTAAGCATCCAACTTTTCTTTTTTCTCCCCCTTTATTTTATAGACTTAAGGAAATGTGAGAAGAGAACTATCTGTTCAGATAGTTACTGATACCCTAATTAAAGTTTTGAACATCAATAGTACTTTAGTTGATTATTCTGTATTTCAACTGATCTAAAGCCTTTCTGCTTTTTTTTTAAGTACATTTATTATATATTATTTACTAATACTGGTTTATATTATAATTATTACTATTATTTATTTATTTTTTAAATTGGAGATACGATTTTTCAGGCTATTGAAGTACAATGCTAACTCAAAAAAGAATGAAGTTTTATTAAAAAATCTCCATTTTCCTAATGGTGTTGCATTGTCTGCAGATGAATCATTTCTTATAGTAGCTGAAACTTTTGCTAGCAGATTACTCAAGTATGATTTTTTTTTTTTTTATTTGTTTATTTTATAACCAAATAATTTTAGTCTAATGGTTTTGTTCTTCTATAACTTACTAAACTATTTTTAAAAAAATGTTAGCAATATTTCCTGGATTTAAGTGTTCCAGAAATGGATGATCCATGCTATGAAATTATAAATAAATCTTATCTTCATTTATTGAAATAAACATAAGCTGTAAACAATTATTATTTGCCCAATGGAATGCTTTTAATGCCTGTCAGAAAATGACCAATAATTTATTTTATTTTTCAAGTGTTTGTGTTGTTATCAGGTACCAAACCTTTTTCGTTTATATTTTGCCAAAACAGGTTTTAGGTTCGGCATTGCATTTCATCAAAAAAGTTTTGAGCAGCAGTAGTTTGGCTCAGGATTCTTAAATTATATTGAAATGGTCCAGAAATAAAATTATCGGTATTACATGAAAGCCTGTTTATTGCAAAGTTGGTACTCCACTAAAATACATTTATGGCATTTACAAACCTTGGTAAATCGGAACACATTTCATGCTCTCGTCTTATCCCTGTAAGTGGAAACGGGAACCAGGAGTCTTTTGTCATATTATAGAAAATTTCAGACCCTTCCTGAACTTCTTAATCTTTCCCTCTAATATTTTTTATTTTGATAAATTGAGACATTAATTTCCAAAAAAAAAGTACTAAAGGATTTTTTTACAAAATTAATATTTTGACATATTTTTATTCTAATGGTTTAGTTTTATCAAAATCCGTTATCTAATTTCATCTAAAACACACAAATCCTTGAAATATGCATTAGAAAATTGTAGTTCTTTCCAAAAGGTACTATATTCCCTGAGGTAGCGAAAGTACCTAACTTCTGTAATATTTGACCATTAATTTATCGTTTTTATCATTTTGTGACTTACATTGGTTCATTGTGCATGGCTTGAATCACCACTATGATTTGGAATCATTGGTTTATACCTTATAACAATGTTTTTAAAAGTTATTTTAAAGAACCTTATCCTGTTGCTTTGGTTCTCTTAACTTCTCAATGAAATAAAGTTTTTTTATGGTATTTCTTCCCACAACCACATTAATTTGGTTTACAATTTTTAAAAAAACTCATATTTTAATAGAATGGTGGGATTTTATCAAGAAAATAGTTGGAATTAACATTCCCTGATCTTACTGAGTATAAGAAGGAAAACTGGGCCTGATCTAACCAAATAGGAAACAAAGTAATTTGAAAAAACTAGCTTAAAAGTTATTTAATCATCAGTATACTACTTGTAAACTTAAATATTGTTTAGTAGTAGTTTATAATGTAAATACATATGTTAAATTCACAAATCTTAGTGATTACAAAGTTAAAAACAAAGTTTGTAATACATACTTGCTTATTATTTTATCTTACTTGCCATATACAAATAAAATTTCTGTTGGTTATTTGCTTTCTTTACTTATGATTTACTCTTAATTATTAAATGAAATGTAAATTTCTCTGAGCAAGAATTAGAAAATATAAATAATATAGTAATTAACTTTAAGAGGGTACATGGGGTATACAGATCCCCAACAGACTTTCAAATGTTTCCCACGACCTGAAATGTTTTCTTAAAATTTTGATATATTTTTTTCTTTTCCTAAAATCAATAAAAGATACAATTTATCATACAGTGAATTTTATTGAACTGTTGAAAACATAAAAAATGAGGAAATCTCCGGATGAGGCATTCAGTACCCCACCTCCCAACAAAAGTAACTTTTTTTATTCTGGATCTATACTGGGACATGGGGTACTGAGTGCCCCAAGACTCCTTAGCTTCAAATATTGGTGAATTAGGCAGGATTTTTCTTGCATATAGACAACCCTCCATGACTTTTTACTTATCTGTATTAGCCTTTAATTAGTGAGATGAAATTTACTGACACGTCCAGACCCCAATATTTATCTTCTCTTTATTTCTTCAATAACTCTTCCAAGTCCATTAATTTTTAATATGTCTTCTTTTATCTAAAGTTGTATGACTGCAATGCAAAAAGGTTTTTGTAAAGAAATTACTAATGACTGAAATCCTGAAATGACTTTCGTATACCTGAAATCAATGGCTTTTTCAAAATTACACATTCCCATATACATTATACATTTCCAAAATAGGGAACAGCCTAATATAATTTGGACAGGGTGGAATTTTTACTCTGCTTTCTCTAAAATTGTTATCCATATTCTATAGAGTCCTGAAGTAATAACAAATATTTTGTATGAAATTAAATCCTCAACATGAATGGTTATTATGTATTTTGTTGTAAACTGCACTAAATAATAGTTTCTGAGTGCCAGATCACAGATAGCTAATTTTTCATATTTTGTTGACATTTTTACAATTTTTTTAGGCTTTGTATTTCAGAAGATGTTTCAAAGTTCAAAAAATGTTACTTGTGATATCTGTAGAGAATTTAACACAATTCATATTAAAGTTTTATATAAAACGTTAGAGAAGAAAGTTACTGAAGATGAACTTAAATAAGTACTAATGGTTTCCTATGGTACTCCATATTCCTAGCAATTGTGTTTGTACTTGTAGCTGTATTCAATTCTACAGTTTTCTGCAGAGCCTCATAAATATCTACCAATGGATGTGTTGAGCTCTTATTCTGTTTCAAGTATGTATCTCAACTGCTAATTTTTTCAAATCAGTGCCACACTGTAGGAGGGTCAAGAACACCTTCACCTTCAGTTTAAATATCACTTTTTGCCTCTACAGCTGTTGTTGTTTTTTTTTTCTTAAAATAAGTATAGTCTGTAAAAAATCATTGGTTTTTGTTCGACTGCAACTGAAGACTAAGTCTTTATTGCATTGGTCAAATGTTTAATGACAATCTTACTTAAGCCTTCACAGGAAAATATTAGCTTTTTTTTCAGTATTTGAATGTTCTTTCTTAGTCCTGTTGTTGCAAAGAGAACAGGATATCCTACAGGTAACAAACCTATTTTAAACATGATGAGAAGGTCAAGATTCTAACCCTATCATTTGACTAGAGACCCTATCTTCTTTTCAGACGCCTCTAGTTTAACATAGTTTTTGGGGAGCTGCCAATTGGTAGTATCCCCACATGTTAATCATGACATTTGTATCTTGTATCTCATTTACTAGATGTATACCATTATACAGTTGTAAATATCAATAATTCTATTTTTTTAAAAAACAACAAAAAAAACTTACTTTTCTTAATTTTTTTTATTTGGTATCATTTTTGCAATATCTATATTTTATTTTAATATCTAGAATATATTACCACTTTCCAATTTGTCATCATCGTCTTTAGAAATTAATGTTGACATATATGGATTCGTGTTTATAAGTTCTGTCTGCTGCAAACAGTTTTCTAATTCACATCAAAACAAGAACCCTTTTACACATGGAGACTTCTCAGTCATCCATCATTTGTCACCATTATCAGCAAGTCATCTATTTATTTTAAGTAAGTGGAAAGTTCAAAAATTAAAAATTGTTGCTTAACATAAGGCTTATCTTTTTGCTTAGTAACAATATAATTGTTTAAATCTGTATTTTATATTTTCTGTTTGTGAATCTGATTTAATTTTGTCTCACATTCTTTTGGATGATTTTTGAAACAGCTATTTCTGCATTTAATATATTCTGCTTTTTATATTTGAAATATTTTGAATATGAATTAAAACCAAAAATAAATGTACAATAGTTTTGTTGTCTTTATTAAATTTATTACTTGACATATGTATAACATACCATAGAACTTCTCTTGAATGGACTTAATGACGAAATGCAATTATTTCTGATTCGTAAAAATAAGTTTCTAATGACTTTTTTTTTAAAACTCATGCAACCATTAATTTATTTCACTTCTCTGTCACTATTTTTTTCTCATATCATAGTAGCAATTTATTCATTATATCTCTGGTCAGTAAATAATTAATAGGTTCTATATGAATATCTTGAAATATCTTGTATTTTCCGCTTTGTCAATAATTGAGGGTCTCTCAAAATCTCCTCCCTCCTTGTTAGTACTCACACTAATTGTAATTTTTCTTTCAGATATTTTCTCAAATTTTAATTTATTAATTTTTTTTTATGGATCCTTCATGTTTAATTTTTAGATTTTTAAGTGTATCAATATTTTAGTTATAATTTTTTTAACATAATAATTTACTGTTACCTATTTATTTTTGGTTTTAGTTTATATTTAAATTATTACCCTGTGATGTGATTTTGTCTGTTTTCTTGCATTAGATTAATAATTTTCCTATTCTGTATTAATTTATTTTATTTTTTTCTATTGGTAAACTCCTACCTTCTATGATGCTCAACTGTTTAATTCCACTGTGGTAGTTTTTCAAATTTTACCTTTCAAATTGATAAACCTCTTTTTGGCCAAAAAATATCTGTCATTGTGTTATCCAGCTACTTTTAAACTCTATCCTCATGAATCGTTACAGACAATACTAAATACAATTAATCGTCTTTGTGGAACTAGCAGCAAGGAGCCTTCTTACCTTACATGTTTGTTGAGAAATAAAAAGTGGGATTTGTTTGCTGATTTTTGCCATAAGAAGTGATGACTCTATTGTATTGGGCTGATGCGAAATTAATGCAGGTTTCCTCTATTGCAATATCTTAATTCCAATTGTGTAAACAAAGCTAATCCTAACATTGATCATTATTATACCAAAACAAACCTTATCTAATACCCTCTCTTTCACCATGAATTTGTTTAGTAAAATCGTTTTGTTCAGTGTGTCCAAAGGTCTTGAATCGAAAATGTCAAAGTGCGATTTTCGTCAAATTTATTTTTACGAATTTAAATTAGGGCGCAGCGCTGCGCAAACGGCTCGTAATATTAATGAATTGTGGGGTCAGGGGGCTATTAATGAGTGCACGGTGCAGCGTTGGTTCCAGAAGTTTCGCAGAGGAGATTTCGACCTCGAAGACAAGGAAGGTCGGGGCCGTCATCTTGCTCTGGACAACGACCAGCTGAGGTCAATAGGTGAGACTATAACTGCTGACAAGTACTGTCAAGAAATTGACAGCATGAATAAAAAATTGCAACGTCTTTGCCCAGCATTGATGAATCGGAAGGGGCCGATCCTGCTCCACGATAACGCCAGACCACACGTTGCACAACCAACGCTTCGACGACTGCACGAGTTGGGCTACGAAGTTCTCCAACATCCGCCTTATTCACCTGACCTCTCTCCTACAGACTTCCACTTTTTCAGGCATCTGGACAACTTTTTGAGGGAGAAAAATTTTCAAAACCAGGACGACATTGAAAATTCTTTTCGTGATTTCATTGAGTCCAGGGATTCGGATTTTTTTTCTGGTGGAATAAGAAAGCTTGTTGAACGTTGGCAAAAGTGCATTGATTCAGATGGAAATTATTTTGATTAAATATATATGGTTAAAGTAAAGATATGGCGTATTTACAATACCTACTAAAAACCTGCATTAATTTTGCATCAACCCAATATAATGTATTATTGTGAATCACAGTAAGATATCCAAGGAGACTACATTGTGTGGCCCAGAGCCTACATGGCCTGTACCCCAATAGGAAAAACAAAATTTACAACAGCAACAGTAGTAAACAATAGATTGCATTTCTCAATGTTTACTACTGTTACCATTGTTAATTTGTTTTCCCTATTAGAGCAACAGACCATATAGACTCTAGGCCACACAATGTAGTCTCCTTGGATACCTTACCACAATAAACAATGTGTACATTATAGGATAACGTCATCACTTCTTACGACTGTTTTTCTGAGTTGGCTGGGAGCCTAATAAGCATCATAAACATACTTCCCCTAATTTTCCCTCCAATGGCATTGGTGCATGTGACCAAGTATCCAAGCAAGGTGAATTCCAAAACCCACCCAAAAAGGTATGATTCTTACTCCACCTTTTCCTCATAACAGCTTAGGTGGTTTTCTATTACCGATCTTATTTCGGTTAACTTATAGATCAAGTTTCCTTGTTGCTTATGCTTGGAAATAAAACACCTCTTCAACTGATTGATTTAATCACCCCACCATGTCAGAGTAATTTGAATAGTCAATGCACATTGAATGTCTCTATTTATGAGGATTCCTTTAGTCTGGATCCTAGAATCTTTTATTTATCTTTACTAGAGCCTGGTTCAATTAACAAGCTAGTGCACTACTGCAAAAGAGCTTTTCCTAAATGGAAAACTTGTTGAGCTACCTCGGCTTAAAGCTGGATGACAAATGCAACAATCATTTTTATCATCTTAATCAGTCTTATAAAGCTTGCGGCAATGTTCAACTGTTACTGGATCCTGTTGTGACCTTTCCAATCAATGCTGTGGTGGGCTGTCTTGAAATACTGCTTTATAGTATTATACTAACTAGTGCTTTGTAGTAATGAGGATTTCACATCCTCTTTCCAATATTGGTACAAGGCAAAATATCTAGTCTGTTGTGGATTAGCCTATTCTAAATAATTTCCAAGTACCAATTTTTTTTTTTTATTTCCTACCATTTTGGGTATATTTTTGCATGACTTTTATCATTATTTTTTTATCTCCTTAGATTTTTCCTATAGTGATTGTTCATATAAGAATTCATACCAGAATTCTCAAGTATCTAAAAGTATAATTTTTTTTTTTTTCTTTATTTTTATGATTTTCTGCTTACTTTGCATGTTATTAATCATCTTATTTCATATTAAAATGTATCTTTTATGAATGATAGTTTCCTTGTTCCTTTTGTACAAAAACCAGGATATCAAATAAATTGTTGCTGGTGACAAATATTGATATACTCCAAATAACAATTTAACTTAAATACTTTCATTAATATGAACAATGGTTAATTGATCCAAGCCTGAAGAATTTAAATAATCTGTAACATTAATTAAAGTTTTTTTTATATTAAAATTCTTCATGCAACACTATGCTTAGAGAAATAAGGTTCTGCATGATTGATCTAAATGTCACCCATCCAGATGTTAGTAGAAACTTTGATATAATGGTATTATGTATCTATCCTCTAGATCAACTAGCCTAGCTAGATTTGCCACTGGTCAAAAATCTATGGTTTAAGCTATGCTATGTGAGACTATTCTTCAACATCATGTAAAGTGGATGTTCTGTCAACCATGCAAATATGCTTACTTCATTTATACAAAAATACTAATTCATTAGTAATAACAAAGATCTAAATAAATTTGTTTAAAGAAACAAAAATATATTGAGAAGTTGATTAGAGGTGCAGTCATCAAAACAATTTACTTACGTAAATTAATTAATTTTTAAAATAAAAAAATATTTTGATTTAATTTACTTAATTAAAATGTTACGATGACTGCACCCCCAATCAACTTCTCCCTAATATAACCATACAGTCAACCATTCTTCAATCATTAAAGAAAACTATAATTTAAAAACCTAAGCACGATAGACAATTAAACACGCAAACACATATAGTAGACGATTGTAATCATCTTGGCTCTATAAAAGTAGATTGCTCATGTGTGGTGACCTTTAAGAATAGATTCAATTATTAGGGAATTTTTAAATACTTGGTTTTTGCAAGTTTTTAAGAATGTAATCAATTTGAAATAGTCTCTATATTCAGCTCTTCTAAAGAGATAGCCATGTGTTTTATGCATTTGTTTACATATTTGTTGTATGCTCATTTCGTTGTCACTTATACTTGTGATGTATTTGTCTCTTCTTTTCCTAAAAACATGTGATCATAAAAAATATTCCATACTTTTTTTTTTTCCATTGTAGGTATAATTTAAAAGGTACTAATGCAGGGATGGTAGAGGTTTTCTCATATCTACCTGGATTTCCAGACAATGTTAATTATGTTGACGGGCATTTCATTGTTTCCATTATTATGACACCTGATAAATTTGTGGAAACATTATCTGAATGGCGAATAGTTAGAAAATTAATAGCTCGTTCAATGGCAATGGTCGAACAAATAGTAGAACTATTGGACACCTTGTACCCTAGCGTATATCTTAAGAAAATAAATCATTGGGTAAGTACCTTTAAAATCAGTTTTTAGGTGACATTCAAAGTAATGTATAAATTTAACTTGCTCAAATTCCATTTATTTCTCATATTGTTATTACTACAAACCCTAGGGTCACCTCTCCCAGGAAGCCGCCCGAGGGGAAGCATGTCAGGATGCTCCGAGGAGGTAGCCACTCCACCTGACTCGGGGGTAGCGGACTGATATACCCCATTTTCCCTAAATCAATAATTATTATGGAAATAGGAAATAATAGAGCTGGATTGATTTTAAGAAATTCAACATGGCGTGGAAAACTGATTATAAGATTTGCTACATGGAATGTATGCGGCCTGAATGAGAGATATCTTTATCTCATCATATTAGATCTCTTCTTTGAACTCTTAGAAGAAATGAAAAAAGCAAAGGTGGACATTTTACATACAACTACGCTCTTCTGTAATCAGGAGTCAACAGAAATGAGATGGTGGCCCCACCCAATCCACTATTGGGGTTCTTATACCATAACAACCTATCCTCTTCAATCAGAAGTTTCAAATATATTCATGATTGCCCAATGGTTCTGGTTATATTAGAGGGTGACAAAACATATTCATTAATAGTGACATATGGTCCCAAAGAAAATGCTCGACAAGAGGTAAAAGATGTGTTTTTCAATGTGATGGTACCCTGATGATTTTCGGGGACTTAAACGGTAGAGTTGGCAATGAGGACAAATGGTAAGAAGTCGTGGGGAGGTACTGCAAAAGCAACATCAACAACAATGGATATAAAATTCTCAGGTTCTGTGTCACCAATGAAGTTAAAATCGCTGATGCTCTCTTCCCCCATAGAGAAAATCACAAACTTACCAGAGAGGAGTCAGGGAGAAATGAAAAATCTATAATAGATAATTTTCATGTGAAAAAAAATAAGAGGTTTCTGAGGTATTAGATGCCAGAGTCGAAAAAAGGTATGAGTTTGGGAGCGATCACTATTTCTTGGCGCTAGACAAGCTTTGTAATTAACAAAATCCCTGGAAAAGACATAGAAAAGTGTCGAAAAAGATAATAAAGTCCTACAGGCTAAAAGAGAAAAAAACCGCTCAATACTTCCAAGAAGAAGTGAATAGAATGGCACTAAAGTCCAATAGTTCATGGGATAGTGATGATATCGGATCCAGCTGGGCATCATTCAAGATCATGCTGGATGTATCCAGACTAGTATATGGGGAGAAAAGTGTTGGATCTGGCTTTAGAAGTCCTTGGTGGGTGGATGATGTCAAGAAAAAGGTCCAAGAAAAGAAGAAAGCATGGTGAGACTTTCATAGTCAGAGAACATCCATCCAACACCAGAGATATAAAAATATAAGAAAAGAAGCCAAACTCTATAACTTCTAAAAAATATAAGAAAGTCCTTGAAGCTAAGCAAAAATTTTGGGAAGATTTTGGTCACAAAATGGAGGAAAATGCGAAAGAGAACCAAAAGATCTTCTATTAAGCAATAAAGAGAATGGGAAAAGAATGGCAACAAAGGCTGAAATGAATTAAAGTATCATCTGGCGAGCCGAAGAAATAATGGAGATATGGAGGGAATATTTCAAGGAAATGCTAGAAGGGGAAGATATCAGTTCGGATTAGATGATTCAAAATTATTCATCAGTGAGAAAGAATCACAGGAAGTTTTCTGAAAGATAAAACTCGAAATAACTCCCAAAATGATGTGCTACATGGGCAGCAAAGGTGAATAAATGTTTCTCCATCTTCTGAACTTAATATGGCATAAGAAAAGGATACCAAAGGACTAAGAGATCGCTGCCACGGTGCCAATTTTCAAGGAAGGAGACAATGGGGAATGCAAAAATCATCAAGGTATATCCTTACTTAGTGTTCCAAGCAAGCTATACACAAGAATCTTAGAAACAAGGATTAAAAGAACTGTTAACTGCCATATCAGAAAGGAACAGTATAGTTTTAGAAACTCAAAGAGCAAGACCTGATTTTTACATTGAGAAGACCATCGAGAAAGGGAAAGAACTGTCTGTCTGTTTCGTGGATCTGGGGAAGGCTTTCGACAGAGTACGAAAGGAGGATATTGAGCAAGCCCTGTCTGAAAGAAATGCAGATATTGGCACGTTGTAAGAACAAGCAATAATATCTCCTAGGAGTTTGAGATTACCCTGGGAATATGCCATGGATGCAGTCTAAGCCCCCTCCTCTTTATATTAGTACTTGAACAGGCGCTGAGGAAGGCCAAGCCTGGAGTAGGACCATTTCAAATTGGATATAGGAACCTGCAGCCTACTCTCTACTCTGTGCTGGCCTTTGCTGACCAACCATAATTGTTGCCAGTGATCGGTTCCTACAACTAGTGTGGGTATTGTACATAAAGAACTGTCCTATATCAACATGAGTATAAATCCAGAAAAAACAAAATACATAAGAGAAGGTAGGAAACCACGGCAAGTAATGAGAATCCTGAAATTGAGAGGGAAAGTTTTGTAGCAGGTCGAGGTACCTAAGAGCCTGGCTGAATAAAAGCAGAAGTATTGTCGGAGAGATGTCTCAGAAGTTGAGAGCGGCAGGCAGAATGTTCCACACAGTTAAGAGAGGCTTCCTCAACAGAAGGAAATAAAATACAGTACAGGTTGACTTTCCTGCCTATTCTTTCTACTCCTCTGAGTCGTAGACTCTCACATCAAAGCATAGGAGCCAGATTCAGGCAATGGAGATGAGGTACCTAAGAAAAGTTTAAGGGAAAACTCAAGAATCAGGTCAAACCTTGAGGTACAGGCACTGGAAACCATTCTAGAGGAAAATTAATAAATTGGCCACCTTCTTTGAATGAATCCAGATGGGACTGCAAGGAAAACCTCGAAAAACCTGGGTAGAAGGTGTTAAGGAGGCATTCAGGAAGTGTGGGCTAGATTGGAAGAGAAGAGTGCTGGTTCAGGAGAGAGATATGTGATCCAAGCTCTACAGAGGGCATCTCCTCACACTGTGCAGCGGTAGAGAGGATAAGACTATGATGATGATGATGTTATTACTACAAATTTATTTGAATCTTAAGTTCTTTACTGAGCTGTCTATATCATTTTTATGTTTTTTAAAAATATATAAAGTGAATCCACTATATTTTTTACACAATATAATCATTCAATGTGTGTGTGCTGCCTCTATAGTAAATAAATATGGACCAGAAGAGCCCCAACAATATTTAACTATTTATTGACTGTCGCATGATCATTGAAAATAATGATAATAGCAAAACTCTGGCTTTTGAATGTTGGTATTATGTCAACAACTGAGATGAATGCTTGAACTTCTTGAAAACTTGAATGAAGTTCTTATAGTTCTTCTAATGTGTAAACAATAAATATAAATTTAAAGTAAGGCTTAGCATTGATCTTACATAGACAAAATTGAATATCAAATAAATTTTCTGCTAAAAAAATTATGATATGTGAAAGTGTACTATTCTTGGACATGAATGTGAAAGTGGACTTGAGATCATGACTTTAAATAGATATAATAAATTGTAAAAATATCTTTATGGTTATTAATGAACATAAAAGGGAAGGGTCTGTTTAAAAAAAGAGTGGAAATGATTTTGAAGAATTAAACTAAGGAATGAAAGGTGTTGTAGGTTTTTCATGACAAACTAATAGTTTCTGAAGGATGAAACCTTATTATTAATTTTATTAATTAAATGGCGCAGAATAGGAATGCCTGGATCAGCCTCTACAAGCGACCCCCTCACACTGCTGTGCAGTGGAGAGGAAAGATGAAGAAGAAGAAGAAATTTTATTATATATTATGATCATATTTTTTTGTTAATATTTATTATATTTTTTCATTAAATAGTTATGATGGACATGCTGATAACTGATGCTAATTTATGAGGAATACACTTTTTTTTCTCTTGATGTGTAACATTTAAATATTTGTGTAACATTTTTCTAGTTATTCGTATTTCATTACTTCACCTCCATTTATTTTATTTCTTTATTTGACCCATTTTCATCATATTAATCATATCAATTACAGAGTGTACTCAAAATTACAGTATTCCTAACTTTTTTTTATGGTGTAGAGATGACACTAATAAATTTATTTTGTTTATTAAATGATCACTGCCACAAATTTTTTTTTTTTTTTTTTTCTAGGTTGGGCACTTTGAATCTCTACATTCAATTTTTCCTACTACTGCTGGAACCATTGTACTCTTAATCGATAATACAGGAAAAACAGTAAAGGTGTTGTCTACAACTGATAACAATATTGGTGGCATTAGTTCTATGATACCTTTCCAAGGCTATTATTATCTTGGTTCTCCTTACAATCCATATCTTGGTAGAGTCAAAGCTTCTTAAAAACATCTTACAAATGTGAAGTGATAGTTCAACAATTAATTTATTCTTAATACTCTATGTTTATTATACATACATACATTTTTTTTTTATAAATTATATATTTGTATTTTTGTTTATAAATTTACATTTTCCTTTATTATAAATTGCATTTAATTGTTAGTTATTTATTTTGATACACCTCCATAGCCTACCAATATTTCAGTTTTTTTTATTCCTGTGTAGTCTTCCTTATCGAGCCATTATGTAACTCAGAACAATGTACATATAAAAATTGTTTACACTATAATGTAATATAAACGTTAATACATATTGTTTCATTTTCAAGAATTGTTTCATTAGATTCACATGTGGAATCCCCAGACGCTCCCATGTTTTTAGTAGGTGTACCGAGTTGAATTTGCTCTATCCCTCTTCCATTGGTAGTACCTCCTAGGTGTCTGTCACTTCCGGTTTTTCAAAACAGAAATACCTCCTTATATTCTTGATATGCTTACCGCTTGTCCCTCTGCCCATTCATTAAACATAGACCCCAAACCCATAAACTTGTATATACCTTCTCACAGATCTGTCTCCCTTGTCATTCGTGCTACCCTATTTTGGAATTCCTTGCCCATGTCAATTTGTAAAGCCTTATCATTATCCACTTTCAAACATCAACTATTTCTTCATCTCCTAAAGTATTAATCTTCCCAACATATATAATATTTAAAAGCTATAGACGATAACTATCCATTGTTACAAAAGCTGTCTTTTGTTGTTAAACTGAAGTTTTAAACGACCGGACAATTATCATTTATGTTGTACTTTTCTTGTTATTCTTAGGGGACTACTCGTCCCAGAAAAAAAATTTTCATTTCATTTTGTATAAACAATTTTGTACCTAATTGACTGAAAATTAATTGATACAATCACAAAACAATAAAATCAAAGTTTTTAGGTGTTTTCAAGAATCCTATTGAATTATTATTATTTAAATAATGTTGACTGTAGATTTAATATAGTTGATAGTTCAGAATATAACTAACTAGTGTTTCTTAATATCCATTCCCCATGATTATTTTTTAATTGTACTGTTGGATCATAGGGGAAAAAAACGACATGATATTTAGGACTTCAACTGAGTTATCTCCGTGCCCAAGGATACTAGGTCCAGTTACTTGGAACCATTATTTGTCAAATTCAATGACCTACAGGTTTTATTCCTGAGATTTTGCCCAAAATTCCTGATAAGTTACCTATAATGCCTGGAAATGTGGATTTTCGATACTAGCTCCTTAACTGTGCATTTCCGGATACATATCCATAGTACTTTTTTCTTGTTTTGAGGTCCTTAATTCAATCCTTAAGTCTGGCAACTTAATCCTGAAACACCCTGTATAAAAATAAAAGAAGAATATGGAGAACAGAGGAGACTATTTTGTTAAACTGTTGGTAAATTGTAAACTAAAAAATTCAGTTTAATGAGTTTTTAAAAACTAATAATGTCCAGATTGCAGGTTTTGTAGAAACACATTTAAATGATACTAATACGTTAATTATGTCTGGATACTTAGTATACAGAATTGATAGAAACAGTTGTGGAAGAGGAGTGGCTATAATCATTAACAAATCCATCAAACATTACCGCATAAAAATCTCTAACTTACAAAAAATTGATGGAATAGCAGTGAAAATTGAAGATCACAAATACCCAATGACAATAGTTGTACGTTACAAGGCTCCTAATAAAAATTAATCCTTCAAGATTTAGACAAACTTTTTCATTAGACATCAAAATAACTATCATGAGAGAGCTTAACTCCAAACATTTTGCATGGAATTGTTAGGACAATCACACAAGGGGATTATTGTATCGAACATGAACCCGAAAAACCAACTTATTACCCCACAGACAACCCTAGGAAACTCAGTACAATATATTTAATATTATCCAAAAACAATAATATTTCAGATAAAATTAAAAGTTCAATGTAACGATAGTGGCGATAACCGATTTCGTACACATATAAACTGAAGAAAATATAAGGAAAAAATAAATAAAAACTTAAAAATATCTTCCGTTGGCAACAAAAACATGTCTAGAAAAAGGTGCAACCCACTTTCAAAATATTATTTTATAATCAATAACAGAATCAAAAAAATAAATAAAAACCCAGAGTAATAGGAATGGTACAAATAAAAAAAACCATCTTTAGTTCTTAATCAAACTAAGAAAAAATATTTAGTCGTAAGCATTAACAATATTTAACCATATATAACCACACTACCAGAATTAATCGCGAAGTTAAGAAAATGTGGTGGCTACTTACCACAAAACCTTTCCTTTCGAAAACAAGATGGTAAATTGGCCCTGGCGAATGAAGAAAATTGCTAAGTACTTTTTTACAGCTTATTTTCCACAGCTTTTAAACTGTCCAGAACCCAAAGAGAGTTTCCCGAAAGTGTAGACAGAAATCACACCACAGAACTTGTCACCACCAATACAAGAAGAAATGTTTGCACACATCTAGAAACTTAAAAGCAACAAAGCATCAGGAGAGGACGGGATTATATTATAACAGAACCCAGAAAAATTTAGGCCCGAATTAAAAGAAATTACTCAAATAATCCAAAACATCTGGCAAACCGAAAAAATCACAGATGACTGAAAGATTGCATTGATTCATTCACTACATAAAAAAAGGTAATAAATCAGATGTACACAACTATAGGGGGATCTCTCTATTACTAGTCACCAACAAAATTCTGTCAGCTTGTTTCCTGAATAGAACACAACAGGAATTGAAACCCAAAGTAGCAGGATTCAGGCCAAAATGGGGTCGGGGAGGCTGAGTAGGATAGCGCACGTTGCTTTGAACGTGCATTGCCTAGCAACCACAGAGGACCAATGGAAACACACAGGAACCCAAATAATTATTTTAGAAAGAGACACAAACTAGACAAGTAGGAGGTTGTATCAGAGCAACCAAAATAAAAACAGTGCATACCAAACTGGTCGGATGAGTGTAAACAGGCTTTTTCAGAAAGAATGAAAGCAATTTGGAAGAACAAGAATAACTGACCAGTTAGCTGCTTAATGTCTTTCGTTCTGAGGAAAATAAATAAAAATAAAACAATATTGTTTACAAAGAGAAGAACTCATTCTATTCCCTAACTTTCTTTTAAAAATAACATTATAGCTTGGTCAAATGACATAAAATATTTGGGTCTAGTCAAGGATAAAAGACTGACTATAACTTGGCACACAAATTATGTGGGAACAAAGCCAATTGAGCTCTGTGTTTGATGTATCCATATTTCAACAGACAATCTAAATTAAATGTAAGAAAAAAATTATTGTTATCTAAAACTAGTCTATGACCAATTCTTACTTACCCATGCCCAATCTACAGCTATATGTATAAATCAAACTATAAAAAATTGCTAACACTCCAAAATAAATGTTTAAGAATCAATGAAAATTATCCATACAGTAATAAAGTTAGAACCATGCATTTGGAATTGGGAGTACCTATTGTTAATGAATATATTACCAAGCTTGGTAAGCTATTCTTTTTGAAATGTATAATTAACAAAATTTATTACATCTTATATTTATGTTGTTGTGTTTAATTAAGAGAGTGGACAAGTTTTGATTCAACATTATGTATAGCGTACAACATTATAAACTGCAATAAATAATACAAAGAAAAAAAGATTAAATATACATTTGGTATCACTCCTTCCAAGAAAAACTCCACTCCCACTCTAATCCATTAGTTTTAATCCTCCAAGGCGTCTGCAAAGAAGATGGTCTCGAGACCTTCTTGTTTAGACTCACTACTAAAGAGTGCTGCAAATGGGCAGTTTCTCTTCATGTTTATTTCCTGTGTTTTATCATTTCACCATATTAACTTGTAATTTAAACAGTTGTAGATTTCAATAAAAATATAATTAAAAAAAATATATACATATATATATAGAATAGAATAGAAAAACAATTTTATTCTGGGACTTTTACAAATAAAGGTTGCACATCTGGCCAGATGACATTAAATAGACATAATTATGTACATAAGTAAAAGAGGTAGAAAAAGAAATTTATATAAATGTATGTACAAACACATCTCTATGTACCAAAGATAAGAAAAAGCGTAAAAAAAGTAAAGTAAACAAGTAGTAAATCGAAAGTAAGAAACAACTGATTTTGAACACTCAAACGAAAAATAATAATAATATATACATGTATATATGAAATAAAATAAAAAATAAATAAGAAGGTAAACATAGGATATTCATTCCTTATAACGATTATAATGAAAAATCTAATTTAAAATTAAAGATTAACAAGCGTCAGTTTGGAATAATAGGTGTTGGAAAAGGCGATATTTGAATGTGGATAAGGAAGAAGCATTACGTATATTGGAAGGAATAAAATTCCAGAATGTAATGGAACGGGCAAGAAAGGATCGATCGAAGGCTATAGTTCTGTGGGATGGCATATAAAGGTCGGAATGGCGCGATCTTGTTTCAAGCGAGTGGACTGAGGATTTAAATTGAAGGAGACTGTAGATATAGGATGGATGCTGGGATTTTATGGTTTGGTAGATAAATGACCCAAGGAAGTACTGTCTGCGTATGGAGGGAAGGAACCACTTCAACTCGGCATAGCGGGGGGTCACATGAGACCGCCTCGAGGTACCCAAAACAAATCTTAAAAAACAATTCATGAGACGCTTTAACTTGTTCTCAAGCACCACAGGGAGACCACCGTACACCGCGCAGCAGTAGTCGAAGTGGGGGAAAATGAGAGACGAAACGAGGAGCTTACGCGTGGATTGTGGAAGAAGGTATTTGGAGCGATGAAAAAACTTCAGGGTACTTATAGATCTACGGGAAATTTGGGCTATATGAGGTTTCCAGGATAGGGTTTGGTCTATGGTAATTCCTAAATTTTTGACAGAGGAGCTGAATGTAATGGGGTGATTGTTCAGGAATAAGGTTGGGAAGGTGATATTGGATCTGAGAAGAGGACTGGAACCAATCAAAATAGCCTGAGTTTTCGTAGCGTTTAAGCTAAAATTCTTCAGGTTTGCCCAGGCACTGATCTTATCTAGGTCTACCTGAATAGCAGCAAATGCCTTTGATAACTCGGAAGGAGGGAAGGATAAGTAAATTTGGAAATCATCAGCATAAAGATGGTGGGAGCAGTGAACTATTGAGTTCGGAAGATCGTTGATATAACAGTTAAAAAGGATAGGAGAGATACTTGAGCCCTGGGCCACACCTGCCGTAAGAGCTAGGAAGGATGATTAGGGATGGTTAGGAATGTAAACGGCTTGAGTTCGATCGGAAAGGAAGGATTGAAACCAGCGGATTACGCTGTTGGAAAAGGACAGTGCTTTAAGTTTAGAGAAAAGGATAGAATGGTCCAAGGAGTCGAAAGCTTTAGAGAAATCAAGGAGTATTAAAACAATTAGTTTCCTTTCGTCCATGGCAGTATGTATGTCATTAGAGATTTTGGCGAGGGCGGATTGAGTGGAGAAACCGGAACGGAAACCAGATTGGAGAGGATCGAGTAGTTTGGATTTTTCAAGGAATTCGGATATTTGAGCCTGGATTATTCTTTCGAAAGGTTTGAGAGGATAGAGATTGGTCGATAGTATTTAGGAAGAGCAGGATTGGCGGTTTTGTTAATAGGGTGGACTAAAGCTTTTTTCCAAGAGCTAGGGAACACAGTATTTTGGAGAGAAAAGTTATAAATAAAGAGGAGAACTGGCAGGATTTCGGGGAGGCTTTAACAATTATAGAGATTAGTTTTAACAATTTTACAGGAATTCCATCATAACCAAAAGATTTGGTTCTGGATTTCATAACAGAGGAAATTAGGTCACTTGGAGAGATGTCAGAGAAATAAAAATTGTCAGGATTAAATGATGGGACCGAGAAAGATTTATGAGTAGGTGGAGAAGAACAATTAGAGGACGAAGATAAAAAGTAAGAGTTTAATTCATCAGGAGAAATCTGTGGATCAGGCGAGGAAGAGGATTTGCAGAGAGAGAGCTTACGGAGGATTTGCCATTTTGTTTTTGAGTCAGGAGCTGAGGATAGGGCTTCTTGAAAGTAATTGGATTTTGCACGTCTGATAGTTGTCTGTGTCAAGTTACGGAGTGCCCTAAACGCTTGATAGTCGTCAGTCAGTCTTGTACGTCTAAAGCGTCTACGGGCAGCCTCACGTCTTTTTTGAAGATCTTTGATTTCTTGACTCATCCAGGGAGCAGGTCGGCGACGAAAGGTGGTGGTTTTGGATGGTGCATGGATATCAAGGATGTGAATGAGATTGGTGGTAAGGATATCAACCATGGAATCAATTGAGGTACAAGAATAGATTTTGCTCCAGTTCATCTTTTCAAGGTCAGGTAAAAGGTTTTCTCGGGTACGAGAGTCCAGGTTGCGGAAAGTAATGGTTTTAGGTAGGAACACTGAGGTACGAAAGTTGTAAGATATTTGGATCAGATCATGAGATGAAAGGAATGGTACTGGATGTTGGGAAGCGGAAAGAAGGTTGTGCCGTGAATCAATAACATGCAGGTCCAGCCAGGTGTCAGACCTACAGGTGTGGTGGGTTGGGAAATATGGAACGATATAGAGATGAAGGGAGAAGAAAAGGTTTTCTAGGTAAAGTTTATCGTTGGAATTCAAAAGTAAGTTGGTGTTGAAGTCACCGGAGATAATAATATGACTGTAGAAGGGAACATGGTTGTATAGGATTGATTCAAATGATTCATCAAATGGAACAAGAGGAGGACGATACACTACAGCATACAGGAGAGAACGGGATCTAAAGGAAATTTCAACTAGGAGGAATTCTATATGTGGATAATCATAAGGGAATGAGACGTCTAGGATTCGGGATTTCAGACTGTTGTGCACATAAAGACCCACACCTCCACCGTTCTTGCCGATACGATCGTGCCGGATAAATGAATAATCAGGAATGGAGACAGAAGAAGAAAGAATATAGGGTTTTAACCAGGTTTCGGAAATGGCAATAACGTGGTAAGAGTTTTGGGTGAAATAATTGTGGAATTCGTCAAAATGTGCGGGTAAGGACTGTGCGTTAACGTGGCAGGAAAGTAGGACGTTAGACATAAGGGAGAGGAAATGAAGTTTTTGGGAGGAAAGACGCTTGAGATAAGACAGAAATGTGAATGGTCAAGAAGAAAGTACCTATCAACAATGAGATAACATAAAATAATCTATGAAGGAAAAATAAAGCAAAATTAATAAAATCCATTTGTAAAATTGAGGGAAAGATAAATATGCTAGAATCAAAATAAATAGAAAAAATATCATTAGGATAAAGGTCCATTACAACATTACGATGATTCCCAGTAGGTAGACAAGTTCCAGATTTTCAACTGAAAACATCGAGGTCTTGAGTCTTGTCGATGTAGATCACCGAGTGGCCATCATCTTTTCGGCAGCGCACCCTGCCGCCCGCGAACCAAACATATTTTATTTTTTTCGCAGCTCTCGCTTGACGGGCGAGCCAGTATAAATGCCTATTTGTTGGCGTCATCTCTTCGCCGAGATAAATTCGGTGGAAATCATTTTCTTCCCAACCGATGTCTCGCGTGGAGAAGTCCCTCTTCACCCTGCGTTGCCGCACTATCTCGTCGCGCAGCGATTGCCTTACGAAGCGAGCGATGATGGAAGGTGGCTGCATATCTTCTTTTCGTGGCCTTCGTCGTTCCACTATATCCAGGTCGTTAGGCTCTATCTTGATCCCAAGCCCCGCCGCCACGCTGGTCACAAGAGCTGCCGGAGTTTCACCTGGGCGAACTGGTATACCGCGGATTTCAACAGATCTACGAAGAAAACTTTGTTCTGTTTTATTAAGACGCACTTCTAGTTCGCTCACTTTATTTTTTAATAATTTATTTTCTGAAGTTAGATCTTCTATATGTTTTGCTTGATCTTCTAAATGTTTTTCGATTTTGGAAAATTTGTCATTTAACTCGAAACTGAGGTCACCATATTTATCTAGCGACGATTTTAAACATTTTATTTCCTCGTTATTATACATTCATATTTAAGATTTCAAACTTTCCTATATGTATATATACAATATAATATTACAAAAGAATTTCCAAGTTAAATAATGGCCTAAAAATCAAAATATTGTTGGAACCATTTCAAAAAATCTGAAATAAAGATAGGTGCTTCTTTAAACTTCCTTGTAAGTTTATTATTACAAATGCAACAATTAGGAGTCAATGTTTTGGGGGCCTTCCCCATCTTCAGGACTCATTACAATACAATAACAAATCATCATTTATTATTAAAAAAAATACTAATTAAAATTCAATATTAAAAAAATATAACAATGTTACATAAAAGTCAATTTACCTGGCAGCCATTTATGTGTTAAAATTGTACCCATTTTAATTAAAATTTAGTCCATAATAAATTATGTCATTAAAATTTTAAAAAAATAAACAAGCAGGAACCATCCATCATAACTAACAAATTCTTTGGCCCCCCTTATGGATTAGGGCTATCCTATTACTTTAGAAATGTACACACTAATATATTATTAAACCTAGGTCAATAAAGCATGGTTTATAATTTTAATTTGTTTAAACCATCTATTCATTATCAATATCTGTTTCTTCCGATTAATTAATTTTATTATAAAATCTATAACATTGTGCACTTTATTGTAATATATACAACAAAACTTGATTATATATATATATATATATATATATATATATATATATAT
Source organism: Piezodorus guildinii (assembly GCA_023052935.1). NCBI lineage: Eukaryota > Metazoa > Arthropoda > Insecta > Hemiptera > Pentatomidae > Piezodorus > Piezodorus guildinii. The sequence continues at coordinate 107,067,810 of CM041295.1, read as the reverse complement.
ATATATATATATATATGATTGATCAACATCACACACTTCGACAAGTGTGGAAAATCAAATAAGATGTCTACTAAATCAAAATTTAAAGAACTAGGTCATTATAGAAAAAAATAAAATAAATTTAAATAAATAAATTAAGTTGATTGAATACCTACCAACATTGACTTAAAAAAAAAAAAAACATGAAATATAAAATTTTCTAATGGCCGATTGATATGTTTTACGCATTTATTTTACAGAATGACTGAGAGCAGGCTAAGTAAACCAATATCCAACTATCTTTGTAAAAAGAAATCTTTAGCTATGGTGGCCTAGGACATTGGTATGTCATAGCAACTTCAAACTCTTACAGCTGTAGTTCAAATAGTACTGGGTAGATTTGAAATTTATTTCATGGCAGCCCAGTCTAATGAATCTTGACCTTACCTGTTGTGTTCTCCACCGTGTTTGCCAAAATTGAAGTACGGAACACATTAAATTAAAAAAAAAAACCTATGAACCTTATATTAGGTCAAAATTGCCAGTTTGATAATTAGGAATGTGTTTGAGATAAATGATTAAAATTACTACTTATCATTTGGATCTGGGATGGGTTTAACTACATTTTTAACTAGCCAGCAGGTGTGAAATATTTGAAAGAAAAAAGTACTAGTTCCAAGAGTTTGTTTTATGTATATATTTTGCAGCTTTCTAAGCACATTCAATGTGATACCTATAGTCAGCTCCCATTTTTTAATCCTTTTAGTTTTTTAACTTCTTTCTGTTCTTTAATATAACATTATTCCTTAAGTTAAAGAGGTTTAACAATAACTATAGTTTATAAAATTGGTAAAGTTGAAGCAGTTAACAACATTTCCAATTCATTTCAAAATCAGTTTATTTTCAATAATTCCCTCATAAGCCTCTTTAACAGTTTTTTTAGTTCTCTGATTTCTCTATTATCTTCCTGACCACGCTTCTTATCATGTAGTCGATAAGTTTTTCTTACTGTTAAAGATTCCTCTCATTACTTATTTCTTTTTCCTATTACCCCTACCATTATCTAGTTTTTTAATACATCCTGCCACTTCACATATGATTGTTAGTTTAATATTATATTACTTTAAAATTGTTTACCTTACAAAACTCTGATCTTACTTCTAAATTTTAATGCTACTAATTTTAATATTAGTTAGTTTGGTTTCTTACTATAATCTTCACACCAAAAGTTCACACTAATTACTGGTTGTTTCCATATTATAGTACTGTTGTCTTATTATTATACTGTTAACTTATTATTTTTCTTTTATTCATATTGGTTATTATCTTGTTTTCTTAGCCCTGATGAAGGCCAACAATTTAGGCCGAAACGCCAGCACAAAAATACAACTTCTCCTTATTCGTATACTATTTCTTGATGACTACACGTCCAACCAACTTCACCATCTTTTGTAATGTTCACTCTACTTAAGAGCCAGAAATGCACTGGTCTGTTTAAAAGATAATTTACCCCTGTATAAAAATATTTCCAATTACATTTCAACAATTGTTCTAAATCTGTGACTTGTGCTGGATTATTGAAAAAATTGATTAAAAAGAAGGGTCATATTAAGTTAACAAAAACATCATCTATAAATTTATAATAGATAATAAACATCTTCCTCACACAAGAATGAGTGCAAAAATAAGCCATGATTTGGTAACAGCACTTAAAAGAAATGGTAATTCAGGCTTAATTAACAATAACAATTAATAACAAAAAATATGCTTGAAATTAAACATAATAATGTGTTATAATCATAATTTACTAACAACTACTTCACATTTTGATTTAGCTTGTCATTTTAAATATATGTATTTCAAAATTAATACTAATCTAGCTTGGATAATAGTCAAACTTGTTAAGACAATAAGCAGACATTGTTAGGTTAGTAACCTCTATAATGTAAATTTTTAAAAAGTAAAATGGTCCTCCTATTAAAAACAGAAAACATAAATATAGAAATATAGTTCTATACTATGTTTAGAATTTTTCAAAACATCCTTAAAAATAAGAATAAAATGTGCTATGACATTTGGGCCTTGTTCTAATTAATTACATCTAAACGATAAACTGTTAGCATATCGTTGTGGGTAAAACAATAGATTCTTTTTTTAATGATGAAAAATCTGAGCACATAAATCAAGCTAGGGTATTCTAGTGAAAATCTAGATAAAGTATGGCACATACCAGGGCTATTAATGGTAACTACATACAATCCTTACTGACATTTAAACAATGCTTCATATTGTAAAATACAACATACAACCAACTGAACTGTAATAAGTTCTTTGTCTCTAATTTGATTAATAGCTTCACAAACACATTTATTTGCCCCAACAATTATGAAGTAATGAACATACTCCTTATTCTTCTTCTTTGTCCTTTGTGTTGATGGCACAGAATCGACCATGAAGTTATACAATTCCACCAGCTTCTTTGCCTTAAAAAGAATAAGATACCAACTTTAAAGTCCTTAAAATTAAAAAAATTCTATGGATGACATGAAGTATAAATATATCAGGATACTATTAATATAAATAAATATTATAATTTTAATAAAAATATCATAATAAAAATGAAGCATCCATAAATCTATCTACGATCTATCCATCTATCCATCCAACCATATATATATATATATATATATATATATATATATATATATTATATTATAGTTAATAATGCTAATATGACTGTATTTGGCTTAATATTATTGTTAGTTGTAAACAAGACACTTAATGTATAAATTAACACGAAATAAAGCCAGTTCTGTTTCCAGTCTATACGAGTTTGGTTCTTTATCCCCGTTCACTAAGAACATTTGCAAAGTGTATTTCAACGGGTGCATGAATTCGGGTTAAAATTGTCAAGAGAAAAGTCCAAATCAGGAATGGAGAAAATCAATTGTTTGGGGCACACCATTTCCAAGGAGGGAATGAAACCCGACAGAAATAAGGTGGAGGCGCTGCAAAGGATGGCTATTCCCAGAGATATAAAAGTTATATATTTATTTATTGAGATTTATTACAATTTGTTTCATAATGAACAGTAGTAATAGTGATGTGATACACATTCATACAATATATACAGAAAATAATGATAAAGTCAAATTACATAAAATTGGAAATGAATAAATTCAAATATATACAAAACAATAACAATTAATAAAACAAAAAAGAAACAACAAACAAATCAAAACAACAACCTGTAGTAGAGATAAATACAAAGTTGGGAAATAAATAAACATCATACAAACAAACTTGACTATATACAATCTGCTAAGGGGACCCCAGACTGGGCCTCTCCCTCCACAAGTGGGGGAAGAAGCAGAATCCAAGAGATCCCAGCGCCTCTCTCTCAGCCGCATCACTAGTGTAAGCCAGTGGATGCTGAGTTAGGGCGCAATAGCCACAAACATACAGTACATGAGTGGAGGATCTGGCCAGTGTCAGAACTCCAGTATACATTTTTTCAAAACGTCGCGGAGCCACTGCCGTTTCAATCTTCGAGGAGAATTGTAGGGATGGGTGGAGCTGGAGAGGGATTGAGATAGAGGATTAGGATGATGAAGAAGGTTCTGATGGAATTCAGAAAATTTGGATGGTACCAAGTCTAAAATAAATGGAATAATGAGGTCGTGGTGTAGGGTATAGTTGGTAACGTAATAAGGAGCATTAACTATTGTTCGAAGGACTTTGGATTGGAAGGATTGGATACGTTTGATGTTAGAATGTTCAATTGTCTCCCACATTGTTCAAGTCCGTAGGTCCATATAGGTTTCAGTACTGTCTTGTATATTAGTAATTTGTTGTCAACTGTAAGATGAGATTTTCTGTTTAGTAGTCTGTATAACTGGCCGAATCTGCAGTTGAGTTCTATCCTTTAAAGACTTGTATGTTTTGTCAAGTAAAAAGCCTAGATACCGGACTGTGTCTGAGGAAGGAAGCGGTATGGAAATGAATTTAACTGTTGGACAGGATTTATGTCGAAGGGTGAAGGTGATGTGTGTGCATTTCGTTCACCTAAATAGGTCAAGCATTACACCAGCCTTCGACAAGGGAAAGGTGCCTTTGGAGATTTAGCGATGCTACTTCAGGAACAGAATTGGATGATAAAATGGCTGTGTCAACAGCAAATGTTGCCAGAAAGGTATCGGGGTCGGTAGGGATATCGGCGGTGTATAGGATGTAAAGGACGGGTCCCAAGACGCTGCCTTGAGGAATACCGGCCTCAACAGTATAATGTTTGGAAAATTCGGAACCACAGCGAACTCGGAAGGAGCGGTTTGATAAATAGGATCGGAGGATTAGGTATAAGGATTGAGGTAAATGGGTTTTGAGCTTAAAGAGCAATCCCGAGAGCCGTCAAAAGCTCGAGCTATGTCCAGAAAGAGAGATGTAAGAGGAATCCGACGATTGCTGGGACCATTAAATTACTACCGACGCTTTGTTCCGGAGATGGTGAAATACCTTGTTCCCCTATACAATTTCCTCAAGTAAAGAAGAAAAGTGATTTTGACGCCTGAAATAGGAACCAACATTCAGCGATGCATGGCGCGGGTGCAGGAGGAACCAGTTTTGGCGTTTCCTGATTTCTCGTAGCAATTTACTATTATTACTGACGCGAGCGAGTACGCGTTGGGGGCCGTATTATCGCAAGATGGGCTTGGTGGTGATAGACCTATAGCGTATGCTTACCTCACCGAATTGAATTGCGATACAGCGCCTTAGAGAAGGAGCTTCTCGGGATCGTGTGGGCCGTCGATCATTTCAGATCATATGTCCATGGGAGAAGATTTCGGATCCTTACCGACCATCGACCGCTCCAAACAGTAGAAAATTTAAAAGAAACTTCCTCACGAATTGCCAGATGGAAGGAGTTATTGAGCCAATAAAATGTTGAAATAATCTACAAACCGGGGAAGGAGAATGTTGTGGCTGATTGGCTCCCCCGTGCGATAATGGTAAACGCGGTTGAGGAAGAGAAAATGGAACATCCGGAGGCGTGGGACAATTTTTACAAGATGGGACATCAGAAAGAGAAGTGGATCGCGAGACACCAACCGAGGAGGAGACCCAAGAAAAGTACAGTTCCACAGACTATCGCCCTCTAGAGTTGGAGGAACAGGAGGCAATCATCAAACAAGCGACGGCAAATTATATGGAAAACCAGAACCTCTGGGCCGACAAAGGTTGAGTAAGAGCGGTACGGAAAATGTTGGATCACAATGATTTGGTCGACACCGGGCCTTGGGGAAGACCTGATTTGTCGTTCGCACAAAGACGCGTCTAAACCAGGAATGTTTCATTACCTCTATGTAGGAAATGCGGTTGTTTGGGAGAAGATTAAGCGCCTTTGGAGGGATGAGTGAATCGGCATGGATCGGACTTTTGTCCACTGTACACTATGAGTAGTGACGCTGAAGGATGAAGAGAGCCAGCGAGAGGTAACATTTGCTTATCATCAGGGTAAGACCAACCACCGGGGAATACAGAAAACACTGCAGGCGCTGAAACTGAAGTATATTTGGTAGGGTATGCGACAGACCATTACCGAAGTCATCTGAAATTGTGGCATCTGTTTAAAGATAAAATATGACATGCATCCTCCGAAAGCGTTACAAGATTTTGCAGCATCTCCGCTTACAGATCTTCAGATAGACACCTTTACTTGGCGAGGTTATAAAATAATCACGGTGTCGGACCTTTTTAGTAAAGCAGGTATGGCGTACCTGGTCCAAGAGCGTTCGTCGGGGGTTCTCTTAGGGTCGTTACGGACATAGTTATAATTTTAAGGTCTACCGGATCGCATAGCTTCTGATGCTAGTAGAGAGTTTGATAACGCTGCAGTCCGTTCGGAAATGCAGGACATCGGGGTCCTTTGGCATTTAAGCACTCCTTGGCACCCGAAGAGCAGAGGGGGGACAGAAGACCACCTATGGGTTTAACAAGTTTAACGGGGCCTGGAGCCAGAAGCAGCGATGGTTAAAGCGGTTGAGGCATACAACCATTCTATTCATACCGTGACAGGGTTTTCTCTGTTTGAAGTTCTTTTGGACTTCGGGATCGGCGTAGAGATAGTGTGTGTACCGCAGTAGATGAGGGGCTATCGAAGCGCATAGTGAACTAGGTCAATCAATGTTTTTAATTGATATAGGGGTTGATAATTGTGTCTTCGGGTCTAATAGTCACGTTTTATTTTTTTATTGCTCCCGCGTATTATCACTAAAATTTACATTTTATGTATTTTATTGATATAGGGGTTGATAATTTTGTCTTCGGGTCTTATAGTTACGTTTTTTTTTTTTTTTTTTATTGCTCCCGCGTATTTTAACTAAAAATTACTTTTAATATTTTTTATTGTTATAGGGGTTGATAATTGCCTTTTCGGGTCCTGTGATTAAGTTTTTCAACAGTATTTTTTATTGCTCACGCTTATTTTACCAAAAATTTACTTTTTATGTTTTTTATTGATATAGGGATTGATAATAATTTTAATTCTTATTATTTTTTTATAAACGGACTGCAGCGTTATAAAACTCTCTACTAGCATCAGAAGCTATGCGATCCGGTAGACCTTAAAATTAGGACTATGTTCGTAATGACCCTACAATACTATTATCAAAAGGTTAGGTTAAAGAAAAATCAACAGTGGAGAAGAAAAAAATGGGATTTTGTGAAGAAATAAGATCAACGCACTATTATCAATAGTATTGTTTGATCAGTTCTCGAATGTTGATAATTTAAGTTTTTAACTACTCTTAGGTTTCAGTCAATAAATAAACAATTTTATTTATGCAACGTTTTGAGAATTTATTGTTCTCATAATCATGCCTGGGTACCGTGTGTTGATCTAATTTCTTCATTATCAACAGTCGAGTACTGATCAAACAATCAGTACTAACTATTATCAGGTTATGAGAAGAAAAATCAACAGTGGAGAAGAAAAAAATGGGATTTTATGAAGAAATTAGATTAAGACACGGTACCCAGGCATGATAATGAGAACAATAAATTCTCGAAACGTTGCATAAATAAAATTGTTTAATTATTGACTGAAACCTAAAAACAGTAGAAAACTTAAATTATCAACAGTCGAAAATGATCAACATATATAATAATATATATATATATATATATATATATATATATATATATATATTAATATATATATTTAATATCTTCAACGCACACAAGACTTTTTAAAAAGATTTATTTAGACATATTACTATGTTTGCTACCTATAACTCCTCCCTTCCTTAAGTTTGGAAACTCCCGTCAAAACAAATATTTATCAAATTTTTACATTTTAAAGGAGGTATCATACAATCTACTTAAAATTATTTTATGATCATCAATAATGGCTGGTCCTTTTGGAACATTTACAATATTTTTAGCTAATTGAGGATTATTCAAATTTTTACATTTCTTATAATGAACAATGATGCCTACAATTACAAGAACAATAATACATGTTATAAAATAATAATAATAATCGTTAATGTTGTCTACAAATGACAATATCTCTAATGCAGGTATATTATAATTATTTGTTTTTAAAATAGTAGTATTTAATATTACAGTATCATAAAATGGTTGTAGAATTGTGTTGAAATTGTGAGTATAAATTTTATTAAATAGTGGAAAACAATCATCTTCACTAATATTAATTAAACCTACATTAGGTAAAAATACAGTATTATTTTTACAATCAATAATTTTACTAATATTCACAGTAATGTACTGTCTTATATGTTCAATATACCTTACATTATTTTGATTACTTATACTAATTTACAATATTTTAAATTTCCATCATTTACTATGGATGAGATACATTTTGATTTTGTTTTATTTAAATTCATACAATAATAATTATCAATAAGAATACAATTCCCTTGATAGAGAGTGGCTCCTTTTTGTAAATAAAGATCACTTGGTAAACTTATTTCATAGATTGTATTGTTAATAACTTTTGGAATTGGCAAAATAAAGTATCTTTTATATGAGTCATCATGAATTGGCAATTTTATAAAAGTATGAATTACATTATGATGAGTTGAACATAATATTTTACTATTAGTCCATAAGACTTCAGAATTATTTGAAATCAATTGTATGTTCTTTGGTAGATTTTTTATCACTTCAATAATTAAATTAGTATGAACAATAAATAACAAGTTTACAAAATTCTAAAGAATTAAAATTTTGTTTTTTAATCATGAAATTATTATTAATTGTTTTTATTTCATTTTTGTAATCTTCTATAAGACGTTTATTAATATTTATTGATGTTTCAATGTTATGCTCTATCTTATAATTATTTTTTTTTACATTTGAGATTATTTCATCATAATATTCTTTGTCGTCGTCATCCATATTACCGGTTATCCAGCTAATTACAATTCCTAAACCACTTATTAAACCTCGTTTAAGACGGGCCTTAACATCTCTATGTTTAATTAATTCAAACTGTTCAGAAACTTCGTTTGTTAAATCTTTAAGTAAGTATAATACATAATAATACATTTTATATGATTTAAAATTATTTAAATGTTTTTCAATATTAACTAATTTTATTTCTAATAAACTTAAATTATAAAAATGATAAGTTTCGTAGTATTGATTTATAACTCTAATATTATTTACAGAATAATGAAGGATTCTTGGTGAGTTGGTCAGGTCAACTGCTTTAATCGTCAGACTCTTCTGAAGATGAAGTATGAGAATTATTAACGTGTAGAGAATCTTCATCTGAAACAAAATGTTTCTTCTTTTTACGTTTGTTGGTCTCCTAACATTATCAACGTGCGTTGTTATTTGTATTTTACCTTGTACTGACACATTTACTTTTCTACATTTATCTCTACTTTTAATTTTTGATTGAGTATTTCTTGTAAATTCTTGTTCAGTTAATTCAGGTGGATCTTCCCGATTTTAATTCAATTTTTCTGTACGTTTTTCTTTTTCTTCATCGATTCTTTTTTGCGTTAACTCATGGAGAAGTTGCAAATCTTTATAATATTTTTACACATATAATTCCGTTATATTAAGGTCTCTTGTATTATTATTTTCTTGTATAAAACCAAAAGTAATTTCATTCGGAGTTAATTTTAAATTATTATTTAAAGTATTATTATATGCAATTATAGCAAGTTTTAATTTGTGTTCAAAAGAATAAGTTTTTCTCTCATGTGAAATTATTCCTAATAATTCACTTAATGTTAAATGAACTCTATTTAATAATCCTAAATAATTTGAATGATTAGTAGAAGTATAATGTAAATTAATATTATTATGATTACAAAATTGTAGTACTAAATTATTTTTCATTTCTGTGCCTTGAACTAATGAGATCTTTGTTGGCGTAGGATAGTTCGATAAATAATTTTGCAATGAGTCACAAATATTAGTTGCATTATGAGTAGGTAGAGTTTGTGCAAATAATCTTTTTGAAAACGTGTCGACGGCTGTAAATATAATTTTATTTTCATATTTCAAGATATCAATCATTATTTCTTGAAAAGGTTTTTCTGGTGTCGGAGTTTGTTGAAATTTAGATTTAATTGGATTACTGTCATATTTTGACTTTTTACATATTTCACATTTATTAATGTATTCCGTAATTTTGTCTTTCATGTTTGGAAAATAAACTTGTTTTAATTATTTTTCAAATGTTTCTAATATACCGTGATGTTTAGTTTTACCTAAATAATAATTTTCAATGATTTCGTGTTGTCTATCTAATTTTCCTTCGTCATTAATAAAATTAAAATAACGTTTTATTCTTAATGATGGGAATTCATTTTCGATTATATTTTGAATTGTTTTGAAGTAATCATCGTAAATTGTTTCTAATGTTTTAATGTTGGAAGAACAGTAGACACCGTAGGTCTTGTTAGGTTCAACAATCTGCAAGAGTAGCCTCTGCAAGTCATCTTTCCTGTTAATGATAACCTCATACCTTCTCTTGTTACCAAATGGTTTGTAGAACTTCATATCCTCGCTGTTTCCTCTCTTAATAATTATCTGATGTTTTTCAACATTAATACATTTATCAGGTTCTGTTAGGTTAACTTCATTTATGTTTCTTGAGAGAGCATCTGCTACATAATTAGTTTTACCAGTGACTATTTTTCAAAAGAAATATTATGACTAATTATAAATTTTTTTACTTATAAAAACAATATAAAAATTGACTGTTATGGTTTAAAGATATCAAAATAAAATAAAGTTTTTCTAAATTGGTTCTACCCAATTCTAACTGTAATAAAAAATAAATCCAATTAAATGTTTTCTCATTATATTAATTTAAATAATCATAACCTATTAAATATTGTCAATTTATTTTAATTTCACAATAAGGTTTCAATAATGTGGTATGAAACATTCCATTAGCAATAAACATAAATTCGATCAAAAGCCTATTTATTAAATCAATTATAAACAATCCATAATCCCTTTTTAATTTGTTTCTCTTATATTTGAAATTTAAATATCTAATATTTAATATTGAAATCAAATATTCTTTTTAATCTTTACAACAAAAATTATCACTGAAATTATTTTCCAAATCTTTCAAATTTTTAAATTTTATGTTATTTAGATTACAACACCAAAAAGAATTTACACTAAATTGATCTGGAATTTTATTACCTAAACTTTCCAATACTCTTTCTATTTTATTATTATTAGTTTCACAGAAATTATCCGACGCATTACTTTTCGTATTAACTTCAATTTATTAATATTTTCCTTTGAACCTTCGTAATCTTTTTTTATTATTTCACCATTTTCACTATTTTTGTTAATTTTTCCGCAATTTCCGGATTTATATGTTTATGTCTTATAATTGTTTTTATTTCATTAGTATCTTCCACATAGAAGATATCATTTTCTTAATTTATATTCTTTATCTAATATTTTTATTATATTTTTTTCTAAATCTATTTTAGCTTTTAAATTTGTTAAAGTTTGATAACCTAGAAGATTATCAAATTTTGTGCTAATAGGATAAACTAGGAATTTGACTTGTTGATTGATTCCTATCAGAGGCTGCAGGTTGAGGTTTACACTTTGTGTTCCTTCTGCACGTCCTGTAGGGGTTTTTATCTATCGCAAAGTATTCTGTAGTTGTCTCAACATCTTTTGTTATTGCTTGGAGACAAATATAATTTTTAGTTGCTCCCGTGTCTATTAACCATTTATTTTTTGCCTTATCCATAAGCTGGGGTGAATCGTCTAAATAATTTACATCATCGATTTCCGATTCTTTTATTTCCGATTGGAAGGTTTTCCTGTGTTCGGACTTAGCTCTAAAAAATTCTCTTTTTGAGTTTCTAAATATTTTAACTTTTCTGTTAATATTCTTATTTGTTCTTCTTCCGTATGATGAACACGGTTGGAAACTGTTCCCATCGAAACAGTGTTTGAATCGTTTTGTTGCGGTGGTTCGAAATTGTGTTGTTGGTTATTTCTCCAATTTCCCGATGGAGGTTTATTAAAATATCTACGTTGGGCTTGCAGATCCTATTGTTGGTTATAAATTGGTTTTTGATTATAGTTTGAATTTTGTTGGTGATGATTTTGATAATTTTGTTGATTATTATAATTATGATTTTGTTGAGTACGATAATTTTGATTTTGAAATTGTTTATTTTGTTCATAAGGTGGTTTATAAAAATGTTTACTCTGTTTATAATTTGTATCGAAAATTTTTGCCTTTATAATTTGATCTTTGAAGGTTGCTGGTGTTTGTCTTTTCGACTTTCTAGGCCATACAACCTATGAACAATATGCGCTAGGATTTCTCAATATCTTCAATCGTATCGAATTTAATATGATAAATAAAATCTGTTAACGTGGGATGTAGATTGTGAACGGCGTAATGTGAAATTTGTTTGTCATACCGAGACATTTCTGACCTTTTGTCTTCAATTTCTGTGTCGGCATATACACGAGCATACAAATCGCATCGTTTCATTCCTAATCTGTCTAAATAATCATGCGGATTTTCATGATTATAAGATCTAGTATTCAAAATTTCTGAGACTAATTGTTCCCTAGATCATGTATCTTGATATTTTCGTTTTAAAAATTTTAAAATTTGATTAACACTAGTAAATTCCTTATCATATGTAGCTATTTTTGCCTTACCTTTTAATTTGGTTAGTAAAGTTAAAACTAATTTAGAATGATTGATATTTCTATGTGGATTATCATCTTTACAATATAATTCATAAACAAAATTGGCATTTCTCATAAAATCGACTAAAAGTAAAGGATCACCATCATATTCCGGAATAAGTTTGAAGTCGTGATCTTTGATTTCTAAAGCCATATCTGAATGTGTTTCTTGATTGATCAATATTTTCTATATTAAAATTGGTATTTACTTGTCTTAAATTATTTAGTCTATCTTGTAAATTGGACATACAAAAAAATAAAAATAAACTAAAAATAAAATGTAATTTACCATGAAAAATGCTGCCTCCAGTGAAAAAACCCCCTTCCTTGGTGCTGCGAAGTCTTAAACAAAGTTCTTGAAACCTGGGTTGCAAGATTTGAGAATGAGAAATTTTGAAAAGATACCTCTGTAGTCGTGGAGAATGCTTGCTATACTTGTATACGCAGTGGCAATCTTCCTCAAGACGGAGAGAAGTAGTTATGCTGCTTGATATCAGTATTGCACTTGACTCAAAGCTCGCAAAGTTACTATTAATATCTTCAAAATTCTTCCCAAGTCCCTGTGTTCGGGTGCCAGTTAAAGGTCTTCAACGCACACAAGACTTTTTAAAAAGATGTCTTCGAAGAGTTTCTTTGAGTTGGCTTTGAACTTCAGCAGTTGGTGCATACCTAGATATTCGTAAGTCAGTGTCTCTGAGTTGATTAATAATTATTTCACTAGATAGCTCCATGTTGTCACCTGCTGTAATTTTTCCTTTCTTCACAGTAAGCATTCACTGATAATTATTATTTTATAAAAATGTTGATGCAATGCAAATTAATTTCACAGGAAAAACACAAAATGTTTTTTCAAAGTGAGCCACTTTTTTTGTGGAGCAGTGTATTGTAGATTAAAATTAATTTTCATTTCACCTGAAAAGCCAAAAGGACTTATTTGCCAACCCAATATCATAAATCCTGCTCGAAATAACTTGCTAAAAATGTTGAAAAATGAGTAGGTGTAACCTTAAAGTGAAATTAATAAACTTTAAAGTTTTGTTTAAGGACTATTTTCATTCATTGCCTTTGAAGTCCTAGTTCAAAATAATTGTTTACATACCCAGTGGAATTAATGGCTTGACTATTACTTTATCTCTTTTTTTTTTTTTTTTCTAGAACAAAAATAGATTGTGTGATGAAAATGAATGGTTATAATTTCACTTGTTTAATTTAACATAAGCTTAGTTTGTTCTTAAAATGTTTTAAATGTTTACTACTGTTGTGGTTTATAGCCAATAAAAGCCTAATATCTGGGTTTATATGTATATATTATTAGTATAAATACAACAATTTTATTGACTATAAACAATCAATAACTACGGACAAGTTTCTCAAGCCGAGCCGCTTCGATGCAAAACCTGATCTCCGACTGCAGCTAAAGAGTGGACCCACTGGCTGAAGACGTTTCAAAACTTCGTCGATACTACAACGGAACATCTTAATGACGAAGATAAGCTTAAGGTAATCATTAATTTCCTATCCTATGATGTTTATGAATTTATCAGCGACTGTAATTCTTATGCTGAGGTTATATATACTTTGAACTCAGTATTCGTAAAAAAGAAAAGCGAAATTTATGCTCGTCATATTTTGGCAGTTGGGAAACAACTATCTACTGAGTCAATAGGCCAATACATCCAAACCTTAAAAATCCTTAGTAAGGATTGCGACTTTAAGGCCGTAAATGCTATGGATCACAAAAATCAATACATCCGTGACGCATTCATCAATGGCCTGCTGTCCACTCAGATTCGTCAGCGTTTGTTAGAAAATGACACCTTAGGTCTAGATGAGGCTATCAACCAAGCCCTCGCATTGGAAGCAGCTGAAAAACAGGCTGAGGGGTACATTCAACCTTTGAGCAGTTATTCTAGTGCTAGGTATTTCATCTGCTACTGCACAGGTAACAGACTCTACTCCATGTGCAATCTCCAAGTTCAGCAGATCGGGTGAGAAATGCTACTTTTGCGGTCTTGACAAACATCCCCGCCCTAAATGCCCTGCACGAAACGCTGAATGTCAGAAATGTGGCATCAAGGGGCATTATGCTAAAGCATGTAGAAAAAGTTCTATCCCTAAAGTTTCCGCTTCCATCATTGCGACAGTCAACAAGGAACACTTGAATCTGCTGAATCGAGCTGTTATTTCAGTAGAAATAAATGGCACCCTTGCTCGTTGCTTGATTGACACTGGAAGCTCCTCTAGCTTTATAGACCACATTTTCACTTTCAAACACAAAATTTCTCTTTTTCCGGGAGAGGGGAGAGTCTCAATGGCCTCAACTTCTCTTTCCTCTGCAATCGAAGGTTATGTTCAGGTCGACCTCAAAATAAATGAACATATGTACCCTTCATGCAAATTAACAGTCATGAAAGGCCTTTGTGCTGAAATACTAATCGGACATGACATACTCGGGGAATACTCTGATGTTTCAATTTCTTTTGGTGGATTAAAGCCCCCACTCAATATATGTTCTGCTACTTGTGCCTCTGTAGAACCTCCTCGCTTATTTGGTAACCTATCAACAGACTGCAAGCCTATTGCCACAAAGTCCAGGCGATACACCGAAGCTGACCTTACGTTCATACGGGATGAAACTTCCAAACTCTTATCTGAGGGAGTGATTGAGGAAAGCAACTCTCCTTGGAGAGCTCAGGTACTAATTACTGAGAGTGACCACCACAAAAAACGCATGGTTATTGACTACTTGCAGACAATTAATAAATTCACGTTTCTTGACGCATATACGCTCCCAAACATCGATGATTTAGTAAGAAAACTTGCTGCCTACAAAATATTCAGCACGATTGACCTTCAGTCGGCATATCACCAGGTACCCATTTTAGAAGAAGAAAAACCTTTTACGGCTTTCGAGGCTGCGGGAAAACTCTACCAATTCACCCGAATCCCTTTCGGTGTGACGAATGGTGTTGCCTGTTTCCAGCGTGTTATTGACAAGGTTATAACCCAAGAGAAACTAACTGGAGTGTTTTCATACTTGGATAACATTACTGTATGTGGGTACGATAAAAAGGTCTATGATCTGAATCTCTCTCGACTCCTTGCAGCCCTCGACAAATACAATCTCAAAATCAACCAAGGGAAAAGCAAATTCAATCTAACGTCCGTACATTTGCTTGGGCATTTGTTATCCCATAACGATATTCGACCGGATCCGAAGCGCCTCAAACCCCTTTTAGAAATGCCACCTCCTCATAACGCTGCGTCACTGAAAGTGCTCTAGGGCTCTTTGCTCACTATTCAAAATGGATTGCACATTACTCAGATAAAATCAGATCACTGACCGACTCTAAGGTCTTCCCTCTGGATCATCAAACTATCGAAGATTTTGAGAGCCTAAAACAAAGTATTGCTGATGCTACAGTTACCACAATAAATGATACTGAACAGATGGTGATAGAGACAGATGCTTCAGATGTCGCCTTGGCCGCAACTTTGAGTCAGGGTGGTCGCCCTGTGGCGTTCTTCTCACGGACACTCGCTAAGTCCGAACGTGCACACCCTACGATTGAGAAGGAAGCAGCTGCAATTGTGGAATCTCTTAAGAAATGGAGGTACTTTCTTTTAGGGAGACATTTTCAATTACTAACAGATCAACAAGCTCTCTCTTTCGTATTCAATCAAAAACACTCGAGCAAAATAAAAAATAATAAAATTCTACGTTGGCGACTTGAATTGGCTCCTTTCCAGTTCGATATAACCTACCGCTCTGGAAGAGAAAACGTAAAGGCTGATGCCCTTTCTAGAGTTTGTAGCTCCATATCCAATGATCGACTGTTGAAATTGCATCAATCTCTCAACCATCCCGGTATTACCAGAATGGTTCACTGGCTGCGTTGCAGGAATCTCCCGTTTTCAATCGAAGATGTTAAAAGGGTCAACTCAGCTTGTTCGATTTGTGCCGAAGTCAAATCCCGTTTTCACAAATCTCGGGGAACTCTGATCAAGGCAACTACTCCTTTTGAGCGAATCAATGTAGATTTCAAGGGCTTGATCCCCTCAAAGACGAGGAATTACTTCATTCTGACCATCATAGATGAATACTCTAGATTCCCGTTCGCCTACGCTTGTAAAGACACAACCTCTGGTACTGTTATAAAATGCCTTACAGATCTTTTTACGCTCTTTGGGACTCCAGCTTATTTGCACTCTGACAGAGGGTCATCTTTTATTTCACCGGAATTAATATCATTCCTACTTTCCAATGGAATAGCCACTAGCCACTCAACGCCCTATAATCCTCAAGGGAATGGGCAGGTGGAGCGTTTGAATGGTACTTTGTGGAAAACAATTAATTTAGCTCTCAAGACCAAAAATCTCCAGACTCGCGATTGAGAAGACGTTCTCCCGGAGGCTCTTCACTCTATTCGGTCTCTATTATGCACGGCTACTAATTGTACTCCTCATGAACGGTTCTTTAGTTTTCCGCTACGAACCTTAAACGGAGAAGCTCTACCTACTTGGCTTACCACACCTGGGTCTGTACTCATCAAACGAAACGTACGGTCCAGCAAGTATGACGACTTGGTTGAAGAAGCTGAACTTCTAGAAGCAAACCCCCAATATGCATATATTCGGCGGAAAAATGGAAGTGAATCAACTGTCTCGCTACGACAACTTGCCCCTAGAGGGAAAACGGATCTATTTCTAAGAGCCCCTCCACTCATAGAAGAACAAAGAGAAGTGTCTCAAATTCAACCAAACCCTGAGGCAGGTCGAGCTGAAGCAAGTCTACCGTCCACCGTTGAGCTAAACTACACCAGTCCTCGAAATATCGAACAGCCAGTTCAAAGCGACTCACCTGAAACTGAAACCTTAAGGCCTAGACGAACTATCAAGCCTCCGGCTTATTTGAAGGACTATGTAACTAAGTTTTAGTTCAGAATATAGAGGGGGAGAATGTGATGAAAATGAATGGTTATAATTTCATATAGATGACAAAGATTAGAGGGATAAATGAGTCCCTGCTTGAGTCCCATTTCCATCTTGGATTCCTAATCATTCAGACGGACTATTCTCTTTGCTTCCTGATACATTGATTTAACAGCCTCTATTAGTCTAGGAGGAACACTTTTTGCTAGCAGGCTATCCAGATTTCTTCTCTGGGGACTGAATCGAAGTCTGCCCTCAGGTCCAGAAAAGTAAGATACATGTTCCATTCTATTATGTTTCTGAGAGTGAAAATGTGGCTTTTGTCTTCCAGGCCTAAACTCACGTAGCTCCAATTGGAGGTATGGTTCTTCTATGCATCTTAATCTTTTCTCCAGTATACTGGTATAGATTTTAAACAGTAATGGAGAGAGCCAAATAGGTCTAAGGTTGGAACTTTCAGAACAGTATTATTATTCTTATGTCCAGAAAAAACAAAATTACTTTAAAAAAATCATTTTGTTCTTTTCTCCTTTAGTTAATTATCAAATCATTTCATCTTGAATATTTACCTATTTACTAATTTCATCAATACCAAAAAGATGAAAGGGTCAATTTTTAATTGAGTAATCAAAGATACTTTAGAGGAAGAAAATTTAAAATAAAATGCATAGCACAAAATGGCTCATATGCTTACCCAATTTTGTTGAAAAATATGTTGTATCCTCTCAGACATATACTTGTCTTAAATATAAAATTTCAGTTTTATAAAACTTATCATTTTCGAGCTAGAATTACCCCATACACTGACCATTTTGCAGGATTTAAGTCATTTGGACTCAGGGGACCCTAAAAGGTGTATTTCTGTTGAAAACTAGAATTAGAATTTTTTTGGGATAGCAATACTTTTCAAAATAGGTAAGTGAAAGTAATAGCCTTGCATAATTATTAAACACTAGATTAACTAACTGCTGTACAAAAAATTATGCTTACTTTTGCCGGCTTGAATTAATCATCTTCTCACATTGCATCACAAACACTGTCCATAGTTTCATTGGTAGGAGTTGTTATGTCAATGAGATCTAAAAAAAAAAATATTTTGATACTTTTAATATTTTTTACAGATGAATTTTGTTATTTTAATTTAGTATAACATCAAGTAAATATTGATTTATCTACAAAACAATAATGCCAATAGAAGACGCATAAAAGCATAGTTCAGAAGTGTAAAACAAGATGGGCCTCCAAAGTAGGAAAAGTACATAAGGAAAGAAAAACTGGGTCATAGGAAAACAAAAAAAACTGCAGCTAGTAGCCCAGGCAATGAAGGTTTTTTGTTGGAAGAAATTAGATACAAGCTGATTTTTTGTCAGTTGTTAAGACCTTATTAGAAGAGTATTTTCACAAAAATCTCTACTCCTCCCCCTTGAGCTTTCCCCGCTAGCCCCCCTTGAACATCTGTTTCGGGAGTCTTTTAGTAATTGGCCATAACTTTGTTATTATTCGTTCGATATTAATGCGTGATGTGTCATTTTATTTCTTTTGCATAAAATATATACTTTTGCCTAAATTTTCTCAAAAATGCAAAATTTTCAAATTGAAAAACATATTTTATGTGGTTTTCTTACAATATAATTTCTATTTGAAGTAATATTTGAAAAAATGCCAAACAGAAGTTGTAGCACAGTTCCTACCCTTTCATATTATGTCTATAACTTTATACTTTTGGGGTCGAGAATCTACAGGCAACTAGGTATTAGTGCATGCTCAACACCAAGCTAGCCTTAAAGGATGGTCGTCAGATATTGCGGAATTGCTCGCTGTCTCTTGTTAATTTATGCTCATTTCAGTTTCTTTCCTTCAGAACTGATAAAATTTTTTTAATAATGGTGCTCTAATTATTATTAGTACAGTAATGTTTTACAAAAAAATTATAAAAAAAAATATTTGAAAATTGTAGTTCAAGGCAAATTTAACTTCAGACGTTTATATCAAAGACCATTTTATTATCCACTAACTATAAAACCATCGTACTCTGAGTGGGTAAACAGTAGCTAGGAAGGTATAGATTAATAATTCTAGAAATAATTATCGTCTTACTAATACTGTCTAAAAAATCATGGCTATATATTTTTTTAAAGACATTTTTAATAAAAAATTTAGTTAAGAATAATGGTAATCCATTCAATTATTTGTATTAAATACCTACACATTTATTGATTAATTTATAAATTATGTATTTTTTTAATGCCAGTGATTGTACCGATCAGCATTCATGATTAGGGAGGAATGGATAACCTCTTTAATAGTTTGGACAGAGTTGTTCATAGAAAATATGTTATTTTACATCAACCAACAGATTTAGAGCAGCAAGTACTTTCTAAAACAAATTATTCATTGCAAATACGTTCGAAGAACTTAGACATTAAAGTAAGTTATTCTCTTCTCCACCATATTTTACTGACTCATTTCTATCCGTCTTTTGCCTATTGGTTACCTATTTTTGCTATAGCAATTATAGCCTAAATATTTTGTATTGATATACTTTACTTGTTGTGGTGAGTTTGCTTGTATATTATACTTATATATTTATGTTTGTATAACTATTCTTATAGTTCAAGAGCAAATGTTCCTTTATTTATTAAATACAAAAGCTTTTTGCTGAGATTCAGGGGAAGATTGAACTGCAGTTAATTTTCCTAAGGGGAGCCTGTGGCTGAGTGGCTAGTCTCTCAAGCTACAGGTTGTGAGTTTGAATCCCAGTCCCAGTGGGGCTTTTATAAGGATGTAATTAAATGGGGATTCACTCACAGCCTCTCCCCCGTGTATGTGAGACCCGTCAGCCAAAGGGTGGCCACTCACTAAATTATGCATAGGGAGTGATGACCCTACACTACAAAAATGCATCGAGGAACGTGAGGCCCAGGGCCTACATGAAGAAATGTCTTGCCACTGGAAGAGAAGAAGAAGTTAATTTTCCTAAAGCTTGAGAACAAGAAGTAGCATCAAATTCTGGCATAACTTATGTAAATAAATGTTTATTTTTCTAAAATCACTATTTGATCAACATGTCCATTTTATAAAATGTTCAATCTATTTTGCCAAATTTTTCTTTCAAAATAAATTCAAAGAACTTAAACATTGAAGTACATTCTATAAATAGTGCTTTACTCTTTTCTAATCATTTATGACGACCACTCATATCATCTCGAAATTAACAAATATTGGTCACATTCTTTGACATCTTTTTTCATTTTGTTAATATATAAAGCAAGTTTTCTTTGTATATAATTTTTATACACAAGAGGAGCTGCACTTCACATCCTTTATTTTTTCTAAATATATATTACAAGAATGAATTTATCTTTGAGACTCTAAATTGTTTATAGTTTGGTGCTTCTGGAAAGATAGAGTTGCACTCATAGTTGGATAAAACATATTCACAATATGTATGTAGAATCGTCAACATCAAACTCTACATTAATCTGTCCTTTTCATATATGTGTCTTTCCTTCATTGAAAGATATTAAATCATGCCAATGGTGTCAAAGCTTAATTGCATGATATATCTCCTCTTGATTTTGAAGGATTATTGCAATAAATAAATCTGCTGGTCATTATTACTTATTTTTATAAAACTTCTCACTTTCCCAGCTGGGCCTCCATTAAGACTTCACAGACTTTTTTCGCACATCTTTTGTGTCAGTGCGATATCTAAGTAATATCACAATCCACTGATCCATTGGATTCACTTCCTAATGCTCAGGATACAGGTTTTTCAGATTATTTTTCTTAAGCCATGAACCATACCTTCTAAAATATTAAAAAACCACGAAGTAAGGAAGACAGTCCGAATGGAGGTCAATATTATTTATTGTAATAGTCTTAATTTTTAATCGCCAACGTATCTAGGTCTTCATTGGAGTACCTCAAGGTACAATAGTGAGAAATGTTGCCAATAAATAGTAAAGACTATTTTTTTGTACTATCTTTCTGCAGAATTTCTTAACAATCAACTATTGGTATTTATTATTAGTAAACTTCGATTCTTTGCATAGTAGAAACGTGTATGGACTTTTCTAAACAGTTGAAGCCACTTAGTATCTTAAGAAATGAAAAAAAAAGTTTAAAGAAATCTTCCCATCAACACCATAAATCGGTAGCAAATAAAAACTTTAAAATACAATAATTATTTCACATTTAAAAATATAATACATCAATACCACATTGTTAAATTATATTTAATTTATACTAGAAGAGTGGAAACCGAGCGGGTTGTTGGGCGTCCTGAAGGCGTGGAATCCTCATTTTGAGTGATATTTCCTGTGTCACTAAGTAGGTATGTATGTAGTTATGCAAATATATATGTCATTTTAAAGAATAAATGTTACACAAAAATTTTCATAGGAATATTTTTTAAAAATTATCATCAGACAATATTTTATTAAGGAAAGAAATTATTTTTCAAAAAAAAAATTATTATATTTTAGCGAATAACAGCAAAACTATTGATCATAGAAAAAAATGTGTACACACTGTATTTAATTATAATGACCTAAAGAAGAAAATGACGCATTGAAATGAAATTTTAGATAGGTAATAATAGAGATATGAAGCAGAATCATTAAGTTCGAACTGGGGTGGGGGAGTAAGCTCAAGGGGGATGATGGGAGAATGTTACTTTTAATGAGTTCTAACAACTTGTAAAAATTCAGCTTGCCACTAATTTCTTCCATCATAAGGCCATTTTTGATCTTCACTGCCTGGGCCATAGAGAAAATAAAGGAGCATGAGAGATAATATGAAATCAGATAATCAAAACAATTAGTAAACAAGAAATGATAATCCTTCAATATATGGTATAGAAGGTATAGAAAGATGTTTTATGATCTTAAAGAAGATTCTGACCTCATTAGATACCTTATCAAATGAAGATTATTTGAAGACGGAAACAGGGGAGTTTTTAAAATACTATTAGATCAACATAATTTTCAAACCCTAAAACAACCATCATAAGAGGTTGTTGCTAAGTCATTGACAGGCCAGGCTCTTCTAGTAAAGTGGTGATGGGTTTAAGAGAGCCCTCGACAATATAATTCTAAACACTGAACTGAAGAGAAGAAATGAAAAAATACTTTATTTTATTCAATGCAAACTAGCACTAGGAAGAACATTGTGGACTGCTCCAATCACCGAGAGTTCTAAATTCTTTAGGGTACATACAAATACCTATGAATCATTATTTATCAGAAAATGCTTCTGGTTGCTCAGAGAAAATGGTAAACAGACGGCTTCAGAGGACAAAGGTACAAGGTAATATTCAGCCTCCTGATGATCTAGGAGAAATCCCAATAATACAGGATGATCATCCACCACTTATATATTTATTTAATGATTCATTACAACAATGTTAAGGTAACTAAACTAAGAATCTCTCCAAACCTTATAACCAGAGTGTACTTTTACAAGAGGAGTTAAGCCAGGTTGTCTGCCTGCTTAATTTTACTTTAGGGGACCTTATCAGCTCAATTCATGTTTCGGGAATCCAGACTAATGACAATTCAAAAGACTGGTAAAACTACTTTGCTTTGTAGATGATCACGATATTATATCCCTTTGGTCTCTTAACAATGCACTAGCCAAGTGTGAATGAGTGTCAATCAGGATAAAACCAAGTAAAATCCTGCAGGATCTATAAAATGAATCTGATCATAATAAGTCCATTTACATCAGAGAGCAGAAGTAGAACCATTCACATTACAGAATCATTTAACCTATCATTCAGAAACAAAGGGGTGGGTCATAAATAAATCTTACCACTTGATTGCTGAGACCTGTTAACATTATTAGGAGTATTGTTAGGAGTTTCAGCATGTTCTTGAAGAAGTCTTGTTCTCCTCCTAGTATAATGTTGCCATAATAAAACTTGTTGATCATCTATGAACTTGGCACACTGAGCACTGGCCAATTCTCTTCTAAAATGTTCATATTGAAGTTGGTCTAAGAAATACAAACACATTGGATACTTCAAAAAATGAGCATATTGTGGCTCTTTCCAATAAAGTAAATATTTTAAATAATTAACGAAAGCCTGGTCTTTGAAATACCCTCTTTGAGCGAGAAAATTAAGATAATTTGGATTGCCTAGGCATTGAACAAATTCTAATTCAACTTGAAATCGTAATTTATCTTCGGAATTGTCTGACATTATATCAATAATTATCAGCACAGTTTGACAACAAGAAAGGATCAATGTATATAGCAAGGTTACTTAAAGATAAGTTTATAAATTAAGGGCTTCCAACTAATGCAATGAAGTAGAAATCTATAGGGGTTTAACATACCAACATTGTCTACATGTGTTTGGTTGGGTTCTAATCTGATGAGCGTTCCTCAAGGCTCTTTTTGCCAATACTTGATCAGTATATATTGTATAAACCTTTTTATAATAAGACCTTATATCAACAAAATTTAAAAATGACATAATCTTTATCCTGGGACATAGTCCCTTAAGAACAAGAAATATGTAAAATTAAGGTATATAATGTAAAGTAATAAAATAAAAAAAGAAATATATCTATACAAAAAAAAAAATAAAATAAAATAAATAAACTTCTTCAGATACATACATTTGCTGAACAAAACAAAATTTAAAATTAATTAATAAATTAAGTTACGGTGAGTGTCAAAAGTATTTGGAATTCACTACCATTCCGTAATTGAATCGCTTTTAACTTATTTTTTTTTTTTTTATGAGTTGTTAACCACTTTAAAATGTTAGAAGGAAGGTATACAATAGCTAAAACCAAAAATTACGACAACAATCATTTAATTTTTAACGTTTTGAACATTTATTTACAAAATTAAAAATAGTGTATGTCAATGGTATCAAAAGTATTCAGAATTACGTGATTTCCTAATTATATCAATGCAGTGATCATAAATAAACATCCAGTTGGTATAACTTTTTGCATAATTATACATTTTAGCATACTAGGGATTAATCTTACTAATTAATTGATTGTTTGGTGGCCATTTTCATTTAGAATATACTATTTCCGGATTTCCCTTTTTAGTATAATCCACAAATAGTTATTTAAATTTGAAAGAAATGTTAGAAGAGAGATTTCTAGAACTTTTTGAAAATTTTGCAGCAACTAAATTTGTAGATAACGTGTATATGTCCAGATTCATGGTCACGCGTATGTTAAAAATTTTATTTATTAGTCATTTTTCTTTTACTTTTAATTCTGGCTTTTCATACTCAAAAAACACACAAACCTATCAATAATTCTGTCTATGAATCTTAAAAATTGTATTTATTAGTCATTTTTCTTTTACTTTTAATTCTGGCTTTTCATACTCAAAAAACACACAAACCTATCAATAATTCTGTCTATGAATCTGTGATGGGCCTGATGTGTGTGAGGGAGTGAGGTTTATAACACACAGCTGGTGGGAGCAAAGAGGTTATGTGAAATGGATTTGTCACTGCCTCAAACGCAGCAGTACGGCTCGCACCTTTGTTCACTGCGACCTCAAGGACTGCACCCACGTTTTCCTTAGGGATGACACCGTCCGACGCCCGCTGACGCCGCCTTACACCGGCCCTTATCAGGTTCTCTCGAGGGAGGAGAAGACATTCAAGCAGCTGCTACCGACAGGACCGAAGACCATCTCCATGGATCGCCTGAAGGTAGCACATCTTCTCCCGGGACCGGCAGAGGACAGCGGCAACAGGAATCTGCATACTCCATCGCCCTCTTGTGTGGCCAGCGGCAAGTGCGATCACCCCACTCCTTCTCCCACATCGGCGGACTCCGGACCTTCAAATGACCTCGACTCAGAACAGCAGGACGCACCACCGCCTTATCGCACCCGGTCTGGTCGGGTGGTAAAGCCAAAGGTTTGTTTCTCTGCCGATGTCATTGGGGGGGGGGGGAGTGATGTGATGGGCCTGATGTGTGTGAGGGAGTGAGGTTATAACACACAGCTGGTGGGAGCAAAGAGGTTATGTGAAATGGATTTGTCACTGCCTCAAACATGTTTATATTTTAGTGGATGTAATTAGTTGACCGTTGAGAATTACTGGAAGGAATTAGTCCGGGTGGCGGTCATTAAATGAAACAACTAAATAGTTTCAACTATTTTATTGTTTGCCAACGTTTCGACCCCTTTGTGGGTCATCATCAGGGCTAAAAAGATACAAAAGAATATAATTTCAATGACATTACATACAATATTATATAACCTATTTAGCTAGAGAACGTCGGTATTGAAAAAATAACAGAAGAACTGTATATGTAAAAAAAATACAATGACCATATTACAATAATGAAAGTGTTATACAGAAAAAATAAAAATGTTCACTAAACAAAATTTACACAGGTATCAATAATTTACATGAAATATGAAATATAAAAATATGAAGTAGAGTGGAGATACGTACCGCATGGTGGGAGAATGGAAACTAGGTACTGTTTGGTAGATGGGGGGTAGGTAGGATGGAAAATACGTAGGAAAAGGTGGAATGGAAAATACGTACTGATTTATGGACAGGGCCTGACAACAATGACTAAAATTCTTAATACTACCATACAAAGAATCAATGAAATTTAACTTATGATTATAATAATGATACAGGATAAAAAATTATGATTTAATTCTTGAAATATCACCTATATAATAGTAAGAGCAGTGATGGAAGATGTATATGGAGAAAAACTGACTGTACCTCCCAACTTAATCATCCCTAATTCTGTTTTAGGTATCCAAAGATAACAGGGTGGAAAAAATAATAATGGAACATTGTAAAATACATTAATTGACAAATCTTACAGGTTGATAAAAAAAATAAATAAACATAAATACAAGTTGGAATAAATTGAATAGTGAAGACATTTAGAAAATTTTAAATACATAAACAAAACAAAATAAATACATATATAGAATTATATGGATACCTAAAATAGATTTTAAAATATTAATAAAAACCAACAAACAATAATAATGAAAAACAAAACAATATATATGGTGGGATAGACAGAGAAAATATGCTACTTAATAGAGTTTAATATGTGGCTATATGTGGAGGAAATGCATTGTTTATCGGTTTTGTGGTTAACAGGATTGGATTGGAGGTGGATGTGTTATTTTTTCCACCCTGTTATCTTTGGATACCTAAAACAGAATTAGGGATGATTAAGTTGGGAGGTACAGTCAGTTTTTCTCCATATACATCTTCCATCACTGCTCTTACTATTATATAGGTGATATTTCAAGAATTAAATCATAATTTTTTATCCTGTATCATTATTATAATCATAAGTTAAATTTCATTGATTCTTTGTATGGTAGTATTAAGAATTTTAGTCATTGTTGTCAGGCCCTGTCCATAAATCAGTACGTATTTTCCATTCCACCTTTTCCTACGTATTTTCCATCCTACCTACCCCCCATCTACCAAACAGTACCTAGTTTCCATTCTCCCACCATGCGGTACGTATCTCCACTCTACTTCATATTTTTATATTTCATATTTCATGTAAATTATTGATACCTGTGTAAATTTTGTTTAGTGAACATTTTTATTTTTTCTGTATAACACTTTCATTATTGTAATATGGTCATTGTATTTTTTTTACATATACAGTTCTTCTGTTATTTTTTCAATACCGACGTTCTCTAGCTAAATAGGTTATATAATATTGTATGTAATGTCATTGAAATTATATTCTTTTGTATCTTTTTAGCCCTGATGATGACCCACAAAGGGGGTCGAAACGTTGGCAAACAATAAAATAGTTGAAACTATTTAGTTGTTTCATTTAATGACCGCCACCCGGACTAATTCCTTCCAGTAATTCTCAACGGTCAACTAATTACATCCACTAAAATATAAACATGTTTGAGGCAGTGACAAATCCATTTCACATAACCTCTTTGCTCCCACCAGCTGTGTGTTATAACCTCACTCCCTCACACACATCAGGCCCATCACATCACTCCCCCCCCCCCCCAATGACATCGGCAGAGAAACGAACCTTTGGCTTTACCACCCGACCAGACCGGGTGCGATAAGGCGGTGGTGCGTCCTGCTGTTCTGAGTCGAGGTCATTTGAGGAATACAAGGAAGAGAGTTTAATGGAGATGACATTAGATGAATTAGCAGAGAGGACTGGTCAGGATGGGTTACACTCTGTGTGGTAGTAGCACGCCAGTAGTGTGGGTTAAGAAAGGATTCGCCCTGCGTGGTAGTAGCACGACAGTAGCGTGGATAAGGAGAGAATTCGCCCTGCGTGGTAGTAGCACGACAGTCGCGTGGATAAGGAGAGAATTCACCCTGCGTGGTAGTAGCACGACAGTAGCGAGGGTTAGGAAAGGATTCACCCTGCGTGGTAGTAGCACGACAGTAGCGAGGATTAGAAGGAGAGAAGGAACAAGAAGGAAGTGAAATAATGATAGACCACATTGTGATACAAAGGCAGAGTAAATCTGACCTAGGGAGATACCAGATTGGTGATCTGAAGAGCTGTGTCAGCTCTTAGGGATGTTAGTCATCCATGTCGATAATTGACAGTGAGAGCTTTGTTAGCAGACTAGGGTCTTGGCCCTAGGTCAAATTACCTTGAGTGCTTTATTTATTCTCATAAAATAGTTATATAGATATAAATATTTACAGTGACATTAATTATTAACAATATGCAATATTATTGGATATAGCGTCTTCTTATATTTGCCCGGTAAGGTATGTGGACGCCGCTGGCGCTATCTGTGAGCAAGCGTGTGTAGCATCCGCCACAGCCTTATTTTTAAAAGAATTCTTTCCAAGGTTGAGTATATGTTACATGAGGGAGAAGAATTGTTTAGAACATAAAATTATGTCGAAGATTAGTGAAAATATGAACATTTGAAGCCATTAAACAGTGAGATATTACGATTTCCGAATACTTTTGACACGGAATGATCTTGAATTTTACATTATTAATCAGATTTTTTTTTTTTTCTCTGGCGCGACAGGCCGTGTGGTATAGACTCCTGGGAGAATATACTCAAGTTCCTCGATGAAATGTTTAGGGTAGGGTCATCACTCCTTACGCCTATTTTTGCGAGTTGCCACCAGTAGGCTGACGAGTCTTACCACCCGGGGGAGAGGCTGTGAGTGAGTCCCCATTTAATTATATTCTTACAAAAGTCCCGCTGGAACTGGGACTCGAACTCACAATTCGGGCGTGGGAGACTAGCGCGCTAGTCACTCAGCCACTGGCTCCCCTACCAGATATTTTTAATAACAATAAACTTTCTGGTTATCTGGTCAGTGATTTTCCTTTATGGGGTCTATTTTAAAGATTTATGAGTGAAAAAGAATTATATAAATTAAGAGTTGTGAAATATACTTGTTAAATTAAAAGAACTACGAATTCCGAATACTTTTGACACTCACTGTAGGTATGAGCAATAAATAATATTTCCTTTTTACATTCAAAATCTGATATTTGATATAAAACGTCATTGCTGTTGAGCGTCTGTTTGGGAATACAGGAGGTATTGGAACAGCTGGGACTTGAATGATGATAGGAAAGAAGCATGGAGGATATGAGTAGGTAGGGAATTCCAGAGATTAGCAGAGCGGACAAGAAAGTAATGATCAAAAGTTGTTCTATGGTTATGAATGTAAAGGTCAGAATGTCAGAGACCTTGTTTCGAAGGAGTGGTTTGACGATTTAAATTGTAGAAGACTGTGGATATAAGGAGGGAGCTGGGTGTTAATGGTTTGATAAAGGAATGATCCTAGGAAATATTGTCTGCAAATCGGGGGGAGGAGCCACTTTAACTCGCCGTATAAATGGGTCACACGAGACCGCTTCGGAGTGTTGAGGACAAATCTTAAAAATATGTTCATAATTCGCTTTAGCCTGTCCTCAAGCACTGTCGGGAGGCCACCATATACCACCGTATACTAAGCAGCAATAGTCAAAGTGGGGGAAATTAAGTAAGGAAATAAGGAGGAGGTTACGGATGGATACTGGAAGAAGATGACGGGAACGATGAAAATATTTGAGGGAACTTATTGTTCTGCGGGAAATTTGGGCAATATGGGGTTTCCAGGAAAGGGTTTGGTCAATGGTAATACCCAGGTTTTTGACTGAGGAGCTGAAGGCGATTGGGTGATGATTTAGGATTAGATTCGGAAACGTATTGTTGGATCTAAGGAGAGAACTGGAACCTATAACAATGGCGTCCTGAGTTTTCATAGCATTCAGCCTTAGTTTATTGAGGGCTGTCCAGGCACAGATTCTATCCAAGTCTTCCTGAATGTTGGCAAATGCTACAAATGACTCGGAAGAAGGGAAGGATAGGTAGATCTGAAAATCGTCAGCATATAGGTGGTGGGAGCAGTGATGGATTGAATTGGGAAGATCATTGATATAGATATTAAAAAGGAGAGAAGATATGCTTGAGCCCTGGGCCACCCCCGCCGAAAGAGCAAGAAAGGAAGACAGAAGATTATTAGGAATAGTGACTGCTTGAGTGCTATTTGAAAGGAATGATCGAAACCAGCGAATAGTGCTGTTGGAAAAAGATAAAGACTGTAATTTGGAAAAAAAAGGATAGGGTGATCAAGGGAGTCGAAAGCTTTTGAAAAGTTTAGAAGTATTAGTACTGTCAGTTTCTTTTCGCCCATGGTGGTATGTATGTTGCTTGTGATTTTGAGGAGAGCGGATTGTGTGGAAAAGCCAGTTCGAAAACCAGATTGGAAAGGATCAAGAAGTTTGGACGTTTCGAGGAAGTTGGACAATTGGGACTGGACTATTCTTTCTAGTGGTTCGGAAATATTAGAGAGGATGGAAATTGGGCGATAATCTTTAGGGGATATGGGGTTAGGGGTTTTATTGATAGGGTGGACTATTGTTTTTTTCCAATTGATAGGAAAAATTATAAATGCAGAGAAGAACTGGTAGGATGTCGGGAAGGCATAATTTTAGTAATTTAACGGGTATTCCATCAATGCCTGTGGAGTTAGTATGAGATTTTATAATTGAAGAAATAAGATCAGTTAATAAAATATCAGAAAAATAAAAATTGTTGGGATAAATGATGGAATTGAAAAAAATTCGGAAAAAGGTTGTGAAGAATTATCAGAGGAGGCAGAAGAAAAGTAATTATTTAATTCATCGGGTGAGACTTGAAAAACCGGTAAGAAAGAGGATTTGATTTGCCGAAAGACAGTTGGTGAAGGAGTGTCCATTTTTATTTGGAATCCGGTGCAGAGGAGAGGGTTGTATGAAAGTAGTTAGATTTTGCTTGTCTGATTGTTGCCTGAGTCAGATTGCGGAGTGCCCTGAACGCTTGACAGTCGTCAGTCAGTCTAGTACATCTAAAGCGTCTACGGGCTGCCTCACGCCTCTTTTGTAAGTCTTTTATTTCTGGACTCATCCAAAGAGCAGGACGGCGACGGAAGGTACAGGTTTGAGTGGAGAATGTTTGTCGAGGATACTGAGGAGATTGGAGGTGAGAATATCAACCATTGAATCGATTGACGAACAGACATAGATTTTATTCCAATCCAAGGATTCAATATCGGGTAAAATATTTTCTCGGGTGAGGTCATTAAGGTTTCGGAAAGTTACTGCTTTGGGAAGGAACGGAACAGGCAATCGAGAAGAGGAAAGAAGGTTTTGCGCAGAATCAATGATATATAGGTCAAGCCAGGTGTCGGAATAGTGAGTGTGATGAGTCGGATCATATGGAACGATGAACAGGTGAAGAAAGAAAATGACGTTCTCCAGGTAGTGCCTATCATTGGAATCAGAAAGGAGAATAGTGTTAAGATCACCACATATTATGATATTATTGTACAAGGGGATGTAGCTATAAAGGATGGATCGAAAGGTACAAGAAGAGGACAAGGTACAAGATACACAAGATAACAAGGTACAAGATACACCAAAGCATAAAGGAGAGGATTTGCTTTGTAGAAAATTTCAATTAAAAAACATTCAATATGAGGATATACGGAAGGAGGAGAGACTTCCAAGACATGGAATTTAAGGCTGTTGCGGACATGAATTTCCACACCTCCACTAGTCCGGCCAATCCTGTCATGGCGAATGAGGGAATAATCGGGAAGAGAAACAGAGTGGGAAGGGATGTATGGTTTTAAACAGGTTTCAGAGACAGCGATGATGTGGTAGAAGTTATTCGTAAAATATTGGAATAATTCGTCAAAGTGGGCAGGTAAGGACTGGGCGTTAATGTGACAGGCGATTAGGACATTAGACATACAGGAAAGGTAGTGGGAAAATAAACAGAGTGAAGGGAAGACGCTAGAGCCACAAGATGATAAATTAAAACTGGATATAAATTGATTAATGTAAATGAAAAAATACAAAATACCTTTTAAGAGAAACGATTAAAACGAAAAAAACATAGAATATTATATCTAAAGAAATAAAAAAACAAAAAACAAAGTAAACTTATAAGAAACAAACTAATTGAACTAAGGTTCCTGAGGAGATAAAGAAGATTATTAGAAGCCAAGACCATTTCCAGTATGTAGTCAGTAAGTGGGCGGGTGTTTATGAGTCTTCCGAAGACGTCTAGATCTTGAGATTTATCAATAAAGATAACAGGATGTCCATCTTCCTTCCTGCAACGCAACCTACCGGCGGTGAACCAAACATATTTAATTTTTGCTGGAAGGAATTAGTCCGGATGACGGTCATTAAATGAAACTTAATGCGCCGCTCCACAACGTCAAGATCCTCTGGACAGATTTTTATCCCCAGACCCGCGGCTAAACTGGTCACTAGGGCCTCTAGTGTTTCCCTGGGGCGTACTGGGATCCCACGAATTTCGACCGACCTGCAGAGTAATCCCTGTTCGGCCTTATTAAGGTGGACCTCTAATTCGCTCATTCGTGATTTGAGGATTTTATTTTCGGCTGTAACCTCTTCTAAATGTTTAGCCTGACCCTCAAGATGCTTCTCTATTTTCGTGAGACGGTCATTCAGCTCAAAATTCATCTCACCATGTTTTTCAAGAGAAGATTTAATACTTTTGATTTCATCGTTAACTTCAGTTCTTAATAGATTCACCGCAGCTAGTATATCCGCTGCCGACGGTTCGGCGATCTTAGTTGGACTCCTGGGCGGGTCGCATTTTTTACAGAACCAGTTTTTCTTTGGGGATTTTATTGCTTCTATTTCCTTATCACTCAGGTTGCAGCATTTGCCGTGATAAATTACGCGGCACTTGCTACAACCCAAATTACCCCTATCGTCCCTTGTGATCACACAATCACAAAAAGTGCACTGAACCATTTTGCTACTGAGAGATAAAAAATACATTATATTAGGTTTGAAAATCCTTTGGAAGTTAAGGGATTAACTGCGCTCCACTAACGGACGGTGTCTAGTGAGTTTCAAACTTTAATAGAACGTGCTCCCGTACCAATTCTTGTGCGTTAAAGTGACACTAAGTCCTTTTAACGACACGTTGAAATGTATTAAAGAAAGGTAGGAAAAATAGTCATAATTACGTGATAAACGATAACTGTGGGAGCGATAGATGTTGCCTGAATGCCGTCTCTGGCATATATATATATATATATATATATATATGCCAGAGACCTTTTTATTGTTCCTTTTCAACCCACTCATCACACACAATTTTCCAGCACATGGATTGATCTCTTTACCATTGACTCCTCTTATAAATTAGCCTCCTCATCTCAGCTTCCTTTGCCTTTTCTTTCGCACCACGATCTCATCAATATTTTCTATAATATTCCAACTCCACAAATGATCCCTAAGAAAGCCACTTGGCGCGATCTAGATTCCTTAACAGCAGAAAAGATAAATCCATACCTTGATCCATTATCCAAATCTTTGGAACCTATTTATTCTTCATCATCCATTGATGAAATGGTGGAATGCCTATCCTCTAATCTATCTACTTTCCTTGACCATCATGCTCCGCTTAAGACTTCTATCCCCAGCACCGTGGATTAATCAAGATATAAGAGATTTGATGAGGCAAAGAGATGCTGCAAGAAGAAATTAAACGCACAAGAATTAGTTCTGATTACTCCACCTTCAAATCCCTCCGAAACCTCACCCAATCTTCCATACGCCGTGCAATAGCTAAGTTTTTCCATGATTCCCTTCACAAGATCCTGGTTCTGAATCCAAATGGAAAATCCTCAAAAAATTATCCGTGATAAATTCAAAATCCATTTCCATCTACCCCGTAACTCTCGACGAACTAAACAAGCATTTCTTCCTCTTATGCCTTACCCGACCCAAATCTTCTTTCCTCAACGCACCTTTGACTCAGAAAACTTCTATTTCCAGAACATCTCACCCGACGACGGGGGTTACGGCCCTGATCAAATCCCAGTGAAAATTATAAAACTGTGCCTCCCAGCCATCTTTCCCGCTCTCCTACATATTTATAACTCCTCTCTCCAATTGCCTGGAAAAAAGTTATAGTTCGTTCTTTGAATAAAGTTCCTGTCCCTTCCTCAACATCAGACTTCAGAACCATATTTATCCTGTCCAACCTCTCAAAACCACTTGAAAGAATAGTCCACTCCCAATTCTATAACTTCCTTGAACAAAAATCCCTACTTGTTCCCTTCCAGTCTGGGTTTAGATCCCAACATTCCACTCAATCAGCTCTCTTGAAAATTACCCAAGACCTTCAATCCTCCATAGATAGACAGAAAATATCAATCCTTGTTCTCTTTGACTTCTCAAAAGCCTTTGATATGGTGAACCATGAAATCCTTCTTTCCAAACTCCGAAAAACCTCTCAGTATCCGATAGTGTTCCTCTCCTTTCTATCTGTCTGAACTCAAACTGTGATAATCCCAAATAAACCTCCTTCCTTCCCGATCCTGCTAAAGCATGGAGTTCCTCAGGGATCATCACTTTCACCTATCCTTTTCTCTATCCATGGTAATGACCTACCCAATTCCATACATCACTCTAAATACCACCTATATGCTGATGATCTCCAAATTTACCTTTCCTTCCATTCCACCGAAATGCCTGAGATGGTCCAAAAATTACAAGAAGATATTGATAGCATTTATTTATGGGCCATCAAGAATGGCCTCAAGCTTAATATAGATAAAACCAAAGACATCCTTATTGGTTCCAGACATCTCCTCAACTCCCTCTCCTATATTTAATTATGTTTTCTTTTATTTATTTAAATGTAATTCACTCCTCTTCTTTGCTAAATATTTTTAAAATATTAAATAATTATTTCAATAGACAATGAAGGATTCTGAAACAAAATTATTTGAAAATTTATATTAACGGAAGGATGTTCTAAATCAGTGATTCCCAACAAGAGGTCCACAGACAATGCCAAAGGGGTCTGCTGTGAGGTGTCATGGGAAAATTATTTCAAATTACTAATATAAAAATATTTGCAAAGCCTTGATAGCATTGAATAGCGCACGAGAACTGATGCTTGATTTCTTTATAAGTAGTTCAAAGTTACCAATATTGTGTTTCTAAATTTTAATAATTCAATGAGAGAAGTATACAAAATAATGGAACCAAAAAAAAGCATCACAGAGGAAGAATGGATATTGGATATAGCCAAATGGTGGCCACTCACAAAATTAGGCATAGGGAGTGATGACCCTACACAATAAATTGAATCGTGAAACGCGAGTGTAAACTCCCAGGAGATTACACCGCGAGGCCCAGGACCTGCACGGCCTGCCACGCTACTGAAAAAAAAAAAAAAGTCCCAATTGAGAAATAAATGAGAGGTGAGGTGAATTTCAAAAATAAAGAATGTAAAGTTTGGGGTGAAAAAGACTTGGAAAAATAAAACAAAGTTTTAACTTCTATCAAAATGTAACACTTTTATTGTTTCAATCATACTTAATAATCTCTCTGATCTATTGTAGTTCTTATGGTGGCCCATGTGTTTGAGTAATGTATATAGGATTGTAATAAAAACTAGACTCAATATTTAAAAAAAAAAGTCTTTTTGACAGAAAACCTGAGAATCTATAATAGTAAACAAGGTAAAATATGATGGAAATAATTGAGGGAACACTATTTACCATTACTGGTGGGGAAAGGATGTGAAAACCTGAAAAACAATACAAAATATTTTTTAGAAGTTTATAGGCTTTATGAAGTTGAATTTCGGTAAGTGTGCCATGAAAACATATTGGAATATTATCAAAATGAGCTTGTAAATGTTGTGCTAAGTTGCAAACAAATCCTTAAAATTTAATTAGTACATAAACAACGGGTGAATGTCAGAGCGGGTAGACTGAGCTTAAGATGGGAGCATTCTAGTGAAGCTAACCTTGCGGATTTGGGTTTAGATAGAGGCATAAACAGCGAATGGTGGGATCGATATTGAATCTTATATCTTGTTAAGCCTTTTATTACTAACCACTCTATAATGTTGAGTACAGTAAAATCTTTAAATCAGACATTTATATCATTGCATAACCTCTAAGAAGCAAAAAAACGGCAGTTCACTTATTAATTAAAAAAAAGAAAAGAAGATTTTAATGAAACACATGTATCTTTATGGTAAAATTGGACATAAAAACAGATGAAAAGACCAGGTTATCAGTTAAATAACTAAAATCTATAATTTATATTAATTTTCATTTTATGAACATTAATCAGTTGAAAACTTACATACGATGAAAAAGCTTGCAACAAAATAAACTAAAAAAATCACCACATTTAAATAAAACAGGCAAGGGAAAGGATTACTGTGAATGTTCATTTCTTGAAATAACTAGATATAGAAATGGAAGATGGAAGATATTATATATCTTAAAATTTAATTTATTGTTAGCCATATTCATATATGGTATTTAATTGTTTGGCACATTGCTACATCCTTTGTAATCATAGTAATGCCAAAGGGTGATGTAACAACTGTAATTAAACAATGACATCTTAACCTAAGAAGGTTAATCATTAGATATATGGGATGACAAAAAATAATGGATTTTAACTGAAATAAATAATCAATTAAAATTTTAATGAATGAAAATAAATTATTTTTTACTTTTTTAATGTATTGCATAAATAATATAAATTTAAAATAAATGAGAGTACTTTTTTCATGATGTTAATAATAAATGTTATGCAGGCTTTATGATATTCACACCCATCAATAGATGGAATAAATGTTCATTTAAATAAGGCACATGCCAATAAATCAAGTTAATCTACCCACTGATAAAACAAAATATTATGTTTATTTTGAAAAATTAAAACTATTTAATTCAACTTTTGACTCTACCTTCATATCCAGCAACATTTATATATTTTAAAAGAAAACAAAAACATAATGAAAGCATTGTAACTTATATGATACAGATACATATCTGGATATGAAGCCAGAGTTTTGCTCTACATAACTGATGTTTCTCCTCTTTGGACTCATTACATCCATAAGATATAATAATCATTAACAATTACTTATATATTTTTAAATACAATTTGATTCTAATAATAAAGAGTGTATTTTTCAATCTTTACATATTTCCATAATGTCTATTTATATGTTGAACTATAGTGCATATATTGCATGTTGGTACTAATAATAATAATAATAATAATAATACACCTAAATAACATTATTCAAGAGATAACTAATAAAAAAAAAAGTAACATAACATAGAAACACAGAAATTAGATAAATTCATAATTTAAATATATAAACAATTTTTCAAATGTAGCAGTAAATCATTTTACTAATAAAACATATATTCACACAAGCTAACAAGATAATACCACAATAAATAGTGTTTCTATTCTCTAGAACACATAATTCCACACATACACATTAGGTGTAAATGTGAGTCTAGGTATGTGTATATGTGTGAAGAAATGGAATGCATAACATAAACTTAAATAGTTAACAAATTCATTAAATACTATAAAAAATATATGTAGTAACGGAACAGACTATCCGTTATCTAATCATAAGTTAATGCTAACTTTACCATTCAGGACTAAATAAGATTTATGAATATCAACAGAAATATCATAACATACATATAGATTTTTACAAAGTTTATATGCGCATGATATTCATTAAAAGCACACTTATGAAGGCAGTATTAAACTTTATACAATTTATTTTTTAATGAAGACAGAACCACAGTATAAGAGGCCTTGAATTAGATCATGTGTTGAGAAAACAAAAACAATCTCTTTAGCAACTATAGAAAAATTTATTTCACATTCATTTCACTTTGCACTTTCTGGTTGGATGGATGTTAGACCATTCACTTTAGTTGCTTAATACGGGGAAGTTGATCACATTTCATATTACCTACATGCCATAACCTTGATAAGGCATGCCAGTGGTAAAAGTGTTAGGATAAGCAGGTGAAAAACCAGGTCCGATCATTCCTGGGCCAGCAGTTAACATTAGCTGTGGCTCAGCTAGAAAAAAAAGAAATAAAACATATAATACCTACAGGTATCAATTAACAGGTATTAAAGTAAAAATAAGAAGGCCAACACATATATTTTAAAGAAAGTAGTAGCTTTTAATTATCTTATAGTTTGAATTTCAAGTTTTACATAAAGGCCAAAGAAATAATCAATCATTAAAAAAAATTTCTTAAAAATAATATAAAAATGAACTGTAAATGTATTTATTTATAAAAGCATAACTTATTTTTCAAGGTTAGCAAATGATTACTGATTAACCAGTACCAGTGGAATCAAATAAATAAATATATATTATATATATATATATATATATATATTATATATATATATATATATATATATATATATATATAATGGTTTTTTCTTGTGATGAGATGTGCATGCAAGAAAAAAAAAGTTTACTATCGGTAATATATCGGTAATAGATATTAAAGATCAATAAATATTTAAATAAACATTAAACCATTTCAATTTAAATAAATGGGCAAACTATTGCAGAATTACTATTACAATAAGGTGAAACTTATTCAACACAACTTCTTTCGACTACTTTGAACTATTAGTTTGAAAACATGAACCGCCTCATTATTTTGTTTTAACTTAAAAAAAAATGAATAAAATATTAATTGTTATTCATCAATTACAAATAAACTAGATAGTTTCCAATTGTCAATAGAAATTAATACTTGGCTATCAAAAAAATATTATGTAAACAACACTACTAAATCATATCTAATTGTTTAAAAATAACCAGGTACTAAATAATAACTATATTCATTGCAACTGATTTAACAACTATTACTTAATAAGCAGATCAGTTAAGGAGTGGGGTGCAAGTGATTGAGGAGGCCAACCTTCTGCATGGACCATAGCACCACAAAAGAAAGACAGCTAATGAGTAACTAATTTAGATAAACAAAAATTAGTTAACTAATACCCAACTCTAAACACAGACTGTGAAAAGCTACATACCCTTCAACTAGGGGAAACAACACACAACAAAATACACTTAACAAAAACAATTCATATACTAAAATTATCAACTTTTTAAAACAATCCACAATGTAACAATACTCAATACTCACGCATCATCATAGGTTTGTGATCCTGTTCTGCTCTTTCTTCTAACCTTCTTGCTTCAGATTCTTCCAATTTATCAACCTAAAGCAAAGAAAAAAATAGAACAGTACAGTAAAATTAATATTGTGTGAAATGTCATAGTTAATGATAATAAAAGAGTGATCCTTCTGCAGTTATCTCTTCTTCTTTTTAATTAACACGCTAAAAAACAAAAAAAAATTATTGCTTTTAGTAGAAAATTGTGTTTTATTCGAAATTTAACCGTCAGAAAATAATAATAGTAATGATCCTACCCTATAAATGTATCATTACGAATAGTGGTGGGGTCTCAGAGAATATATATATATATATATATATTGTTTGATCAGTTCTCGACTATTGATAATTTAAGTTTCTGTTGTTCTCAGGTTTCAGTCAATCAATAAACAATTTTATCTATGCGACGTTTCGAGAATTTATTGTTCTCATAATCATGCCTTAACAATGGAAAAACAAAAAAAAAGAACATTAATATTATTATACAATAATTAATATATGATGTTATTGTTAGAGATATAGAAAAGAATACATTGAACAATGAATAATCATACAGTAGGTACATAGATATTTTAAATTAGGATTTATATTAAAGATATTATTATAAAATTACTTACAATTTTGGACAAAATAGTGTCTTAATTAGACATGTTTAGCATACAAACTTTGAAAGAACACTGAAAAATAAAAAAGGAATAGTTCAAGTATGGAAGATTTTCCAGGAATTTATGATGACGTCAGGAGTTTGGGGTATTCTCCTATTGTTGAGTTGTTTTCGTTATATTTTGTATTATTATTAAGACGTTTATTTTATTTCTTTAAATTTTAATATGTGTTTATCAAATTTGAGTAACATGCATTAAGATTTTGGACATCTGATTTTTTATTTATGGCGCGATTTTTATATTTCTCTATGGTAATCATTTCTTTAAAATTTCGTTTGAAACTGTTTTTTTCATGATGAATAATTTTCGGTGAGTGAAATTTGAATGAATGTCCCGTTTTTCTGAAATGAGTAGTGAGGGCAGTTTGGTCAGGTTTATTTGGGTCTTTTTCAATTGAAGTGCAGCTACATTTGTGTTGGTATAATCTTCTTTTTTAATATTTTACCAACGTCACAAAAACAACCACACAATGAGAACAGCACAAAAATATATTACAGTATCGCATACAACCCACACTTTCTGAAAAACTTGCAAAAGCACTTAACATTAACAGAAATAATAGTGATTCTGCCATTACTTACAAAAATATAAATACTTTATCAAAATTATTTACAAAAACTAAAGATTCCGACAAATTAGACCTTCAATCAAATGTAGTATACGAAATACCTTGTGAAGACAAATGTGGAAAGTCTTATTTTGGAACATCTGAACAATATTTAAAAAGGAGAGTATACCAACACAAATATAGCTGCACTTCAATTGAAAAAGACCCAAATAAACCTGACCAAACTGCCCTCACAACTCATTTCAGAAAAACGGGACATTCATTCAAATTTCACTCACCGAAAATTATTCATTATGAAAAAAACAGCTTCAAACGAAATTATAAAGAAATGATTACCATAGAGAAATATAAAAATCGCGTCATAAATAAAAAATCGGATGTCCAAAATCTTAATGCATGTTACTCAAATTTGATAAACACATATTAAAATTTAAAGAAATAAAATAAACGTCTTAATAATAATACAAAATATAACGAAAACAACTCAACAATAGGAGAAATACCCTAAACTCCTGACGTCATCATAAATTCCTGGAAAATCTTCCATACTTGAACTATTCCTTTTTTATTTTTCAGTGTTCTTTCAAAGTTTGTAGGCTAAACATGTCTAATTAAGACACTATTTTGTCCAAAATTGTAAGTAATTTTATAATAATACCTTTCAAGTAAATCCTAATTTAAAATATCTATGTACCTACTGTATGATTATTCATTGTTCAATGTATTCTTTTCTATATCTCTAACAATAACATCATATATTAATTATTGTATAATAATATTAATGTTCTGTTTTTTTTTATTATGATTATGATTATGAGAACAATAAATTCTCGAAACGTCGCATAGATAAAATTGTTTATTCATTGACTGAAACCTGAGAACAACAGAAACTTTATATATATATATATATATATATATATATATATATATATATATATTTTTTTTTTTTTAATTTCCTAATAATTATTCCATATAAGAATAATCATTTGAGGATCTAACTGAAGCACGGCACACTATAAAAAGGTTCTCATGGAGAGGATGGGGGTAATCATTTTTCTTATTTAGATTTTTGTTATTTTTCACGTGATTATATTTTGCTTACTACAAGTGAAGCCTCGTCTGACTTTTCTGTTTTCATGTTCTAATCATTGTAGGAAATGCTGTGGTCGTTGATGAGGAAGCGAAAATGAGGGCTTTTCAACATCTATATCACTTTAAAGAAGAAAACATTCCGCAATACCTTCTTTGAATGAAGTTATAAAAATTTTTTTTACCAACTTATAAATTAAATAAATGCTTATTTACCATTCTTGTCCTAAAGAAGAATCCAATGGTAATTTTTTGATATCCATTCAAGCTTTAATGGAGTGATATATTGTATCTACTCAGCTAAAAGATTGATATGCGCCTTTCCCTCATTATATTCAACGATGATTTCTATTTTTTTTTTTTTACTTCAACCATTTCTGGACCATGTTTTGTTCATAAAACCAAAACATCACTCAATATGGGTAAGGGACTAAATGTAGGCAATGGAAGTTGGAAATTCCGCTACCCTTAGTCATCGTTATGGTACTGCATTTCCACCATCCCTCTGCTAAAATCTTTTGCATTGGTGGCGCGTATGCAGTATTATTGGTTGAAATCTCATGTATACACCATATTAACAAAGTTCACTTTTGTACTTTTATGCAATAATTCAAAATGCACTATTCACAGGTTATTCTTGGAACAGAACTTGTATAAAGAAAATTGTTATAAATAAAAAACAAAACAGAACTATTTTACCTTGGAAATGTACTCTCTTGTCACTTGAATGATATAAGGCATGGCGAAGTCCATGATATTATGTCGCCATGCAAGTTCTAGAATAACATCAGGATGAAGAAGATCATAACATTGGAACAGACAAGCAGCAAAACAGTCATGATTTCCTTTTTCTAAGAACCATGCTAAAAGTTCTTCGGCAACTTCTGAGTTCTTTGATTCTGCAGCATACTCCATTGCATCCTAAAAAATTAATATTGTGGATATAATTAGTTGACCGTTGAGAATTACTGGAAGGAATTAGTCCGGGTGGCAGTCATTAAATGAAACAACTAAATAGTTTCATTTAATGACCGCCACCCGGACTAATTCCTTCCAGTAAAAAATGAATAGTTCTAATAATATTTAGACCTTGTAAATGTCTCAAAAATGGTCAGAGTTTCTTATTGGTCTCATAAATTTAACAGGCATAATATTATCACTAATGCAAATGCATTAACTGTTAAGTTTTATCCACAGTATTACATAAAATAAACTAGAAAGGTGCAGGATAAGAAATTGTCATCAGAATTTATGAAGTGTTTCAATAAAAATACAAATTAAAGATCTAATGCAGCACATAGACTTCCCATAACTCATTATAGCATGAAAGATAATTCTTATGAGAAAGAAGATTTGTTTAAGAAAATCTGAATTGTCAGTAGGATCACCTTAGTAAAATAAATCAGTTAAGAAGTTAAAAACACCTAAGTTTTTGAAACATAAAAATAAAAGCTGGATGTAAATCAACAGATAGAACCTGAACTTTACCCTCTAATCTAATGTCACTTTTTTTTCTTCTTCCCTCCCCCCATTAAGTTTAAAATTAAAACAAATACGTAGTCAAATGTAAAATTTTAATTTCAATAGTAACCAAATTAATTCATTTATTACTAAAATAAGCTAAAATACCTTGAACAATCTATCTTTCTTGCATAACTGAACACTCTGCTTCCATCGGTTATTTCCTTTATATAGATAAGCTGCTATCCTCCTGAATTCGATCAACTCATGCTTTTCAAGCTTTTGAGCTAATACAATATTGTCGAAATTATCAAAAGCATCTATTGATGTTCTGACACCCTAAAATTAACATAAACAGATCAATAATTTAGCAATCACCATTAATAAATTATCCATAAAATAATGATTAACATAAAACATGATGCACGATGTAGAGATCAAAGATCAAATAAACTGAATATTAAAAAAAAAAGTATTTTCCTAAACAGAACAGCTGTAATGCTATTTTCTATCAAGTATAATGGTATCATTATGCTATCAATATTATATTTCAAACTGTACAACACACATATTAATAGAATTTCAAGTGAAAGAAATGTTAATCTAATATTAAACAGATAAAATAATAAATGTTTTACTATCAGATAGACTTAAATAAAACAAGAACCAAAAGAAGATTTAATTGTGGCAGCGCTTTAACTGTAAACAGAGTAAATTTATTCTGTTTGATGAATAATGAAAATTCAAATAATGCAAAACAAGGCTAATGGAATATACAATTTATTTACTCATGGGGCAAGAGGTTCTTAGCACTAGGAAACATTAAATAACATATAAAAGGTAGTTGAATGCATAATGTTGTTTAATGTTCATCTACTGTTTTCTGTTCATTTACAAATTAAAATGATTCTTAGGCATGGGTTCAGAAATTGATAAGCATATAATGTTTCTAGAATGACGGTTATACAAGATAATATGGTTAGTATTTATATACATTTTCAATTTAATTTTCATATATTAAATCATACATTCTGATTACAATTCAATAGCAAAATCATACACATAAAACAAAATATTCTATATTACTAATATATTTATACTTCAAGTAATTTATATATAATATATATATACACACACACACAATATAACTTTACAAGGAGAATATTAATGAAAAGTTTTTAATTAATATTAAAATTTATAATTTTAAATATATACCTGGAAGTCTTCCTCTTCAATGAGAAGATTGTTTAGAGCTTCATTTATTGCTTTATTGTTTAATGATTGTACTGAGCGAAGATAAGGCTTAACCAATTGTAAATGGTTAACCTAAAATCAAAATGAAAACAAATAATTTAATTATGTTGAGAGGCCAAAAATTTAATCTATAATACATTAAAGCCATCAGACTACTAAAACTAATTAAGGAGTAGACTATAAGGTTATAA
Organism: Piezodorus guildinii; assembly: GCA_023052935.1. Classification (NCBI taxonomy): domain Eukaryota; kingdom Metazoa; phylum Arthropoda; class Insecta; order Hemiptera; family Pentatomidae; genus Piezodorus; species Piezodorus guildinii. Next base: position 107,023,865 of record CM041295.1, on the reverse strand, counting down.
CCAGGTGCTAAGAAATCCTGGTAAATAAATAAAAATTAGTTAAAATTAAAAAACAACAACTAAGGATTGATTTACAAAAGTAATAGGACATTAATTGGCATAATTCCAATACTTAAATATAATATAAAAACTTCCAGAACATTAAGTAACTGATTACAAAATGACTTGATGTGGACAAATAACTATCCATTTTCTCACCCTGTACCATTTTCTCAAAATAGAGAATTTCTTATCTGATTTTCATCAAACGCTATATTATTTCTTTACAACTTTCTTTATTATTTATTAACTTGACTAAAATTACAAAGCGATAAAAAAGTGAGAATAAAAAATAAAAATAAATTATTGCAATACTCTTTCAACATGAAAACTTCATAAAAGTTTCAACAAAAGAAAAGTATTTAGGCATGAATAATGGATTGTTTAATTATACATTATTAATGTATATTAGAGATGTCTTGTGAAATTAGAATGTACAAAACTACATATTTCACATAGACAGTTGAATGATCATGATGACTGTATTTGTCTAGATCAGTGGTTCCCAACAATTTTTTTTTAGTGGACCTCTTCATTCAATCACTTCAATGGCAAGGACTCTTAAATCCTACAAAAAACGTGAATATATAGGTATATATGTGTGTTGTATATATATATATATATATATATATATATTATACACAAACACACACATATATATATACACTAGGTGTTGCAAATGGCTAAAGGTGGGATTCCATATGAAGATGTAGGTTCGACATCCCATGTTCACTTCTAAACGCAGGAGAGTGTAGTGTCACATTACGAGACATGCTTAAGTCAGATGAGCATCAGGGACAAACACGGTAGAGACAGAATAGTGTAGCAACAGCATTAAGCTTACTTCTAACCAAAAACATTAAATTACTAATATTTAAAGCAAATATAAGATAGATAGATATTAATCCAAATACTTATAAATAATTCCAATATTATGCGAAGTTAATTTGTCCTTTAAGCCCATAATGTTCAAACTGTTCAATGTCATAATGTCATTTGTCAGTGATCACTAGCAATTAGAATGTTCTATATCGGGTATAGAAGTATGAAACCGGAATTTCCCTATAGACGGTGCTTGCTATCAGTTTAAAGACCATAAGACCTCTGTAGCGCCATCTTCTCCCTCTAACAGCTGACGATGTTTGTCAACACACAATAATCTATGTTTCATACACCTGGATATTTTTCTATAACCTTTTTTTTTTTTTTAAATACAAATGACCGTCAAGATTTGACACCAAATCCTATATGGTTAATACATGTTTGCCATAGTTTGATAAAAACTTAGTTACGGAACCAAAATAATAACAAAAATCAATAAAGTAAGCAAATAGATAATAAAATAAATAATAACATTATTAGAATAAAATAAATTCTGTGAAGTGATTTTTTTTTTAATATTTACGCTGAGCGTTAATAAAGAACTGCTTGATCACCATAAACTTTTTTTTTTATCTAACTGTTGTAAAAACATGGCTTCTCTTTCTAGGGGAACCATCGCTTCTCTTTGCTTCCCATATTTCCTGCATCAGAATAGAATGTGGCGCGGGTCTTCAGGGACTTTGCATGTTATGCAATTGCCTATTTTCATTAAATTGAGATATTTTTTTGTGCAGCCATGGTTTGTCTGTAGTCTTACTAATTGTGCAATTTCTTTTCTATCGAGTTGTTGGTTCTTTGAGAACCATGGTATCAGGCTAACGGTTGGCTGGGTTTGATAATAATCTTTACCTTTAAGTTGTGACTCCCTAACATACTTCTCTGGAAGAGGTGAGAAAAATGTATAAATTCCAATGGAGAATATTTTGAATAAAATATTTTTCATAATTTTCAAATAACAGATGTGCAATGTTAACAAAACAATTCCGGTTTCATACTTCTACAACAGGTACTTTGGGTTTTATTATATTTTACGTCTAGATAATTTAAAATAATTTCCAATGGCACCTCACAGACCCTCGTGTGATACGGGCATGTCTACCAACCACTAGTTAGGAACCATTGGTCTAGATGAATGTGATAGAAAAATTCAGTGTATCAAATTTGTCAGAGTTACATTTCTATAAATAGTAAATATGAGAACCAAGAGATCATAAAACATAAAATATCATAATTTATTACATGATAAATTAATAAAATTATATTAAGTAACTGGCCTTGGCAAAGAAGTTTACTGCTCTTGTATGATCCATTCTTGGGGCTAATACCAATAACATATCATTCAATAGGAGAGGTTTATAATCCAAATAAAATTGTATTGCTTTGTAATATAGTTCAATGTTGGCAACCTGTAACAATTAAAAACAAAAACACACAGATACATTTTAATAAAATGGTAAAAATATGTAAATTAAAAAAAAAAAATTTAGATGAAATAAAAACAAAATGAAGCTTGGTAGCAACAGGAGAATAATAAATTAAACTTAGAAGCTGAATAATGAAATAATACTCAAATTAATTATTGATTAAAGAGTATAGATAAAAACCTCTATCGGAAAAAGTGAACATTATTTCTTACATTCAGAAATTCTTTTCTCCGGCATGATTATGAAACTCTAAAATTAAAAAAAAATTCTTGTTACCTTGGTAATTATGTCCTTAAAATGTCCTTCTCTCCAAGCCTCAGTAGGGTGATTCATCATTGCAGACACAGCATTATCATACTCTTCATACTTATCATACAGAAAAACAAGTTCTGCCCATAAATGAGCTTGTTCAGCAGCTCTCAAGACCTAGAAATGGTCATTAACCATAATTACACAATGAACTGAAAAGAAATGTTTAAATCTATACTTACAATCATTTCAGCCCTGATTCAAGAGAAACTGAAACTATTTTTTTATTTTCAGAATAAAGTAAAAATAAATAAATATTTCAAATCAGTGTAGTAGTTTTATTATAATAAAGAAAAATAACGCAACAAAATGCCCTATCAAATTAAGAAGGTTGAAGCAAATTTCAGACTACTTTTTGAGCACTAGAGCTAGTCTCTTCCTTCCGAAAACCATTTCTTGGTTTTCTTATCATTGATTTCCAGCCCTAACCTGCTAGCTTCAGTTTCAAGCTTTCCAACAGCATCCTTGATAGAGCTCAGGGACCATCCAACAATGGCCACATCGTCCGCATAGGCAAGAAACTGAATAGATTTATTAAATAATGTCCCCCCTCTATCTAGCTCAGCTCTATTTATGGCGGCATGGAGAGATATGTTAAAGAGGAGTGGGACTAGCGGATCTCTCTGCCTGAGTCGAATCGCAACATCAAGAGGGTCTGAGACACTTCCGCAGTACTTTACCTTGCACTTACTTCCCAGCATTGAACATTTTGCCAACCTTATTATTAACTTGGGAGGGATTCTTATTTCAGCCATTCCTTTGTATAATTCATTACGCATGATAGTATCACATGCTACCCTGAAATCGATGAATATCGCCCACATTGCCTGGTTGAATTCATTCATTTTCTCACATGTCAACCTCAGTGAGAAGATTTGATCAATTGTTGACCTATTGCAACAAAATCCTCCCTGATATTAACCGATTATCCTTTCAACGTATGGTAGCAGTTTATTATATAGTGCAATAGAAAACACCTTATAGTTTGTGCTTAGCAGGGATATACTCGATAGTTGCTGCAGTTGGCTGGGTCTCCTTTTCCTTTGAATATTGGAACAATATGGCCTTCTGTCCAATCTTTAGGGATATTCTCTTCTTCCCAGCATTGCATTAATAGTTCGTAAATCTCCTTGGTTGACTCATTTCCAATCAATTTTAAGAGTTCTGATGGTATTCCACCTGGGCCTGGAGATTTATTATCTTTTATAAGATCACTTCAATCTCATCCCTGTCCAGTGGTATTTCCTCTTCCTGCGCTCCATGGTCAGATAGGTTTAGAAAATCCGTTTCAGAGGCTTTGTCACCAGCATCTAGCAATGTTTGGAAATGTTCTTTCCACCTTTCTAGGGCATCCTCCTTGAGCATCAGGATTCTTCCTTCCTTATTCTCTATGTTGCATCCTTGACTCATGTTGCGTTTCCGGAAGTTACTAATTTTCTTGTAAAATTTTCTGGATTCATTATTTGTTCCGGTGTCCTCTATTGATTGAATTTCCTTGTTGAAGGCTTCTCTTATCTTTCTTTTTACAATCTTTTTGGCAGCGACTCTGGCATCTTTATAGTCCTTCCAGCTTTGCTCGTGTTTCTCTCTAGCCATTTCATTCTTTTGTTACGAGGCATGTTTTTTAAGTACGTACCGTTTTGCGATTACAGTGCTACAGCGCTACGGTTGGCGTTCCTCGCTGGTTACCTACATCTCTTGTCTACGCACTGACGCCATTACAGTCAGGTTCTTCATTGTGTACGTTGTTTACTGAATGTTTAAGATGCCTCCGACAATCTTGAGTCCCGCTGATTGAGAAGTACGGGCTGTTATACGATTTCTTAGTGCAAAAGGCGTAAAACCGATCGATATTCATCGTGAGATCGTTGAAGTTTACGGACAAAACATTATGAGTGATGGAATGGTAAGGAAATGGGTGAGAGCATTTAAAGATGGCCGCACAAATGTGCATGATGAATAACAGAGTGGGCGTCCTTCAGTCGTTAATGAAGATTTGGTGCAGAAAGTGGACGAAAAGGTGAGAGAAAACAGACGCTTTACAATTTCATCACTGCCCGACTGCTTTCCTCAATATTCTCGTAGTATTTTGTATTGCATTGTGACCAAGAACTTGAATTACCGGAAATCGTGTTCCCTTGAGTTCCAAAAATGTTGACGGATTTGCACAAAACCCAACATTTAGGCAGTGCATTTACTTTCCTTGAGCAGTACCACAATAAAGGTGAAGATTTTTTAAACCGATTGTTGCTGGTGACGAAACATGGGTGGCCTACATCACACCAGAATCAAAACAACAATCCATGGAATGGCGACATTCATCATCACCCAAAAGAGTGAGGTTTAAGCAAACAATTTCTGCCCGGAAAATCATGTGCACAGTTTTTTGGAACAGAAAAGGAGTATTGCTAGTGGAGTTTCTGCCTCGTAATGAGACAATCAATGCATCGTCTTATTGTGAGACATTGAAAAATCTGCATCGTGCAATCCAGAACAAAAGACGTGGCAAGTTGAGTAAGGGTATCGTTTTGCTGCATGACAATGCCCGTCCACATGTGGCTAATCGGAACTAAGATCTCATCAAATCATTTAAATGGGAAACTCTAGATCATCCTCCTTACAGCCAAGATCTGGCGCCCAGCGACTACCATTTGTTCCTGCACTTGAAAAAACACCTGGGCGGACGGCGTCTTCAAAAAGATAATGAAGTCAAAACATTTGTGATGCAGTGGTTAACAAGTCAGGCGGCAGAATTTTTTGAGGAGGGTATTCAAAAACTGGTGCCGCGTTATGACAAGTGCCTCAAAATTCATGGAAATTATGTAGAAAAGTAGATTAAGGTACAGGCTTTGATGTAAAAATCCAATTATTGCGATATCTTTGCACGTCCTTTTTTAATTCCAAAATGGTACTTACTTAAATAACATGCCTCGTATTTCTCAGACTTACTGCGTTTTTACAATCATTAACGAACCATTCATTCATACGTCTTCTTGGTTTCTCTCCACAGATCTCCTTTGTGGTCTTAACCATATTTTCTTTGATATCAGACCATCTGGCAGACAGCCTAACGCCTTTGTCTTGTGGGCTTTGATTTCAAAAACAAAATGTATATATATATATATGTGTGTGTTTTATTACTATTTTGTATATTATGTAAATAAAGCATTTATTCATTCATTCATATCAGACCATCTGCTCTCCAAGGTTTTGCCTTCAACTATCTCTGCCGGAATATTCTTGAGTCATTCGCCGGCTCTGTCCTGCAATAACTTTCTTCCCTCCTCTTACTTTAGGCATTTGAGTTTATATACAAAATATTATTATTAAAACAAACATTGGTAAATAAGATTATAAGTTAACTAGAACAGAAATGAAAATTCAAATAATAGTCCAGTCAATAGAGGATGTTCACCCAACAAAAGGTGCGTCATTTTATTTTATTATATTGTTTAGGACTATTATGTAGTGCTTAACTCAAGTTTTCGTCATCCCCAACTTTTTGCTATGAACCTTGAAAAAACGGTCAAAAATTGGGAATTTTTTCAGTTTTTGTCCTCTAGCTCATTCCCAATGCATTTATTGACTTTTAGGTGTATTTATAAACATGTAGCCATAAAATTTCCAATAAATTCGATAGAGAAAGAACAAGCATATTCGAGCTATGAGAAGGCCAAAATGGAGGTAATTTGGCGATTTTGAAAACTTTTCACTTTTTTTCCAATTCCCGCTGCAAAAACATAGAAAAGATTCGATCTCAGTTAAAAGTTTATAGAAAGAAAATTGTACAGAATTTAATAACCTTTGAAACCCTTGTCTTAAAAACATTTTTTTACTCAAATAATTTGTTACACATATAGTGATAAAAAAGTTTGAGTCTATTTTAAAAATGTATAATATGAAATAGTTCATCCCAATGATAAACAATTCACATTCAAATTAAACTTCTAAAACTTCTGGCGAGACGCTCATGAATAGTGGGGACCACCTTTTTTCATTCGAGCAATGTTGCACATGATGGTCATAGCATATAAATGTGGGCGGTTAAATCATATATGAGCCATTTATATAATATACATATACATCGGTGATCAAAAAGCTTGGAATATCATTAAAAAATGAAAAACTTTCACCCAATAGTGTTTTAGGTAGAGGTGGGCATAATCGAATGATCGTCATAATCGGATGATCGGACTTCGCTGATTTAAATAATCGAATGATTAATATGCATTCTGAAAGACAATATGGCACAATTCCACTCTCTATGATTGTTGAGCTGGCTGAGCCTAGATATAATTTATTTGATGAGAAAAAAAAAGTCTTAAAAAAAAAAAAAAAAAAAAAAAAAAAAAAAAAAAAAAAAAAAAGGTCGTTCGATTATCTATCCAAGCTCCTTGTAATCCCTCGATTAATGTTAAACAATTCAGTTCAAATGATCATTCGTTTCTTCAAACCAATTAATCCGATGATCGATTAATTCAAATGGTTCAAATAATCGAATGATCAGATAATCGTCATTCGATTATGCCCACCCCTAGTTTTAGGGCAGAATAAAAAAATACGCATTTTTCTTAGTTTTCTTAAATTTACTCTCACTCTTACCATTGTTAATAAAATAAAAGTTTTTAAAGGTAATTAAATTCTGTACAACTTTCTTTCCATAAACTTTTGACTGAGATCAAGTCTTTTCCATGTTTTTGCAGTGGAAGTGGACGAAGGTGAAAAGTTTGCAAAATAGCCAAATTTCTTCCATTTTCGCCTTCTCAAAGCTCGAATATGCCTTGTCTTGCAAAAAACCTTTTTGTACCGAATTTGTTCGAAATTTTATTTTTTACTTATATTTTAGAAAATACATCTTTGGACATATCTGTATGTCCAGATAAAGTTCCAATCATAACAGTAGAAAAAAATCAGGAATTTCGCAAACCACTAAAAAAAATCATTATCTTAAAAGTACTGAGTTTTAGATTAAGGTTGTGTTTCTTGTGAAGAAGAAAATAGGTTGTATTTTACTCAACCACTTAATTATTTAAGTTAGGGTATTAAGGTATTATATTCTTTTTAGGAGTGTTTTGGCTGAGCTTGGCTGCAAAACATACATAATATTAATACTAGAATTGATATAACAATGCTAAAATGTCGTTTTAAAATTGTTTCTATAGCCTGCTTGATTCTTCACAATCATAATATATTCTTCAAGATCAAAATGAATGTCTCAGGTATGTGTTTGATTAGCTTTATATCTAAATATCCATAAAGGAAACAATATTTTTTTTTTAATACGATAAAAGACTATACCTTGGGAATATTAACTCGAGACCAAAATAATTCTAAATGTTCCCTCATTTTTGCTGGTTTATACTTGGAATAGAGTATAGCTAATTCTGTGAACATTCCCATATGAGCACGCTCTAACCCCAGTGCAGCTTCCAATAAATTGATAAGCTCTTCAAAGTATCCTCGGTCCTAGAAAAAAAGAATATGGAAAATATTATATTGTAATTATTAAATATGTAATTCTTAATAAACCAATTAATGATTCCTGTCATGATTATAATTCATTTTTGCTATATAGTTGAAGCAAGGCATATAGTTGAAAAGCACATATGCAAAAATTTATGTTAGGTTTCTACATGAATAAATTCAAAATAAAATACTTTCTAAACAGATGAACGAAATATGGTAGTTATTAAGATAATAAAACCAAACCTGATAATAATTGATTAGGTCTTCAAGTTCATCTGCGTGAACCACAATATGCAAACCACACATCTGAGCTAATCTGAATTCCTCACTATCCACACAAGCAAAACAGACTTCTTTCCAAGTTCTTGTACTAAAATTGAAAAATTGATATTTATAACAAAGAAAAATTAGTCAATATAAATGCTTAACAAATGGATTTCTTAGTTCACTACTTTAAGTACAATAGAAGATCAAATGAAATACATTAGATATATCAGTGACTTGGTACAAAAATGATAGCTAATGTATTCAAAAACATAAATTTTTTTGTCTCTTAAAAATATTTGAATTTAGGTATGTAAGAAACGGCTATAATTAACCTATTTAGGAAAAATAATCAAAGGTGAGTCTCTTTTCCTTTATATACTTCTAACTCGCTAAAAGTCTTATTTTTTATTAATGTTCGAGAATTTTTTAAACCACTTTCTTTACCATTTAGGTAATGTGTTTTCATGACGAAAAATATAAAACAGAGCACTACTATATTGCATTTTTTTGTTTTCATTAGATATCTAAAAAATTAAGAGAATTTTATTTTACTAGCACATGTTTTCAGCTGACTTAAAACAGCTGCCGAACTAAAAAAATTAGTCAGAAATTGTTTTATCCATAGTCATACAGTCATTATCAGGAATAAATAGAAAATAATAGGTAAAACTATCACAAAAATCAAAAATGTTAATCAGAATGGTTTAGAGGATTTCGAATGGATTGACCCATATTTATTATTTAAGGTCAACAAACAAGGAAATCAATGAAATCATACCTTATTTTAGTCTAAATATTCAACATAAAAAATTAAGAATGCTAGCTTATAAGTTTTGCCTGTCATATCTTAAGTAAAAAGTATTATAAGATTACTAAGCAAATTAAGGTGAAACGATACCTGTTGGCTTTCCTTGCACTGTCCACAGCTCCTTGAAATTCTTTTAAATGAACTAGTGTTATAGCTAGTCTAGCAAAGTTTGAAACATTGTTGTAAAGCAGTTTAGCTGGTTCATACATCTTGTCATCAAAACACCTATCACCAATCTACGAAAAATTGAAAAATATTTTGAAAATCTGTAGTTAAAAATGTTTTAACACAAAGTTTTGACATGAATTATTCATTGCTTTACCTTTACTGAATAAATAATTTAATAAAAAAGAAATTCTCATATTACTGTTTAGGCTGGAATTTTAGAAATTTCAGATAAATTGAATGAAAAAAAAGAACGGTTTCTTGCTAATACTGATGGAGACTGGCATTTTTTTTTTCTTATTATTAACCAACAATAAATCATATCAGTAAAAAGAAACACAAAAATACATTAAAATAGCCATGACATTATAATTGTTAAATAAGAGAATATTGTTAGCTTAGATTCTGTTCACATCAACAGATTTGAGTTCAGCTATCAAGACTTGATATACAATTGATATATACTTTACCTTTTGAATATCAGCATGATTCGGACCTGAGATAAATTCTTCAAGATCAGCCAATCGGTTAGTGCGAGCATAAGCATAAATCAGCTCACTTTCAATGTAAGATTCTCTAGCCTTTTTCCTTGCCATTTGTAAATAGCGGACTAAATCCTCCCAGCTTTCTATAAACATATATTAAATAATGTGATAAGAGGAAGAAATTAATTCATTTAATAAATAATATAAGAAAATTGTCAACATATATCTACATTTACCCATTCACACTTCAATAAATAATTCAAACAGAAAACAAAATCTGAAACACTACAGTTGTAGTGAATATTTAAAAGGAACTAAATTCATTGACAAGAATATTTTTTTAAATTTTAAAAAACACATAGTTACCTGTTTTGTGAGCTGTTTCCACCACATCAACATATGCAGAAGGGTCGTCAGCTTTTATGAATGAATCTATTGCTTCTTTTACAAGGCCATGTTGCAGTTGAGCTTTGGCTAATTGACTCCACACAGCTGGCTCGTTACAGCGTTCTGCGAATTCATAGGCTCTATCGAGATTGTTCACATTTTCAATTAGAACCTGGTTAAATGAAAAAAAAAGGTTAAAAAAAAAAAAGAAGAAAAAGGCTTCCTTTAATAATTTAAAGATATTAACCCATTAAATTGAATGAAGCCTACAGAAAACTAGGAGATATATATACCTGGATAGCAGAAGTATTAACGTCGAACTTTTTAAATATTGCAAATGCTTCTTCATATAATTGATAATTTATAGCAATATTTGCTATATCAGGTGCATCATAATTATCTAAACGGTTAATGTATTCCATCACTCTTGAACGGTCAGCTTTTATAGCAGTAAGAATGAGAAGATTTTGAAGATTGCTGGGAAATTAAAATTTTAACAATAAAAATAATTCAAAATTTAACAATACATTTACATTAGCCATTAAAATTATGGTAGTTTACCGGTGATCACTAAATATTGAATTGTCTAGAACTATTTTTTCTAGGAGTTCAATAAGTTCATTGGGTAAATCAGCTGTCATGAAAGCTTTGACAGTCACACTGATATCTTCAGGATCTTGAGTTTCCGAAAGAGCTGTTTGAACAACCTAAAAAAAATAATAAAAACAGTTAAAATAAAATTAGAAAAATCATTATAAACCTCAGAAAAAAAAAAAAAAAGGTTCAAACTGATTGTAACTCCAATCACCAATGATTAATCTTCTTTCAGGACCCTACAAACCTTTACCAAATTTTCCTTAAACCCCAACACACAATTGTTCATATTTCTTCATCATAACATAAGCTTGTCTGTTATTAAGACCAAAAGGAAACTCCTTCAAAACCTGACTGCAGTAAGCTCTTGGAACTAGATTTGTCAGCCCATTGCTCCAGATGAAAAATTCAAATGTTGGTGATCCTTTTCTGAATTGTGTGCCCTTCCACAAATTTCCTTTGACCAAAACAATCTCCCCTCCCCCCTATACACCCTGACTTCTATCTAAAAGTCCAGAACTAATTACTACGACCTGGATCACCTGGATCTTCAAAATTTTATTTCCACAACAGCATGAAAAAAAAAGTTATATGACATTAGTTATAATTAAGTCCCTGACCCCTCACCAATTCTTTTCTTCAGACCTATCTACATCCACACCAACCTATCACCTAAAAGAAAAGTCCACTTATAACTCTAAAACTTTCTGCAGAAACTTAAAACTAAAACTTACTGTCCATTTTTTGTTTTTTTAAGATGGTAGACTATAGTGGTCATACTGGACAGTTTTAGCTCAAAAAGAGAACCATCGAGTGGAGACCTGGTCTGATTAAAAGGGTTATAGAGCCATCAATGTATATGTGTAAAGATTAGGGTTACTAAAAATTAAAAGAGGGATAAAATATTACCACATAGACTAACCAAAAAATAAAACAAATTTCTAAATCTCTCTTAGCAATATTATTACACTTAATCCTGGTTATTAAACAAAAAATGTTCACAAAAACTGACAAAGATCACAGCATTGAATAAAATAATAACTAGTAGAAATCATATTTATTTGCAATAAAAATGTTAGTGAGATATTACTGAAAGGTTAACAGAATTAAGAAATAATACCTGATCAATTAATGGTCTCTTGTAAGGATTGTTTTCATTAAGAACTTCAGCCCACAATTCAGGGTCTTTACGTCTAACCAAGTACCTGAGCAAGAAACAATAATAAATTAATTTTTTAAATAAAACAATTAAGATCAAAATATGAAGGCAAATGTAAAGGTTTATAGATTTTCATGAATAAAATCCATTTAATACATAATTACTCTTAACCTCCACTAACTTAGGTGAAGAACTTCATAATTCCATAAAATTATAGGTGCATAAAACAAAATATTATCTACACGATTTCAAGGTTTCATATATATAAAATACTTTATTGTCATGCGTGAAATATACATTTAATAGTTCTCAAAGTTTAGGAAGAATTGAAGAGTTGGCTGTTGATTCTAAGCAAAATATTCACTATCTATAATAGAAAAATTCAAACTCCTGTAGTTAAACTCCAACGTCAATCGAGGATAAAGATTTCAAGGAAGCTGTGTAACAAGACGCTCCCAAAAGAATCAGATCAGAGTTTAGCAAAAGTCGATCGACCATTATCAGACATTCAAAACGGATTGGAAAGACAACAAAGATGGATTCCATATGAGCTGAATGAACTTAAGTGACATCACATTTATACTTCTTGTGTGCATTTAAAAAAAAAAATTAAACCATTCAGGTTCATTATAACTTGCGACAAAAAATGTATTATGTAAGACAATAACATTGGTCAGATCAATATTTAGATGCTTATCAGCTATCTGGGCCCACACTGAAACAGAATCTCCATAAAAATAAAAAAAATCTATGACCATATATTCATTTATTTTTCATTTGTCATTCATATTTCTGACTGCTTCCATTTCACTCAAACTTTTTTAACATACAGGGAATATAGTGAAAATTTCATTGATTCTGCGCAAAACCTTCTTTCTGCTTCTCAACTGCCTATACCGTTCCTATCATCTCACGATCTTATCCAAATTTCATACAATTTTCAAACTTCAGCATTCCTTCCCAAAACGTCAACTTTCCAAAACCTAGATAATCTCACCCGAGAAAATATTTCACCAGACATAGAATCCATGAATTGGAATAAAATTTATACCTGTTCGACCATTCATTCAATGGTTGACATTCTCACTTCCAATATCCTCAGTATCCTAGACAAACGGGCTCCACTCAAAACCTGTACCTTCCGTCGCTGTCCCGCTCCTTGGATGAGTCCAGAAATAAAAGACAAAAGAGGGGTGAGGCAGCCCGTAGACACTTCAGATGTACAAGACTGACAGAGGACTACCATGCGCCCCGGGCACTCTGCAATCTGACTTAGAAAAAAATTAGACATGCTAAATCTAACTACTTGCACGAAGCCTTCTCCTCAACTACCGATTCTAAGTCAAAATGGCAACACCTCTGCAAACTCTGACTCTGCAAATCATCTTCCTCACCAGCCTTTCAAGTCTCACCCGATGAATTAAATTCTTACTTCTCATCCAACTCCTCTGATAATTCTTCACCATCTCCTCCTGAGTTTTCAACAATTCCATCACTTAACCCTGATAATTTTCATTTTTCAGATATCTCACCAACTAACCTTATATCCTCTGTTATGAAATCCCAGACCAACTCCATAAGATTTGATTGAATACCTGTCAAATTACTAGAATTATGCCTTCCCGATATCCTACCAGTTCTCTTTATATATAATTTTCTCTTCAAAATTCCGTATTTCCCACTACTTGGAAAAAAGCGATAGTTCATCCTATAAATAAAACCTCGAACCCTACATCCCCTAAAGACTATCGCCCAATTTTCATCCTATCTAACCTTTCCAAACCTTTAGAAAGAATAGTCCAGTCACGATTGTCTAACTTCCTTGAAAAGTCCAAACTTCTTGATCCTCTCCAATCTGGTTTTCAACCCGATTTTTCCACACGACAGCAGCATGGTCTAGTGGGTAGAGCGCTACCTGTGCTCCAGGTCCTGGGTTCGAATCCCGGCTGTGGCGGAATATTATTTATTCTGTTATTTTGACCGGGGGCAATCCTGGGGAATAAGACCCTCCTGGGGCACACCCAACCTCAATCAAAGGGGTACCCAAAAATGGGGGAAAAACCTGGTGGCTGAGTGTGATCTCGGCCGAATCACCTCATTGCACGGCCGTTGGCCTAGAAACAGTACAAATCTCTACATGTACTGAGCCCAAAACTCTTCATGGGTTGTAGTGGTACAGGTTTTTTTTTTCCCCCCACACCAGCCCTACTCAAAATCACTAGCGACATACATACTGCCATAGACGAAAAGAAACTTACAGTACTAATACTTCTGGACTTCTCAAAAGCTTTTTACTCACTTGATCACTCTATCCTTTTTTCCTAACTACAGTCTTAATCCTTTTCCAACAGCACTATTCATTGGTTCAAATCATTTCTCTCTAATAGAACTTAGGCTGTTACCATTCCTAACCATCCTCTATCTTCCTTCCTTGCCCTTTCGGCAGGTGTGGCCCAGGGTTCAAGCATACGTGGGTGAATGAAATATAAACGAGACTTATTTTTTAATTTTTACTTTGAACACAAAGAAAAGTACCCCTCATTTTTCTACATAGTCTCCTGATTTGGAAATACATTTTTCCCAGCGCATAGGTAATTTTCCAATCCCGTGCTCATAGAATGAAGTAGGTTGTGTCTTCAGCCAATTGAGCACGTAGGCTTCAACCTCATATTCACTGATGAATCTCTGACCTCCCTCCCAAAGCTTCCTTGAGTGGGCCAAACAGGTGAAAGTCACATGGTGATAAGTCTGGACAGTAGGGAGGGTGTTCCAGCGTCTCCCAGCCCAGTTGCTCCAATTTTTCTCTCGTCAGGGCCACAGTATACGGGCGAGCATTATCCTGAAGAAGAATCACTTCTCTCATTGGTAGATCCCTTCTTTTGCAGCGATATGCAAGTCTGACTTCATTCAAAATGTCGCAGTAGTATGCGGCTTTGATAGTCCTGCGTTCATGCAAAAAATCAAGATGAAGCAAGCCATGCTGGTCAAAAAACACGGAAACCAAAACCTTCCCAGCTGACAGCCGTGACTTATCCAGGTTCCCCTTTCAGTCTCCACTCCATACTCGCTTGTTTTGATTCAGGGGTGTAATGGTGCACACAAGTTTCATCACAGGTGATAATGTGAGTGAGAAATGAGGCTCCCTCAGCCTGAAATCTTGCAAGAAGACCTTCACAGACCTGCAAACGGTTCAGCTTCTGCTCAGCTGTGAGAAGTCGAGGAACCCACCTGGCACACACCTTACGAAACCCTAGCTCCTCTGTGAGTATGGAAAAAAGTGCTTCCATAGCTTATCCCAACCTCACTTGCAATGGCACTGGTGGTTAAACCTCTGTCACCTTCAATAAGTTGTCGAACACGGCTGATGTCTGCTGTGATGCTGGAGCGGGGTCTGCTGTTTCACTCTGAACACGATCACGATACTCCACAAACTGTTTATGCCATGCATACACTCTGGCACGAGAAAGTGTCTCTTCCCCGAACTGTACAGTAAACCTTCTCAAGATTTCAGCCGGTTTTACAACTTCAGCAGCAAGAAATTTGATGATAATACGTTGCGCAATCGAGGGGGATACATCCTGCTCAGACATCATCACGGCGGTAACTGGTGAGTTCGAGGGCATGCGCCCGCCTGCTTCCCCCACTCCTGGCATCCCTACCCAACATTTCTAAACGCGGGAACGTCCCCGCACGTTAACTGGGCTTCCAGGACAAAAAGTCTTGTTTATATTTGATTCACCCACGTATCTCCTCTCCTTTTTAATTCCTATATCAATGACCTTCCCAATACCATCCATCACTGCTCTCATCACTTATACACTGATAATTTCCAGATCTACTTATCCTTTCTTCCTCCGAGTCTCTAATAGCATTTGCCAATATTTAGGAAGACCTGGATAGAATCTGTGCCAGGGCAACTTTGAATAAACTAAGGCTAAATGATAAAAAAACCCAGGCGATTGTTATTGGTTCCAATCCCCTCCTCAGATCCCATACTACATTTCCTAGTCTAACCCTAAATGATCACCTAATCACCTTCACTTCCTCTGTCAAAAATCTAGGTATTACCAGCGACCAAACCCTTTCCTGGAAACCCCATATTGTCCAAATCCCCTGAAGAACAATAAGTACCATCAAATTTTTTCATCGCTCCCACCATCTTCTTCTACTATCTACCCGAAAGCTCCTTGTGTCCTCATTAATTTTCCCCCAATTTGACTATTGCTGCATGGTATATGGTGGCCTCTCGACTGTGCTTGAGGGCAGGCTAAAGCAAATTATGAACATATTTTTAAGTTTTGTCCTTGGTACAACGAAGAGGTCACATGTGACCTATTTATACAATACAAGGATCATATCTTTACCAAACCAACTCCCAGCTACCTCTCTATATCCACAGACTTCTGCAATTTAAATCGTCAGTCCACTCCCTCGAAACAAGATCGCGCCATTCCGACCTTTACATTCCTACCCATAAAACAACAACTTTTGATCATTCCTTTCTTGTCCGCTCTACTATTCTCTGGAATTCCCTACCTACTCATATCATCCATGCTTTTTTCCTACCATCATTCAAGTCCCAGCTATTCCAATACCTACTGTCATTCCAAACAGACGCTCAATAAGATATTTCAAATCAAATATCAATTTAAAAAGACAATTTATTATTTATTGTTCATATTTTTATATGGATCAATCATTATGAATCAGTATCAATGTTTAGTTTTGTTTAACACATCAGAAGTTATTATTTATTTATTTTACTCTTTTGTTTTATTGTATCCTTTCTTTCATTGTGAATAAGAATTAACTATAATCCTTTGGTCTTGTGGCTAGACACATTGTATATCTTAATTCTACATATCTATTGTTCTTAAGGGACCCTGTCCCAGAATAAAAATCTTTTTCTATTCGATTCTAAAAAAGCAATTTTGATTGTTTTGCCATTTGAAGTAATTCCTTCTTCTTAATTAAAGTATTTCATGCATGATGGCCCAATTCATTAACATAGAAACTTGCATCATTAAATAGAGCTGAATAAGTAACTGGACCAACCAACCATTAATAATTCTTCACACCATGAGAGAATATCAATTCATTTAAAACATAAGAAAAAAAATGGTGACATATTAACTAACCTTGCTTCTGATTTAAAGAGAGAATTTTCATTACAGACATTGATGAGCTCTCTATCACATTGACCTCTTTCATAGGCTACACATGCCAAATGTGGATCTCGTTTTTTCACAGTACTTTCCTACAACACAGCTATCATAATACTGATTTTCCCTGGAAAAAACAACAATTATAAATTAACTTAACCAATTAACATTAAAAATACAAGTTTAAGAAATTACTTATGAAATATTGATTATTTAACCATTTATAGCCTTATTAAGAAAGAATTCTAGAAAAATAAATTTATTATACCTATTAAAAATACATAAACAATTTAGAAAGTCAAACTACTTCATAATTTTGTTGATAATAATAAATAATAATCCTAAATGATTTACAAGTTCTGAATAGTTATTGTCCAGAGGCATGGACATTTACTAAAACACTAAGAATATTGACTTCAGGTCTTCAAATGAGGAGTAAATCCAGAGAAGCATTTACAGCCATTTAAAGAAATGTAAAAACAGGGAGAGACAGAAGTGCATCAAGGGCATTATACCTTATACCAAGCCACTAACCATACAGCTTTTATAAAAAACTAGGTTACAATGGACAGGTCAGAATAACCTAGAGAATGGCCAGTAGTGAAACTAAAAAAGCTTTAGGTTGAGAAGTTTCAGAACAAAAGGAGAATCATAAGGCCTCTAAATTTTCAACATTTACATACAACTGTAGAGATTTACCAGAAAACTGAGCTGAAATTTTCTGTTTCTTGAAATATAATAAAGATTAAACATGTAAAAACCATCATTACCCTCAGCTCTTTACAATTAAAAGGGGTTTAAGTATGGATCTCAAGAAAACATCAAAGAAAGCATAAACCAAGTATGTCATCTGATCTAAACAGCTCTAAAAAAAAACACAATAATAACATTTTATGTATCTAGAATAAAGGAGAATCTAGGCTTTTGAAACCTAAGAGAGGCTGCTTCAATTCCTAATATACTTTTAAAATGTCATTCAAAGACCCTAATAATTACTAACAGAAAGGTGACTGATCAAGTTCTTAGAATGACATTTTAACAGTATATTAGGAATTGAAGCAGCCTCCCTTAGGTTTCAAAAGCCTCATCAGACTGATGTGTTTTTTACTTATCTAAAAGACAGAAAGAGGACAGAAACAACCAGGGTTAGAAAGAACTGATGACTCTTGAGAAAAATTCATATCAACAGAATATAACAACTATCCATAAACTATTAATGCTTTAAGAAAGCAAAGGAGACTTAAACTGATAATTTCTAATTAAATCAATATTTGAAAAAACAATGAAGGATAAAATGTAATTAACATAACTTGAAACATACCTCAAGAATCGTTCTGGATTATTATTGCTATCAATGTATATCTTTGCTAAAGCGTTATGAGTAGCAGGCTCAACACAGCCTTCATGAACACGAGTTTCCAGCCAAGGAAGCAGAAGTTTTAATCGATTTCGCTTTTCTACTTCTGCAACAAGCTCCTCAGTTGAAAATTGACCTCTAACAACCATCATCAAATTTTTAATTATGTCTTCAGAACAATCAACATCTAATAATCCTCCTATCACAACTGGCAACCGAGATGGATTGACCTTTAAAAGAGACATATTGAAAACAGGTTACATTAACTTTAATAACTCAAAAAGTAATCAATATTAGCAAAAAAAAAAAAAAACACAAACCTTTTGCACATAAATTTCAATGTACTTTTGCAAATTGTTTCGGTATAAATATAAAACCAAATCATGACAAAAATCAAACCGATCACAAACAATAATAAGTGGTAATTGATCTGTCAACTTTGCTTCCTTCAAAAAATTTTTAACTCTCTCTGGATTATAGCAATTAGATTCACGGCAAATTCGTTCAACTTCTTTTATCTGCCCTGTTTTACAGGCTGCCTGTAAGAAAAGTAAAAATATGTTTTAAGTATTTCCATAACTAATAAAATGAGACTAATGACACAATAGCTTAATTTTGATACTTGTAAATTATTAATAATCACAAATACAATAATGCTAATTATTGTCATAACAATTTCCTAATGTATTTACTCATTAAGGATTTTCTAAGTGATATATAGTAATAGAAAACATATAATTAAACAATCATACCTGGATGTATTTAAAATGAACTTCTTGATCTTGGCTGAAATTGACTATTGAGCCAAGGAAATAAAACAATCCCTCATAACTTTTGAATGATTCAAAAAGATCTATTAAAGCCTTGGTTGTTAGTTGTTCATGGTACTTGGTAGCAATCTAAAATTAAAATTAAAGTGAGTAGTGATAAAAGACTTCTATATTATCATTTAAAAAGAATCTGAAAATATGCCAACAATTTATGTTTGTACTTCGTTAGGATACAACACATAATTTTGAGATGCCATACAGTAGGATGATTATGAACATATTTCATAAAACCTCAACAAAAAATGAGCATCTTAAAATAGAAATGTGCCCTCTAAAAGATTTAGAGTTATAAATGATTTAAGTTTGTAAAAATCATTTGTCTTAAGATTATTAATTAATTCTTACCATGAAATTTGAAAAATAATTATTTTTTTAAAAGATTTCATATAAAAAGTTGTTTTAAATGGTGAAAATTTAATTTGGTTTGATAAAGATTAATTCCTTAAATTATCTCTCAGACCTAGGGTTATTAAATATATAATAATTCACATTTTCACATGTCCAGTACTGGTTTTATAGCATCTGAGCAGAAAAAAATTAATGTATTACCTGAACACATATATTCAAGTTCTGCCGAATATTTGCAGTTAGCATGGCTTTCAAACATTCAAGTGAATCTTCAACAGAAAGGGTACCAAAGTATCCCACAAGCCAATCAGGGCCAAGGAGGTGAGTGTGAACAACAGCTCGTTTAATATCGTAAAGATCTAAATAAAAACAATTGGAATTAATTATATTTAACTATGGAATTTGAAATGACTAAAAAAAACAAATTTTAACCTGTGTAATGTTCCAACGCTCTCTGGAGTAAACCAGCCTTCTCACAAAGCTGGGCAATGTGGGCTCTATCATAATGTGTAAACATTTGGTTCCCAAGTATAGCATCAGCAACCTGAATATTGAAAGATTTGGTATCATCACATAATTATTTATTTTACAAAAAAACAAATAAAATTATATTAAAAAAGTAGTACTTATTGAATATGATGGACAACTTTTTGAAAAAAAATTTATACCTGAGGTGCAGAAATCAAATTCATTTCAAGTAGCCTGGTCTGTAATGGACCTTCTGAAGGCCGATTATTCTTAAGGGCATCTAAAAGAAAAGCAGTGCACTGCTGCACCATATTTTGTTCCATAAGTATATCAACAATCTAAAAAAAAAAAAAAAAAAAAAAAAAAAAAAGATTAGTAAGACAATAATAATATATTAGAAATATATTTTAATATTAATAATATTATTTCATAAGCCATACAGGATGACATCAGATAGATTACCATTTTTTAATCAACAGAGATTAAGGGTCAGTGTGGACAGTAAAGCACACCATGGATTTATCTAATCAAATAAATATTTTTCATAAATGAAACTTTATTAAACATATAATGTTAAAAGATAGAACCAGAAACATAAACAATTGCTTGGTGATTTGACTGAGCTAACTCTGTAAACTTCTACTTAATTAAGTTATTGCTGATTAGGAATCCAAGAAAGTGATAAAGAATTAATGAAAAGAAGAATATGCTGGTCACAATCTAATTCAGTAATTATATTATTTACAAATGTAAATGATATTAACTAGGCTTATACTAATCCAAATTGAGGACATCCAAGAAAATATCAATAGAAAAAGTTAAATTGTTTTAATAAACAATTGTATACTTTTTTTTATCATTAATTATTTATAAAATTATAACTACCTGGTTTATATCAGCCAGTGGTTCTTCATCTTGAACAAGCATTTGAGCAAAGCTAACACCTTGATCAGGATTAACACGCATTACATTTCGGAGCAGGAAAATGTAGTCAGGAGAATAACCTACTTTTTTTGCATATAGTACAATCTTCTGGAATTGTCCAGTTTCAGCAAAGCATTGTATAACCTATAAAATACATCAATAAGTTGAGACATACATTGTGTATCAAAAATGGCATAAGTTTTTTAAAATACAAACATAGTTCACAACACTATTTTAAATTTATTGTCAATACTTTATCCTTGTTGAATGTTTACTATCTGGCAGATGATATGAGTTTCTTGTTGGAATAATTGTACAGCCCTATAACATATCAAATACTTTTATTCGAGATGGAGTATTGAGTAGATAAGATCACATCTATCCCAACCAACTATAGTCTCTCCCCATAACCATCCCAACCAACTATAGTCTCTCCCCACTACTTCTATTAACTATTCAGTGTTACAAATCACTCTCAATATGGCAGTGTGTCTTATCTGTAAACGTAATGTATCAAGAGACAGCGCTCATATGTTCTTCATGCAGAATGATTTATCACATTAAATGCGCAAATGTCCATGAATCAGATCTCATGCAAATGAAGAAAAAATGGATATGCAGTCACTGTGAGTTTTCATTTGAGTCCCATGTAACAAACATATATTCAGTAATTCCCAGTAAAAATATGGAGGACAATACAGCAGCCATATTAGGAGAGTTTAACTAAACAAAGAAATGAAGAAATAAAAATAAACCTTAGGCACAAAGGTGGATATTGGCTTCAAAAACCATGAACGGCTAAAAAAAAAAAAATGGAAGAGAGGGCCCAAAAACAAGATCAGTTAATTTAGAAATTATTAACTATGAATGTTAGCTTAAAAAATCAACAGAATAATATGGAGGTTAGGCTTAATCATGCAGAGCAGACCCAACTTTCTCACTCAATAGAGATCAGATCAGAGGAATCCCAGTAAAATCTAGAGAATCCCCTGAGGGAATTGTTTGCTCTATCGGAGCCACCTTGAGCTCAGTTGAGGACCTCGATAAAGTATATAGAAAAAGAACTATTGGAGAGAATGGCGGACCACCCTCTGTTGTTGCGTGTTTTGTTCACCAGACAGTCCAGGATGAGGTGATTCGTCTTCGCTAAGTGAAAAAAACTTTTGCCACTATGCACCTCGGCTGGGATAATAAACACAGGATTTATATGCAGAGGAAATGACGGCCTCGAAGAGGCACCTTTACTGGTTGGCGGGTCCATTGTCAATGAGATGACGTCCAGTCAGCAATAATCATCACCACAACGTGGAGGACTAGAAGATGTTTTAATGAGACAAACTTTATGTTCCCATTTATTTAGTCTATTTTTACTTTATTCTTGGTAAAAAAAATTCTCTGGTTTTCTCATACTGTTGTTACACATGTGTCTTTGCTTCCTGTATTTTAGCACATTCATGCTGGCGCACAGGTGGGTCACACTTGATTATTCCGTGAGGTGGAGTGCATTCGAGACCTGAAACTGTTGTAATATCGCATTAAACACGTTAGAACTTGCAACAGTGTTGCCCTGCCTCAAGTGAAAAAAAAACGTAGATATTTGCCCTGACGTGAACGTGTTAAATAATAATAACTCTCTTCTTTCCTTAAGTGTCTAATATTATACTATCCTGTCATGTTAACTCCCAATTCCTTCAGGTGCACTTTGACGAATTTCTCGAGTCATCATATTATTGTCATATCTGAAACTTGGGTTGAAACCTTATACCCTTAATTCCCTTGTATCCATTCCCAACTATACTCTCATTCGCCATGATCGAGAGGACAGAACTTGTAGAGGCGTCAATGTTTTTGTTCATGATGTTTGAGAGTTAAAATCCTCCTCTCCAGACACTCATATCGACTATCTATCTATTCCTGGAAATTTTTTAAGATGCCTTTACTTTTATACCGAGTCATATGTAATCCTCCTCAGATCAGGTATGATTCCACCTTCGAATCCTCCCTGTTTACCTACATACCCATGTATGCATGCTATATTAAGCAGGAATCTCAGCACCAATTTTTTGTCTGATTCTCTGGATCAATTACTGACAAACATCCTTCATTCCATATACCTAATTATTGTCCCTTTTCAACCCACCTGTCACACACAATTTTCCAGCACATGGCTAGATCTCTACATTATTGATTCCTCCGATAAATTAGGCTCCTCATCTCAGCACCCTCTACCTTTTATTTCGGATCACCATTTCATCAATATCTCCTATAATATTCAAGCTCCACAAATAACTCCTAAGAAAGCCACCTGGGGAAATCTTGACTCCTTAACCGCCAAAAAGATATATCCATGACTCAATTCATAATCCCAATCCCTGAAACCTATCTGCTCTTCCTCATCCATTGATGAAATATATATAATGTAATAACTGCCAACAATTATTCTGCTTTCAAGTCCCTTTGAAACCTTAACCAATCTTCCTTATGCAGTGTGAAAGCTAATTTTTTCCATGATAGTTTGGCGGATTGTCAGAGAGGCTTGAGATAAGGCTGAAGAGACTAATTCATTAGATTTATATTTGGGATTCCCAAGCGCTCTCATGCCTCCACTTGGTATACTGAGTTGAAGTGGCTCCACCCGAAACCTTTCTTTATCAATCCTTCAGAACCAAAAAACCACTATATTTACATGTCCATGCCACTCTCATCTGTCCACTCTATCAACACAAGATCCCAGCCCTTGAACTTGTTCATCCCTCGCACAGAACTGTTTCCTTTAAGATATCCTTCATCATTTACAATAATTCATTTTGGAATTCTTTATCTATGTCCATTCACACATTCCAATCCTTAACTTCCTTTAAGCATTAGCTATTTATCCATTTCCTTTAGAATCAAAGCATTAGATATTTATCCATCTCCTTTAAAATCAATCTACCATATCTTTTTAAGTTTGACTATTTGGCATCACTATTATTATTTTTTATTCAATTTTTATCTTAATTTATTCCTGCTTAAATATATGTTTTTTTATTAGTAATTCTTTAAGGTAGCAATACTATTTTTGAACATAGGTATGTAAATTCATAATATGTAATATAACTTGGTATTTATTATATATAAAAATGATAAATATATGCATAACAGCTGGTAACAAAGCTTAAGCCTCCTTCAAAGAATTACAGGAATGACACAAGATTTATTGCATGCATAGGGGACTAAATTAAGGTAAATGAAGTAAGAAAATCACATAATTATTCTTTTTGTTTATTTATTTAACGTCCCTTTATGCTGCTGTGGCCAATTGGACGAAAATTCTTGTTATCTGCCACCGTTACTATACACTAACTGACCACCCCCTTTGCTAATATCTTTCAGCCATTACACAGTACCGTTCACCTTATCTCATCACATACAGCTGTAAATGTATTATTTAACTTGATTGAGAGTGTATGGTCAACTATAGAGATGATAATAGGAAGAAATAATCAGAGTCAGCCTAGTAAACAATTTAATGTTCCTAATAACCTTTCTAATGTAATAAACATCCTAAATGAGTTTATGCTTGGCATGGTTCATTACTGCCCTGATGGTGGCTCATGTGTTTGAGCTGAAATGTCGGAAACATCAAGAAATTGAATACTAGACTGCCTCCTGATTATTTCTACCTATTATTATATTATCTAACATAGAACTATTTAGAATGTCATTTTAAATCCTAATAGTCATATTGTGAAAAAAGTGGAAAAAACAGAATGCTTTATTTCTTTTATCCTTATAGGCACAGGGATAAGTGGCTGTGTGGCTAGCACACTAGTCTACCACATCAAAGGTTGTGAGCTCAAATCCCAGTCCCATTAGCATCTCATCTGGCAAGAATGAAGGATATTATTTTGCTTACCAAGAAGACCCTCACAGAGGACATGAAGATTGGAGAGGATGGAACTGAGGTGGATTAAGGTTGTTACAGAAGATGCAAGAAACTTATTCAATGTTTAAGGCTACATAAACGCTATGCAGGATAAAGCCTGACGGTGAGGCTATTAGAGGTAGCCCAGTCCTGACAGGTTGTTGTGCTGGATGATGATGAGAATTTGGGCAGTTCGATTCAAATGGAAGAGGAGGAAATTCTAATTAAAGATTTTTTTTTATAGATTAAAAATGCAAAAACCCAGAAGTATGGAAGGGCCAGAGCTCTTTACAGATGACTGTTGGGATAATGATTTCCTCTCTCATATTTTTCTCTTAAGAAGACACTGGGAGCAGAACATTAGGCAGACCACAATAAAGCGGTTGCCCAAAACTTGGGAAAAACCAGGGAGCCATGGTCTTTGCCTAAACAACTTATTCCACAGCGGTTTGGCTAGGAACAGAACAAATCCCGACTGGTAATGACCCTAAGACCCTATATGGGTTGTAAAGGTACAGGTTTAAAGTTAGACATTGGGAGGGCAGATGAACTAAATAACATTGATAGATAATTAATGGTGAAACAGACGTCAACTTAGGATGTAACCACAAAAGATTTTATAAATCATAAGCTATTACATATATATAGTAATATTTTGTAAAAAATTATCAATACATAATATATTAAAATTGTATTATTTGACCTAAAAATTAGTTGGATAAATATATAATGAGATATATTTAATAAGATGTCAAACATTTAAAAATTAAAGTAACAATACCTTGTTTGGAACATTAGCTCTTAAATAAACAGAGAGTGCAAGAGTTGGGTCTGTTTGTTTTACTAGATCTCCGAGTTCTTCAGAGCACTCTAGTTTATCTTCTTTCAGCCATTTTTCCATTAACTGTTTTCTTCCTTGAGCCAGAACAGGTCTGCATAATTCTAAGGATTCATACTTGTTCAATTGACCCTGGGAAAAAAAAATAAAGGAAGGAATATTAACATAGTTAATCAAAGGAAAAAAGCGTGGAAAAATAGCAATAGTAAAATAAAAAATATCTAGGAACAAAATTAATAAAGAACATAAATTAATAATTATTACTACCAACCTAATCATTTTTAAAAGAAATAATAAAATAACTGATTAAAAACCAGAAACTGAACATCCAAGTAATGGTGCACCCTAAATAACATCTTGATGTGAAAATCAATGACAAAAAGACGAAACAATTACTATAATTTTTAAATTAGACAAATCAGCATAAAATATAAATAGAACAACTACATCTGTCATGTGTGGTGAATAGGACTTCAAATGAAACAGTTGATTTTTTTTTTCAATAGACATAAAAAACAAAACAAAAAAAAAAACATTTTTACTCCATACAAACACACCCTTCAAAAACTGTTGTATAATATGCTTAAATTATCTCTAAAATGTTGATGCTATTTGACACAACTGCAAAAATCTCCGAGATCCAAAAAGTCCTATTCATTTTAAAAAAAATGTTTTATGGATATGCGGAAATTTTCTTTATCATTTCAACATTCAATTCATTATTACTTAGTTACTTAAATCAGCCCCTCTCCCCTTTCCATCCAATGAAAGTAAAAGCATGTTTATAACAGATTTCTAACAGTAAATTGTTATACTAAATTTTACAGAAAGAGAGCAATATATCAATCACTAATGTGTTTTAATTAGACTTTCAGATTTAAAATGATTCGAATAAAAACATAAAATTTCCAGCTAAACAGTTGTTTTTAGATATGAGAACTTTCCAAAAATAATTAATAAAGCAATTAAAACAAAACCATAGGAACTCAGTACCAGTCAGTGATATCACATTGAAAACATTACTTGAAATTAATAAATTAAAATAAAAAGTAGAGTAAGTGCAGCAATACCATGAAATATATATGAAATATAGGTCACAGTGTCATTAATGGAAACTGGAAAATGAATATATAAATTAACATTTCCTTACCTGATCAAGCAAAATTCCAAAATATTGCAAAAGAGGTGATGTTTGCCCTTGCGGATTTGGTATTTGTTGGAACTGCTGAATGGTTTGTGGGGTTCTCAGTATTCCCTTGGGAGCATTGGCTGCCACCTAAAGAAAAAAATACAATAAAAGAACGAGAAAGATCAAATTGTACAATGAGCATTTCTTTAACTTTCAGAACACTTAAAACAAATCTAATTTATAACATTTATTAATTAATAAAAGTCATTGTTTCCCAATGAAATAAATTTATAGTTCAGAAGAGTAAATGTACGTATGTATATGTATATATAGTTGTAAAATAAGTTAGTAGAGCTTTTCAATATTTCAATTTAATCCTCAGTGTTTAAAAAATCAAGTTTACTTGGTCCATAATGTTTACATATTCTAAAAAAAGGATTAGTTAAGGTGCTTTTATGCATTAGTTTCAACCTAGATTCCTTATCTTCAAGTGGTATTTTGCTTGCTCAAAATGGAAGAGAAAAAAAGTTGTTTTCGCCATTTAATGTTTTTTATTATTTCCGAACATGAAAATCTGCTGCAGAGAAGGTTAACAAATTTTTCAGTGTGTATGGTGATGATGCTGTAGGAGAAAGCATTATCTAAAATTAGTTTACTTGGTTCAGAACCAGAAATTTGGACTTGGAAGACAAAAAGCACCATTCTAGGAGAGATTAAAAAAATTATCTCTAAGATGGCAAGATGTTATAGATCAAAATGGGTCATATATAATGAATTAAAAATATTCAAAAGAATCTGAATTGAAATCACCATTAAAAAATGCTACAAACTTATATTAAAACCCAATAATTATATATACACACACATACATACATATGCATATTTTTTTTTTTTTATCTGATGGCACAACGGACCATGTACTCCTCGGTAGTACTATGCAGACTACTCCAAAGGCACACCCTAATTCTCAATGATTGGTAATAGGGTAGGGTCATAAATTACCCAGTGGATGGCTGTGAGTGAATCCTCTTTTGATTATTATCTCGTAAAGTCTGGTTGGGACTGCCATTAAAATTCACAACCTTCAGCTTGCTAGTTCAGCAAGCAAGTCACTCAATAGCAATGATTCTCTTCCCTCCCAATATATTTATTTCAAAATACCTATAATTTTAACATGGTAAATCATCTGTTCACCATGATAATTTTAATTTATTTTCAATTTCCTCCTTATGTAGAATCCTAATAAACTACATTAAAATTTATAAACCCTTTGAGACTTAGTACAGTAAATTCAAAGACATTCATCCCAGCCAGTCTAAGTACACACAACAAGCAGAGCACATAAAAATATTATTACAGCAAGGAAAATGGGGGAGGGGGGGGGGGAGAAACTAAGATCAAGTTAACTTAAGAGTCCTAGAGTTTAGCAATGTTCCGAGTTGGACTCCTACATCTAGATTTATTTATTGTAAAATAGAATTTTTTGTCTGGCTACTAAATACCAATCCTACTCTGAAGTAAAGTCTTCTAAGCATATCAATGGCATATATATAGCCCTGAATCTAAGTAACAAGATGTCATTTAGCAGATATTGTCCATCTATTTTTTAATACATGTCTTAATTAAATCCATGCAAAAATTGATTATATGAGACTTCCCAACCATGGTAATAGGAATATTTCTTAAAGAATAAAAATGTTAAAAATGGTTTTTGCAACCTCTCTATCAAAGTTACCTTCTATGATTCTATGAAACCACGTAAATTAAATGGAATTTTCCCGATGCATGTTGAATTAAGGTTGTTAATGTGGGATTTAAACATTTAAGTAACATATAGCAATAAAATCAGCCAGTGAATTATTTTCAGGGTAATTATTAAAACTATAGAATATTTATCACGTTAATTGACAATTCTTTATAATTACCATCTTTTTATTGCAAATATCTCGACTGATTGAGCCTATTTAGTTGCATGCTTTCATCATAGCCAAGAAAAACTATATAGCAGTATAATTGAAAGATAAAAGAATAAAAGATGGAAAAAAATACAGAATACACATTTACAAATTTTCATAGGTGGGAATATGTAAAAATAAAATATTATTATCTAGAATATAACCATAAAATTATAGAATTTCTAATATATATAAAGTAAAGGAATCATGAAAAATGTAAAAGTAATGGTAATTGTTAATCACTATTAAACAGAAGGAAGGAATGGCATTGTTTATTGGATAAAGCACTCATCTAAAGAAAAAATCTCCGGGTCCTAGATTCAAACCCTGGCAAGGGCAGAATTATTTAGTAGTTATTTCAGCCGTGGATCAACCCTGGGGTATGGAGACCTTTCTGGGGCACACCCAGCCTCTATTAAGTGGGTTATTGGAGAAAAAACGTGGTAGCTAATCTTTATAAGTAGTGAACACAAGACTCTTCCTAGATTGAAGAGGTACAGGTTACATTAAATAGAAGGAGATATATACAAATAAAAAGATAAGTGACTGTAGTAATGTCATATGTAATGTTGTAATGTCATAACAAAAGATAGTTAAAAAGAAGAGAAATAAAGAAACGAAAGAAACTTATCAAAACGAATTGTTAGCATCAGACAAAAATTAAATATTAAGTTAAAATTACTTTAGCAGCCTCAGCATACTGCCCATTCTGGAAAAGCATATTGAATTTTTTAACAAACAAATCTTCAGCTCCAGCTAGATTATTTCTAACTGCCATGCGTAAGGCTAGATCTGGATTTTGTAATATATTATTGATATATGGGATTATGTGGTCCTCTTCAACACTCACTGATAACACCTAAAAAGAAATAATCATTAAATTATAACATTTTTCAATATTATTTGGACATAAAATTAGTAAATATACAAAAAACTCTTAGACTCATTATTTTTAATAGGGGTGGGCATAATCGAATGATCGGACTTCAATGATTTCAATAATCAAATGACTGATGTATTCCGAAAGACAATATGGTACAATTTTCCCCTCTATGATTATTGATCTTAGGTGCAATATGCATATAAGTTAAATGATGAGCAAAAAAAAATACCACAAGCCCATCCCTACCTCTTAGTCAAGTTTTGCCATCAGAGGACAGAAAAATCTTGCTTCTTCCACCAATACTTTTTATGGTGTCAAAGCAACTCCCTACCATGTTAATGATGAGTTCCCTTGTATGATTTAAGCAACAAAGCTCATTGAAAAAATTTCAACTCCTAGTGTACCAGATTTGAAAAGATAGTATCGCTGATATAATTTTAGATACACTTAATGATTCGTCCGATTAGCCATAGTAGCATAAAGTGACGTTAAATAAATAAACAAACAAACACCTAATGATTTAGTGCTGAGGTCAAGAAGAGCTATAACTTTTTTTTTTTAATATCTAATCTTATTAAATAAGTGAGCGCAAAGTAGTAAACACTTTGGCTCAAAGATTTCAACCTTCTTTATGTAAAACTCGACTCAGCTGTTGGAAAGAAATTTGTCATTTTATTATATAAACCCTTAGTGAGAAAAGATATAATATAAGATATATAACTGCAAAGAAAACCTTCAGTTCAGTTGAAAGATATAATTCCACTTCAAAGCAAACCTTCAGTTCAGTTGTTTTGAATGGATTTTACCTTACCTCATTAATTTATATCAGTTTCATACATTACATTTTGGTGGTTTTTATATTTAAAAAAAATGTTAGTATGTTTTGCCTTTATAATGATTATTTAACAATTGTGTGCAATGTCAGATAGATGTATACTACAAATAAAGTTTCTTTGAAGATGTTTCAGCAGTTATTCAACTTCAATTCAATTCAATTCAATTTTAGGTATATTCAAATATTATTAACTGATTTATCATTTAAAAAACTATCATACAGGCTACAGATTTATTTAATAAAAGATAAATTGACTGAATATTAGAAGCAATATAAATATAATACATGTTTAAATCATAGTAAACTTCTATACGTCATTTTCCTTTTCTTACTGTTAAACAATTAATCAATGACATCTTCCACCTTTATTCAAATTACTTTTCTTCTTGCAGGGCTGATAGATAAATATTTTAGTCATCATCCATTTGCCAATTACTCACCTTTATAATTTATAGGTCACGAGACTATGACTAAAACTGTAGATTGATATCCTTCAACATTAATAATCGAAAGGAAGAATTCAGCTCCTGTTTCTCCTCAAATATTTATTTTTAGAAACATACTTAAAAATGTATGCCTGATTGTTAAATTAATTGTTGCCTTAGTTTATTTATTATATAACATAAATAAGTTGACTCGTTTTACAAATCTGCTCAAGAGAAAATAATATTACATTGTGAAATTATGAACTTCCACCAAAGTAAAATAGTAATGAGTATTCTATCAATATCTTTAAATAAATATACATAAACACAGAATATCTTATTTAATTAACAGAATAAGGATTAGATGAACAAACCATATAAAAAAAACAAAATTAAAAAAAAACTGTATTTATCAAATATAAATAAATCATTAAAATATAACAAAGATATAAACTTTATAGAGTATTTTGATAATTGCATGTAAATTAACTTCACTAGTTCATTTCCACATAAAAAAAAATAAAAATAAAAAAAGCTTTTATATTAAATCATTATCATTATTCTCTCTCTCCCTCTCTCTCTCTCTCTCTCTCTCTCTCTCTCTCTCTCTCTCTCTCTCTCTATATATATATATATATATTATATATATATATATATAATATATATATATATATATATATATCATTAAATAAAACAGAACTGATAATTATGCCTGAATCTGAAATTTTAATGTAAATTATCAATTTCACTAATTCACTTCACTTCCACAAAAATTTAAGATATCTCTTCATTTTAAACCACTGAATATTCCTTCGGGCAACAGTATAACAAATTGTATAAAATAAATCCAGTGAATACTAAATTAATTAATTTTATTCACATTAAAATCTACACATAAACGGTGTAAGTCAACATTCACAGACACAATTGAAACAAAATAACCCTTTAACAAGAGCTGGAGGTTACGAAAGTAAAGAAAAAATACTGATAATAGATGTAATGGCAGCTGATAAGAGTGGGAACATGGCCGAGCGGTGCCCGATTATAGGATAATTCGAATTACAGACCGAATGATAATCGTCTTCACTAGGCGATGATCTTTCGATTACGAGAACGAATGACGATTAATTCGAAGTGTGCATAATCGGCTAAGCTCGATTGATCATTCGATTACGAGACCGAATGACAATTAATTCAAAATGCGCATAACGGGCTGGGCTCAAGTGATCATTCGATTACGAGAACGAATGACGATTATTCGAAGTGCGCATAATCGGCCTGAGTCCCAGTGATCATTTGATTATTAGTTTGAAGGATCATTCGAACTATCGTGGGGTAGAACGAGTGATCGCTTGAAGCGCTATCTTAAGCTTGTTGCTGAGAAGCTGCATAAGCACTGCTAGATAGCATTACCGAGACTTAAAATTCACTATTTTCTAAAAAATCTGTTTATAATTTTATTTAATAAGAGTTATTTGGATTCAGTTCTATCGAATATATATTGATTCCCTCCTCCATGTTTTGTGTTGAGTTCGAATGATCATTCGTTTCTCCAGGCCGATTAATTCGATAATCGATTAATTTGAATGATTGGAATAATCGAATGATCTGATAATCATCATTTGATTATGCCCACCCCTAATTTTTAAGATATTGAGGGACTAAAGCAATCAGAATGTTGAAACTATATAATAGAGTTTTCAGATAAATATGATTGGGGGGGGGGGAATCCCTCAAGATATAAATAATAAAACACCCAATAAAAAGTAACAGCTTAAAAAAAAATTAATCTCTACCTTGCAAGATAATTGACTTTTCAGACATCATTAATGAAGCATGTTTATATGCCACTCAATACATTTTGTTTAAACTAATTAATATCCAAACCAGTTAACTGATTATAACAAATTTAATTTCAAATAAAAATAAATCTTTTAACTGCACCTTGCGGGAGTACCAGTCGGACCACAAAGCAACTTTATATTCAGGAAAGGATAGAGAATAACTGGTCCAAAAATCATTTAAATAAAAAATGTCGAGCGGCAAGGTCTGGACAATTTCGAATGGATTGACCTATATGTTAGTCTAAAGGAACTGGTTGTGAAGGATAATAAAGAATTTATTTATTTAAAAAAAAAAAATAATAATATGACTTGCAAGAAAAATGCTCCCACGGAACCTCCCCTAGAAGAAAGTATGGTGGAACATAGAATGTGAAAATATCATTTGGGAAAGGAAGCATGGAAGTCATGGAACCAGCACAAAACCTAGAAAAATCTAGAGGAATATAACAAGGTAACAAACGAAACACATAAGATAATGAGAACATCAAGATGAAAATTTCACAACAAACAACTTACAGAAATAGGGCAAATTTCAATAGGGACGATAATAGACTCTTTTACAAGGCATTCAATAGGAAAATTACAAAAGTACACTCCCCCAGTACTGGACTGGTAATGCAGAGAAAGTATGGATCTCTGGCCCTAAACAATGAAGAAAACTGAAATTCTAGCAGAATATTTCGAAAACCTCCTTAACTGTGAAAAACCTCATGAGAAATTAGAGATAGAGAAAAACACCCCCACAAAACATA
The DNA here is from genome assembly GCA_023052935.1 of Piezodorus guildinii. Lineage (NCBI taxonomy): Eukaryota > Metazoa > Arthropoda > Insecta > Hemiptera > Pentatomidae > Piezodorus > Piezodorus guildinii. The sequence goes on along the minus strand of CM041295.1, from coordinate 106,990,223 downwards.
GATTCAGACCTAACGGATAAAGATGAAATAGAGGAAGTAATGAAATCACTTTAAGATAATACCACGATATTCTGCATTCTGGCAGAAATGTGGAAGTCATCATGGAAATGCTTATGGAAGAACGGAAAACTGCCTTAATACACCCTTTACATAAAAAAGGGTCCAAAACCAATGTTAATTAATAACTATAGAGGAATCTTACTACTATCAATTACGTATAAGATCTTCTAAAGTTCTACTGAATAGATTGGAACCTAAAATAGACCAAAAAATAGGAGAGTTCCAAGGGGGGGAGGGGGGGGGGTTAAAAAAAGAAGGTCCTGTCAGGAACAAATTATAAGCCTTAAATTGCTCATAAAATATTAACTACACTACCAGAAGTAAAAATCTTTACATTTTCTTTGTAGACTTTAAAAAGGCCTACGATTATGTGGATAGGGAAACCTCACTGGAAATCCTAAAAGAATATGAAGTAGACCAGAAAACCATAAATCTGATATCACTGACTGACAGATTTAAAGTCTAAAGTGAAATTTCAGGTTTTATAAGCAAACCTTTTCAGATAAAAACAGGGCTAAGACAAGGTGACGGCCTGTCTCCCATACTTTTCAACATAATGGATAAAATCATGAAGGAATTCTGAAAAAAAAAAATAGCTCAGGTGCCAGAGTAGGGAACAAAAGCAATCATACAAAAGTGAGTTATTTGGCATTAGCAGATGATCTCGCACTTTTTGGGAGTATCAGAAGAAGAGGCTATTAGTCAAATAAATATCCTACAAACATCAGCAGCAAAAACAGGTCTAAAAATATCATAGGAAAAAACAGAGCACATGAATACGGAAATAAATTTCAGGAAAAAAGCAGTTAAAACTAAATATAGAAAAATAGAAGTGACAATTGACATTCAAAAGTACATTTCTTCAAATGCAAAGTTAAGGTATTACAATGTTGTGATAAGGGGGCCTGTGATTTTATATGGAATGGAGACCAAATCCTTACCCAACATGGAACCTGCTAAGATTAGAAAGGGGGGTCTTAAGAAACAACTATGGACCCAGGAAAACACAAGAAGGTTACAGGCGAAGATCTAAAAAAAAGATATCTACAAATAAATCAAAGACCTGAAAACCGATAGGAATCAAAAGATTGGACAAAAAGATCTTTAACAAGATTTTAAGCATTAAAAGCATGGGAAGATGCCTACCCAACTTAGAAGCTGCAAAGAATAGAGAGGAGGGTCTTAAGAAAAATCTATGGGCCCGGGAAAACACAAGAAGGTTACAGGGGAAGATCTAAAAAATAGGTCTACAGACAAATCAAAGACCTGGAAACCGTGATAGGAATCAGAATATTGAAAAAAAGATCTTGAACAAAATTTTAAGCATTAAAAGCATGGGAAGATACACAAAGAAAATAAGAGAAGAATTAAAGAAACTTCAAATTTCAGAAGCAGACAGAAAAACACTAAAAAATCTTACTAATAATGGAAGAGAAGAATAGAGTGGTCCAAAGAAAGAAAATCAATAAGCCTAAATAATGATATTCACATGGTCCTTAGTGGCCGATGTGATTAAAGAAAAATAAAATAAATAATTTAAAATATCATTATTTAAGTTAATTTTGAACTTTTTTAAGAAATTACTTAAACTTCATCTACAATGGTTATTTCAGTTTTTCAATAAATACGACCAATTTCAGTAATTATAAACAATTATTATATTGTCACTTATAATCTCAATTACCTTTTCTATTACATTATAAAGCAGTATAAAAATTAATTAATATTATTTGCTACTTACAGTTGAGAATCAAATAAAGGAGGAACAAACAGGCTTTCATCTAAAGTAAGTGAGACTTAAGACCTCATCTTTGTACAAAGAATGTAGAAAAAGCATAGCAAAAAGAGAAGTATATTTAAACATCATTTCTTGATCTTAAGGCAACATTTGACACAGTAAAAAAAAATTAAAAAAAAAAAAAAAAAAAATATATATATATATATATATATATATATATATATATATAATATATATATATATATAAAAGATGCTTTGAATTTCAAAAAATGTTTAAAGGATCTTATAAGAGCCATTACAATGGCCTATCTGATAGCAAAAAGAAAAGTGAGTATCAATGAAAAGGAGCTGAGCATCTCCTCATAGATAGGGGTGTGAAGCAGATTCACTCTATTCTAGTTTTTCATATTTATGAACCAAATCCTTAAAATTTATAAGTATCATACTGCTTAGATAATAGTCAGCCAATATTATTAACAATATGGATATGGCGTATTGTTGTACGTGAATATTGTACTGATGGTAGATGTAAAAAACAAGCTTTGACTAGCTCTGGCAAAAGGACAGGAAAAGCACCTCAGTTAGCAAAGGAACAATCATCAACACCTTCTAAAGTAAGGTCTAGGTTATATTAAGAGATGACCATCTAAGCTGTAATGGGGAAGGGGGAGGGGAGTACTTAAAGTTAAGCAGAAATTTACCTATTAGAGGACAGCCATCAGCAATACTAGAAAGATTGGTCCAAAATTAGTACATAGGATATATAAAGCCAAATAGGTCTATAACTATATCAGCAATAGCATATGCATATAGGGGAGCCTGTGGCTGAGTGGCTAGCGCGCTAGTCTCTCATGCCACAGGTTCTGAGTTCAAATCCCAGCCCCGGCCAGGCTTTTATAAGGATGTAAAAAAATGTGGATTCACTCACAATCTCTCCCCCGGGAATGTGAGACCCGTCAGCCAAAGGGTGGCCACTCACAAAATTAGTGGTAGGGAGTGATGACCCTACACTAAAACTTGCATCATGAAACGTGAGTGTAAACTCGCAGGAGTTTACACCACGAGGCCCAGGGCCTACACGGCCTATCGCGCCACTGGAAGAAGACATATGCATATAAAAAGTTGTTGGAAAGGAAACCAAAAGTGCTTATAGAAGTAGTGTACTTTTCAACCCTCACCTACAAAAGTAAAAATTTGGTTATGTTGGACAAGCAAGTCAGTCAGGTTATGTAAAATGTAAGCTCGTCACATTATGAGGAGCTGTGAAGGTATCTCAGAATTTCCAACCAGCACATTCAGTGGATAAGAGGGAAAAGAGAGGCATGGCTGTATTGAATAGAGACCCCTCAATGCTAGCAATGGTGTGCAGAGGAATACAAATATTTGTTTGGACATGTATAATTAATATATAATTACTTTTTGTATTTATTTGTGATATTCATACGAATTGTTTTATTTCAAAACAGCATTCAATCTTTTTTTCTTTAAATTGAGTCATTACAGTAAATGCGGGTCTGTAAGCTACCATCCATTAAGAAACTAGTCAGTTGCTGAAATAGACAGCGATGAAGTGATGGTACACTGTAATACTCAAAGTGATTTATAGACTTACTTTTAACATTCACAAAATAAAAATAAAATAATAACGCCTAATCCTATGTTAATATTTATTCATTAAATATTACCTGGCCTTTTCTATTCACCCCAATGATACCTCCAGTTGATTCATGAGGTGCAGTGACAAATATAGTATCAATGCTAATACGATTCATGTAAATGCATGTAGCTGTTTCCAAATCATACAGATGAATATATCCATACTTTGTTATTAGATAGATTACATCATACTTAGAGCTAACCTAAAATAAACATAACGAACATAGAAGTAATTTATTATGTACGTGCAAATGATATTAAACATAAATTTATAATTAACACACACAAAAAAAGGATAATACTTAGTTTAAAAATACAACAATTAATTGGAAAAAATCATATATAGAATATGATATAGAAATCTGAAATACATTTTTTTTTAATCTTCAAAAGGATTTAAACCCTTTCTTAGACCAATTTATCTGGGGATTGACACCTTTACCAATTCCTGAAGAAGACAGGATGTTTTTTTAATTATTATTATTAATTTGCTGTTGTGTTCTTCCTTAATAAATTTAAGGCAAAAAGAACATGCCATAATACATCCTACCAATTTATTTTAACCAAAGTGGGAACAACACATAAATTCATTTAGTGGGACCAACATAAAATAATTTTTAATCCATTCACAACAAATTCAGCCCCTTTGCCTCAGGTTACTAAGGTAACACACCTTAAAAGTCTCCACCACACCAATAAAGCTTGGCTACAATAAATAAATTACTCATTATTACTTGTAAACCAACATCTTCTGATCCCAGAAATAAAAAATTGTTCTCCAGATTTATAGTTAAAGTCTACAAATACTAAATAAATAAATATTGAAAAACTAAATTACATAAATTATAAAATTGATAAATTGCTGACTTTTATTCCTAGATAATGAAAAATACAAGATACAAACCTGCATAGCAACTGGAAAATCATTTTGGGCTTCTACCGGAAAAAATACATCAACTGCTTTTTTAGCGAATGGCTGGTTTCCTGAGGGGGGCTGTCCAACCTCAATTATATGAAGCTTTAAAAAAAAAAAAAAATATTATATAAATATATATAACATTATAATAATATAAACAAATAAATGTAATTATTCAGCAAACTAATATTGTAAAATACTTCAAAAACATTCAAGAATTTAATCCAAATAACTTTCCATTAAATAATGTCGTATTATACATGCCAATAAACATTTAAATTTTTAAAATAAAGTATGGCAAAAAACAAAAGAAAAAAAGAACCTTTCCTCCTGTCGGTGTACGAACTGCAAAGCAAAACAAAGTAGATACGTCAGGGTTTCCTTCCATTTTGAACTGAGCAAATGATGCAGCATGTCCTTCAATCGGCTGTGAGCATTTGCGCTCTACTGAATATAATTGCATAGCTCCAACAACACGATTATGCTAAAATGAAATAAAAAGTAAGTATTATAATGTAATTAAGTAAACATTAAATCAAGTTTTAAAAACATAGAGCCCTTCGGACAATTCTTAATAAATTCGAGATGAGTCAAATCTTCTGTCACTTTGGTCTTACTTAATAATAAGCATTTTAACTTTAAAGTTAAGCAACATTATTCTCAATTTGATGGAAAAAATATAACAGCTTCGACTTTTTTTTGTCTTATTAACTACAGGAGTTAGAAAAGCTTTTAAACAAAAAAAAAAAAAAAAAGGAAGGTCCTTGGTGAAGCCTACTTGGCACAGGGGAAGTATAGAGAAATGCAGACACAGATATCAATATTCCAAATTGTTCTATTTGCTCCATACCAAGATCACTACCTAATAATAAGTAATACCATCATTGAAAGAGAAATACTAAGGACTAAAGTTTATTGGTTAAAAACCTAAGATTGTAATCATTAAACAAATAAGATAAGTATAAAACATATGCTAATAATCAAACACAAACATTAACGAGTAAAATATAAGCCTTTTACCTGAGCAGAGATTCCAATAAGTAAAAGCCAGGTTTGCTTGGGATCTGTTCTGTAATTTATAATTTGACAACCATTCAGGCTAGAATGTCTATCGAACATTTTCACTGGTTGAGAGTCACCTGGATGTTAAATTATATAGTTAATATAATTTTTAAAATTTTGCCAAATAAACAATTCTATAAATGCCACATCAATAGTTGGTTTTTGTTTTTTTTTCAATTTGAAGATTAACTAGTAAATTATTATTATTTTTTAAATTCAATTAATGACTTAAAATCATAAACTTGTAGAAAGGAGAAAACAGAAGGCATTTAAAGAATGCCTCATTAAAGTAAGGGTATTCAGAAATTATCAATTTAAACAAAAAAAAAAAAAAAAAATCATTAAACACACAGCTAGTATTTATTAAACATAGGGCTGTTGCTAATGATTAAACTAAAAGAAAATTCACAACACAGATAAGTTTAAATAACTTAAATAAATATATGTTAAAAATTAAAAATATTTACTACAACCTAACTAAATCTTAAAAGTACAATTCTTATTGTCATACAGCATCATTTTGGGAAGCAAAAAGGTATTTGAATGTGGAAAGAGAGGGTGCACAGCGGATGTTTGAAGGGAGAAAATTCCAAAAGCTGGTGGAACAGGCTAGAAAGGAAAGTTCACAGATTTTGGTTCTGTGAGAAGAGATATAAAGGTCGCAACGTTGGGATCTAGTTTCTAGTGAATGGATTGATGGTTTGAACTGCAGGAGATAGAAGATATAGGAAGATTGCTGGGAGTTGATGGTTTCTTATAGGAATATTCCGAGAAAATATTGTCTAGGATGTGAGAAAAAGCCATTTTGACACTTCATAAAAGCAGTACACATGACACCGCCCCGATGTACCAAAGACAAATCTTAAAGAACAGTTCATGATATGCTTCTCTCATTTCTCTAGCACCGTTAAGAGGCCACTGTACACCAGACAGCCGTAGTCAAAGTAAGGGAAAACCAGCGAGGAAACAAAGAGCTTAAGGTTGAGTTTATGAAGTGTTTAGCTTAAATTCGACCAGGTTTGGCCCAGGTACAGATCCTATCTAGGTCTTCTTGAATTTTGGCAAACGCTAATAATGACTAGGAAGAAGGAAAGGTCATCTAAGTCATCTGTGTAATTATTGTAGGAGCAGTGATGGATTGCTTCAGGGAGTTCATTTATATAGATTGGAGTTAAAAAGTAAAAGGGAAATACTTCAACCTTGGGTTACTCCTGAGGAAAGAGTTAAAGAGCTATAGGAAAAGAATTGATTTAATTTAAAGTGGAGGAGATAATGGTTCAGAGAGTCAAACAATTTAGAAAAGTCTAAGAGTATGAGTACTTACTGTTAGCTTTTTGTTGACAATTGTGGTATAGATGTCATTAGTAATTTTAACCAGAGCAGATTGAGTGGAAAAGTTGGTTCAGAAACCGGATTGTGGGGATGAGTAATTTGGATTCTTGAAGGAAATTTGAAATTTGTGATTATACTATTCTTTCTAAGGGTTTGGATCAATTAGACAAGATGGAAATTTGGTGGTGATCTTTAGGAGTTGTAGAGTTGGGGTTTTTGTTTATAGAATGAACTAAGGCTTTTTTTCATGAGGTAGGGGATACTGAGTTTAGGAGAGAAAAATTACAGATAAATAAGGCTGGTAGGATTTCCTGAAAGACACAATTATACTATTTGACAGGGAGTCCATCAAAACCAATGGACTGAGTGTGGGATTTTATTACAGTAGTGATAAGATCAGTCAGAGATATATAGGAGAAATTAAAATTGTTAAGTTGAAAGATGGAGTTGATAGATAATGAGAAGATGGTGGTGAAGAATTGTTGGAGGATACATATAAGAAGTAGAAGTTTAATTCTTCAGGTGGTATTGGAATTTCTGATGAGGAAGGTGATATGCAGAGGGAGTTTTCGAAGGATTAGCCATTATGACTTAGAGTCAGGAACTAAGGACAGGGTTTCATGAAAATATTTAGATTTCGCTTGTGTCAAGCTACAGGGTACCGGAAATGCTTGATAGTCATCTTCTAGCCTTATGCGTCTCAAGTGTCACCAGGCTGCCTCAGTCGTTTTGTAAATCTTTTGTTTCTCAAGACAACCAAGGGAATGGAAGGTACATGAGCATGGGTGTCAAGGATGTTCAGTAAATTGGGAGTGAAAATGTCTAATATTGGATCTATGGAGGAGCAGGAAAAATATAATTTCATTCCAGAGATTCAAGATCGGGTAGGATGTTTTCAGTAAGTGCGTCAAGATTACGAAAAGTTATGGTTTTAGAAAGGATATCTGGAGTTGGGATATTATAAGATATTTTTATTAGATCATGGGATGACAGAAACGGAACCAGCAATTATGAAGAGGAAAGAAAGTTCTGCGCTGAATCTGGAATCTGAATCCAACTGGATGCCAACAGCAAATGTGGTGGGTTGGAGCAACGGGTACGATAAATAGACAGAGAGAAAAGATGATTTTCCAAATAGAGGCTATCTTTGGAATGAGATATAAGGTTATTATTAATGTTGCCTGAGATTATTATGCTGTTAAAAAAAAAAAAAAAAGTATTCATAATGAGTAGATTCCAGGAATTTGTCAAAAGGCACGAAAGAAGGGCGATAGATTATAACATATAGAAGAGAATTTGCTTCTAAAGGAACTTCAATAAAAATAATCTGATAATTGGATGCTCAGTGATGGGTGAGACCTCTAAGATTCAAAACTTCAAGCTGTCGTAGACGTAAAGCTCGACGCTCCAATCTGTTAAGATGGATTAAGGAACAGTCAGGACAAGAAACAGAAGAGTAAGGGACATGGGTTTTAATCATGTATTGGAAACAGCAATGATATGATAAAAGTTACAGGTGAAATATCGAAGAAATTCATCATATTTGGCTGGTAAGGATTGGTTATTAATGTGGCAGGTGGTTAAGATACTAGATATGCAGGTGAGGTGGAAAGTACATAAGGATTAGATGGAATATGACTAACATGACAGTATAAAAAAGGCTGTATATAGAAAAAATGAAATTAATACCCCAAATGATTATCAAATGCAATCTTGAAATAAAAACAGAATTTTAGAAAAGGAATTTTTAATCAAGTTAAGTAGCAAACAATTCTTGTATATTAAACGTAAAAGTTAATTATTATATTAAAATAAATAAAATTACTAACCCTCCATGCTCCAATGATAAACAGACGTTTCAGTGACTAACGCAAGTGTATTAAGGGATATCCATTTCCAAAAAACTACTTCATCTGTCATAGTATGTGCTTTCATCTTACTTCTCATTTCGATATTAAAAATCTGCAATGTTTTCTGGGCTGCAAAAAAACAATCTAATGTATATCCTAATAAAACTTTTTTTTTTTTTTTTTTACATAAACTATGTAACTGGAACTAGTTGGGTGAGATATCAATTAAAATGTTTAAAAAAAACTTTACAGAATCAAGATAACTAAAAAAAACAACCAGCTTAGAATTAAAATTAAAAATTCATACTAAACCAATTGATTTTATTGTTAAAGAATTAATAAAATTAGGAGTTTATACATAGTTTCTTGAGAAATTCATCTATACAAATGCAAGGGTGAAATAAATATAAACGATAATCATGCTTACAACTCAGTCCAGGACTAGATAAAAGAGCTGAACGTTGATATTTGTTTTGAGAAAAATGGGGAACTGGCTCGGTTTGAACAATTTTAAGAGCTGGGATGGGAAACCTTAAACACCCTCATTATAGTTCCGATTTGTCTTTCTGCAACTATTTTTGGTTTGTACCCTTAACGAAATATCTTAGAGGAAAAACTATCAAAAAAAGGGGAAACAAATAGATTGAATCTGATTTTAAAATACAATCTTAATCCCACAGTAGGAAGAACAAGATAATTAAGCAACTAATGCTTTGACTTTTACTTATTAATATAAAGTTAAATTGAAAGCAATAAGAACTCCTGAAATCTGGTAATTTTAAAATATATATTTTGAGACATAATAACATATGAACAATTTATCCAGTAATTTATAATTGACAAAATAAATATGTCAATCGTTATCTAAAATTGAAAGAACAGTATAAAAGTATTATTCTTCATTACACAGTTTTAACTTAGAAATGATAACATATCATGGTAACAGGAGAAAACTTATTATCCACACAAAGCCAATCATACCTGGGCACTCTTGGATAGTTTTGGATGGGAGGTGTTTGACCATCAACCATACAGCCCGGATTAGGCGCCGAGCGATTACCACCTCTTACCAGAAATCAGAAAATGGCTCTGTAAACAACGCTTTGATACTGACGCTAAACTGCATATCGGTATAAACCAGTGATTGAAATCACAGGTGGTAGGTATATTTCTACAGAGAGGTTATTAAAAAACTTGTGCCATGGTATGATAAATGTCTCAATTTGAATGGCGATAATGTAGAAAAATAGTTTAAGAGTGTAACTTTCAAATGTATATTATAAACTTTGAGTTTTTCTATTAGAGAATTGTTTATTTCAAAATGTCGGTTATGTTGTGGATAGCCCTCAAATATTCCGATATTAACCAAATAAGAACTCTATAAATTATTTTGAGAATCTTATATTCTTTATTCTAGACAGTAAGTTAATTCACATTTACGAGATCAATGTGAATATGAAAATTTATTCTGGGGAAGACCTAAATACTTTGGGTAATTATTGAATTTTTACTCAATGTTAAGAATAATGTTTGATTTTGTATTTTTTTTTTTAATTTTAATGAAAATAAGGACTGATTCTTATTTTGCAGAATTTGTATTTAATTAATAATTTTAGCACTAATTTGTTTTTTTACAAAGTTCATTAATAAAAGGACTAATGAACATCAAGAAGTTTTTAGAGAGAGGGTGACTTAAAAATAGGCAACTAAGTCAAAAGTTAGTTTTCCCTAAACCCTAAATATACTGTTTAAAAATCTTAATTTAAACAATACACAATGTAATTAAACATGTGCTGGGAGTACTCTCATTAAATATAAAAGTTTTAAGCTTCAAAACCAAAAACTTTTATAATTTTAATATTCCTAATACATCATCGTTGATTTATCCTTCCTATAAAATATCTTACTTGGTTATAAATATATAAACAATGACAGAATAAAATAAAATATTATATAAGTTAACAAATATAAATAAATAGTTACAAGGAACAGATAACACATATATACAAAAAAAATAAAAGCATAATTATTTTGTTGTAAAACAATTTTGTTTATTTATATTTAACTCAACTTACTGGTTGTTCCATCAGTGCCAGCTTTTCCCTTCAATGCTATAACTTTACTAGCTGGGTTCATGATAGCTGAATCCGCTGAAATAGGTCTTCTTATTGGATTAGCGGTATCATTTAAATCTATTATCACAACTTGAGAAGTTTCTCCAACTTTTTCTCTAACGCATATGAACTTGTCAGATTCCATGGTTAATGTGTTAAAGCCTACACTAGTTGGGTTTATTCCTACACTCGAAAGCTGAAAAAATAAATTTTTTAAATAATATAAATGATATGATAAATAGTAAATAATTAAAAGGAATACTTCTATTGAACAAAATTAATTTAAACAAAACTATATTTTATTAATGATATGGTCTGAGAATCTGAAATAGCTGAATATGGCATAAACAAAATAAAAGTGCCTCTATTTTTACTTTTATTATCCTTTTTTTTCTAAATTGCCAGCCATGGGTACTTAAAAAACAATACAACTTCTGAATTGACAAAATGGGGTATAGTCTCAATTTGTCTTCTAAAAATAGAGTAACCTATAAGAAATATCAATATAAACTTCTACTATATCAATAAATATGCTATAAAAATCTTTCTGAACTTGGGACAAGCAGAAATAGTTTTTAAACACAGTCTATTGCATTCTAATCAGTGATAAATTAAATGGTAATGTCTGCATGGCAGGTCATTACATTTAGGTTAAATGCAAAAATAAATTCATCATTTATTGAATGATAATCTTAAAATCAAATTATTACAGAACAGAATAAAGCCAAATTACTAAAATAAACAATTAAAAGAGGCCAAAAAAATTTACAAGCAAATTTGAGCACTTTACCTACTATAAGTTATTAATAATTGATATATTTTTGTTAGTGGAACATTTACAAACTTTGATTTGCACCATATAAAGAACATGCAAATTCAACATAAAAATACCATTCTACAAAATAAATTCTGATTAATTAGCACTGAATTTTCTTATGAAATTAAAAAAAGGAACCACATCTTATATTTATAAAGAAAGTCTAAAACTACTATTTTGAAACACAAGTAAATTAAATAACTTGTTAAACACTATATGAAATATAGAAAAGTTAAAATTTATTAATATTTCAATGTGACCAAAAAAAAAAAATCACTAAATATTGATTACTAAACTATGAAAGAGCAATGATAAGATTATCATATGTATGAATTAATATAAGAATTTATTATTAATTTTGTTTTCATGTTTTAACTAAACTCCATCAATAATATGAATTCAAAAAGCAAAATTTCTTATTTTGTACATCAATTGCAATGTTTTAACATTTCACAAAGAAAAAATGCATAGATGTACAACATATACTACATAAATGCTGTCTTAATGACTACTGAGAAGAAATACGCTGATATACAACATGTAACTTAAATACAGTGGGATGCATGTTTTTTGTATAATATCTAGGGTTGACTTATAACATAATTCATAAAATATATTTAATATGGTTAAATTAGTCTTTTCATAACAATATTAAACACATTCTTCAATAATTTAAAGTTATACTACAATGTATGCTATATATCAATAAAATTTAGTTTTCTTCTTTTAGGACAACTTGTGTCACACTTAAACATTTCTCGCTATGCACTAGAAAGTAATCTATAACAGTTTTATTTATTTTTGTAACACTTCAAAAGATGTTTCAAAATTCTACTGGAACATGTTTATTTTTAAGCTTGGCATTTCATTGTAGTATTTTTTGTAAGCATAATGAATTAAACTAATTTAAAGCCTTCAAGAGCCTGTGTGCAAAAAACAAAAGTAAAACACAATTAAGGATTTCTGGGAAAAAAAAAAACAATAATGAAAAATAAAAAACACCATAAAAATAAGATTTGTATTAAAATGAAAAAATTAACCACTAAAACAATTTATGACACTTCAAAATTCATTAAATAAAAGAAAACTTCAAAATATAGTTGAATATGAACTATCCCAATAAATGGGAGGAGATAATGTATTTCGATATGATAAAAAGTACACCCATCTTTACAGTGATAAGACACATTGATTTGCCATGTTCTGCTGGAAAAGAACTGTTTAAACAGTACAAAAACTCAACTGAAAGTTGCAACATAATTGCCGATATAACTTTACATATTGCTTTTTTAGATTAAAAACTTACAACAGGAAACAAAGTACCTTAAAAAAATAAATATAAAAACCTATTTCATTACAAACTACATCCCAGGAAGACCTAACGAGTCAAACTTGAAACATTATCTGTCCTGTACATAAATAGTAAAAATGTTGCAACAGTATGCATAATATAACTAAATAAATAAAACTATATCAGCTTACAATCATTATAAGACCAGAAACATACAAGCACTAACAAATGACAGATACTTGACAAGTCCATGTTAATGTTTAATAATCAAAACATAAAACTGAAACAAGTGTGTCAACTCGAAAATGACAGATGATACATTCACCCTTAATAAAATAACTTATACATATCAAGTCTAACAGTGGATATGGATTATTCACTAACAAATAAGTTCTGAAATCAAATAATTATTTAAGAATTTGATTTCAAAATTACACCTCAGAATTCACAAATTTAATAATTGTTTGTGGACACTACTGTTCTAATCTCCTTTAAACTAAGTGAATTTCAGAACAGATAATTAAAAAGAGACAAAAAAGTAAAAATACAGATAATATTTACAGGGTAATGTTAGTTTAAAATAGTAAGTAATTCTTTGCTAACAGACATTCATTATTACCTGTAAATGTTCTTGGAAGCGTATCGGTAATATTTGAGACATCTTGGATAATATAAAATAGCTTCAACTAAATACTTAATCTTCCTTAAATTACCCTATTGACCCCTCAGGAAAGCTAAACAATCACTTCCACCTCCAACACCATGGATATTATCAATCTTTAATTCAACATGGCTACACCAGATTCACATAAGAATAACCTTACGCCCACTTTTATTGAAAGGGTTAGAGACGAAATGTGTTTTTAACGTCTTCCGATCTTATAACTGTCAATGATCCAACCCAACAAGAATAAACTAGACGAAAAATGCACTAGCAAGCAGAACAGTGTTCCGTGGAACTACTTTAGATAAGGGATAGAGGTATCAATCCCATTAGTTGCCACATATTCAAGAAGTTTCGCTGTAGAGATTCGTTCATTGACGTACACTCTAAAAGAGAAAATAAAATGCAAAAAATACAATATAAAAACAAATCTATAAAATATAACACATTTCCTAATTCCTAATAACTTCCTCAACAAATGTAAGCATTAACAATATATCAAGAATGAATATATTCTTCATTTTTATTAAAACATAAATTTAATAGCACAAAACAGAGCTTTAAAATTTTATTACAGTTTTTAATAAAAGTCACAGTAGGGATGCTAGAGAGGTTAAGGATAAATAACCGCTATTATAAGATGAGTTTCCTCGTCACTTACTTTTATAAGAGACTGAGGACACGCACAGTTCACGTTTTCCGTTCCAACAGGTCCCGATCAAAACGATAAAAAAAAAATACACATGTCCTGCCTGATATCTAAAATAATAAGCAATGAGGGGACACGCCAAATATTTTATTTTTTAAATTAGTTGTTGTGAAGAGGCATATGGCAAGATATTTAATCTGTAGTGGTCAATGTAAATTACATGCTGATTTGAAACTCTGCTCTTGTTCGCAGAAAGATAAATAGGACCATATCAAAGATAATACCTAAGAAGTAAATCCTCGACGGACCAGAGTTTTTACCTCATGATATATTAGAAAGAGGGCGTGAATTTCACGTTACGCCGCATCACTTGTTCCTCAATTTCAAAGTGACCTACGATAGTGTTTATCGGAAGGGTTTATATAAAGCATTGCAGGAGTTCAACATGCATTGGTATTTTTAATACAACCTAAGTAATGACGTCTCTGCCCTTTTAACTTTACAGGGATACAGAAGAACCAACGAGACTGGAAAGTTTTCAATCGTCTTATATCAAATAATCCAGTTGATAAACTAATCAACAAGTCATAATGAATTTCATAACTCTCTCTTTAATAGGATTAGTTGTTATCAAAATGTCATTATATATGCATTGGATTGCTTTGGCACCGAGGAAACTATTAACAAAAACTAGAGTAATTTTAATTTACAATATCAAATGATGTAAACACACACACTGCCGATATTTCTTTAAATATTTTATTAAAAGCCTGGTCTTAATATAAAATAGATCTTCGACTTGCGATTGTCTGTATTTGAAAGATATCAACTAACTTTATATAGATAAAACCCCTAAAGCTCCTTATGTTTCCCTATCTGCTTACTTCTTTATCGGCTACGACGGCATTGACCTGACGGGTAGAAGTATAGAACTTTATGCCCATAATATCGTTGCATTCCGAATCCAAAATGTTTCATCTCTATTCGATTATTCTTACGATGAAATTTTCTGCAATGAATGTCTTTAATAATTTATTTTCTACTATTGAAGGGCAAGAAGACTCTATCAACAATTAGAAAATGTCTGTCGTAGTTTCGTAATGTTTACAATAGATTTTTATATTAGCTTCAAGATTACTGAGCCTATTACACATTAGAAAAACAAAAAGTACAAGAGATTAATTTATTGAAAATGAGTGAGAACTAATTTTCGATTTAGGAAAGTCCATATACGTCAACATTTTATAAATCTTTAAGTTCTAATCTGAGTTAAACTAAGCATATGTACCTCTTTCTTAATAAATATACAGAAAAACAGTTCTTTATTTCCTTTTCACCCACTAGCTTAAAATATTATAATTATAGAAACAGTATAGGTTTATATACAATTTTCTTTGATTTGCCTTGGTGCAACACATACATACATACATGCATCCTTGGCGCTACAGCCCGATATGGACCCTGGCCTCCTCATTAAGTTTTCGCTATGTGTTACGGTCTTGTGCCGCCGCTCTCCAATCTCCTCTGATTTTCCTGGGTCATACAGTCCTCCCATCAGAGTCTAGGCCGTCCTCTGTTTCTTTCTCAGTAAAGATTTCCCTCCAGGAGGAACTTCCTCTCCACTCATTCGGACAACATGGCCAGCCCAGCGAAGTCGTCCAAGCTTTATTAGTTTAACAATCTTTGTTTCCCCATACTGCTGGTATAGTTCCACATTTTTCCTTCTTCGCAAGTTGTCACCATCCCTGACGGGTCCAAATATTCTTGGGAGGATCTTTCTTTCGAAGATGAGGATTTCTTCATCTCGGGCTTTTGTAAGGGTCCACGTTTCAGAGGCTTACATAAAGACTGGGTTTTTGTAAAGTAGGGTCTTTGTTCTCCTATTAATAAATCGGCTTGCAAGTAGTTTCCTGAGTCTAAAATAGCTCCTGTTGGCATTAAAAATGCTTTTATTGACTTCTGGTGCAATATTATTATCAGAGCTATTGAATGAGCCTAGATACGCAAACTGGTATACCTTCTTTAATTTGAAGGGATCAAACTTAACGAACCCTTCAACTGAAAGTGCTTCTTTAGTGCCATATGTTGGCATATATTTTGTTATATCCTCATTAATCGTGAGACCCATCTCTTGAGCAGCATGCATAAGGTCGAGGAAAGCTTTCTCTAATGCACTGAGAGACCTAGCAACAATATCTATGCAATCCGCACATGCTAACAACTGCACTAGTTTGGTTAATATCGTTGAACTGGTTTGGATGCCAGAAGCTCTAACAACATTTTCTAGGGCTAAGTTAAAAAAAAGGCAAGCCAATTCGTCTCCTTGTCTCAACCCTTTGTTAGAGGGAAATTCATTTGAAAGCTCTGTTTGAATTTTAAATCCATTGTCATCTTAACCAGCCTTATTAGCTTGAGTGAGATCCCTAGTTCTTGCAAAGGAGCACACAGCTGGGGTCTCTTTATACCGTCATAGGCGGACTTAAAATCAATGAACAAATTTACGTATGAACAATTATGCTTTTATTGACTTCTGGTGCAATATTATTATTGTCGTCAACTTATACTCAACAGCTTTCTATAAAATCATTCTGATGCTGAAAATCTGATCTGTATTTGATTTTCCTTTCCAAAAGCCAGTCTGATATTTTAAAAATAGCTCTGTCAGCAAATGGGAGAAGTTTGACAAACAATATGTTGGACAAACAATATGTTGGACAAACAATATGTAATATATGCGCATTGAAGGAGAATAATTTCTCTATAACTCCGACAGTCCAAAATGTCGCCCTTCCTATGTAGAGGACAGATGAATCCCTCCTTCCACAATTCTGGAATCTTCTCCTCAATTCATATGGAGAGGATTAGATCGTACGGTTCTTTTTGTAAGGATTCGCTGCCCTTCTTTCCGCAGGTATAGCATCTTCTCCTGGGGCTTTATTATTTTTCATTTTTTCTATTGGTACTACCCACTAGGGGGAGGGGGAGGGGTAGGCGAATGAAGAGAAATCTCCAGGCTAGTCTTGAAGAGTCAGAATTATCAAATATTTCGAAGTGCATTCAACCTATAAAATCTGAGAGCTCCGCAGCTGGAGGCCGGGTTAGTTGAAATGAAGTCCCTTAGCGACCTCAGTCACATGGAGCCAATTGGAATCCAGTCTGTTGGTCGAAGCCACGGTATAAATCTCGACCAACCCACTAGTGGCCTATTCTAACCCGGATAACACGTCCTTCTTACCATAACTGGATAGTTAAGGACATGGAACCAGGGAAAAAAAAAAAAAAAAAAATCTAAACAACTATGACACTACTTACACTCCAGTATGTGATGCCACGCATTAACCAAGTTCCGGTGATAAATGGAGTTCTGCTAGCTCTACAGTTTTTCCAGCATAAAAATAACTAAAATGGGCGAAGTATTGAAAAAAATTTGGCTTATGACGGCTTTGCAAACCTAAAGCTTTAGTCTAAGTAAGAGCTGCGTTGGTGTAATTAGACTGCAGAGATCTTGTGTCTGTCTCTTCCCAGGAGACATTCCTAATGATTGAGTCTTGGATATAGTGTTGATGACAACCACTGCTGTCTGAAACGGGGTAAATATAAGTATAGAGAATTTTCAACACTTGACTGCAACCCTTCCACTGGGGCTTACAAAGCAGGTATTCGCTCAGCGTGTGTGTGCCTTTTTTCGAGTAAGTAAAACACTAGGCCGTGATCTGAAGGTTCATACATACAGCAGTGGAAGACGAACTTCCTTGTCTTGTTGATATGTATCAAGGATGTTTCAATTTCCACAGCCAATACTTACGTCGAGCGAGCCCTAAATTATTTGCCAGGGTGTGTTGCAGCAGTAGATTCCCTGATGTTTGTCTTGCTCTAGGTTTCCTACAGAAATGTGATCCGTCGGCCGTCAAATGTGACAAAATCCCTCTGCCTTTACCAACAAGCTGGGACTTAATAAGATGAAAATGCCAATTGGAGGAGCGTGGGTAACAGTAAACACCACCCAATATGTAGAGTACTCCAAAAAGTACAGAAAATATGAGAGGAGCATCCTGCATGTAAGTGCTCTCATTTATGTTTTTTCGCTACTGCAGGAGAAGCTAAATTTGAGCCTACTTCAATGAGAGCACTCTATTAATGTAATTGATGATCAGATATATGGTGTCCAAAATCTGAGTCATTCAGGTGAGCAGTTGCATTATTATTCCAATCATCTGGTCTATTCCAGTGTAATCCTCCAAAAACTGCAAGAAGCTACTTCGAAAGTATGATATGTAATAATGTTTTGATAATCTCTTACAAAATCAAAGTTACAGTTGAAAGAGATACCTCCAGGATTAGTCTTCCATTCGGATAAAAGGGAAGATGAAGTTACTAAATAACTTGGAACTTCATTTACCATAAAACATTTGTATGGAGAAAAGGGGATTGCAGTGGGAACAGAGCACATAGACCTTGGTTTCCCTAGGAGATAGAAATGGGTTAGGGAAGTAATATTCAGTAGACAGAGGAAGCTGTTCTAGGATATCCATACCTTGGTGGTTGATTATTGGCAAAGTTAGCCTAATAAAGTAACAATGAAATAAGTTTAGCTGTAATGGCATAGAGGGGTGTACACAAATAAATAATAGGTAACATAAAACATTTATCAATAACTTATCAAAGCTTTCAGCAAAATATTCCTGAAACAATACCAAGTTCCATGTATAATAAAAAAAAGATAACACACACTTTATTGTATATGTACAATATCTAAGGATTAGTTGAAGTTACAAATACATTTATGATCCTATTAATTGGATTAAATCAATATTCCAATCCATAATTCACCATAGTTTCATTAATAATAAAAATTAGATTGGGAGCCTGGCAATAAAAAAAGTTCAAGTTTTTAATATATATTTTGTATACCATATTATTTAAAAAAAAACAATTATTTATTTAATTTAAAGCCAATTAACATGATCTTTAAATTGTCTTTGTACAATTAATAGGATTATAAATTATTCTTAGATTTGCTAATGGCTAATTGTAAAAAAAACAAATAAACTGATTTACATCATGGAATTTTGTATTGTTACAAATAAATAAGGCACAAAAGCTTCAATTAATTGTAAAAATAGCACTAATTACAATAAGTCACAAGCAAATCTAAGAATAATTTATAATTCTATCAACTGGCTAAAATTATCTTTCAACTTCATTATAGCCATTTAATAGAATTAGAAATTATTCTTAGATTCGCTAATGACTAATTGTAAAAGTTTTAATTTTGGGATCTTCTTTGGGTTCCATACAGGATTGCTGACTGATAATCATGCTTTGCCTGCCAGTTTTGTTTGTTTAGTTATTTAACGTCACTTTATGCATTAAAATGCATATATTTGAGGCAATTGTATTGCAAAGAACATTTAATTGACTGAATCGTTGAAAATAATTTTAAAGTACTTATAATAATAAACAATGATTGCCTGCACTTATGTTAATATGTATGATTGTATTCATAGAATAAGAGGAAAACTTATCAAACCAATAAGCTCACAATTCATTTATTGCATAATTTAAACAAAACATATGTTGAGTAAAAAATAAATAAAATGAACTCATATAAATATCTTTAATATTAAATAGTTAATATATATATTTAAATGACTAAAAATAATGATTTGTTTATCTAGATGCCAATGTATGGTGGAAATATTAAATTACTATGTTAGGGGATAAGTGATAAGACATGAAACATTTTCTTCTTAAAAATAACTTATTAATACACACAACATTCATAAATTAAAAAAATCTCATAAAATAATTACTTAAGCCTAATATAATATAAATTATAAAAATGCAGAAGTGATTTGTATCACCGAATACTACTTCTAAGAAACAACACTCATGGTTAATCAGTACTTAAAAGAAAAGTTATATGTGTATGTATATATATATATATACATACACACACACACTACTAGGATCTATAAAATCAGTGAATAAAAAATAAATAAATTATTTAAAACATAAAGATTTGCAATAGAAAACATATTATAATTAAAATGTCCTTAATATACACATTCATTATTCACAATAGAATCTAAAATAGAAAATAATAAAAACAGTGTTTTCTTCTAATTGTCCATGTTTATATCAACATGAGGGTATGAGAAAGTAAGAATTAAATGCAAAATTTAATAAGATTCACTTAAAATTGTTTTGGGATTAAAATAATGCATATTTCAATCCCTTTTAAAAGAAAGAGAACTCGTTGAATAAAAAATATATACATAAGTAGTTTTAAATTACTGATTGTTTTGACATATATTTTCCCTTTCACTTTAATATTGTCTTAAAAAGTAAAGCTTTGCTCTATTAAAATAAATGTTTTTGTTTTTTTTGTAAAATTACTAATATCTAAGTAGATCAAAACATTATTTATTAATTATATGACACTTCAAAGAAATCGGAGGACATTGAAGTGCCAATACTATGGTATCCAATGGATTAGTTCAAATATTTTAGGTTATTGACAAATATAAACTATACAGATTTATTGAACTTCAGTAAATTGTTACAAAATATTATGGAGTTGAATATTTTCTATTACAATACAATAGAACAAAAATACACAAATTATATGAAATATAGTTATGAATGCCATAATTCTGGTCTATGTGATTGTAAATTGTTTTGAGAAAAGAGGAGGTAAAAAGGAGAAATATCTGGCACAATTAAACTAATTAATAGGAATTTGATCAGGTACATACTGTCATCTTGCTTCTTCAATCTAAAATTTTTTATAACCAAAATCAACGTAAGTTTAGAAATAAATAGATCAAATATTGGAAAGAGAAAATGTAAAATGAAGCAAACTAACTAAAAAAATCAGAAATAGCAAATGTTTTCAGCAACTATATACTTGGCTATAGCAGAAAATTTGTACTTCTAATGCAAATAGTTAACAACAAACACTGTAATGGAATAATATAAAATTAGGTGTTATGATTAGACATTCTTAAGAATTTATTAATAGTGGGGCGACATTACATCACACTGACAAATTTAAGAAAAATAAGGGTGTATATATAAATAAATATATAAATATTAATACAAATGCACTAGATTTTTATTACATAAAAATTTAGAATAGTGATATTTTCACCAAAATTGTTCAAATAAAGATTCAGTCTTTTTGTTGACTCTTTAGGAAGCAAGGCAACAACAGCCTGGATAAGTCATTTCATTTACCAGCATTATAATAGAAACAAAGCCTTACGATATATATGTACAATCAGATTATCATTACTCTTCCTTTAATAGGTCATCGAAACCAATTGAGTAATATTTTATGCCAACATATATTTATTCTCGTTTACTGATAAATAATACATAAAGAAGAAACAATGAATTAAAAATAATGGAAGCATGTATATGAGTAAATATATAGATTATTACGGAAATAAGTAGCAATGGATTTCTGAGCAAACTCATTCAACCATGCAGTGAAATTAAATGGCTTATATACTTAAAATTTGAAAATAACAATTTAAACATTAATTTATAAAAAGATGATCATAAAATATGAAGTAAAATAACAAAAAATAAAAGAAAAAAATCAACAATATAACCTTTTCCATCAAATAAAGTGCAACTGAAAATATATAATTTTTTTTAACATTTATACATTCACACTAATATTTTCGATCAGAAATGGAGCCTCCTATGTATGGTATAAAAGAGAATTTTCCTCTTTACATACATGCACATATATATAAACATCGTTAATGCAAGCGAACTAAAGACGAAGTGTAGGAAGACTTGCAATGATTGAGGATCGTGGAAGGAAAAATTAAAGCTTGGAATCAATTCAGAAATAAAATCCGAGACAAGAAAATAGTGAAGAAGTCAAGAAAAAAACAGGGAAGAGATGGACAGAGGAAAGGAAGAAAATACAAAGTAAAATGATGAAGAGATGTTGGGAAAAAAGGAAGTGAGGCTACTGTGATTGGCTCAAGTTCACATGCTCTCCTGAGGGGAACAGTCGAAAATAATAATAAGAATAATATATATATATATATATATATATATATATATATATATATATATATATATATATATAAAACCATTTATTAATAAAATAAAATAAATAAACAAACCAGGAAAGAATTTTTTTTTTTTAAACTTTTATAAGTTAAATAAGATAAATTAAACCAAAACAGATGTATAAACACTGCATAGCTTGTATATCATTAATATATAACCATTTCTAAGCCATTAAAAATTATTGTCATATTAAAATGAAATAAAAATTATGCAAGCATGCATCATTTAAAACGAAAACTAAATGAATATGAGATTAATTTAATTAAATAATATATTTCAAAGGAAACAGGATACTCATAATTAATAATCATATACCTGTTCTGCTAATGAATCTCTAGACAGCTAGGTGATAGAGCTGAACCAACATCGAACTAGTGGTAAACATTGCAATTAGACAGCTCAAATTAAAAAAATAAATAAAAATAATTTGTACAAGATGAAAAAATAATAATTTGAACAAGATGAAATATGAAATTGAATGGGACTAAATTAAACTTGACAATCCATTATGATATAATCAATTTTATTATTATTTTTTTCCAAACCTGACTAAAACCACAGTTACTATACACTAATTGACTACTGTCCGTTTTACTAAATACTAAATGTTACCAAGTATCCTTAAAAAATAAAAAATAAAGACAGGTGATTATTAATAACAAAATGCAACTGAATTAAGAAATGATGGAAGCACATAACAAATAAATAGAAAAGCGAGGACATGCTAGCACATATCTAGACTACTAATATTGATTGTATTCGATATATGTAATTGTAAAATAAAAACAACACCACAAAAATAAAAAAATAAACTATGAAATGGCACTACTGCTTTGGTAAATATGTTACTTAAAATTTACACATTATCTTCTCATTAAAAAAAAAAAAAAATAGTGTTTATGATTTGATTAATGTTTAAATTAACAGAAGTAATGACAGTATAATATAATCTATAAGTTAAAATATACCTAAAAATCTTTTACTATGTAATAGAAGAAAAAAAAAAATTTAATGGAACAGAACAATATCTACAGCCTTTACCTTGTATTAAAAATCAATGATGTGTACTTAATTTGATTGACATAAATATTAAAAACTTTTATTTAAAATTTTTCTGTTTAATATCATATACATTAGGTTTTAAAGCTATGTCTCATTATGTTAAAGTGATTCTATATTGAATTTTAAAATTTGGTGAAAATTAAACCAATTAACAGGACATGGATGATCTCAAGTAAAAAAATGTGAAAAAAACAAAACAAAACAATTTGTAATATATTTTTCAATAATTTCAAGTAATGTATTAAATGGTGTTAAAATTAAACTGAGTATTTTATGTGGGTAAAGTAAAAGAGTCAGGGCTCATCAATATATTAATTTATAATTAAAAAGAAAAATATTATCACTATAGCTTTAATACAAATATCGACATGAAATAACAATCAACTGGTTTCAAAAACTTATATTATTGAAACCAGATAGAAATGTTAAAGAATAAAATCATATATCATAAATCAACCATCATATTCGAGAAAGTGGAAAACTAATTTAGGTCAAAAAAGAATTCTTAGTGATTGATCATACATGACTGCTATTTGTATTAATTAAAATTTACTTTTAACTATCCAAAATGTACTCTGTAGTTATCCAAATATTTATGCACTGAAGGATGTGTAAGTTCGGAGAGCAGTCATAAATGATTTTCTAAAATAGTTTATACTAATTTAAGAACTATTAATTATTAACACCATCTTAACTATCTCTTCTTCATTATTGAAATAGTTTAAAACCTGATATTTGTTTGATAGAATAACCACATCTATCCAGTGTAATGCAAAAAAAAGATAAGTTTAGTTGCAGGATGAGATAGTGAAATAACATTGCCATTCTGCTTAATCTTAACATAGTAATTAAAAAATAAAAATTAACAAAAGGAGGGAATCTATGCAGCATAATTTTTTATAGTTGAAAGATAACCTAAAATTAATTAGCAAATAAACTAAAATTATTTATACTTAAGATTTTAATCTTTTCGGGGTTAAGTGTTAAATATAATTCTATTTTCTCTTAGCTGCCAGTTTAATTTATATTAAATGTCATGATCTCATTACAAATTATTTTAGCTTTAATATCATTAAATATAGACAAGGACAATTCATGCCAAAGTTTACCCACTTCATTAAAAATTTGTTGATTTAAAATCTAATAAATTTTGCTGGAGTCATTTTTTCAAAAGGTATTAATTAAGGAAACTATGTACTAAGAAATAAAGAGGAAAATTATACATACGTTGACTGTAATAACGCCAACTCTATAGGACATAAATTAATTCAATTGAGAACTAAAACCAGCCCATCATAGATAAACTTAATACCATATTTGTGTCACCGAGAAAAATGGAGTACATACCATAAATAAAATCATACTAACATTAAAAATTATACAGCATATTTTCCATAATATGGAAGGATAAGAATGAAATAAACTCTTGATGCAAAAGATTAAGATAATCCAGAAAAGATTATGATTTCTACAACCTATTTTTATAATTAACAGATTTAGCAAATAATGCTTGATTAAATTTAATATTAGATGATGATTACTGATCATATTAGACGATTAAAACTTCAAAAAAAAAAAAAAAAAAAAGTTACAATTTTAAACCAAAATAATCAGTAATTATAAATACATCTACTATAATCAAAGTTATTATAAACAATTTTTTTTAAGGCAATAATAAAATATGAATTCACAAAAAAATTTTCCACAGCAGATATATAACTTATGAATACAAAATTAGATTTAACCTTGAGTTACTTTATAGTAAATATTTTAACAAAACTAGAGGTAATCTACAAATAAAAATACACACTTAGTACTGTGTTAATTATAAAAGACTGCAAGAATCCTAACAAAGCTTAAAATAAAGTCTCCTACAATATATCAGTTCAATATATGTTCTTATACTCCTTAATATTGTAAAAAAATACATTTAAGTACTAAATAAAAAAAAAAAAGAGATAGATTAAAAAAAACAATAATAATAATAATAATAATGTGAAGAAAATGGAAGACATTGATCAAGTGGTAAAATGCATTTATTTGGGTAAGAAAAAATGTAGATGGAATCCATAAAATTAGAACAAACTGAATTAAATTTAATCAACGAATTGTAAGAAATCAAGGCACTTGTATTGGAGAAATATTAGGCGGTCTATAACATAGCAATTTCAAGGTAAGGCTCAGGGACAGTTTGGGCATACAGCTTGACTTCAAATGCAATTTGACAATATTTATAATAATTGTCTATAGACATTTCTATTATTATTATCATCAATATAAAGTTCGTTTATTTAAATGAGACAACAAATATTAAGCACAAAAACCTATGCATGAACAAAAAAATAAATAAATAAAAATAAAAACTAATACTTAAGTGAATGATTCCTTTTCCAAAAATAATTTAATTTTTTATTTTACAAAATATGAATAAATAAATATTTCATTGTTTAGAAAATAATTTCTGATTACTGAATATGAACTACTTAGAACTTAAAAACTACTCAAATTTCAACAAAACTACACCAAAATTTGAAAAGATTTCAAATAAATATTCTTAGATCAATTTATTTTTTGAAACAATTACAATAATTACTGATTTAAACTAAACAAATCTATAAGAATAAAACTATAATTTCAAACTTAAAAATATTACAAAGCCTTAATATTAATAATATTAAAGGGAAAGATCTTCTTCTTTTTTTATTTTTTTTTAGATGAATATTAGTTAAAACTAATGTCATAGTTATTTGATCAATACTCAAATGATGGTAAAAAAATCCCTAAAATTTTGCACGTGTATGTTTATTCCTAAAATGGGTTACATGAAAACATTAGTAATGGAAGTTAATCATATGTATACATATATATAAAAAAAAAAAAACTTTATACCCATTTTTTTCTCTTATTAAACTATGGACAAACAACCGAACTAATGTTAAGAATGTGATCGTAAAAAAAAATATAAATATATATCTAAGTTACCAAATCACACATCTTTCTTCACCTGGAGTTTCACTCTGGAAAAAAAAAAAAAAAATAATAAAATAATTGGTTTCATTAGTATTGATGGATTAATTTTCAGAAATGAGACTAGAAGCTGAACGATCAATCAAATAATAGTTTTAGTGAGAAAAAATTTTTGTGGTAAAGTAGTCATTAAATGATTTCTCTGTATATACTCAAAACCTAACCACCAAATGTTACTCATTGATCCCTGACCTTTACTCAGGTGCTCAGTTAATATCATATTTTTTTAATTGCTTATAGCAATTTATAATGTTTGGCTAGAGACCATGGAATTCAATTAACTTTAGCCATTAATACTATGAAAAGAAAAGAAGCAAAACCAACCAGAAAATTTGTTGCTTTAAAGAAGCTCCAAAATATTGTAAAATAAAAAAGTATAAGCAATACCTTTTATACATTTCTCATATGAAAAATATACAAACCTAAAACATGAAACAACTAAATATCTTTCTGAGTGTGACTTGATATATTCCTTGAACATTTAAATGTCAGTTAAGCACTGATTATATTTTTAAATGTTCAGATTATTTTTTTAGATGCATCCAAGCAATCGCAAAGGAGTGTAATAAAAAAATACTAAGCATAAATCAATTATTGTTCATTCTATAAGCGACATGATCATAATAATGCAATAAATACATTTAAAGCTAATAGGTTTTGGTTTGAAAGTAGGGGGACCATACCATTCGCTACAGGAGTATTTTTGGAAAAGTATAAACTTGAAAAGAATCAGTTCTGCAACATGGCAGAGACTATTATCTTGGACTTACTAGGAACTTTGCACCACCATATATATTAAGGCTAGGCTGGATCTATAAATTTCCAAGACCAATTTTGATGTACAAAATATGGCTATATACATTTATTTGGCTGTATCTCCATTTTTTTATTTGTTTCTTTAAAATTCTCTCAAGGATTGATTTAGTGCACTATGTATTCATAGCAACTCAGCAAACTTGAATAGCTGATCCTATTGGGATTTTAACTATATCACCAAAATACCTAAAAAAATTATTTAAAAACATTATATAATTAATTAATTGTGAAAGATATTCACAAAATTTAATTAAAATAAAGTAATTTGTAATGTGAAGAATCATCATGTTAATGTGAGATGTTTTTCCTGTAAAATCACACAACACTAGTACCTAGTGCAGAGAAAGCTTGAGACAGGTTAAATAACACCACAGGCAATGATGAATACCAGTGGCAGCAGATTAAAACACTAAAGCCCAGTTGCACCCACCATGGTTAACTTTAATTTTACTAATCTAGATAAGTAAATCATGGGTTAGCAGAAATTCCGTTGCACCGATCATGGTTAGCCCTAACTCTATGTTAAGTGATGGCGTTAAGTTAATTCACCTTCCTACCTCCATTATCCGATGTCAATGTTACCTTCTTTACTGTTACTTTAGCTTTGAAACATTTTCAGTTTGTTTTTTTCTGAATATTTTCGTGATATTTATCCTAATACACCAAAGAAAAATGAACACAATCTCTTCAGATGAATACTCAACATCAGATGAAGATATAAGACAACTGGTAAATATACTTCCTAGGAACAAGCTTTACAAAGTAAGGAGAAATCCATTTGAAATTTATGATGTGGAATTCATAAGAAGGTACAGTATTCGAAAAGAAACAGTGCTAAATATGATTGACATTTTTAATATTAATGATTTTGCATCATATCCTACAAACAGGAACATCCCAATAACACCTTTAAACCAGTTACTCTTTGAAACATTGTTTGTGTTAGTTTCAGTTTGTTTTTTCTGAATATTTTCGTAACATTTATCCCAATAAACCGAGGAAAAATGAACACAATCTCTTCAGATAAATATTCAACATCAGATGAAGATATAATACAACTGATAAATATACTTCCTAATAACAAGCTTTCAAAGTAAGGAGGAATCCCTTTGAAATTTAGGATGATGTGGAATTCATAACAAGGTGTAGATTTCAAAAAGAAACAGTGCTCAATATGATTGACATTTTTAATATTAATGATTTTGCATCATATCCTACTTTACCTTGAGGTATTATGCTACCAGTAGTTACCAGGAGGCTCTTAGAGACATCATTGATATTGATAAATCTACAGTTTATAGAATTATTCCACGCATAACAGCATTAATAGCCAGGAAGTCAAGTGATTTAATTAAAATGCCCGTAACAGAAGTTGATAAAAACAAAACAGTGTCAGATTTCTACAGGATAAAATGTTTTCCTTGAGTAATTGGTGCGATTGATTGCACTCATATTAAAATCCAGTCTCTTAGTGGAGCTAATACAAAACTATTTCAAAATCGAAAAGGGTGATTTTCATTAAATATACAAGTGCGATGCGAACTTGAAAATCCTGACTCTGTGCATAACAGTCATATTTTTAATTCAAGTACATTACGAGTGAGATTTGTAGAGATTTTTGGTTTCTAGGAGATAGTAGTTATGGCTGCAAAACATATTCACTAACACCAATTTGAAACCCAACAAATGCTGCTGAAGAAAAATCAATTGTCACACAAAAATCAAAAAAATTATTGAGAGAGCGTTTAGTGTTATGGAAAGATTTCCTTGCCTTGCCAATGAAATTCGAATGGATCCAAAAAAAGCCCTAAATATTATTGTAGCTGTAGCTGTCCTCCACAACATTGCAATAGAAACCCAGGACATCTGCAACGTACCAGAACCAGAAGATTACTTTCCTGATGTTGTTTCACCATCAGAAATTATATGTGACAGTGATATAGCTATTCGCAGAGCACTTGTCAACACAAATTTTTCAAGATGAAGGGAAATGACATAATTTTATATAAATTGTAATGTGTGTTATTAAATCAATTAACCTTTCCCTCTTTTGTTGTCAAGTGGTAATTTACTTGTTTAAATTTATCAATAAAGTCTGATTTTTGTACTTTATTTACATATTTTTTCCCCTCTAATTCAGTGAATTGATTAATAATAAAAATAGGTTAATTGGAAGAATGCAAAATGATAATAAATAATTTGTAGGTTTCTAAATCTTCCAAAAACAGTTTATTACAATAAACTTTAAAACGAGCCAACGTTTCGAGGACCTTCCCCATCATCAGGACCCACTAAAATACATCAAAAAATCATCAATTAACATTATAAAATAACTGTTTTAAATATTAATTAAAAATATACATAACAATGTTACAAAAAGTTATATTTACCCAAAAGTCATTTAAAATTTAAAAAATTATTCATTTTTCATTACAATTTTGTCAATATTTATGTCATAAAATTGTTTTGTTTTTTAAATTAACACTAAGGAAATATTACCCATTTAACGGACATATTCTTTGGCCCCTAATGAATTAGGGTCATCCTATTTACTGTAGAAAGTACACACTGATTTATTATTAAATATAGGTCACTAAGGTAAGGTTTACAATTTTAATTTCCCAATTTTAGCAAGAACTGCTTGTGAGAGGTGCTTTGAATCTGTTTTATAATTTATGGTATGTTTTATATTTTTGTTTATATATAGATTCGATTGTTTTTCTATATCCAAAATTGTAGGTTTTTCAAAATCAAAATTGTGATTAAACTGAATACAACTGTTTTGTGCAACTGCTTTAGTGTTTATATTTTTGCAATTACTACTGTGTTGTTTGACTCTAGTTGTTATTTTAAGTAGTAGTTGTTGTTATTTTAAGTAGTAGTTGTTGTTATTTTTAGTAGTAGTTATTTTAATAGAGGTTTCTCCTATGTATATCTTATCACAATTTATTTTATAAATACATTCAGTTTTTCGTGTGGTAAAATCTTTAATGTTTGATAAATGATTACTTAGTTTATTAAGGCTATATAGTCCTAATTTTGTCAGTGGCGAATTAAATTCAACAAGTGTTCTCTTAATTTCTTTGGATAGATGGAGTATGAATTTTTGGTATATATTTCTATTTCTTCCACTTATCATCTCTAAATTTATCGCATTATTAATATTACCTATAAATGTTTTTTTATTATTTTCATTCTGGTAAAGATCTGTTATGGTTTTTTGTTTAGGTTTTACTATTTTATTGTTTATATTGTCATCAATTTATTGTTATTAACCTTAAGGTTCTTTGTCATTGGTTCATTTTTAATTTCATTGTACCAGATTTAATTTATTATTTTTTTTTTTAATACATCTTATAACATTTTATATACTATAGTTTTTATTTCATTTAGATACTCATTGTCTGTCTGGTTTCACAATACAATCCAGCTTCCTTGATATTCAATAGATCTTAAAATGTTTCATTATAAATTCTCAACGGTCAACTAATTATATCTATTAAGGTACTAACATAACATATATTAATGGGCAGAGTAAAAGAATCATTTCAATATAACCTAGCTGTCTAGAGGGTTAGGAGTTGTTAAATACGTCACGAATATGATGACGTCCCGTGCTAACATATGTTAACTAACTCGGATTAAAAATTGGTTGGTACAACTGGACAAAACTTTAATCATGATTAGCTTTTACCCCGGGTTAGTTAAGAGCAAAATTTTAACTTTAACCCAGGCTGTTGGTGCAACCTGGCCTAAATGTGTATTGTATATTCAAGTTATATCTATTTTTAGATAAATACAGGGAAATGAAAAAAATCTGACCCAACAGCGAAATGCTAGCTGTTTTAGAATAGTGAATGGCTGGATTACAGAAGAATTTTACAAGAAATATTAGAAGCAACTAGAAGTTTAGGGCCACCCACATGAGGAGAATAAACATTACAAACATGAAATACATTACTTCATGTCATAGATTAGAGAGTCCTAGAAGTTTCTTCCTCAATGAATATTTGGCAAGTATCAACAAATTTGGACAGAGGGCAGTCTGATACATAATGTCGCTTTCTAAGAGATAAAAGAAGATGATTAGGCAGAATGTCTCATATATAACACAGTAAATCAACTTTAAACAACAAAAATTGTCTATTGATTTTGCATACAACAATGATGAAATAAAATAGTACCTATGGGAAATCATCATTCATCTCAATTCATAAGTAACAAAATTTGAAAGCAAAGAGAGATTGTAAGAAATTTTTAATTAATCAAAAGTCAATATCAATTATTGGTAAAATGACATATTTATTAGGTTTTTCTAGTATTCTCAAGGAATTACATAAAAAATGATCGGTAACATAATATAATTATTTACATAAACGATGTATACTTACAGGAGGGCGCATTGAAGAAGAAAGAAATGTTCTCTTTTGATAGAAACTACCTTCTCTTTGCCTTGATGATGTTCGGTCACTCAGCTGCTGTTTCTTATGTTCTGATATAGCCATTTCCTTCGAACAAATTCAACTCTATATTAATACATTAAACTTAAAAATGCATCTAAAACAAATAAATTATATAAATCTAAAAAAGAAAACCTGGGATAATCATATTAAAAAAATGTTTTAAAAATAAAATGTAAAACAGGAACAGGTAAAACAGCTAATAAGACCCTTCGGAGGAAGATGTATTGAAAAGTGAACCCATAAACAACCAAGACCACTAATGCAATGAGGGATAGACACCAAGAAGTATCTGGTCCAAATAAAAAAAAATTAGCTTAAAAAGACAGAACAGTAAATCTGTAACCACATTCTTTGTCAAACTCAACTTCATTCATTAGGCAGTGGAGTAATATTTGCCCCTAATAAGAATTATAATGTTTTCCCCATAACATGATAATTACATAATTGCCCGTTAAGATCCTAATTACATAATTACCCATTAAGATCGTAATTACATAATTTCCCATTAAGATCATAAGTACATAATTTCCCTATTATATGTAACATAACATAGTAAGAACTATTATGTTTTCCCTTAATAAGAATTATCATACCAATGCATTTTTGAGAAGTAAGGTTCATAAGGTGTAGACTGACACTTTAAACATGTTCACGCTGGGGTGAATATCTACTTTTTTTCGATTGGGACAGGGCAACACTGTTGGAAGTTCGAACGTGTTTAATGCAAGATCACAACAGTCCCAGGCCTCGAATGCACTCCACCCCACGGAATAGTCAAGTGTGAAAGAAAACTTATATAAAGACAAAAGAAAAATTTTGCCATGGGGATGCAAATGCTAAACCTTGAATAATAAAAAATATTGATGAACCTTTGATTCCTAATTAGGTTATTAGATCCAAAAAATAATATCTGAAAACTACACTTACTTCCCCAGCAGGATTGGACAAAACTGTAGTCATAGTATCAGCAACCATCCAACGCTGACCTTTCATAAGCAAATTTTCTGGAGGCTCATGAGATTTATCCGGAACATCTGAAGACCATATGGTAATAGTAGCACCTGGTTCCATTTTAATAGTACGGTGAAACTTGTAAATAGTGGAGGATTCTCCGGCTTTACGAGTTAGTTGCCAACCACCAAGTGAAACCTCCTACAATAAAAACATTGTCAACATTCTCTTTTATCATTTAAAATACTATGTATATTAATCGGCACCATTGATTCACCTTATTAGATTTATTAAGGAGTTTTATAAATTGTCCTTCACTACAAACTTCTGAGATGGCAACATCACACTTGGAAGAAGAAGTAACTGAGTAGTTAGAAAGGTCTGTTTCATCAGATTCTTCAATAAAAGTACGTTTCCTTTTCCTGCCTAATACCTTTCGGGAAGAAGTCTGGGCTGGGGAACTGACAGGTGTTATATTTAACCTAAAAACATTTAAATCAACTTACAATTAAAATAAAAAAAACATGTATCCACTATAACAAATAAGAAAACAACATTTTATACATCATCAAATATTTTTGTAATTTCTAGATTTAGGTTTTAGCTCCATGACTACAATAACAAAAATAATGTGTTAGACAAGACATGCTGTAGATAATATTCAAAACAATTACCCTATCAAAACCAAGGTTTTCATTAAACATAAATAAATTTCTTGTAATATGAAATATAATTGATCAACAACTCTATATCACAATTTTCCAGAATTAATATCATTTAGCCAAAAGTATAGTAATAATATTATTGTTATTATTCACAATTAAATAACTATGAGCACATATTATATAACATAAAAAAATTAATTAAAAACAATAAATTCATTTATAAATATAAAGATATAAATAATGAAAAAAGAAAAAAATATTGAATCAATCTATATTACTAAAAATGAAAATTTGAAAACAGACATAAATCCTAAAAGTAAAGCATTATGTGGAAATCTACATAAATTTAATTTTTAATTATGAATAAGTTGATAAAAATACTACTAAGAGTTACCCAGTTTAATGGAATAATATATACATTCCAGGATAATCAACATAATTAGATGGTAAGGACAAAAACCGTTACCTGGCTTCTTCTCCCTCAAGCAACTTTCGGTAGGCAGCTATTTCTAAATCTAATGCAACTTTGATGTCCATTAAATCTTGATATTCTTGAACTTGATGAGCCATCTCTTCACGAAGAGTAGTGATTTCAGCTTCCCTCTGACTATATTCTTCCATATATTGAGCTTTAGCCTGTTCCAAAATCTTTTCCAGATCTCTAGCCTTTTGCTACAATTCACGAGAATAGAATACATTACATTAAAAATTAATTGATTATTTTCATTACTGCTTAAAAAATTATAACTGGATTAACATAGAGTTGACTTTTACCGATTGAATACAATATACCAGTTAATTATGAATAATGTTTTGTGAACTCAGTCTTCTTCATACATTATTAATATCGATAAGTATTTTTTCCCTTCTATAATTTATTATGTATAAATCGTATGTCATTATTAACTTTCAAATAATTAAATTTATGAACAGAAATAATAAAAAATGCAACAGTAAACAATATGTACTTATACTGATTATAAAATGACATTTTATGACTTTTATCCCGTTAATATATCCTTATTCAATAAATAACACACTCTACTTCCTCGCCATTACTCCCTAAATTTACTTTTAGATATCAAAACATTTTGTTGGCTATATGTCAATTAGTGACAGCTCAAAATTCACTTAATCACCAAGTTAGCTTGGGCTTAGAATACAACACAGGCCAAAAGTTTGTGATGCTTTAAAATACCACAGTACATAGGAGCAAGGCTTGATGACAATACATGTACAAGGTAGACCCAGTTCACACAGTAATTAACAATTGGCAAGTAAAAATAACATCTTCTCAAATAAGAGAGATTATCATCAACACAAAGATTATTTAAAGAAAATCAATTTAATAATATAGAAAAAGAAATTTAGAAACCTGGGCTGCATTCCTGTCTGCTTCCAAGTCTAGTAATTTTCTATTAAGCTCATTGAGTTTAGCTTGCATGTTTTTCATTTCTTCAATAGCCATTGCAGCAGCATTGCTGTTTCGTGTCAATTGACTTCCAAGACTTCGAATCTGAAAAAATGATGATAGCTTAAAGAATGACTGAACAGTACATTTAACAAAAGGAGCAGAAAATGAATGCAATAAGATAGCTTATCTCCCACCTAATATCACCTATATATATATATATATATACCACACGAACACACGGGAGCGCGCGCGCCACACACACACACACACTCATCAAATTTACTTCTTTTTTTAAAATAATTTTTCAAATTATTAAAACTAACTTACTTTTTCCTCGTACAGTTTTTTAATTTCTTCCTTGTTATTTTCTAAATCGCATTCATATTGATCGCGTATTTCTTGAAGACTCTGGTATAATCTTTCTTCATACTCTTGGCTTAATCTACCATCAAGTTCACTAATTTCCACTTGCTTTTTAGTACGAGTTTCCAATAACTGCTGTTCATGTAGCTACATTTAAAATAAATAATGATTAAAACACTCAAGAATTAAAATAAATAAAAGAGTAAGCAACTATGCAAAAATAAAGAAAAAACATACTGCCATATTACCTGTCATTAGTTATAAAATTTAAGTAAAAAGTGTTTCTTATGAGAGACCTATAGTATACAACAATTTGTAGGATTATTGTGATGAATTGTTTGTTTTATTATAGTCCTTCCTAACGACACAATTTCTAAGTATACTAAAAATAAGAGACTTGGGAAAAACATTTTAAAATAAGTGAAACATGAAATACTCCACAAAAATTTATCAATGTATCTTGAATGTATGTGTGTATGAATCTTTACTAAAACATCAATCGAAAAACCTAGATGTCAAGATATCATGAGCAAATAGACAATTTAGTTCAACCTGAAATTAAATGGTCAGAGCAAATTTTTTTTCAAAGATGATACCCTATCTCATTTATAATTGTGAATATATAAAATCAAATTACCTCCTAGTCACAAAACATAAAAGCATCTTATCAGATCTAGGATTGGAAGATCTTAAAGTTTGTTTGAAATTCAGCAAATATATCTCATTGAGACATTTTGGGGACAATATGAATTACATGCATATGAGTTGATTTATAAAAAATAAGTCTGGAAGATCCAATAGAATAAATAAAAAAAAAAAAATTGCCAATAATTTATAAGGTAAATAATAGCATGGATAAATGAAAAAAAACAAAAAAACTTTAGATAATGTACATTACAGCTACAAGAAGATCAGACTTTGAGATAAATGTTACTACATGAGGTGTTATGCCTGACAGCTATTAGCGAAATGATCAAAGACAATATACTAGTTCATCATTATTGAGATGATTACATAAGAATGTACCAGACCTGTATAATGTTAGCATTAGTAGAAGGTTCCTTTGTATTTCTAAATTAAATAAACTTGGATTCACCTTATCAATCACCAAAGAAACATTAGCATTAAAAATTAAAGAATACTTAACCAATTTTGTTATAAAAATAAATAAAAATAAATCAAATAATAGTGAACATTTTTAGAGATTATTAATTTTAAAAAAACACACTAGAACATTACATATGTCAGAATGATAAAAGCATTAACACATAAAAATAATAAATAGTAGGTTAAGAACCTACCTGTTCTTTAAATGAAAAATCTTCACGTAATGTTTGCACAGCATTTTCTAGATCTACTCTCTGGAGAGTTTCTTCCTCCAAATGTTTTCGTGTATCTGATAGCTGGACTGCAAGTTTATTTCTTTCATTTTCCAAAGCCTAAAATATAACAGAGAAAGAAATTATTAAAGACCTATCTATAAGTCAGTACAAAAAACTATAGTGAATTGTAGATATCAGGAATATTGAAAAAATACTATAATGGGTAAATAACTTTGAATTATTAAATACTTGTATTTATCATAAAAAGAAAACTTAATGGTCTCAGATTTGACAATATTTGATAACAGGATGGACAAGATAGATAAAAGATTAACTCTTACAAAATCAAGTTGAAAAACATTAAAACCTATATATTTAATACGGCATTTTTAGATTCTACTGACTAAAATTATTTTAATTTAAAATACCTTGTTTTCATCTGCAAGCTTCTTCCTTTCTCCTTGCAGTTGATTATATTTTGTTGTGAGATCTGCAAGTCGGTTCTCACTGACTGAAAGTGAAGTTTGGAGAATATTACAATCTTTAGTCTTCTTCTCAAGCCTAAAATAAACAAAATCAATGTTTCTCTATTTCTTAGTCCTGAATCAGTAGACAACATAAATACACAAGAACTTAAAAGTAACAAAACCCAAATATGTTAACAAAAAAGAAGAAACATTCATAAGTTTTTACTAATATAGGTATCTTATATTTATTCATATAAATAAACTCAATGCAAAAGATCAACATTGCTAGTTCCATTAAGCTGCTTTTAAGCAGAAAACATATAAACTATCAAAATAAAAAATAACATATAGTATACAAAAATTTAACTTTGTTTACTTAAAAATCTTTAAAGCTATTCAGATATTGATTGAATCATAGGAAGAGTAAAATATGATCGAGTCTTGACTATTCTTCCAATAAAAAGTTTATTTTTAATAGGTGAAAATGTTCTATTTAGAATGGAAAAAAAAACAAAAAAAAAAAAAAAAACAGAAAACAAAAAAAAACTTATGAGAATACAAAGCAAATGAAAAAAACAAACAAGAAATATAAAAAAAAAAATTATAGCATTACCAAAACCTAAAGGAAAAACCATAAAGTAAAAATTTACATTTGATATACTAACAAAAAAAAAACAAAAACAAAAGAGAACCGACTATTATTTAATAAATAGAAAGT
Organism: Piezodorus guildinii; assembly: GCA_023052935.1. Taxonomy (NCBI): domain Eukaryota; kingdom Metazoa; phylum Arthropoda; class Insecta; order Hemiptera; family Pentatomidae; genus Piezodorus; species Piezodorus guildinii. The sequence continues at coordinate 106,952,712 of CM041295.1, read as the reverse complement.
TACTGTTCTTTAACAAATTTGGTATAAGAAAATAAAGAGATACATATTCACCTGAATAATAAACATTTGTGTGTGGTTAATTAATATCCCTAACATAAGAATGGACAGATTAATGTGCAAATTCACACATTCTTATAAGAACAAGAAAACATTTAAATTGGGTCAAAATATACTTAGGCTGTAAACATTATTAACTACAAAAAATCTCATAGTTACATGAATAGGGACAGCCATGAGCACAATGGAAGGACGGGAGGCTTTTGCAGGCTATGTTAAGGTAGGGTACGTACCACTTCTGTCTATAGTGCCAGAAGATAAAGAAGTTACCTGTGAGCATGAATGACTACCTACAGGTAAAAAAACTAGAAGCATAAAATAAAATTACTCTGCAAAGGTGGGAGCAACAACTGAAATCAAATCTGACCAAGCATTATATATATGTGAGGAATATGTGTCTAATAAAGAAGATTTTAGAACCTACTGACTATCACTCTATTTTATCATTTCAGGTTTTGTATGCATCTTATAAATCATGAATGAATGTTGGGTTAAGAATTCAGCTGTTCCTAGCCCCTGCAAGGTTATCATCAATAGGGCTCTTAAAATTTTCCACAGACCCAGGCACTACATGTGTCCACTCTATCGTTTCATTACTTAATTACTCTATTTCACTACTCCAGTTTTCACTCCCAAGCAGTATCCAACTTCAACATCTTTGTTATACTATTTGCAGCTCACAAATAATTCAAAGTGATCTAAACGCCTTTTTAAGAATGTTTGGAATTTAGGTACCTCCATTTACTAATGACATTCTTTCCTAATTTCAAGAACATACACAGGGTGTCTATAAGTGATCTTGGCCTAGAACTACCCACCATTCAAGAATCTTAATCTAACTACAAACATTCGGTTTCTAATTATTCATTTATAATTAAAAAAAGTATTTGACCATAATAAAATATGTAATCTTTAGAATCAGGATTTGACTGATTCCACTGGCACAGTGGAGGCACTCTCAGCTTAGACATCAGTTCCTTCTGTTTCAGTTGTCCCAATAGTTTAAGTATCTAGAAAAATGCTAAGCAAATTTTGGCAATGCTTTCATATTACCTAATAAATTTATAATGAAACCAACATATTTATAGTAAGGTATTTTAAAACAGGCCATAAACTGTCATTCCAAATTTGACAACTAGTTTGCGAATGGTAAATAGATAACTGCCTTTAATTGGATCTGTATTAATGTTACACTATAAGGTGTGAGAAGAGGGGAAAAGTAGGTAATAATAGCAAACAAATATTATCGTACATATTTAAGAATATACAGAAAAAAACTGAGTGCTAATCATAGGAAGAATAGAATATGACAGAAATATTAATTTTGAGATGTATAGAATATGACTGAATCATTGCTATTCTCCCAATAAAATTCCATTCTTAATAGGTTGGTTAAAATGATACATTTAAGATGAAAAAGAAACCTAAAGGAGAGTATAAAATAAATTAAAATGAAACAATATAACCATAACATTGGCAAAATTTAAAGAAAAAAGCATGAAGTAAAAATTTTAATCTGACATACAAAAGGAAAAACATAAAAAAGAACTACCATTTCATATAAAAAAGTTTGTTTCCCCATGAATGTGGTATTAAATACAATAAGTTATGATATTTGCAATTCAAATTGTTTAAACAATGATAAACAGGGGGATTTAGGGATAAATATGGAATGTAGGTTAGGTTATGGGTAAAAGATGATCTAATACTCCTTGACCTAATTCATTATAAAAATAAATTTAGATTTTATTACTGCCCTTACATAGCAGGGTTAGTATTTTTATTAGTATGAGTGCTGAACAGGATTGGTAGAAGAATAGTAACATAACAAAAACTTGACATATTCTCAGTAAAACAATATTTTAAACTATTTCTGCGATAAAAATTTTGGGATATGACTCAGAAGGTGACTCATTTTTGTAATTAAACAACGCAAAGAAGTATCCCACTCTGATAAGAGGTGAATTTATATTTTTAAATACGACCTCCCTTAGAATATTGAATGGTCTACGGTGTATTTTACCGGTACAAAATGGTTTGTTTACAAGGTCAAGTCGGCAACTCTTATCAATGAAGTGAAAATTGATAACAGTGATCCAATCACATATTTAAAAGAAAAGTATTTAAGCACTATATCATTTCGTATTTTTTAAATGCAAAGATGAAGACTCTTTGCATGGGGTGAATTAGGCATATGGCGTGCATGTGGGCAGTGACCTAAACAACCAAACCACACCCACATCAAACGACGTTTGTAATTGGTAAAGTAACTAGTAATTAAAGGACATAAAAAGAAATTTACAAGCTTTAAAGAACAATAAAATTTTTAAAAAAATCTTAAATATAAAATTTACAAAAACATTAAAAAAAAAAAATAAACAAAATATAAATTGATTGATAATATTAACACAACCTATCAACCAAATAAGTCTGACATTTAGATTAAGAAGTAATTGATTAAAATTAAGTTAATAAGCACTGAATAAGTTAATAAGCTGAAAGTAATTTTTATTAAAAAGTATGACATCATCTTATGACGATGCAAACTAATTTCAATTATGACCAATGCAAGCGTTATACCATTAAGAATAGAACAGCTGCTTAAAATAGCCAAGATATGATAATTCAGATAAGAAGTAGAACTTACTCAGTTTTAAGTTCTTCATTTTCAGTATATAATCTTCGTGTATCTATTTGGAGTTTTGTCTTTTCCCGGGATAATTCATCAAGCAATTTTCTTGCTTCTGATAACTCACTTTCGTACAAAGATTTAACACTAGTTACTTCTCTGGTAATATTTTCTTGAGAACTTTTGACTTCACGGGTTAACCGGTTATTTTCAGTTTCTAAATTTCTAACTCTATCAATGTAACATGCCAAGCGATCATTTAAATTAGCAAGTTCTTGTTTTTCATGGAGTCTACTATATCTTGTTGGACTTAAAGGACTTTTCCTGGCACCTTGAGGAGTAGGAGTTTCACTTTTTCTGGGTGAACTTCTAGAAGGACCTGCTGATGAAGAACCGGCTGGAGTTGTCTTTTTGGGTGACTTCGTAGACATGTTGAAGAAATGTTGTTGACAGTTGTGCCCAATAACAGCGGATCGACAACGTATGTACACAACTCAAACACACTAAACAGCTTCAGATTAGCAGGACGCTAGGCACTTCACGCATGCGCTAACGTGAACTTCTGGCCTACTAACGTAGTAAGCTTCGCCGAAGCTGTACCGTCTATAGTTGATCTCCAAAGAGCTACTCACAGTGAGTGCCAAAAGTATTCGGAATTCGTATTTCTTTTCATTTAATCCATATTTTTCACAACTACTACTTAATATTATTCTTTTTAACTAGATAATCATTCAATAGTAAATCAAGGGTAAAGGTAATTTGTTGGGAAGTATTAGGATTGAATTTAATTCTCCATTTATGACACCAATCATCAATGGATTGGATGGGAGACTAAAGGGTTTGTGAAAAAACTGTTGGGTCATTATTTACGAATAACACACATGTGTCATCGGCGTAAGTAGTGAGAACAGTGCTAGAATGAATAGTTTTTTTTTTTTTTATTGTAATAAAAAAAGTAAATAAAAAAAAATGCTAGAATGAATAGGAATATCAGCTGTATAAATGGAATAAAGGATTGGGCCTAATATTTTACCCTGAAATACACCTGCGGTATGAGAAAATATGGATGAGTACGAAAGGTTATGGTGTTTAAATTTAAATTAGGGATTAATTGTTTTTAGAAAATTTCCATACAACATCATTAATGCATAAACGGACGATTTAATTAATAAAGAAATTTGAAATATATTAATTAATTGTTCATATCCTTAATAACTCATACCATGCCATACCCAATGTGGATGCATCTCCTGACGAATGCGTTAGTATTCATTCCATCATAGGTTTTTGTTCCTTGTTTAAAGATCTTAATAACACATTTTCAGGAGAATTGACTAAGGTGTGTGCTCACGCCGCATGATAGTGTCTCTTAATGTCTTAATATTCAAGCAACACTCATATATTCTTTTCCCAGTATTAGGTATAAAGTGTACTGTTTGATAAGAAAATACCTGATATTTAGGACCTAAAATTAGCTATCTTCGGGCCTAAGGAGGCTACGTTCAATTGCTGGGAAACAATTCTTGTAGAATTTAAAGACCTGCAACTATTATTCTATGGATTTTTGTTGAAAAATCAATTCCTGAGAAGCTATTCATTCCTGGCCACTGAAACACTTCATATATGTATATAAACTCCCCGTCAAAAGTATTGCAACACTTAAAATATTTGAATTTTACACAAAAGTTCTTTTTTCTTTATCATAAAAAAAGGTTCTGAAGTCAATAATAAACATTTTTAAACTAGAAATAAACAAGTTTTATTAAAATAAATTACAATATTTCTTCCAATAAACTAAAAAATTAGAAAACTTACTTTTTAAAATTTTCCTTTTTTACAATTTTTAATTACAATTTCAATTTTTAATTTACATTTAATAAGACGCATTGCTTCAACCGGTCTTGGCATACTTGTAAAATGATTTTGAAGAAAATCTTGAGGTATATTGTCCCACTCCTCCAATACAGCTGCCTTTAGCATTTCAAGGGTAGTAGGAGGTGAATGGCGTGAACGAACCTTTCTTTTGAGATAATACCAAACGTGGTCGATTGGGTAAAGGGCAGGACTTTTTGCTGGCCAATCAATGGTGCGAATGTTTGTGGTGTTCAGGTATTCAGAAACACATCGTGCCTTGTGAGGACGAGCATTATCATGCATGAGCAATTATTCAGAGCCTATGAATGGCATAAAAGGCTCTACAAGATCTTAAAGAATCATTTCTACATACCTCAAAGCATACAAAGCCCCTCCTTGGATTGGCACTAACTCGGTGCATGTCTCTCAAGATATGCCACCCCAGAACCTGATAGAACCCCCTCCAAAGGGCTCAGTTTCTAACGTGCAGCATTGTCTATACCGTTCTCCAGGCCTTCTCTAAACTCTTTCACGGCCATCTGGACTGTTAAAGGTCACCCTCGTCTCATTTGTGAATACAACTTTTTTCCATTCCTCCACAGTCCAAGATTGGTGTTCCCTTGCAAATCTCAATCTTTTACATGGAGTTCTGCGGTGAGAAGAGGACCTTTCACTGGCCTTCTTGACCTGAGGTTTGACTCTCTCAGTCTTCTAATGACCGTTGACTCCGAGATTGATAACCCTCAAACACCAGCGATCAAGTTTTTAATGGAAGACGCAGTAGAATTACGCTTCGGAAGTGCTTGTATTTTAATGAAGCGGTCATCTGGTTAGTAACCCTGGGACGCCCTGACGTTGGTCGTCTCGAATGACTTCCAGTCTCCCTTTACCTTTTTATGGTCCTTGAAACGGTATAATAGTGAATCCTAAGGCGATTCGCAATGTAACGCAATGATTTGCTTCTTCATAGAGAGTGATGATTTTGCCCGAATCTTCGGGACTTAAACGATTCATTGTGAATAAAATTAATTATTTTAACTAGACTTAAGAGAAAAGAGAGAACAGACTTGAGGCAAACGAAAGATAAACATGGACTGAAAGGAAATTTGAAATGAATGAAACAAAATTTCATCGTTTGTTGGTAAACAGTGAATAAAAATGATATTTCTAATCCCTAATATCTCTCATTTAATAAATAATATTACTATAAATATAAACAAAGTCTGGATTAAGGTCAAAATCAAGAAAATATCGAGAAATATGGGTGTTGCAATACTTTTAACGGGGAGTGTATATGTGTATACATATATTATGTTGTAATTATATATAAATATAGTCATAATGTTAAAATAAAATTATATTTGTTTTGATAATTGGTTTTAGCAATTGGATGAAATCTTTTTAACGTTAAAAAGTGGGTAGCAATTCAAACCCAGAAAAATATTTTTAAAAACAAGTAAATTATTGAAACTTTAGTAAACTCCGAACTCTTTTGGGACTCATTGTTAATTTAACTAGACGCAATTTCGGTTGAACGTTATGAAGAAAAATACTAAAGATAAAATATTATAAAATAACAATTATTTATTTGTATTTAAACAGCTATTGTTTAGTAATGTATTTTCTTTCCTGCATGAATGTGTAAAGAAATATACAGTTTCCACTCACCTACCAGACGCCCTGATGATGACCCACAATGGGGGTCGAAACGTTGGCAAACAATAAAATAGTTAAAACTATTCAGTTGTTTCATTTAATGACCGCCACCCGGACTAATTCCTTCAGTAAAGAAATATAGTTTTAATTGAATAAATAATAAAATTAAAAAGCTTGAAAGTACACGATTATTGCATTGTAATTATTTTATTTTATTTTATTTTTTTAACTTTAAATCTTTATTCACACCTGTAAATAATACAATGAACAATTAGTGAATGTGCGGTCAATTTTAAGAAACATGGCGTGATAGGCATGAGGGAGAGCAGCACCCAGCGGTACCTACTCCTGGCATGAAATTAGTGTGAGTTACTGAGGGAGAAGGTCTCTCATCCAACTCCTCTTCAGCCTTCTGTGGGCATTTCGTGGCATGAGTGTTGTGGCCATGTCATTGATTAGTGTGTTAGGGTGACCTTGTAGTTTGTCGTGGAAACGTTTGTAATGTGTCCGTATGTGCTCATTGACAGTTGGCATCTTAAGGTCAGTATGTAAAGTTATGTTGCTAACGTACCACGGTGCTTTTGTAATTGTTCTAAACGTTTTAGCTTGAAAGATTTGAAGTTTGTTAATGTGAGTCTTTTTAGCTGTCCCATATATCTATGATGCGTAAGTCCAAATAGGTTTCAGTAGGTAAGTATAGGTGTTTAATTTCTGTCGAAGTTTTAGTTTCGAGTGTTTTGAAAAGAGTGAGTAAAGACGTCTCAGTCTTTGGTTAAGGATTTTCTTTTTTTTGTTAATATGCGGGCCCCAAGTCATACTTCTGTCAAACGTCAAACCAAGATAATGTACAGTGTCCGTCTGTGGAATTCGTGTGTTGTCTAAGAAAACGGGAGGACTCGTGTCATGTCGAAGAGTAAAGGTGATATGGTGTGATTTGTCATTATTCAATCGGATTTTCCAGAGTTTGAACCAGTCATGTAATTTTACTAGATGTTGTTGTAGGATCTCTGAGGCGTGGGTTGCAATTTTATGTTTTGTTAAGATCGCTGTGTCGTCGGCATAAGTCGCTGTTAGAATATTAGGGCTGTAAGGTATGTCATGAGTGTAAATAATGTAGAGTAATGGAGCGAGCACGGCACCTTGGGGTACTCCTGCTGCAATAGATCTCATGGCAGATAGCTCTGATCCCTGTCGAACGGAGAAAAATCTGTAAGAAAGGAAAGAATGAATAATGAGGTAGTAAGTAGGTGGAAGGATAGTCTTGAGTTTGAAGAGAAGCCCCTGGTGCCAAACTCTGTCGAAGGCTTGAGCAACGTCGAGAAATACGCCAGTAGTGTATAACTTCTGCTCTTGTGCGGTGGATATGTAGTCCGTCACTCTGTGTAGTTGGTGCAATGTTGAGTGATGTCTTCTAAATCCAAATTGATGATCTGGTACGATGTCGTTGTTAGTTAGTACATCAAGAAGTCTTTTATGTAGTAGATGTTCGAAAATTTTGGAGCATAGCGGAAGTAAGCTTATTGGTCGGTATGATGAGGGAGTATTTTTGTCCTTGTTGGTCTTGTGAATCATTGCAATATGTGAGTATTTCTATTGAAGCGGGAATTTGATTGTCCTCAGTATCGCGTTATAGATTGAAGTCAGAAACACTAGAGCTTTCCTGGGCATTTGCTGGAGTACCTCAGCGTTAATTAAGTCATGTCCAGGGGCTTTCTTTTTAGGTAACTTTCTGATTTGTTCAGCGACTTGAGCAGGTGTGAAGGAAGGAGGAGGTAATGTCAGTTGTAAGGGTTCATCCAGAGTCTTAAGTACAATTTTAACGTGTTCGATGTTGTTGAATTCTGTGTGTGGTGTAAAGATAGAAGATAGATATTCGGCGAACAGTTCGGATTTTTCTCCGTCAGCCATGGTCCAGGAACTATCTTTTTTTCGGAGGGGTGCCGGCACTTCCCGATGCTTAGTAAGGTTTTTAGTATGCCTCCACAAGCTGCCATCGTCAGTCGAAAGGTTACTAATGTAGTTATCATAAGTTGTTCTTTTAAATTTTGCAATTTGTCGTTTGAGTTCGTTGTTGAGTCAGTTGTAAATTTGTTTGTCTGATGGAAATCGGTCTGTCTGCCATATTTTCCGGGCTCTTCTTTTTGCTCTGATCAAATCCCTTATGTACTGTGGATAAATTGGTAGCTTTTCATGTTTTCTTCGTCTGGGAATTGATGATGACCATGCAGCGTCTTGTAGCTTCTGTGTGAAGCATTCTACAGCATCCTCAAGCTCTTCTTCATTTTTAATAGCCAAAGGAATGGAGAGAGCAGTATTTAGACAGTTCCTGAACGCATCCCAATCCATTATGCCATTTGTGAGAGATATGTGTTTCTGAGCTACAAGTGGTGCTTCAAATAGTTCTAAATGCAAAAGAGAATGATCAGAGCAAAAATCTGTGCTCGTACTTATTGTGTGAGGTGTAGTGCGGAGTCCTTTAGTTATGAAAATATCAAGTAAATCTGGTGTCTTACGTCTAGATGTTGGCCAGTAAGTAGGTGAGTGTGGTGATATGGTGACTAATGAATGTTCGTGAATGACATACCTGAGATTTCTTCCTCTTGGGGTTGATAATCTAGATCCCCAAGACGGGTCTTTAGCATTATAATCGCCACCTGCGACAAAGCATCTGCCGAAACGTTTCAAGAAGTTACTAAACATCGTGGAAGTCAGGACATATCTCGGAGATCAATAAACAGCAGCAAGAGTAATGTTGTGATGTTCAGAGAATAGTGAAATGGCTGTAGCTTGTATGTCAGGTGATATGGGTAATTGCAAAGGATGGTGTTTTAGTGTTGATCTGATGAGAATAGCAGTGCCTCCGTGTGAAGTATTGTCTGGATGGTCAGTTCTATAGATTTTGTAATCATGAATGTGAAATTTGGATTTTGGTGTAAAATGTATTTCAGTGATTAGTGCTATGTCAATTCGTTTCTCGTGTAAATATATGTATAGTTCTGTCCTATGTTGATTAAGTCCGTTTGCGTTCCATAGTATGATAGATATGGAGCCTACAGTCATCTGATTAATGGGCATATATTTGTCTTAGGGCAAGGGTAGTTTGAGAGAGTTGTTGAAGAAGACCGAAGAGGGGCTGAATGAGATTGTTTAAATTATTAATAACATTGTATAACTGGCCAGAGGAGTTATCTACCGGCGGGACCGGTAGGGTAGTGCCCCCACTCATACCTGTAAATCTGTGTCATTGGTGTGGGGCTTGAGATGGTTGTTGCGGCTGTCTCTGGTGCTGTTGGTACTGGGCTTGAGCTGGTTGTTGTGGCTGTCTCTGATCTTGATGGTCTGGTGCTAGAGCTGGTTGATGCCACTGCCTCTGATGCTGCCGGTCAGTTCTTGGATGAGGTGGCTGAAGTTGATTAATTGTGGAAGAGGTGGAAACTCATTGAGGGCAGGCGGTGCATGTCTTACTGTTGGAGGTCGCTGAGGAGCGTACTGCTTCGAGCGATGTTTTCGAAGCTCTTTCAAAGTTTGGCAGCCCCTATAGTTGGCGGGATGAGCGCCATTACAGTTGGCGCAGGTTGCAGCTGTTTCTCTTGGTTTTGTGCAAGCACTGCTTTCGTGGCCCAGTCCACATCTTACACATTTTGGTGGGTAATTATTAATTGTATTGTAATTATTAAATATGATTAATTGAACCCAAGATGGTTGGGGGTGCGCTCATCAGAATTCTTTTGTATGAATTCTGATGACCGCACCCCCAACCATCTTCCTCATCTAATATTCTCAACGGTCAACTAAACTCCATCAATAGAAATGGTATGTTGTTTCTAAGTTGAAGAACCTACTTTTGTAATTTCCGCACAAGAGCTGTAAGACTGGTTTTGTAAAAAATCGAGCAAATCTAACAGACGTAGTTTCATAACTCTCTTATACTAGGCCATTTGTATTTTATTTTAAAATCATCTATGTAACTATTAAAATAATTTTAAGAGTATTGTAGGTGTTAATAATCCAGCAAATTCCCGGTCAGTATGACTTCATAAATATATTACTATGCCAGTTACTTTTGCAACAAATCAGAGAGTTTAGAACATCTAACCTAGTTATTAGTAATTTATTACTAGCACAATCATCCCTAAAATAATATTCCTTTATAGCAAAGGAGATAATAGTTGCAACGAAATAACTAGAGTCTATTTGCTAAATTCAGTCGTATATAATAAGAACACTGCCCTAGCCCGACCGTTAATAAAATTCCTCACCCTTCTCTGCTTGACTTCCGGGCTATTTCTCTCCTGTCTGATCTCTCCAAGCCAGTAGAACGCCTTGTACAAACTCAACCTTCAATTTTCCTCGAAGAAAATTCCCTCATGAAACCTCTAAAATCCGGCTTCCCACCAGGGTACTCAACTCAATCCGCTCTCTAAAAAATAATTCAGGACCTCCAAACTGCCATGGAATACCAACAATTAACCATCCTCATACTTTTAGATTTTTTCAAAGCTTTTGATCATAACATCCTTCCTACCAAACCACAAAATCTTCCTTTATCCAACAGTGTTCTACGATGGTTCAAGTCCTTCCTTTCTGATCGTTCACAGTACGTAGTGGTTCCAGGCCAATCTCCTTTAATGACCCAGCCTCTATCCTCACAGGGCTCTTCACTGTCTCCCACCCTATTTGCTGTCTATATCAATGATCTTCTCCTCCTTATTGATCACTCCCAATATCAATTGTATGCCGACCATTTCTAAATTTATCTGTCATTTCCTCCTTCGAACCTATTACTAGCAGCCGAAAAGCTCCTAAATGACCTAAACCAAATTAGTCATTGGGCAATAAATAATAAGCTCAAATTAAATTCCGAAAAAACAAGTTGTAATACGCTCCAGTCCCCTCCTTACAAACTCTCCCTCCAATTCCGACCCTCTTTTTAAATAATAATCCAATAAAATTCCACCAATCCGATAAAAATCTTGTCATCACCTTCGACCATACCCTCTTCTAGAAAAAATATTTCTCTGACATCTCCTGTCGCTCCTTATCACTTTAAAGCGATTGAATGAACTCCGTAACCTTTTACCTGTTTAAATCCGTAGGCTCCTGGTCTCCTTCCTTATATTTCCCCACTTTGATTATTGCCGTACGGTGCATGGGAGTGGAAATCTTGAAGAAAAACTAAAACGGTTATTTAATTACTTCTTTCGGGATACTTCTGTCGCTCGATTCGAAGAGTTAAAGTGGTTTTATCCTTCCTACTGTTGCAAGTACTTCCTAGCTTCCTTCCTTCCCCCAATTATCCGGGGAGCTGAATGGCTGCACGTTTCTTTGAACGCGCCTTGCCTAGTTACTGCAGATGACCAAAACATGTGAAACCAAATAATTACGAGTTTGAGTCTCAGTTCCGGGGGGGGGGGGGCTTTTATCTTGGTATTTATCCTCCACCCTCACCCCTTGGCTCGACGAGAAACCCTCGTATAGCCATCAAAGGCGAGGTAGGGGTGAAAAAAAAAACAACCTAATTATTCGATCCCGCCGTCCATCTCTGATCTCCTACTATTCAAATCCTCAATCCATTCCCGCAACACTCGTGTGCAACCTTTTGAATTGTATATCACGCCTCATCGAACCACAGCTTTTGACAGATCTTTCACACTGTTCCTTCTGATATCCGTAATTGTAATACCCTTCCGACTTTCAATATCATCAATTCCATTACTTCCTATCTATTAAATTTCCAGAGAATCCTGACTGATCCAGTTTCAATCAAAATATGTAAATAGAAAAGGGTATAGAATTATAGTGTTTCGTTAATTGTTTATTTATTTATATTTTTTTTAATTTAATAAGAAAATGTAATTTGTTTTTTAGTTGGATTGTAAGTGTCATGGCCGATTGTCAAGTTTACTATGTGTGTCGCTCTGTCTTTCTCACTGTATAACTTACGTGTATGGAGTTGACCAGCAGTCAGCCTTTACAAAAAGTTTCCTCTGTTGAACGTTTTCACTTTACACCTATAAACATTGAGGTTAGTGCTCTTATTTTAATAGCCAGCTCACTGAGCAGTGTCACTTGGGCTAACTGACGTGGCAGTTAATCCCTACAGACTCTTATCAGCCAGCACTCCAGGTTCACGGTCGCGGCACTAGGAATCTACCTGCCACCGTCCTGAGTTCGTATCCCGGGATAACCTAGAAATCTTTTTTTTTCTTAGAATATTTTTTTAAAATTTCTTTAAAATGTTTTTTTTATTAATTGTATATAGTTATGTACATAATTTAATTTTTAAGGAGTTATTTAATTTTTGTTATTAATATTTAGAGGGTATATAATTTTTTTTTTCTATATCTTATTTTTTTTTTTTAATAGGTGTTTTTTTATTTTTATTTGTTATATTAATATATATATAAACATACTTATATGGTAATCATTTAATAGGGGAATTTTCTTTTTTCATTTTTTTTTTCTTATACATAAACATTATGTCTGACGCGAATTCAGTGATGGACACAGACAATGAAACTCCGTTCAGTGAGATTAGTGAGACTGATTCGCAGTACCTGACTAGAAGGACGCGGCAAAAACGCCATAGGAACGTACAGCCAAATTCTGGTAGTAATTCACCGAATAAGAAAAAAAATAAAAAAGCCAAAGCTAAGCAAAATTGCCCTCCAGAAAACCGAAGTACACCTTCAGCCAACACTCAACCAACCAAAACTGCCTCCACATCCGCACTTTCCAGCAACAACGTTGCAGCCATCAATAATATGTCATCAACATCCTCTACACCCCGTGAATTCAATGAGCCTGAGCCACCACCCATATACGTCAATAATATTCAAAATTTCTTTAAGTTTGGCCAAGAAATATCTGCACTCATAGGACAAACTAACTTCCAATGCTTCGCGAGATTAAAAGACGTTAAGATCAACACTACTACCAAAGAGAACTATAAAAAACTCGTCAAATATTTAACAGAGAAACACTATGAATTTCACTGTTATCAGCTAAAAGAAGATAAACCCTACCGCGTTGTTTTGAGGGGTCTCCACAACACCACCCCCACAGAGGCCATCAAGAAGGATACAGAAGAGTTAGGATTTAGCGTGCGACATGTTTCTTGTGTCATTCATCCCTCAGAAAAGTTCCCTTTACCATTATTCTTCGTAGACCTGGAGCCTGCTACTAATAATCCAGAAATATTTAAAGTAAACAGGCTTGTTTACTCCTGCATAAAATTTGAAGAGCCAAGGCAGAGAGATGACATAGTACAGTGTACAAACTGTCAAAATCTTGGACACACAAAAGGCTACTGTCATCATCCAGCCAGATGTGTCAAATGTGCTGGCCCACACGCCTCTAGCAATTGTTTGAAACCTCGGGACACCCCAGCAAAATGTGCGCTGTGCAGTGAAGGTCATCCTGCTAGCTATAAAGGCTGCATAGTGTACAAAAATATGCTGAGACAAAAGATCCTAAACATATCCTCTAGAACCCTACAGAAGACCTCCAGCACTACTAATGAAGCACCCGGCCCTTCAACCAGGACTACTCCGATCATCCATCGAGCTCCAGGAGGCAGCGTGTATCAACCACCACCAAGCTCCAATACCTCCGCCTATTTTGCAATAACCACAAAACCTCTGCCCCGACCTCAATCGCCTCAAGATTCCACTTCACAGCCGCAGACATCCCATCCTCAACCCCCGATCTCCTCTCATCACCGTCAGACCATACATTCACAGCCTCAGAGAACTCATTCTAAACCTCTTAACTCCCACCCTCAGTCAAAAATACCCATAAATGATCCAAAACCTGCTTCTCTGAGAGTCAAGTTACCGCCACTAATCTCTCCACAGACCAATCCCAAACATCCACCTGCATTAATCACTGCAGTTCAGGACAATCTCTCATTTGAAGCTCCATTACCTGCTGAATCTCAAAGAATAATCTTACCCACACCAAAACAGATTAATCCTTTAATCCTAAACACCCCTTCCTACCCCAATCCTAACCAACCTCCAACTGACATAACATCTATTCTTTCATCCTTCCTTCTAGACCTCCAAAACACAATCAAACCACTCATCAATCTCCTTACAAGTCTCCTATCACAGTTCCCGATTAATTTCCCTAGATGAATAAGCAGACCCTAGCTATTCTCTTATGGAATTCCAATGGTCTGATTAATCACAGAGACGAACTTGACATCTTTCTTCACGACAATAACATAGACGTTGCCCTTGTGACTGAAACACATTTCACACCTCATTCACACTTTTACATACGCGACTACATCCCATACAGATCAGATCACCCTGACAAAACATCCCACGCTGGCTCTTGTATCCTTATTCACAATTCCTTAACTCACTCCCTAATTCCTTCTACTCCAACTGACGCCATCCAATCGACTTCGCTTGCCTTATCCTGCCGTCCATTTAACATAACCATCTCAGCTGTATATTGCCCTCCTGGGATTTCCCTCTCCTCTAACCAACTCGATTCCTTATTTCAGTCCTTTGGTCCGCGCTTCATTGCTGGGGGAGATTACAACGCCAAAGATCAACGGTGGGGATGCCGAACATCCAACGCTCGTGGCCGGATTCTCTCCCAAGTCACCACTTCCAACAGCTATTCAGTCTTATCACCTAAAAATCCTACTTACTGGCCTACTTCCCTGAAAAAGCGCCCTGATATTCTTGATATATTCGTCACATCCCAAATTCCCACCTTTCAATCAACAGTAACATCCTTAGACGACCTCTCCTCAGACCATAGCCCAGTTCTGCTTCTCCTGCATTCAAACCCTATTCCTAAATCCTTCCCTCCTTCATTGATCACAGGACATGTTGACTGGGACAACTTTCGCTCTCATCTAGAAAACGAACTTGACTTAAAGATTCCGCTAAAGACAGAACAACAAATTAACTCTGCTATAGAAAAACTGACAAGAACAATAGGTATTGCAATTAGTAACAACTCAACACGTCCCAAAAATAATTATTCCCGCGACACTAACTTACCGCCTCATATTCGAAAATTATTAACAGAGAAACGGCGAGCAAGGGCTAAGTGGCACAGGTCCAGATACCCATCCGACAAAACATACTATACTCACCTAACTAACAAACTCAAAACTGAAATTAGAAAATTCAAAATGCAAACTTTTCAGGACTTCACAGAAAACCTAAGACCAAATGACAAATCTTTATGGACAACTACCAAAAATCTGCTCAAATTCAAAACTTTTAATCACCCACTCCTTACCGAATCTTCTACCTGGTCTCGATCAGATGAAGAAAAAACTCAAATATTTGGTGAACACCTTTCCAAAATATTTAATCCACATCCTGAAATCCTTAATCCGACCCATATCGACCATATTGAAGCAGAACTAGCTATTCCACTCCAAATGTCCCCACCTCCTAAAGCCTTTCATCCTTCTGAAATAATTAACGTTATCCATCAGTTACGTATTAAAAAAGCACCTGGTCATGATCTCATCACATCCTTTATCCTTAAACAGCTACCTCGAAAGGCTATCCTCTACCTCACTTATATCTTTAATGCCACCCTCCGAACCACCTATTTTCCTGAACCTTGGAAAATGTCAATAATCAAAATGATCCCAAAACCTCAAAAGCCTCCTGAACATCCATCCTCATACCGTCCGATCTCCCTTTTACCTATCATGGGCAAGATTCTAGAAAAACTCATTTTAAAGCGCCTTTACCCGATCCTAGAAATGCATCACGTCATTCCTGACCACCAGTTTGGATTTCGGACATCCCACTCTACAATTCAGCAATGCCACCGTGTGGTGGATGTTATATCCTCCACATTGGAGCGAGGAATGTTTTGCACGGGTGCTTTTCTCGACGTGGAACAAGCGTTCGACCGAGTCTGGCACCCAGGACTCCTTTATAAACTCCGTCAATTCCTTCCCGCAACATACTTCCTCATAATCCGTTCCTACCTCACTAATAGAACCTTTCAAGTAAATTATAACCTTTCCTACTCTTCCATAATTTCTCAGTCTGCAGGTGTACCTCAGGGTAGTATCTTAGGTCCCATCCTTTATACGGTATATACAGCTGATATCCCACTCCATCCTAGCACTGTCCTCACAACTTACGCGGATGACACTTGTGTGTTATCCGTCCATAACGATCCAACCGCTGCATCCCAAATCCTTCAGTCCCACATCACAGCCATTGAGGAATGGTGTCGGAACTGGAGGATTACAATAAATCCTAAAAAATCCCATCAAATAACCTTTACCCTTCGTCGAAAACCGATGACCTTCTGCCCTACCGTATCCTTTAATAATACGCCACTCATACCTGTTGAACAAATCCGATACCTAGGACTCCATCTTGACAAACGTCTTACATGGAACCCTCACACGAGACTAAAACGACAGGAAACTGCCCGTAGATACCGATTACTACAACACTTACTAGACAAACGTTCAAAACTTCCAATTCACTACAAAAAGCTCATTTATATCACTGTCATCAGACCAATCTGGACATATGGAATCGAGCTTTGGGGCTCTACTAAGCCATCTAATTCCTCCCGCATCCAATCCTTACAATCCAAAATCCTTCGCAAAATCCTAAATGCTCCTTATTTCGTCACAAATAAAATCATCCATAACGACCTTAATATCCCATTTGTGGCAGACCTTTCTCGAACCAGATATACCACTTTTAATTCCAAACTCCCAACTCATATAAACCCTCTTGTCCGCAACCTATCAACCTCGCATATTCCTGACAACCCTCCGAGGCGATTGAAAAGAAGATGGCCTCGGGATCTACTTACTTAAATAAACATCGAAGTACTACCGCTGGGTAGTTTCTTCACAAGCCTTATACGCCTTTTATTATAATTCATCACTTTTACTTATTGTATTTATGTAATATACAGTTGTAAAATTCAATAAAATATAATTTAAAAAAAAAAAAAAAAAAAAAAGTTTTTTAGTTGAGGTTATTTATGATGATAATTATTTACTTCTTATATACTTTAATCATAATTTATATTTTTCACAAATATGTTTACAGCTATTAGTTTTCGAAACTATATATTGATTTATCATTTTTTTTTTTTTTTTTGTCATTGTTTTTCTTTTTCGGTATTTTTGAATAATTTCATGAAGCATCTTTTTTTCTTCATAATATTTTTGAACATATTGTTCGGTAATTGAATTATTAATATCAACATTATTATTAGGAAATATCTTCTTCCAGTGGCGTGACAGGCCGTGTAGGCCCTGGGCCTCGCGGTGTAAACTCCTGCGAGTTTACACTCACGTTTCATGATGAAATTTTTTTAGTGTAGGGTCATCACTCCCTACGACTAATTTTGTGAGTGGCCACCCTTTGGCTGACGGGTCTCACATACCCGGGGGAGAGGTTGTGAGTGAATCCACATTTTTTTAAAATCCTTATAAAAGCCCTGCCGGGACTGGGATTCGAACTCAGAACCTGTAGCACGAGAGACTAGCGCGCTAGCCACTCAGCCACGGGCTCCCCATTAGGAAATATACTAAAGGTTATCTTGCTTGGAGTTAATTTTAACTGAGAATTTAATGTATCACTATATGATATTACAGCTAACCTTAAATGATATTACAATTTTTCATTACTTCTATGTTGAATACTACAAAGGATTTCGATAAGCCTACGGTGCTGCCTGTTTCATAGGCCTAACGAATTATAGTTGATCCATAACGTGTTTTTATTGCGTTTGTTTCTAAGACATTTTTTACAAAATTTCTATCCATTTCTTTTCTATAGTCCATTATTATTAACTAAGGTTTCGGCTGATGTTCTCATTATTCTCTTATGGCATTACATACATTTATCGCGTTTCTTGTTGGTGAAAATCTAGCGAATAATCTTTTGGAAAATTTTACTTTTTTTTTTTTTTTTTAAAGTATGCCTTCCCATTTCGACTTCCGCCATAAGGGATCTGACAGCCCAGTACCACTCCGATCTGGATGGAGTTTCACCTCTTATTTTTTCTAATGGGGAGCATATTTCTAGATGCGCTGCATCGATTTCACTATTTGCATGACAAAGGCAGCAAAGCTGAGACTCAACCACTCCGATCCGATGCAAGTGTTTCGCGAGGTAGTCATGGCCGGTAATCATTCTGAACTGTACATCAGCACATTTGTCTGTTACTGTAAAAATAGGTTTTTATTGATCAAAATGAAGTATATCAATCATAATTTCTTCAAAAGGTTTTTGAGTGTTGGCGTTAGTTGGTATTTAGCATTAATCGAAAAAAATTGCAAGAGGGAGGCAGGTAATTGGAACATTGAATTTTGTGTTGTGGAACAAACAAGTGAGTCTCCAAACCAAAAAAAAAAAGGCTATACCATTCCTTTTTTTGGGAAGCGTCATGCTTTATGCAGCATAAAAGTGGTGGTGGCAGTTACCAAAAGGGAGAAGTTTGCTATCATTGGAGATGGACTTTTGGAGACGCTCTGTGCCATATCTAGACTGCAGTATGTTACCAACAAAACTATCAGGCGGAATATCCAACAAGAAACGCAATAGAAATAAAAAGGTTGAAATATTTTGGACATTTACAATGAATGACAGAGGAGCGATGGCCAAAAATGACCTTTCTGTATCAACCTATGGAAAGGCGAAGAAGAGGAAGACCCAGGGAGAGATGGTTACAGCATGTAGAGAAAGGCATGGCTACCAGAGGTCTTCAAGAGGGTGACTGGCTCGACCGAAAGAAGTGGCAAAAAAATTTAGGAACGGGAAACAACTAAGTTAAAAAAAAAAAACAGATAAATAATAAATAAAATTAAAAAAAAAAAGTTTGGTATATTTTATTTTTCAATGTCGGATAATTTTCTGGAACGATTTTTGATATTTCTTAAAAGAATTGATCTTAAATTATTTCAGCAGATTTAATATTTGGTTCGCAATAAATTCCATAAGTTTCATTCGGTTCCAATATTTCCTCTAATATTTTCAAAATTTGATTAATATGAATTGTATATCTATTTTTATTAAAGGATTTAGTGAATTCAATTTTATTTGATCCCTTTTTTCAACGTTAATACATTTTTTTTTTTTTTTTTATATATATATAGCTTTTTCAGTCAAATTCATAATTTTTTCAGTCAAATTCATAATTTTTTCAGTCAAATCCATAATTTTTTTAATCAAATTCATAATTTTTTCAGTCAAATTCATAATTTTTTCAGTCAAATCCATAATTTTTTTAATCAAATTCATAATTTTTTCAATCAAATTCATATTTTTTTCAGTCAATTTCATAATTTCTTGTACCCATTTTGTACAGTTAATTTATAAGGCTACCAAGATAGGGATCTTTTACAAGTTCCACTTTTTAAATCTTTTAAGAGTCACCTGTGGTGTAGTGGCTAGCATAATATCGTTCTATCTACTAGATCGTGAGTTCAGACCTAGCAGATGGCCATTGGATACTTTTTTTATGTTTTCAACTAAATTCATAATTGTTTACATCTCTTTTAAAAGACGAAATAACCAAGGATTTTTACTTCCTAAAAACAAATATAGGGCCGTCTGCTGGTTTTGAACTTGCGATCTTAAGCTTAGAAGGCTTTTATGCCAGCCACTACTCCACAGGTGATCCTCGATGCATTCAACAAGGTGTTTGAATCTGCCGGGTTTGAAACCGTGACCTTGGGCATATTAATCCTAAATATCTTGTTGAATGCATCAAGGGTCATCCGTGGAGTAGTGGGTAGCATAACAGCCTCTTTTAAAGGACGAAATAACCAAGGATTTTTACTCCATAAAAACAAATACCATCTGCTGGTTTTGAACTTGCGAACTTAAGCATAGAAAGCTGTTATGCTAGCCATCTTTAAAAGAGATGTAAGCAATTATGAATTTAGTTTAAAAAATAAAAAAAGTATCCAATGTCCATCTGCTAGGTCTGAACTCGCGATCTAGTGGATAGAACAATGTTATGCTAGCCACTACACCACAGGTGACTCTTAAAAGATTTTAAAAGTGGAACTCGTAAAAGATCCCTATCTTAAGTAAACCTGGATAGGCAAAACTTAGGACTCCCGCTGCACCGTTGGATTAATCACAGTAACATAAGTGACGTTAAATGGATAAACAACAAGATTTAATAAAAATGTTAGTTTTCTTCTCCTGGCAATACAGACCGAAGTGGTCCATGGCTTGTCTCAACATAGCCTGCCACAGTCCTCTATCCTCCACCATACGGATGCCCGTGCGTCGCATATCCTCCAGGACCTTTTCTTTCCATCGCGCTCTTGGCCTCCCCTTGCGTGTGTTTGGCTATGATTGTTCCTTGGTAGGTCTTCTTCACCTGCCTATTCTCTAATCTATAGGGGTTAATCAGTTCACACAACTTTGGCTCTATAATACGGTCACTGCCAAATACTATACATGGTATGTAGTTTCATTTTCCTTCTTGCAGAATCTGCTAGCAGGTAAGGCCACCAACCCCATATTATGGAGATGCCTGTTAAGCTGGCAGTGTCCTGTGTACAGTCCTGTCACTCTCCTCAAAGTTATCCTCTCCATTGAGTGTAGTGCACAACTTCTCTCTTTGCAGGGTCCTTCCAAAAACATCTTAGGGTGATGCTAATCTTTGCAACTTTCCAAGCTGGAGCACGGATTTGCATGTAACTGCCTTGTGCCACCACACAACATGTGCATATAAGACCATAGGCCTTATTGCTGCTTTATATATCCATAGGACCATCTTAGGTTTAAGGCCCCATGATTTTCCAACAGCCCCTTTGCATGCATAAAGACACTTGAGTGCTTTGGTGCAGATTTTGTCAATATGGCTGTTCCATTTTAGTTTACTATCGAGAGTAATTCCCAAATGCTTAACTTCACTACAGATATTGACCTCAACCTCACCAAGGTGGGGTGGTCTATTAATTATATTTCTTCTGTTAGTGAAGATACAGAGGTTGACTTTCTGAAGGTTGATGCTAAGACCATGTGTCTTACACCAATCTCTCAAAAGTCCCATTGTCATTTTAAGCAATTCCGAGATTGTTTCCGGAAAATTGTCTTCAATTAGTACAGCGATATCATCTGCATATCCCTGTGCATATAGACCTGCGGTGCTCAGTTTTGTCAACAAAGAGTCGACGACCAGCAACCACAGGAGTGGAGATAGCACACCACCTTGTGGACATACTCCCCTCGGTCTTATCCACAGTCTGGAGTGTCCTAATTCAGATGTGAGCATCCTTCCCTCCAGCATGGCATTCATCCACCCGGAGGTTAGTCGACCCACACCTCTCCTTTCTAAGGCTATTGCCATAGTACCATTAGGAGTTCGGTCAAAGGCATCCTCGATGTCAACAAAGATGCCTGCCACAATTTCTCTGTTAGTCAGAGTTTTTTCAATCCTAGAGACCAAGAAATGTAAAGCAGTTTCACAGGATTTTCCAGGCTGATACGCATATTGAGCGCTATGTAGCGGTCTATCAGCCAGTATATTATCCCTAATATGTCTGTCAATAATTTTTTTCAATGTCTTCATTAGAAAGGATGTCAGACATATAGGTCTGTAAGCCTTGGGATGGTCATATGACACCTTCCCAGGTTTGGGTATATATCGCACTTTAGCCACACTCCAACTATTAGGTATGTGGTTAAGTGCTAACTGCCTTGTAATAATACAAGGAGATAGGGTCGCAGCACCTCAAAGCCCTTCTGTAGTAGAGCTGGAAAAATTCCATCAGTGCCGGCTGATTTGAAAGGGGCAAATGATTTAACTGTCCACTCCAATTTCCCACAATTAATTATTCTGTTGGCTTCAGCCCACCTATCCGTAATAATCGTTTTTCTATCATAGGTGGGATTAATTGGTTCCTCATCCATCAGCTCGCAGCCAGGGAAGTGCGCTCTTGCCAGTGCCTTCAAGGTACCCATCTCTGAGTCAGTATGGCCCCATTCTACACTGATGGCACCCATAGCTCTCTGGCCCGGCCTCTTGGATAGGATTCTATTTACTCTAAAAGCAGAGGATGTGTCATTAATGGCATTGCAAAAATTCCTCCATGCCCCTCTCTTAGCTTTCCTAATGGCTTTATTGTAGTTAGTCAGTGCTTGCCTATAAGCATCCCAACTACCCGTACTTTTGGCTTTGTTGAAGAGTTTCCTAGTTAAAGCTCTCAATTCGCCAAGTTCACCATTCCACCAGGTGACGTTCCTGTTGGATTTGACTGTACACACAGTGTTGTTGTCTGTGTAGGACTTCATTATTGCCTTAGTAAGTGATACATTAAGGCGATCCAATTGCCATTTGTCTCTAATTGATTTGGGACACTGACTTACTTCTTGTTCAAGTTGGATGCAATAGGAATTCCAGTCAGTAAGTTTGGGGTTCCTGTACACCGACTCAAACATGTCATTAACATCTATATCAAATCTGATATATTTATGATCTGAACATGTCTCCTCACAAGAAACATGTCAGTCCTTAATGAAATCATAAGCACAATCGGTACTTAGTGTGATATCAATGACCTCTGATCTGTTCTTATATAGAAAGGTGGCAGTATTGCCCTTATTGTGAATTTCAAGATCATTCCTTAAAATAAACACTAATAGAGACTCACCTCTCTGGTTGTCATTTGTACTGCCCCAGAGTCTGTGACGAGTGTTGGCATCCAATGATGCTATCAGGGTGCCTTCGCCTTCCATCCCTGCGATTAGACTTCTGAATGCCTCTGTGGGGATGTCCTCTTCATAAGGAAGATACACAGAACAAACTGTGATCTCCCTTCTGTTGTTGCCCCCGAGGAGGGTCACTTTAGCTACTGCTAGATCTCTGCAACAATATTGCCACAGGGGTAGCATCTTAAGGTTGTTATTATACAGTATGTAGGTCCTGGAGTGCATGGGCACGGCTATAACACTGTTTCAGCCCCTTTACACTGTCCTTAAGAAGGTAAGGTTCAAGGATTATATTGCTCTGAGATTTAGGCAGTTTTACATTTTCCAGTATTTTATTAAATAGTATTTCTATATACAATAGTCAGTTATCAACTAGATTTTTAATGAATTCGTGAGTAATTTTGTCCGATCCAGGGGGTTTTCTAGATTTAAATTTGTTTAACGTAAGTTTTATTTAAGCCTTTGAAATATATGTATCAAACAGTGGGTGTGTTGCATTAATAAATTTGGTTCTCAATACTACCGTAGTCGCCGTAAAAGAATTCCCAGTCAGCAAAGACCAAGTCTTGATAAAACGTGTAATGACAAGAGTAAAACATTTATTGAATTTTTAGAGTTAAAATCTTTTTATGTGATTAATGGGTGATCGGCTGGTGATGAGCAGGGAAATTTTACCTTATGTAGTAAACTGGGAACCTCTGCTGTTGATATCGCTTGCTGTCGTATAGATGCTTTCCCCTTCATTTACGATTTTGAAGTTTGCCAAATTCATATTGGATCGGATCATTTCTCGGTTCAATTGATTTTGAATATTTGTGTGGATGATATCAATGATTTCAAATCTTGTAATATACCACAGGAACAGCATTTGAATTTTAAATGGGACCCCTTCAATACGTTTTCCTTCAGATGGGAACTACACTGAAAATGAAATATTTTGGACTTCCTTTCAAAATTCCTCATTTCATTTCGAATTCATCCTTCGGATTCCTTATTTCAGAAGTAAACAGGATAATAAATTTCATAAGATGTTATATTAATGTTCGTATTGATTATTATAATAATGATGATTCCTTAATCAACAATCATTACAATAATAATTAAACTATATAATTCTGTGAACCTCTACAAAGTACAGGGATTTTAAATGTACACCTAAAAATATTAGGATTGGTTTTATATCCATTGATTTATCAATTCTTTAAATAATTGATCTTTATATTTGATTCTTTATATGTTTACATGATATAATCTAAATTAAAAAAATATCACTATTAATTACTTGAATTCTAACTACTGACGATGATTCTTCAGTTTTTTTATTTTTTATTTTTACTTATTTACTTACTTAAATAAGATGACCATTCAACTTATACAATTAAAACTAAGTGAATTAATTTGGGCAAATATTAGTCGCACTTAAAATGAAAAAATTCTGGTGGCAGCACACGACTTTCACTTACCTCGATTGTTAAAATCAATTTAAAAACTATTAAATATACTTCAATTTTTTATTTAGATTATATCATGTAAATTTATAAAGATCCATTATTTAAAGAATAGATGAATCAATGAATATATCCTATATCAATCAATTCTAATATTTTTAGTTGTACATTTAAAATCCCTGTAGAGGTCCTCAGAATTATATAGTTTAATTATCATTTTGAAGATTATTCATTTTTGAATCATGATTATTATAATAATTAATGTGAACATTAATATAACATCATATGAAGTTTATTACCCTGTTTATTTATGGAATAAGGAATCATTGATCGATTTAGAAGTTGAAATTGACCGTCTCCAATAATTTCTAGGAACTACTAATATCCTTCACCTTCCCTTTTGAAAGGAAGTCCAAAATATTTCGTTTTCAGTGTAGTTCCAACATATGAAGATCAACGTATTGTCTTTAAAAAAAAAAATAAACATGTGTAGCCAGAAGGAGAAAGAACGATCGAAAGTTCATCAAGGAATACCGAAGCCATCCCCGTCTACGGAAAGAAATCACGGGATTATTCAGATCGGTTAAAAAAAACAAAAAAAAAACAACCTTATCAAGCATTACTAAGTAAAGGTCGACAAGTCGATGATACAACGACGATGGACTCCATTAAAAAGAAAATATATTCAATTCGCGGATGTTTCAGATAAGAATTTAAAAAAATTAGTGCTTCTAGAATATCAGGAGCAGGGGCCGAGGAAATCAAAGAACCGCATCTTTGGTACTATCAACATTTATTCTTCTTAACTGATCAAGAGACACCACGAGAAAGTACATCTACAATATCTGATGAGGAAGAGACTGCATTCCAAGATGAGATAGCTGGATAGAAAATTTACATGAGAAACTTTTTAAAAGCCACTTTTTTGACCACTTCGATTTTCTGATATATGTTTTTTTTAATCCTACTGCTAAATTAATAGCTAAAGCTACAGTCGCGTCCATTATTTAGCTCTACTTAATTAATTGACTATACACTGAAAACATCCACTCGCAACTGTTAAGAAAGACTGACTGCATTGTATTCGTTTAAAGAGACTGACTGGACTAGTCTCGGAAGGATGAAATTGAACGATGGTGTGAGGGTGCTTCGGTTCGTCGTTCAAAACCGACGGTTTTTCCCCCACTATCTTCCTTCCTTTGAACCGATGGACTGTAAGGAAGAAAATAACGATCGTCTGAGGGAGCCTTTGTTTAAATTTATATTGGAAGATAAGACATACAAAATCATTTATTATAATTTAACACATTACATCCAACGTAATCTACTTTATAATTGCAACCTCCAGCTCATCGAACATATGGAAGCTTTTAGCAATGTGACTATATCTAAACATCCTCCCCTTTAATTATTGATATACTAAAGTAAATTTACAAAATAAATAATATGGATATTATAGCTGTAAGAAAAATAATACAAGACTAATATCTAATATAATACAAATACAGGAAACATTGATTAAATATACAAAAAAAAAAACAACACACCTATATACGGCAAACATAAATCAAGAACACAACATAATATAAGATACAATAAAATATTAACACTAATCTAAGTGATTTACAAAAATTAACAGTTTTAGACAGAGAATGACAAGTCTCTTCAATCTAGAAATCTTATAGGCCTTCTTATTATTCTTCCTGACCTAGTTTGGTAACCTTCAAAACCTTCATGGTTAACTACAAAATTATTATCAGCATTATCTCTCTCCTCACTACCCGAACTATCCTCAGCTGTTACATTTAGGTTATCCCCATTTTCATTATTTTCTAAATCATCATCACTATTAATTTCAGATAACTCTAAATCATTGTGATCAGTTTTAGCTAGCTGGGGTTGAAAATTTATATTATCTCTATTTAAGCTATCTCAGAAAATGGTGGTTCTTTGGATTTTCTAATGAACCTAGAATTTCTCCTAAACTGTTACCCATTGATATCAACTATGTATGATCGGAAATCTAATTTTTTTACAATGAACCCCTGAGACCATAATTTCGTAAATTTGTTTTGAATCGACACAGGTTCACGATGAACAAAATTATCGGGAGATTTAGTATTCTTGTCATATACAGTTTTTTGCTTATCTTTTTGCATACTACTATTATTATTTATGTCAGGTTTTGGAAGAAGGTCATCATTGCGAATTGGTAATTTGGTTCTTAGGTGTCTACACATTAATAATTGAGCAGGAGAACTAGTTAAACCTGCTACTGGTGAGTTTCTGTAATTTAGAAGGTATAAATTAAAATCTTGGCCACTAACCTGACATTTTTTAACATACATTAATACAACGTACATTTCCGCAAGGCCATTGCTCTGTGGATAATGAGGGCTAACTGTTTTAATTTCTGTAGTCCATTTCTGCCCGAAATTTTTAAATTCGGCTGAGCCAAAAGGGTTGTTATCTGCAATAATGATCCTTGGAATGCCAAATCTTGCAAAAATAGGCTTGAGTGATTCTATGATGGTTGCACTCGATTTATCAGTTATTGGGATTACTTCCACCCATCTAGAGTAGTAATCAACAAGGATTAAAAAAAAAAACACAATACAACTTGAAACCGAATTAGTAATATCTGACATTATTCATGTCCAATAGAAAATTTTTTTTACTGTGCTCTTTATTTTGTTTAAACCTAAATGGGTCTCATGCAATAGACTTAAAATAAAACGCCTTAACGCAGCAGGGACAATTAATCTATTCTCCAGATACAATAAACCATTTTCTTCAAAAATATTATTACGAAGCTTATAAAAATGAACTACTTCGGGAGTCACAGATGATTTTAGCTTCGATGGCCACCCATTACGATAGAATTCAGCTATCTGTGAAAGAGACGAGTCTTTTTGGGTTTCAACCACAAATTGAGAATATTTATCCTCCGTGAAATTTATCGCAGCTCCTAAACAATGCACCCTCTCCAGCATAGATGAATCATCATTAGAGTCATATTTTACAAAATTACGGGAC
Source organism: Piezodorus guildinii (assembly GCA_023052935.1). NCBI lineage: Eukaryota > Metazoa > Arthropoda > Insecta > Hemiptera > Pentatomidae > Piezodorus > Piezodorus guildinii. Next base: position 106,925,335 of record CM041295.1, on the reverse strand, counting down.
AAAAAAACTGCTATGTACATATATTTTCCCGGAAGGTATTTTAACTCGAACTGATAAGGTAACAGCTTCAATCTCATTCGTTTTATTCTACTATTGACTATCTTATTTATATCCTTTGAAAAAATAGATGTTAAAGGGGTTTGATCAGAAAAAACAGTAACGCTAATATGACCGTAAACATATTTATAAAATTTTGTGAATGCATACACAATAGAAAGCATTTCCTTTTTGATCTGTGCATAGTTGCACTCGCAATCTGTTAATGACCTGCAAGCGAAAAGAATGGGTCTACCCTCCTGAAAAAGTGCACACCCTAGGGCATCCTTGCTGGCATCAGCTTGAATTTCCACCGGTTTAGTAGGATCAAATGACCTCAATAGTGTAGCGTTTCCAATAAGCTCTTTTAATTAAAAAAACTTCTCATCATGACATGAAGTCCATAACCATTCTGAACACTTTTTTAGTAACAGTCGGAAAGGAGATAACACCGATAGGTTAGGTAAGTGGCTACGCAAAAAATTCACCATTCCCAACATTTTCTGCAATTCCTTGACAATATTAGGTGCTTTTAATTCCTTAATAACACGTATACGATCAGGATCCGTCCTATGCCCATTTTCATTAAACAAATATCAAAAAAATTTAACCTCTTCAACAAAATACTGAACTTTTTCAGGATTGAATGTAATATTATATTTTCGAGCCACACTCATAACATTATCCACAATGCCCTGTAATTCTTCCTCAGAGTCTGCAGCACACAGGATATCACCAAAGTAAACTATTACTCCCTGCAAATGGCCAAAATACTTTTGGGTCAATTTTTGGAACAATTCAGGTAATACTGACAAACCAAATGGTGCTCTAAGATATTTATAAGTACCAAAAGGTGTACTAGCAGTGTAATGAGCACATATTACTCGAAGCCTCACCCAAAACCAGTTGATGGAAACCCTGTTTTAAATCATAAAGGCAAACAACTTTTTATTTTCAAGTTTCTCCTTAATATCCTCCATTGTTGGAATTTCGTAATAAATAATCTCTAATAAGGTATTTATTTAATTGCTGAGGGTCTGCACAAATTCGCAATGATGAGTCTTGTTTTTCTATTATAACAATATTGTTAACCCACTCCCCTGGACTGTCAACCTTTGCAATAACCTTATTCTTTTCCAAATTTACTAAAGTTTCTTTTATTTTATCTTTGATTTTAAAGAGAACTCTACGAGCAGGGCTTGACTTTGGAATGGCACCCTCTTTTAATTTTATGAGCACAAATCTGGAAAACAACCTAAACCCTTAAAAATATCATCATTTTGCTTCAAAAGTTCTGTAGCCTTAATATTATATAACTTTTTTATTAAATTTAAATCCAAACACGTTTGGTGTCCCATTATGGGAAAGCCTACATTTTGTTCAACAACAATGAATTCCACTATACAACATTTACCCTGAGCACCTATCTCTATCCCAACAGGTTTGATTTTATATCCTTCAAATGCCTCCAACACAATAGTAGTTTTGGAGACATCTGAACTGACCATTCCTAACTCATCAGTCAGTAGTTTCAATGATAAAACATTTGTTTCAGCACCTGTATCTAACTTAAATATAATTATTTTGCCGTTAATTTCTATATTTTCTAACCATTGACTACTCTTGTTTTTGTTTATTTGGTTTAGTTTGATGGTTCCGATGGTCAAATCACCATCAAATGCCCCATTGTGGTCAGAAACACACAGATTTTCAATTTGTTTTGAATTCCTGCCACACATTATGGCCCAGTGACCCATTTTATTGCACTTAAAGCATTGAGGCCAAATGTAGGGCAACGATTCCTAGAGTGCTTCTGCCCACAATGGGTGCAATCTATATATTTATTTTTATTTACAGTTTGTTGTTTATTATTGCTATTTACCAACTCTTTGCTGTTGCTTGCCCTTGCCAACTTGAAGACTTCCTGCCGTCGTTCTTCCTGTCCCTGATGATCCTTAAATTTTCCTCTGCCATTTAGACGGTTTTACAAAAATTAACTGTTTTTTCCAATGAAGGGTCCTCTCTCAGAAGTCATTCTTGAGTACTTTTGTCATAAAGTCCAAGAATTATTTGGGATTTTAATAATTTTTCCTCCTGGTCACCGAATTCACAAGGTGCAACTAGTGATTTGAGATCCGTAAAATACCGTTCAATTGGTTCATTTGCTGCTTACTTCCTACTAAAAAAATTATATGGAAGGAATTAGTCCGGGTGGCGGTCATTAAATGAAACAACTAAATAGTTTCAACTATTTTATTGTTTGCCAACGTTTCGACCCCCTTTGTGGGTCATCATCAGGGCGCATGGTGGGAGAATAGAAACTAGGTCAGTCTCCGGAGCCCACACTAATCACTAGAGACATTTTTCACAATTGATCCTATAGATAACGCTGAGGAAACCTGACTCTTCTACTAGTTCTTGTCGTTACCACATCTCTGGACGCTGAAGCTGGAATATCCTGACTTGTCATTGAGGGCAAGGGCTTCATAGGCATTGTCAACAATCTAGGTTGTTGATCCATGTTACATGTGGGGTCATCAGGGTCTAAAATGTAAGTAGGCTTCAACTGGTCTAATGAGATATTCACCTTTTTCCTTTGATCTAAAGAGTGAAGTACTTTTCTTTTCTTGATATTATAATGTATGGTACTTCATAGGCTGGCTCAAGGGGCTTCTTTACTCTTTCTAATCTTACAAAAACATGAGTGCAGAACCTGGGATCTTTATGTATAAATACATTAGTTGAATTCTTCTTTTCTGACTTTATTGATTTAAGAGCATTCATCTGATCTTGTAAACGGGATGAAAAAAGTGCCGTTTTCCACGCGAGATATCTTCTCTTTAAAAAATTCACTTGGCAGTCGTATAGGTTTTCCATACACCACGTGAGCTACCAAATGACTGCCATCATCTCGGAGAGCCGCACGTGGGTAAGTTAATAAAGTAAATACCGTGGGTAAGGTTTCTGTCCACTTTGGAGAATTGTGTGCTTTATAGAAGTTTTTAAAGTCCTATGCAGGCGTTCGATTTTACCATTACATTGTGGATGGTAAGGCGAACTCCTCTGAAGCTTTATACCGCAAAGGTTTTTAAATAATTCCGATTCAAATTGTCGGCCTTGGTCAGTAATTACTTTAACAGATGCGCCAAATCTGCAAATCCAATATTTGTAGAACGCTTGACCCACCGACTCAGCTGTTATGGTCCATAATGGTATAACTTCCATCTATGATGTAAACTTATCAATCGCAGTGAGGTAGTACATCTTGTCGTCGGTTGGCGGAAGAGGGCCGATTATATCCAAATGTATTACACTGAATCGATTGTCTGGCTCTTCATATTGCCCTATTGGTGTTTTTGTATGAGGTCTTGCCTTGTTGCTCTGGCAACTAATACAAGCCTGAGTCCATTCCTTAATATATTTTTTAAGACCGGACCATATAAATTTTGCTGTTACTTGTCGGACTGTGGACTTTATCCCTGGATGAGACAACGAGTGCACACTGTTGAAAACTTGTCACCTATATTGTTTAGGAATATAAGGTCTAATTGCTGAAGTTGAAATGTCACACCAAAGGACTTGTCCATTCGGAAGAGGATGTTTTAAAATTAAGGAAGTATCAGATTCCTGTAGCAGTTTAAGGTCTTGATCATCTTTTTGGCTAGCTGCAATTTGGTCATAATCTAGAACAGTCATTGCATCGAGTCGTGAAAATGTATCAGCCACACTATTTCGTTTCCTCTGATATGTCTGATCTTGGTTGAAAACTGGGATATATACTGTAGCTGACACTGCTGTCTCGGATATGTTTTCTCATTTTTCTGTTTAAACGCGTAACTTAGGGGGTTGTGAACGGTATAAATAGTAATGTCAGTTCCTTCGATCATACGTCTAAAATGTTTTATAGATAGATAAATACTCAATAGCTCTCTATCGTAACTGCTGTAATTTCTCTGAGCTAGGTTGAGCTTTTTCGAAATAAAAGCTAAAGGCTTCCAACCTCGATTTTCAAACTGCTGCAGCACAGAAGCAATTGCAAAATCCAAAGCACCCGTGAATAATGCTATTGGAAGATTTGCATTAGGAATGGCAAGCAAAGCTGCGTATGCTAGGTCTTTCTTGCACTATTTAACAGCTTCTTCTGTCCAATCTATTTCCGTGCGATCGTTCTTCTTTGCTCCTTTGAAATATTCGTTCAGTATAGCTTGACTCCCACTTGCGTCTTTAAGGTATGGCCTATAAAAATTCACCATTCCGAGAAATGTACGGAGTTTATGTACAGTCTCTGGACGTTTTATATCGATGATGGACTTAACTTTTGCTGGATCAGGTTTTATACCTTGAGCTGTAATCTGATAGCCTATGAATGTGATCTCAGCAACAATAAATACAGATTTAGACATATTTACACGCAAGCCGAATCTGTGCAGCCTCTCTAGTACCGCCTTTAGGTGATCTCTGTGCTCTTCTTCAGATTGTGAAGCGATCAAAACATCGTCTAAAAAAGAAAAACAAAAAGGTAAATCTTGAAGTACCTTATTTGTAATTTTTTGAAATGTAGAAGGAGCGTTACGTAGCCCAAACGGCATGAAATTAAACTGAAATAAACCGGATGGCGTTATTATTGACGTTTTCTCTTTATCTTCGTCCGCTATTGGAATATGGCAATACGCTCGAATCAACTCAATTTTTGTAAAAATTCGCTTACCTTCGAGAATACAACACACATCGTCTATTCTAGGAATAGGGTAGCGATCAGGAACTGTGATGGCATTTAATCGCCTATAATCTCCACATGTGCGCCACGATCCATTTTTCTTGGCCACTAAATGTAAAGGACTGGCCCATAGTGACTTTGATAAGATACCTTCGTTTATTAGTTTCTGGAATTCCTGCTTTGCAATCCACGTCGCTTCTGGTCCTAGCCTTCTAGATTTCGAGAACACTGGAATGCTTTCCCTTGTATTTATGTAATGCCTCACTTTATGTTTTACAGGAGGTGGGAAATAAGAAGGTTTTGTTATTTCTGGATACGAGGACAATAGTTGGACAAATTTATTATTGCTCTGCAACGTGTTGACAGTATCTATAACTGAAACTTCTACAATTTCTCCATTTATGGACATCTTTGTATTACTATCTATTATTTTTTTTATTTTTTAGATCTATTAATAATCCGAATTTATGCAGAAAATCAGCGCCTAGTATACCTTGTGTTGTTTGTTTGAGGTATAACAAATGTCCACTGAAATTTTCGTTTAAGCCGATATCTATGAGTTGTGAACCATATGTGCAAATTTCAGTCCCGTTGGCTGCAAATAATTAAAAATCAGAACCTTTTTCTTTGTTATTTTTTATGGCGGGAATGACTGACACATCTGCTCCACTATCCACCTAGAAAGTTTGTTTGCTGTTCCTATCAGTTACGAACAGTTTGTATGCGCGGCCAGAAGGGATTTCAGCAACAGTTGTGGTCGCTACATCTGCTGCTGCTTGGAGTTTCCCTGATTTTCAGGTTTTCCGTGGTCTATTTCCCACTGGCATGGAGCTTTACATGTTACCTGGTCGACATTTTGGTGCAAATCTAAAATGAAAATAACAATATTTTCCTCCATCTCTATACCTGCCTCGGCTTTGACTTCTACCTCGACCTCGGCGAGGTGCTGAATTGGTATCTCGAGAACTACTGAGACGTTTGATCTCTTTATCCATAGCCTCTAATTTAGCAATCAATTGTGGAAACAAAAAAGAGTCTGGAGTGTTGGGTTTTGGTTCACTAACCTCTTCCATCATATTATGTGGTCGGATCTCCCAAATTCGGAGTCAAATATCAGCTAGTTTGTCTAAATCTTCGTCGGTGACGGGTGTAATAATCTAGAAATTTATCGCCCTAAAACACCTTACCTGCCTCTCCGTCAGTGATGGTTAAAATGCATCTTATTTGACTCAGAATCTTATCAAGCCAGAGAGTTTTGATCAATTTGTCAGAAACTTCCGACATAGCCAACCCTTAATTTTTTCTCAGAAGCTGACTTGGTCTCATATCACCAATGTCCAAGCCACTGATTAATTTTCGTATCTGACGATCTTCACTTTCCCTATAAATAGTTAATAACCTTTCTTATTTTACCAAGTCCCAAATATTTTCTACCGTTATTAAATCTAATTGAGCCATTAGGTAATTAAATTTGGTCTCTTCCCGGGTTACATTCGAAAGCTCGAACTGGGCCTCGGCTTGGCAAAACCATAGTTCGGGCTTTTCCACCCAAAAGGGGGGCAATTTTATAGCTACCCTTTCTACATTCAAGTTAGGCATGATCTCACCTTTTTCTCCAACATCAGCATTTCCGCTTCCACTCTGCGACATCGTGAACGTCGGGGTTACCAATTGTTGCTGTCTTTATATTTTAATCAAATATATCAGCTAAACATTAAAAATATTGTTTTTTATTAAGTACATTCCATTAAGGGGAGCCCGCGGCTGAGTGACTAGCGCGCTAGTCTCTCATGCTAAGGATTTAAATTTTTATATAGATATAAATAAATGGGGATTCAGTCACAGCCACTCCCCCTGGTATGTGATACCCGTCAGCCAAATGGTGGCTATTCAAAAAATTAGGCGCAGGGAGTGATGACCCTACATTACAAAAAGCATCGTGAAACGTGAGTGTAATCTCCCAGGAGTTTACGCAGCGAGGCCCAGGGCCTACACGGCCTATCGCGCGACTAAAAAAAAAACAAAAAACACATTTCAGTCTGTCCTCCAACTCCTCGTTACCTCTCTAATATTTCCCCACTTCGACTATTGCTGTACGGTATACGAGGATGTTTCTGGGGATCTCGAGGTAAAAATTAACCGCTTAATTAATTGCTTTGTCCGATACATCTTCGGGGTCCCTAGGTACACCTCCGTATCCCAATTTTATGGTGAGTTGAAGTGGCTTTACCCTTCCAATCGTCGCAAGTTATTTCCTTGCGTCCTTCCTTTACCAATCTATCCAATCCTACCGTCCATCATACATTTTTGACCTCCTACAATTCAAATCCTCTGTCCATCCTCGTTGTACACGCTCCAGGCCTTCATATTTATACAGTACGGCCCACCGAATTGCACATTTCGACAGATCCTTTCTCATTCGATCTACAATCCTATGGAATTCCATTCCTCCTTCCATCCGTCACTCCAATTCTCTTTTTACCTTCCAATCCCGCATATTTAATCACTTAATGAATATGCAGGCTCAATAAAATTGTAAATAAGCTTTTTTATTTTTGTTGTTTTCTTCTTATTTAAATATTTCAATTTTATATAAGTAATTAATAACTTGTTTATATATATTTAATATGTTCTAAGACTGCAAAGCACTTTTTGTATATTCTGTATATGTTATTCTACAAGGACATGTCCCAGGATAATAAAGAATTTATTTATTTATAAACATTTTTAACCTTCTCTCATAATTGATCAATCCAATCGATATTTATACAATTGTTATCAATATTATTGATACTATCTGATGTTACCCTACAGATATATGAACATTTGGGACTAGTAAACAACGGGATATTACTAATTCCGACTACTTTTGACACTGCACGATCTTGTACTTTTACTTTATTAATGGGATATTTTATGAAAACAAAATACTTTTCTGTTATCAACTGGTGATTTTGCTTTATGGAAATCTCTTGTAACGATCTAATAGCTAAAATGAATGATCTAAAGTAATAGTTGTAAAAAAATATTTATTAAATGATTAAATCTTTCAATATTAATCCCATTTGTTGTACTATGATCGTCTTTCCAGTGTTATATGTATAAATCTTATATCGATAATCAAATCTTAGTTCAGTATTAACTTTATTTAAGCCAGGGAAACTGATTTCTTTTCAATATGTGCATTTCTCATGATTTGAGAGAGCTCAGGGTTGGCAGGCAGGGCTTATCTATGAGAAAAATTGCATATTTGTTGAATACGTCAAATGCTACTGTACAGTATGGACTACAAAGACAGAGAGAGTTAAAATCTTTGGAGGATAGACCACGTGCTGGAAGACAGGAGACTTGAGAATTTCCAGGGGCTCGCCATCCTTACTGAAGTCCATAGAAATCCTCACAGTACCGACACCTCGATGATCATCATAATAAATAGGTTCTATGGGATTCAAGCCATCCAGAAACAGTAATAAATATTCTAAGAAGGGAAGGATACAGTGGTCGCATCGCAAGAAGAAAGCCCTTCTTCAGTAAGTTAAAACAGAAGAATCGACTGTAATTTGCTAGGAGGGGTTTGTGAATAAACCAAAAAATTTCTGGGAATGGGTCATATTCTCTTAGGAATCTAAATTTAATATTTGTTGGCCAGATGGGAGGTCAAAAGTGTGGAGGAAATCAACTTTAGCTTTCAAAACTAAGAATTTATTTACAGGTGTATGGAAACGTTTTTGAGAAAGTGTATATGGTTTCTGAATACTTTTAACTCTCACTGAATAGGCATTTTCTTCACTCACTATTATTTTTATAGACTATATTGATGATGATTTGTTTTAAACTTTAACACTCCTACATAATTCCCAAGAAGTGTCCTCCAGCTTGGAATATCTGCAATGGTGAGATGGATAGGATCAGATAGGTTGCTAATTTAGATGTGGAAAAAATTGGGAATGTGAGAAAAAAAAAAAGGTCATACAGAGCGAAGAGAGGATTTCTAGAAATCAAAACTATTTAAAGAAATAGAAATGGAGTCCTTGGAAAGGAAGTACTTTTTTGTTTAACCAAAAGTTTGGTCTAGGTGATAATCATCACCAATTTTGTAACATAATCCATCCTTGTAACTACTTCCTAGAGGCTAGTTGTTCCCTTGGGCAATCTGTCAATCCACATCTGGTATATAAGACAATCTATCTCCTGTTAGGTTTGAAGTATAACCCAAGAGCCAAAAGTATTGCAAGGTTGAATATTTTAGCATCAGGAAATGTTTCATCTGTTAAATTTCATTTCATTGGTAAACATCTTGTCCGTTCTGGTCTGTTAAGTACTATTCAATGAAATAAATTTTTACTTTGCTGTCTAGTACCAGTTAATGATTCATTTATAATTACCTTCATTCATCAAAATATTAATTGATCAAAAAGGCATACAGCAACAAACTTTTGTGGTGGATGCTACACACGCTCGCTCACAGATAGCGCTAGCGGCGTCCATATGATTTACCGGCCAAATATAAGAAGACGCTATATCCAATAATATTGTATATTGTTACTTATTAATGTCACTGTAAATTTATATCTATATAACTGTTTTATGAGAATAAATAAAGCACTCAAGGTAATTTGACCTAGGGCTAAGACCCTAGTCTGGTAGCATAGCTCTCATCAGCAATTATTGACATGGATGACTAACATTCACATTTCTCTTTATATCACCTAACTGGTATCTCCCTAGGTCAGATCAACTCTGCCTTTGTAACATATTGTGGTCTATCTTTTATTGCACTTCCTTCTTGTACCTTCTCTCCTTCTTACCTTCGCTACTGTCGTGCTATTACCATGCAGGGCGAATTCTCATCCACGCTACTGTCGAATTCTCGTCCACGCTACTGTCGAATTCTCGTCCACGCTACTGTCGAATTCTCGTCCACGCTACTGTCGTGCTACTACCACGCAGGGTGAATTCTCTCCTTATCCACGCTACTGTCGTGCTACTACCACACAGGGTGAATCCTTTCCTAACCCACACTACTGGCGTGCTTCTACCACACAGAGTGTAATTCATCCTAACCAGTCCTCTCTGCTAATTGGTAGGTGCGGGTTCGCCCCCTACCTGGCCGAGTAACCTCTTAGAGTAACCTCTTACCTGGTGCTGCGGCACGTGCTACTACCATGGCGAGCACCATCTCCATCAAACTCTCTTCCTTGCATGAATACGCAATTGTCGAGGCCTTCTGATACCCTTTCTTGTCTATTAAAACAACCATACCTCGACACTTTTATCTTTCCCAAAATGTCAGTTAATAACTATGTTTTTCTGATTTTTTGTAAGTTGGATGTTAGTTATAAATGCTAAAAAATAAAATAAAACATAATTTGTTTTTTTAGAAAATTCTTGAAATAATATGCCTACTGCAATGACAGGTATTTAATTACATAGTAATAAAACACTATTATCATTGTATAATATTAATGTATATTTATAACAAACAATTTTGAATAAATAATATGCTCTAAATCTCTTCATTAATGAATAAAATTCTTAGATTAGGGAAAGTATCACCTATGCTGTAGGAAACAAAGGTATTTAAATAATGTTAAAGTTTATATAACACATTTCTTTCAGTCATTTTTTCTACATTGAATATGATCAGATTTATTCTCTTTTCTTTATAAATTATTTGTACCCATAAATAAATTATCCCCCCTCCCTTAAAAAATATGTCAGTTTCATTCATCATTCAATTTCTAATTGGGGTGTCAATAATTCATTTATGAATAAATAAAAGCACATTCACCATCATACTCACGCGCATATGGATAAACAAAATAGATTAAGACATGATAATAGTACTTTGGCCTATTTTTCATTTTCTGAGCACAATCAAATGATATATCTTTTCTGAATAAGTACCATCAACATGAAAAGAAGATTTAAACCACTGCTTAGATTTCAAACTCTCTATTTCACTAATATTATTTATAATTTGTATTCCTATTTAATAGAATATATTATGTACAAAAATATATACATTATGACTAAATCTAAACCCCAACTAAATGTTCACTTAGTAGTCTTATAATATCCATTTATATAATACTCATTCACTCATATTTTCAACATTTCCTTTATAAAATAAACTATATGAAACACTATGTAAAAAAGTTGATAATTATATAATTTGAATTTTAGAAATTATTTTGCAATCATTCTTTTGAACTAGTTTCTCATTGTCTTCCTCCATTTCATTGGTGTTAATTAAAAATATTACATAACAAGAGATATAACAAAAATTATCTTTTTAATATTACACTACTTACAAAAAATTGGGATTTATTATAATTGACCAACAATAATTGTTTTTATTTATAATGGCTAAATTAAGGTATACAAAATTTAGTAATCATGAAAAAGTAAATACCATTCAATTATGCCAAGCATTTAATAAACGATTAATCAATACATACAGAAACAAAAGAAGGAACATGTATACTTATATTTGAATTCAATCCCAATTATTGTTACAATAATTCATTACATAAAAAAATAAATAACACTAAATAAGAAGAATCTAATATGTTTTTTTGTTTTTTTTTTCTTGAAAAACACATGTACAAAAAGTAACAAAACGTAACATAAATAATAACTGCTAAAATATGTCCATAATTACATTGCCAAAGTAAGTTACAACAATATATAATTATATAATACCAATAAACTATACAGAATTTAAAAAAATTAAAACTTCATCTGCTATAATTAAATACGTACAACAGTGAATTTGTTTATTTTTAAATCTATAAAGAAGCATAGTTTCATTTAATAAATCATTCATTTAAATGGAAGTTTAAACAGTGAAACAATTTTTCTTGATCTGTTGTCTAACTACTGACTTGCCATAACTATAATGTTTTATGAATATTTTTAAAAGTTTGAAATTTAAGGCTAAAAACTAGACTGAAATTATTCATTTAATATGAACTAATTATTATGTTTTGATAAACAGATAATGGATTATTACATTGCATAACCTTTGTTTGGTTTGGGATATTAAAATAAAAAGGGGTTTATCGCATATATATAAATAAGATAACTCTTAATAAATTCTCCTGATAATTAAATAATCTTCTTGAGAGAAAAGTAAAATTATAACTCAAGTTTTTTGCTAATACTCTGCCAAGTTAACATAATATATTATTCACTAGATTTCTGTGGCTTTTTTAAAAATGTTTAATGCAAGAATATTGAAGTTAAAAAAAAAAAAAATTAATTGAATTTAAATATTATTGTTGATATTTAAAGGATATTAATAATAAAAATACAACTGTTATAAGGAAAAAGACTCTTTATAATAGTAGAATAGTTGGTTTAGGATTTAGAGAAACTATGTTTTTTATAAACACAAAGTTCTTTGTTTGTTCTTTATACTTTAAGTTCTAATTGTTTGCCCATGGTTCATTTATGCTAAAAAAAACTACAAGAATTTCAGAATTCCAAAACATTCAATTTGCAAACTAATAAGAATTTTTTTTTTAATCATTTATAATGAGAAAATAGTGAGAAATATAATATGTGCATATAATGTTAGAATTATTTATTTGACTGTGAATTTCTATGCAAAGCAAAGATCTGGCATAGCTTTACGTATTAACAGTCATTAAAAACTATGAAACTGACCCATGGTGTTATGACAAGCAGTAGAATAGTTATTTCTATGTAATTTCAGAATATAGACATTCAATATATTATTTTGAAAAATCAATATAAAATGTTTTTCATAAAACTGCATGAATGTTTTAAATAATGTCATAGCTTAATTAGCTAAACTAGACGGAAACATCTTTATTTTATATATTTATCTGTATACCACAATACAAA